>CM065805.1:84162835-84801104 GCA_033398695.1 Orobanche coerulescens
CGTCATCGGCCCTTTGGCGTTCTTAAACGTTTTTGAAATGGTTTTTAGCCCGGTGGGTTCCGGCGTGGGACCCACGGCGCTGTAATATCCCGGATGGTTACACGATCATGTTACGTACGTTATGGCATAGGCCTTACGTACGTAAGACTTGGTGCAAATTGAGGCATTAGCCTCTGCATTAGTGTTACATACGCTAACAAGGTCAGTTAACGTACGTAAAGAAGGTTACGTATGTTAGGTGGATTACATAGCGTACGTAATGGTTTAAGTTTATATAAATATGTGAGACCCGTCACTTTGGCATTTTTGGAGATGTTCACTTCGTTTTTCGCCCTTCAACCCTCCAAGATGGATTTTGGCTCTTCTAACTTCATTACAAGCTTGATGGCATGGATTGGAGCTTGAGATATGAAGATATTATTCATTCTTGAGGTGTTTGATTGTGTTGTTCATCTCCAAGAGGTACGTTGGATAACCCATCTCTTTAATTTTGGATTTTAATGTTGTTGTTGATGATTAATTCGTATAATGATGGATATGGTGATATAGTTGTGATTCTTGATGTTATGTGAAGTGTATGTTCAGGAATATGATGATATGATGATATGTATATATATCTTGGATTATGTGGTTTTGTTATGAACATGATTTTGGAATCATGGTGTTCTTAGTATCACATCAAAGAAGAATATGTGATAGGGTATAAATGGTTTTGAGTATAAATATGGATTTGATGATTAGAATCAATATTATGTTGGTTGTAGTGGTCGATTTCGTATGTTCTTGATGAAATATGAATCATGATATGAGGTTGAATCTGGAAAGATCATGGTTAATCTTGTAATACGATTATTCATGGTATTGGACTATTTGGATAGTTCAGATTGATGATAATAATCGGTATAATCGTTTTGCTATGAATTTAAGAGTATGGACAAGAAGGAACCTTGTTAATTCATATTTAAGGTTCAAGTTGGAGTCAAGAATGTTAAGACCCTTGTTATTAGGTTGAATTGATTGTTGATATGATAATCGGATTGCGGCTTGTATTTGTATTGTTTGAGTTGAATGGTTTGGTTTCGTATATGATCGAGATATCGTTGAACCGTTGAGTTTGTTTGGTTGGTTATATCGGTTGTTGATTATTATTGAATGTATCGTTAATTGATTATTACATTAGGTTGTGATAAGTGATCGATGATTTTAACCGTTGTGCTGCGATTGAGATTGGAGATTTCATGAATCGCCTTTGTCGGGGCTGAGGAGCTTCTAGATGAAGACGGTGGGATTGGTAACGGCTTATTCGTATCGGTATCGAGGCAAATTATACTTGCTCAGTTCATAATGTTTAATAAATGGTTTTGATTTCATTTCATTTATGATTCATAAAGCAATGATATTATGAATATGAATTGTCAGGATGAGTATATAGTATGCTTTGGATTGGGTTAAATCATAATGTTGATTTAAAAGTGTCTGGTGAAAACAGAGATGTGAATTATCTTTGGCCTATAATATGGAACTGTGTTGAGGGGTAAAACATGAATGGTACCCATGTCCGTTGTATTCCTGTGTAGATGCTGCCGTGACCCTTGGTTGTGACCTTGGGAGTTTATGTATTGATAGAACTATTAGGAATAGTGCCCTAGGACATTCGATATGCCTAGATTTGTAGTTGTGACATTTAAATAAAGTTATTTGATATCATTTATTTCTCATTGTTTATTATAATGTGTGCATATTTTAATATTATAATAATTGAATAATAGTTATTCATGAATAATAAAATTATTCAAATGCCCCTGGTACAATCGCGTTGAGTAGAGACTCAAGTATATACTAGTATAAGTTTGATTGGTAATCATCGGATGATTATGCGTATGGTACGGATCAATCTGATGGGTATTGGTTGAAGAACTAATACTGGACAGATCCGCATTGAGATCACTGCATGGAAGTGTCATGAGTGAATCTCAATATAACAGTATGTCAATAAATCCTTGAACCTGAGATTATCATAGAGTCCAACATGATAACTGTTATGCCTTGACGTAATCCAACATCATCTGAAACATGGTGATCATGAAGGTTAGCGATCGGGATTAGTGGGAGTCATGTAGAGGGCAATGAATAATCAAGATGGGGATTTGTCCCTCTTTTTAGTGAGAGAGATATCTACTGGGCCCCTCGATAAGTAGGACTGAAGGAAATGTATGGCCATGCTAAAATGAAGAGGCATTTGATTCAATTAGTCTACTTAAGATCGACAAAGTATTTGAACATAAATAAGTATGATAGATGTCACGCCCCCACACCGGGGTTGGACGAGAACGTGACAGTTAACGTAATAAATAATGTTTGTGATAATATCTTCTAGTAAAGCATACATATGCCAGATCTCAGCCCGGTGAACTAAGACTGGTTATTTCATAGAAAAGAAATATTCAAGAGTACAGCGGAATTATTACATCAAGTGCAAAAGAGTACATCGGAAACCAAAATACATTGTGACACAGGAATAAAAAGAAGCGTTAAAGCAGCATCCTAATTCCTACGTCTTGGTAATACTTTGAGGATGATCTTCACTGGTCGTTAGCATCTCTCTCTTCTTCCTCTTGATTCTCTTCATCTAGTTGGGTTTTTAGAAAACAATTCGAAATGGGGTGAGAATAATGGATTCTCAGTGAGTGGGGTTTCCAGTATTTTCTCAATTTATATATATATATATATATATATATAACCATTTTGAAGGATAATATATTTACTCCCACTTTTGAAAATATCTTTGTCTATAGATAGTACAAGTTTTCAAAGGAATGTAATGAATTATGGCATGAGTGAACAGTCAATCTCCGTAGATTGATATTAAGTATGACAACATGTGGCGTCAAGCGCCTAGTGAATATTTAGCTTCGGGAGGTCGTCTATGTGACAAAGTCCCTTGGCCTCCTTATGACGTCTTAGACCGTTATCAGAGATCGGACTATGACTTTCGCCACGACCTTTGGTTTAATAACCGTAGCCTTGGGCGTTTGTCGGACCGTCCTTATAACCTTGGCCTTTGAGCTAAAATCTCTCACGCTTGGTGACGTGCTACCTTATCTCTTATCTGGGCTCGGTATGTCCTTAGCTGGGGTTTAATACCCGGATCACACCATAATCGCGATTATACCCTAAGTCTACGACCCAGTCACCTCAAGATCACTCCGTCCTTCGGCTTCAAGGGAATAGGAAACGACGGTAGCCTTGTTCATGAACCGCAACCGTGCTACTCGATCCAAGACTTGGTCTAACCGTCCCTGACACAAATTCGGGACTCTAGAGGTGGCCCTTACAACTCAAGAGGTGGCCCCCGTCCGTTGACATGGCACTTTGTCCCGATAGAATTAAAGGCAGTCCTGTCCGTGGCACTTTGTTTGTGAGACACTTAGTTCTCGGTTATACATGATTGTAAGTTAGTCACATTTTCGGTGCATACACATCATACAATCAGAGTCATACATTCAATTAATTACGGTACTTAGTGTAATTCGATTATATGATTGTGATTTGGAGTTTATTCGTGGCACGAGATTATGGTTCGGTTGTTGACATATCTTTAAGATATAATTGTGATTATTGATTTCAGATTTGGTAAATTCTCAATCTCTAGTTTCTGAATTAAAATTCCCAAAATTACGGTCCCGCCCATAATTCTTGCGAAGTGGGTTATTATACCCGTAAATTTTAGTTTTCGTCACGGATGGTGATGAAACTTACAGGAGAGTTCATGTTGAACTTGGAGCTTAAGTGTTGGGTAAATGTCCAGAATTTCGGTTTCTGATCGATTTTTCCAAAATTTTCGTTTTGCCCCAAAACTTTTTAAAATATCGTTTTGACCCAAATTTACTTCGATTGCTATAAGATTTTTCAGATATCATACGTACCTTTTTGAAAATTTAGTATTCCGGTCCAGAGTCTTGAAATTTCATCTTAGATTTCAATTTTATTGTAATTTGCTATTTGACCCCAATTTTATTGATTATTACATTTTGGCCCCAAATCTCAAAACGACTTCCGATTTCTACAAAATTTTAAGGTCAGAATATTTATTCTTATATAAGTCATTACTTCAGTCCAGAATGTGAAATTTTTGCCTTGGCTCCGAATTATTTTTGGGGGGATTTTACCATTTTGACCCCTTAATTTATCTTAATTGCAATTTTTTTAGTCCGTAGACACCGGGAATGGATCCGATCACTACGAAAATTTAAGGGCAGAGGCTAAACATGTTATTATGTCCCTTTTGATGTTCCAAACTGAAATTACACAGATTTCAATTAGTTATTTCACAATTTGTAGATTTTACACAATTTCCGTATTTTGACGATTTTGGTCCGTTGGCTTGGAAAATGGTTCCCGTTTCTTATAAAATTTTAAGGGTTGGTGATTAACAAGTAATTATGATGTATTTTCTGTCCTTATGTCAGATTACATCTTTTCAGCAATAGTTTTCCTAATTATCTTTACCTTCACTTAGTTCGTATCTTAAGCTTGTTTTAACCGTTCTAACTTTGTTAGGCCATGATTTAAGCACCCAAATACACATGCATATTCATATAAACAAAATACACTTCTTAAAAAACAATTTCGAGAATATAATGGATAACAATCATGTCTGGTTGGTAAGATATTTATGCATTTCATTCTAGTCATCAAACCGGTAATTTCACATGCAACAAGTTACTAACTAATTTGCATGCTAATGATATATGATGAGTGAACTATATAACTACATAGAAAGGACATGCATTATATCATTATTATTAATTTCCTTTGAAAGTAACTTACATATAAAAGTTTTAAAAATAAAATATTTTACCCACCTCGTTCTTTGTCGGTAGAAGTTGATTCTAGGTCTCGTAGGTTGAAAAAGGACCTCTCTTCCTCCTCCTCTACATTTCAGCCCATGTATCATCCCACCATGTATAATTATTTTGATTGCATGTTAGGTTTTAAGTTAGAAAGGGAAGAATAAATAAGTTAAAAAAAAACAAATGTATGAAGTGTAGTTCTTACCTCCCTCTTGTTTCTTCTTCTTTCTTCCTCCCTTCCTTCTTCTCTCTTGCTCACGTTTTTGTCTCTCTCTCTCTCTCTCTCTCTCTCTCTCTCTCTCTCTCTCTATCTATCTAAATCTCAGATTTTTTTTTTGTGTTGGGAGAATAGGAGTGTGTTGGGTGGTGTATGTATTTAAGAGGGGTGTAAAGTGGCTTGGGAAGTTGGAGGTGTAAAGAAAACTAGTGACATGTGGCTAAGGTGTCTTAGGATAGTGTCTTGCATGGGGGACATGAAAACTCTAAGTGTCTTATATTCCTCCTTATGGCCTCCCCATGTGTGTGTCTGTGTGTGTTATTATATATATATATATATATATATATATATTGTATTTTAGATATAGATATTAAGTATTTATTTAATAAAGTGGGCTAGGTGATTAGATTGGGCTTTAAGTTGTATTTTTAATTCTTATAGATTTTATAGGTTGGGCTTGACTTATTAGGTTTGACAAGTAGTCCATTAGATAGATATCATTTTCTTATTTAATTAATTATACGGTTTGACATATGAATTTCAAAATTGATAAATTGAGTAAAATAAATGGTAAACTTAGATTATATTGTGCTATATAGCAATTGTTACTCAATCATATTACAATAGGATATGTCGTACATATACTAACTATCAAATTTATGGGGTTCTACATCCTTCCTTCCTTAAGAGAATTTGGTCCCCAAATTCCCTCTAAAATAGTTCGGGGTAAGATTTCTTCATCTCTTCTTCAGTTTCCCATGTGTCGTCTTCTTCTCTGTTGTGCTTCGACCAAATGACTTTGACTAACGGAATATTCTTATTTCTCAGCTCGCGTACTTGTTGATCTACGATTCTGATTGGCTTCTCGATGTAGGTTAGATCTTCTTTGATTGGTGGCATGTCATGAGTGATGACATGCTCAGGATCTGGATGGTATTTCTTCAATCTTGAGACATGGAACATGTTGTGCATTCCGGCAAGCTCGGTTGGTAGCTCGAGACAATACGCCAAATTTCCAATTCTCTCTAGTATCGTGAAAGGTCCGACGTATCTGGGGCTAAGCTTTCCTCCTTTCCTTGAGTTGATTAATCCTTTACGTGGTGATAAGCGAAGGAATACTTTGTCGCCCTTGTTGAACTCTAAATCTTTTCTCCTCTGGTCTGCATAACTCTTCTGCCGACTTTGAGCAGTACGAATACGGTCTCGAATGACTCGAACTTTTTCCATGGCATCTTCTACTAGATCAACTCTTGCTATCGAGTCTCGGTTTTTCTTGCTCTTTGGTGTCCATCGGTCATCAATCTCCCAATGTATTGGCAATCGACACTTTCTTCCGTATAATGCTTCATATGGAGCCATTCCGATAGTTGCCTGATAACTGTTGTTGTACGCAAACTCGGCTAAGGGTAGGTGGTGACTCCAACCCTTTTGAAAATCCAGCGCGCATGCTCGTAACATATCCTCAAGGATTTGGATTGTTCTCTTGGATTGTCCGTCCATCTGAGGGTGTGCTGCAGTGCTGAAACTCAATGTTGTCCCAAGTTCTTAATGAAGACTCTTCCAAAATCTGGAGACAAATCTGGGATCTCGATCTGACACAATGTCTATAGGTATACCATGCAGTCTAATGATTTCTCGTATGTACGTCCTTCCTAGCTTTTGCAGACTGTCATTCTTCCTTACGGGTAGTAAATGAGCTGACTTTGTAAGTCTATCCACTACTACCCAGATCGTGTTATATCCTCCAGTAGTTGTTGGTAGATATGTCACGAAGTCCATCACAACTAGTTCCCATTTCCATTAGGGAATCTCGAGGGGCTGTAGCAATCCTGATGGTCTTTGGTGTTCAACCTTCACTCTATGGCAAGTCAAACATCTTGCTACGAATTCTGCTACTTGGTTCTTCATGTTCACCGCCAATAGTATTTCTTCAGATCCTTATACATCTTATTACTGCCTGGGTGAATTGTATACCGAGAGCAGTGAGCCTCTGATAGAATTTTCTTCTTGAGTTTGTCATTATCGGGAACGCATGTACGGTGCTTGAATCTTAGTATTCCATCGCCCGACATGCTGAACTCAAATTTCTCGCCTTGTGCGATTCCTTCCTTAAGTTTACACAGCTTCCCATCATGAATCTGTGCTTCTTGAATCTCCTTAAGTAGGTCCGACTTTACTAAGAAGTTAGCACATAGAACATGTGTCTTAGCCTGCTTTGGTTTCCATTGGACTATTTCTCTCAAGGCGTTCCATTCTCTTACCATAAGTTTAGCTACACTGGTTTTCCTACTCAGGGCATCTGCGACGACGTTGGCCTTGCCCGGATGATGTTGAATGGTGAAGTTATAATCTTCAAGAAGTTCTATCCACCGTCTCTGTCTTAGATTCAAATCCTTCTGAGAGAACATGATATTTGAGACTCTTGTGGTCGGTGAAGATAGTGAATGTAGATCCATAGAGGTAGTGCCTCCATTTCTTTAATGCGAATACTATCGCAGCGAGTTCAAGGTCATGGGTCGGATAATTCATCTCGTGGATTTTTAGCTTTCGGGATGCATAAGCCACAACCTTGTTGTTTTGCATCAGCACAGCTCCTAATCCTTCCTTTGAAGCATCGCTATATACCACAAATCCTTCACTCCCTTTGGAAAGTGTTAGAACAGGTGCGGTGGTGAGTTTTCTCTTGAGTTGCTGGAAACTCCTCTCACACTTATCGTTCCACTCAAATTTAATATGTTTTTGCATTAGTCTTGTGAGTGGTGCTGTGATTTTTGAGAAGTCTTTAATGAATTTGCGGTAGTAACCCTCAAGTCCAAGAAAGCTTCGAATTTCTGTGACTGTTTCTGGCCTCTTCCAGTCCAGAATAGTCTCTACCTTCGATGGATCTACTGCGACTCCATCTCCAGATATTACGTGTCCCAAAAATGCTACTTCTCTTAACCAGAATTCACACTTACTGAATTTGGCATACAACTTATGCTTCCTTAGCATTTCTAGCACTAACCTCAGGTGAGTTTCGTTATCCTGATCTGATTTGAAATAAACGAGTATGTCGTCAATGAATATTACCACGAATTCATCCATATACGGTTGGAATACACGGTGCATTAAATCCATAAATGCAGTCAATGCGTTGGTCAATCCAAAAGGCATCACCATAAATTCATAATGACCATATCTAGTTTGAAAAGCAGTCTTGGGTATGTCGTCCTCTTTGATCCTTAATTGGTAATATCCTTGCTGAAGGTCAAACTTTGAGTAAACTGTTGCTCCTTGTAGTTGGTCGAATATCTCGTCGATCCTAGGAAGTGGATACTTGTTTTTGATAGTAATGTTGTTAAGTTCTCGGTAATCGATACATAATCTTAGTGTGCTATCTTTCTTCTTTGCGAATAGTACCGGTGCTCCCCAAGGGGATATGCTCGGTCGGATAAATCCAACCTCTAGCAATTTATGCAACTGAATCTTCAGTTCTTGTAGTTCCAGTGGGGCCATTCGATACGGTGTTCTAGCCACAGGTGCCTTTCCTGGAAAGATATCAATGTTGAATTCAACTTCCCTATCTGGAGGTAGAGAAGTAAGTTCCGTGGGGAAAATATCACGGTATTCTGATACTACTGGTATAGCTTCAATCTCCATTTTACTCATAGGTTTGTTGATGATAAAAGCTAAATATCCTATTGCTCCATTCGAGATGGCCCTTCTCGCCTTCGTGGCTGATATGATTGGGGCCAATTTAATTCTAGCATTCACGTGTAGTTCAACTACTGGGTGGTTGGGTTTGCAGAATCAAACAATCTTAGAATGGCAGTCGATTTGTGCATAGTTTTCAGATAGACAATCCATTCCAAGTATGAGGTCATACTCAAGTATGGGAAGGAGAATTAGGTCAGCAGGAAAACAATGTCCTTCAATTATTACCTCACAATTCTTAAACACTAAATCCGTTTCTTGGCTCGCACCCATAGGTGTGGATACTTCTAAGCTTACGGGTAGTGATTATTAAAGTGAGTGTTAATTAAGATGCTTGCATTTGGTTGTTGAGTATCAAGAAATGTTATCATTATTCAACATTATTATTACATTCGCTATGTCGTTTCATGAAAAAATACAACATTGGATAAGGAAAAGTAGGTTTTCCTTACCAACTATCGATAGTAGGTAACATCTCAAAGAGACAGCTCATAGGACGGAAATACACAGATAATTATTAAGGAAATATGTCTTAATAATTCAAATCAAACTATAAGTTTTTGCAAGGTTTGGATTTCGCCCCATTCGGATGGGTCGAATATTTTGAATAATACCTTGCAATATTAGCGTTACGCCTTCCAAACGAATAACATTGATAAGTTGACTACGATGTACATGGCAACACGGAACTTTAATGAGTTGAAATTAGTCATCACTATTCCAAATGAATAGTATAATGACTCAATTAATTTAGACAGTACTAATTGGCGACACTTACTCTGAATGAATAGCAAATGGATTGAAATATCCAATAATAAAACTCTATTAAGCATGAATTATCATCAAGTTTGTGAAATCAATGACTCAACAAATATGCTTATACGAAACCAGTGACCAAGAAATAATAATACCCCATTTTTGAAAAGTAATGAGGTTTAGTGGAGTTCAGAGGATCTGATAAGTGAAATAAGCTATGTCCATTTCAAGAGTTCAATAGGAGAATTGATTTAATCGGGGAATTTCCGTGAATACTTAATCAAGTATCTTGGCCAATGACTTAAGAAAATTTGAATTTGACTATGCATATTCCAAGTGAGTAGCGACAAGTCGAAAGAGATCTTAATGAGAATTGACTCGAGAAATCTACACTAGGTATCATTTCTATGGTTCACTTCGCCCTAGGTGGAATTCCCATCTAAGTCTGAAGAATCTTAGCCTGGAAAGCTCGATGTAAGTGTCCTTCTTCCAAACCGAGCTCTGATACCACATCTGTCACACCCCCACACCGGGGTTGGACGAGAACGTGACAGTTAACGTAATAAATAATGTTTGTGATAATATATTCTAGTAAAGCATACATATGCCAGATCTCAGCCCGGTGAACTAAGACTGGTTATTTTATAGAAAAGAAATATTCAAGAGTACAGCGGAATTATTACATCAAGTGCAAAAGAGTACATCGGAAACCAAAATACATTGTGACACATGAATAAAAAGAAGCGTTAAAGCAGCATCCTAATTCCTACGTCTTGGTAATACTTTGAGGATGATCTTCACTGGCCGTCAGCATCTCTCTCTTCTTCCTCTTGATTCTCTTCATCTAGTGGGGTTTTTAGAAAACAATAAGAAATGAGGTGAGAATAATGGATTCTCAGTGAGTGGGGTTTCGAGTATTTTCTCAGTTTATATATATATATATATATACATATATATATATATATATATATATATTTACATATAACCATTTTGAAGGATAATATATTTACTCCCACTTTTGAAAATATCTTTGTCTATAGATAGTACAAGTTTTCAAAGGAATGTAATGAATTATGGCATGAGTGAACAGTCAATCTCCGTAGATTGATATTAAGTATGACAACATGTGGCGTCAAGCGCCTAGTGAATATTTAGCTTCGGGAGGTCGTCTATGTGACAAAGTCCCTTGGCCTCCTTATGACGTCTTAGACTGTTATGAGAGATCGGACTATGACTTTCGCCACGACCTTTGGTTTAATAACCGTAGCCTTGGGCGTTTGTCGGACCGTCCTTATAACCTTGGCCTTTGAGCTAAAAGCTCTCACGTTTGGTGACGTGCTACCTTATCTCTTATCTGGGCTCGATATGTCCTTAGATGGGGTTTAATACCCGAATCATGTAACACCCCCGAGATATTCAGAGTATATTACAGCGCCGTGGACCCCTACATGGGACCCACCAGGCTACAACAAGAAACCACCACTCGACCAACCATCTCGGTTGGCGAGGACACACATATAGCGATACAACAATAAAAATACGCCCGGAGCAACCGGCGAATAAGCATCAACCGGCAATGTAACAATTTAAAATAATACAAAACGGAGTTTGAAATGAAAAGCCTAAGTACTCGCGAGTACAATCTATAAGTTTACAATTTGGAAAACAACCATATCAAAAGAGACAGTAGGAAATAACAAGACTCAATTGCACATGTCAACAACCTTGGCCGACATCCTCGTACCATCCCAGCGCCCGCTCGTTTGGCTGAACATAACCTGAAATCCATAACAAGAATTTCCCCAACAACGGGTCCCCAGAGGGGTTAGCAATTACGCTAGTACAAGTAATCAAGGCAAACCAATCGCTTACACATTTCATAGTACATGCACCAATATCATTTCAAAAACCAAAACCAGACATGTCTCTTCTGGAAACAAACAGTCACAATTAATTTGCCTAGGACCGGGACGAAGCCACGAATCCCACTCGAGGCCTCTAAGGACCCTCCCGAGCTGGCCACATTCATAAAACAAATCAAGCACCACACATCACCTAGGACCGGGACGAAGCCACGAATCCCACTCGAGGCCTCTAAGGACCCTCCCGAGCTGGCTAGTGAAACAAGCTCATGAATCCAGGACGAAGCCATAGATTCCCTCCGTGATCCCGTCGGACCCTCCCGATTGTGAGAAAATCACACACAATATACATTACCATTTCACGTTAAGCATAGAGGTTTCCAAAAATACTTGCCTCGAATAATTGACGACGCAACGAACGGAAAGGAAAGTCACCGACGAACGCTAGGAACCAACGAAACCGAACCTAACGATTCGAAGAATACAATCACAACCATTTCTAAACGAATATGGAATTGGAATACACCCGAAAACCCGCCTACGATTCATGTATATTCGTATATAAACAACAACGAGGGCGGACCACAACCAAACCCTCTCGATTCCGTAAAAACCACGAAATATACCATGAATCTGTAGGGAAACTAAGAATACCAACAAGATTAATCATATTCATCATGAATCCACCAACAAAATGGAAAGAATCGGACGAAAATCCCAAAACCCCCAAATTATCCAAAAGTAGGGTTCTAAGAGATATTACCTTTGAAGATCTAAGCACTTTGATCCGTAGAACACGCGTTAGATCGACTATCCGGGCTTCACAACCGAATGAAAATGATGAAAAATGAATACTCAAGTGATTGATGATGAAGAGTTCTCCCCTCAAGCTCTCTCTCTCGCGTAAGTGGAAGAAGAAGGAAGAAATGAGCTGTTCTCGCTCAAAAAAAACACAATTGTAGGGTTGACTGCATTGTGTGCCGCGGCCCAGCTGGAGTGTGCCGTGGCACAAGCCCAAAAATTGCTCCCAGGGCTCGACAGTGTGCCGCGGCCCGGCCGACATGTGCTGCGGCACAAGGTACAGATGGGTTTGGCCAAAGATGCAACACGAGTGTGCTGCGGCCCGGACGGGTGTGCCGCGGCACTGACTCGGCAGTGTGCCGCGGCCCCGTCGGCATGTGCCGCGGCACACAGTACAGGCCGCTCGGCCAAAAACTGGAAAATGTGTGTGCCGCGGCGCACAATCCTTGTGCCGCGGCCCACACCCCCCTTGGGTCCTAAAATGAAGAAAAATGACCCGGGAAGAGAATAAAAGCAATAGGAATCGATATTTGAGAACCAATAACACGAAATGGAAGTACGGAAACCCCAAAACGGTGGTTCCACACAACAATAACAAGAATCAGATCAATAGATGACAGGAAAGATACACTGAAAGATACACGAGGGTCACTACAATTGAAAAAATATGCCGGAAATGAAAATACAAGGGAAAGAAAAATGCAGATATTACATTCTACCCCTCTAAAAATAAGTTTCGTCCCGAAACTTGAGAGACAAACAAATTGGGGTACCTAGCACGCATGCTATCCTCGGTTTCCCAAGTTGCTTCCTCGACACCATGTCTCGACCACTGTACTTTGACCAAAGGAATGGTCTTATGCCTCAGTCGCTTCTCACGACGCTCCAAAATCTTCAAAGGATGTTCTTCAAAAGTAATATCCTCGGCGACATCAATCTCACCATAATCGATGACGTGACTAGGATCCGGTACATATTTCCTCAGCTGGGAAACATGAAAAATGCTATGAACATGACTCAGGGCCGGGGGTAACGCCAAATGGTATGCTAACCCACCGACTCGCTCGAGAATCTCGAAGGGTCCAATAAATCTCGGACTCAACTTCCCCTTCTTCCCGAAACGGAAAACTCCTCTCGTCGGCGACACCTTCAGCAAAACGTGGTCTCCCACCTCGAATTCTAAAGGTCGACAATGGACATCGGCATATGACTTCTGTCGACTCTGGGCAGTCAACATCCGTTCCCGAATTAATTCTATCTTCCGCCTCGTCTCTAAAAGGACATCCGGCTCGGTCCCGACCAAATCGGACGCCTCATTCCAGCAAATCGGTGATCGACATCGCCGCCCATAAAGTGCCTCATACGGTGCCATCCGAATCGACGCGTGCCAACTATTGTTGTACGTGAATTCGATCAATGGCAAATGCTCCTCCCAGTCACTGCCCCAATCGAGAGCACACGCACGCAACATATCCTCGAACGTCTGGATAGTGCGTTCCGACTGTCCATCTGACTGAGGATGAAAAGAGGTACTCAAATGCAAATGAGTACCCAACACCTTGTGCACAGCTTGCCAAAAGTGCGATACAAAATGGCCATCACGATCCAAAACAATAGACTTCGGAGTACCGTGAAGCCTCACAACCTGCGCGATAAATACACGAGCCAACTTCTCTAGGCCCCAAGTGTCCTTGATGCCCAGAAAATGTGCCAACTTGGTCAGACGATCCACAATCACCCAGACCATATTCATGCCCGACCTCGACCTCGGCAAGCTCGTAACGAAGTCCATCGATATATCTTCCCATTTCCATTCCGGAACGGGAAGTGGCCGCAATAACCCAGCCGGTCGCTGATGCTCGATTTTGACCTGCTGACAAGTCAAACATCTCGCTACAAACTGCGCGACCTCTTCCTTCATATCATTCCACCAGAATTCCTTCTCAGGTCCTTGTACATCTTACTCGAACCAGGATGAACGGAGTAAGGAGTAGCATGGGACTCACGCAAAATACTCTGTCTCAACTCTGAGTCGTTCGGCACACAAAGCCGACTCTGGAATCTCAAAACACCATCCTCATGAATCACAAAGCCAGGAGACTTTCCCTTAAGAACGTTCTCTCGGATTTGAGTAATCATCGGGTCCTCCAACTGCTTCATCTTAATTTCATCGATCAAAGACGATGAAATCTCTAAAGCACAAAGTTGCCCGACAGCTCCAGGAAACAAAACCTCAACCTCTAACTCGATCAAAGCGCGCCGAATCTCAGACTGAGACGTAAGGACCTCAAGCATTCGCAACGCAACCGGTTTCCGACTCAAGGCATCGGCCACGACGTTTGCCTTGCCCGGATGATAAAGGATTTCGAGGTCATAATCCTTAATCAGCTCTAACCACCTCCTCTGCCTCATATTCAACTCCCGCTGAGTAAATATGTATTTCAGACTTTTATGATCGGTAAAAATCTGACATGCGGAGCCGAAAAGGTAGTGACGCCAGATCTTGAGCGCAAAAACAACTGCCGCCAACTCCAAATCATGAGTAGGGTAGTTAAGCTCATACGGCCTCAACTGTCTCGATGCATAAGCGATGGTCTTGCCGTGCTGCATCAATACGCACCCAAGACCCTGACCCGAAGCATCACTATAAACGGCAAAACCCTCGTTGCCATACGACAACGCTAAAACCGGGGCTGAAGTCAAACGCCTCTTCAGATCCTCAAAACTCGACTGCCTTTCGTCATTCCAAACGAACTTCTCGGATTTCTGGAGCAACTGTGTAAGTGGCCGAGCTAGTTTTGAGAAACCCTCAACGAACCTACGGTAGTAGCCAGCCAAGACCTCCTTCACTTTCGTGGGCGGTGCCCAGTCCAACACTGCTTCAATTTTCTGCGGATCTACACGAACTCCCTCGGTTGAAATCACGTGACCCGAAAACATCACTTCCCTCAGCCAGAACTCACATTTCGAGAACTTCGCATAGAGTTGCTCGGTCCTCAAAATGTCTAACACTATCCGCAAATGATGGGCATGCTCTTCCTCATTCCTCGAATAAATAAGAATATCGTCAATGAAGACGACGACACACTTATCCAAATACTCGATAAAGACTTTGTTCATAAACTGCATGAACACCGCCGGCGAATTGGTTAACCCGAAAGGCATGACTACAAACTCATAATGTCCGTATCTCATCCGAAAAGCTGTTTTCGGTACGTCAGACTCCCTCACCCGGAGCTGATAGTACCCCGATTTCTAATCAATCTTCGAGAATACCGCAGCTCCCTGCAACTGATCAAACAAGTCATCAATCCTCGGCAAGGGATACTTGTTCTTGATGGTCACTTTGTTTAGTTCGCGATAGTCGATACACAAACACAGTGAGCCATCCTTCTTTCGCACAAATAGGACTGGTGCGCCCCAAGGCGAGGCGCTCGGCCGAACATACCCCGACTCAAGAAGCTCACTCAACTGCTTCTTCAACTCGGCCATTTCTGAAGATGCCATGCGATACGGTGCCTTCGAAATCGGAGCCGCGCCCGGCTCTAACTCTATAGCAAACTCAACCTCACGATCCGGTGGAAATCCCGGCAACTCGTCAGGAAACACATCAGGAAACTCACTAACAACTGGAATCGACGAAAGCTCGACTCCACCATCCTCCGCCTTCAAGGCATAGCACCAATAACCAATACACCCTTTCGCAAGAGTCTCATCGCCTTCAAGGCGTTAATAACTAACTTTTGGTTTCCCCTCTTTCGTCCCGCGAAAGAGTGCTTGGTGCCGTCTTCGGCTAACATAGTGATGATCCTCGTGCGGTAGTTCATGATTGCACCATGCCGCTCGAGCCAATCATCCCCGAGAATCAAATCCTCACCCTCAATACCCACAACAATAAGATTAGAGAGCCAAGCCCTCTCACAAATAAACACAGAACAGTCCCGGACTTCTCGATCACCGATAATTCTATCACCGCTAGGAAGTTTAACGATGAAAGGCTCGCAAGGTCACAAGCAGTCGAGACTCAAACGGCGTACACACTCTAGAGAAATGAATGAATGCGTAGCACCCGAATCAAAAAGCACACTGACAGGATGGGAATGGATACGAACGGTACCTGTCGCCACAGTAGCTGCTGGATCATCAGCCCTCCTCATCTCATAGATACGCGGCTGGGCAGAGCCGACACTGGAAGCTCCTCCCCTAGCAGGCTGACCCCTACCTCGGCCGGCACTCGGCAGTGGCGGCGGAGCAAATGAGCCCTGGTTCACACTAGGCTCCATAGGTGCTGGGTGAGAAGAACGGGCGCCGCGAAACTATCTGAGATTCTCGCAAAAAGAAGCCTTGTGGCCCGACTGACCACAAGTATGACAAGTCAAAGGTGGACGAGGACAATCCCGGTTCACGTGGCCTGGCTTGCCACAGTTAAAGCATCTGGGGTCCCGGACGAAGGTTCCGGCGGCACTTCGGAAACTCCTAGAGAAACGAGCCGAACCACCCGTAGAAATATTTGCAGGTTGAGATTTCTGCAGACTTCCACCCTTGTAACCCGAGAAATCCCCAGCGGATTTCTGCTTCTTACTCTCTCGGACCGCCGCACTAGCCGTCACCGACATATCATAAGCAAGAGCTCGACTCTGATAATCCTTCAAAGTAGTACAGACGAGCCCAGACATATAGTCCCGAATGGACAGTTTCATCCTCCTGGAAAAATGGAAAATTTTGTCGCTCTCTTCGACAACTTGGGTCTTCACATAGCCCAACTCCTTGTTAAAATCGGCTATAGCTTGGGATACGGGAATATCCCGTGGTTGAGCATCATAGAAAGCATGCACTCGAGCCTGTCTGACCGGCCACGGACAATATTCGGTCTCCTTCAATTCCTGAAATTCGGCCCACGAAGCAACATGGTCTTTGGGCCCAACGGCCTCCCACCAATCCGTAGCATCCCCAGTGAGAAAGTACTGGGCAATAGGTACCTTACGATCCTCGGGACAGTTGGTGGCAACGAAGACTTTAGATATCTCCTTGATCCATCCCTCCCAGCCGATCGGGTCCGAAGCTCCCGAGAACTGAGGAGGATGCATATTGATGACATCCTGAAGCCAGCGATCCGCTCCTCCCTCATTAGCATGGGTCGGATCCGGATTCTAGACCACCTGAGCTATCGCCGCCATCTGGTTAACCATTTGCTGCATAACAGCCGCAATACCAAGATCGGCGCGCTCCTGAGAAGAAGCATGACTGTGACGGTCACCGGTACTGGTGGCTCCCGAAGAATGCGATGTGGCCGCCTTACCGGCTGCCCCACGTCCTCGTCCGCGTCCACGACCACGTCCACGACTATGACCACGGTTTCCTCCGGCATCCATACTGGTGTTAAGAGGTAACAAAGGTATATCGATAATGAGTAAAGGAGGAAAAAGCAACCACGATTCAAGAAGTGAAAATACAATGCAAGAAACAGAAAATCCGAATAAGAAAACTTACGAGCACTGGAAGTACCGAGATGCTGGCAGTGGTGTGACAATATGCAAAACAAAACACGACTAGACCCAAATAACCAACAAGCCTAGGTATCCATAAACCTAGAGCTCTGATACCATTTTCTGTAATACCCCCAAGATATTCAGAGTATATTACAGCGCCGTGGACCCCTACATGGGACCCACCAGGCTACAACAAGAAACCACCACTCGACCAACCATCTCGGTTGGCGAGGACACACATATAGCGATACAACAATAAAAATACGCCCGGAGCAACCGGCGAATAAGCATCAACCGGCAATGTAACAATTTAAAACAATACAAAACGGAGTTTGAAATGAAAAGCCCAAGTACTCGCGTGTACAATCTATAAGTTTACAATTTGGAAAACAACCATATCAAAAGAGACAGTAGGAAATAACAAGACTCAATTGCACATGTCAACAACCTTGGCCGACATCCTCGTACCATCCCAGCGCCCGCTCGTCTGGCTGAACATAACCTGAAATCCATAACAAGAATTTCCCTGACAATGGGTCCCCAGAGGGGTTAGCAATTACGCTAGTACAAGTAATCAAGGCAAACCAATCGCTTACACATTTCATAGTACATGCACCAATATCATTTCAAAAACCAAAACCAGACATGTCTCTTCCGGAAACAAACAGTCACAATTAATTTGCCTAGGACCGGGACGAAGCAACGAATCCCACTCGAGGCCTCTAAGAACCCTCCTGAGCTGGCCACATTCATAAAACAAATCAAGCACCACACGTCACCTAGGACCGGGACGAAGCCACGAATCCCACTCGAGGCCTCTAAGGACCCTCCCGAGCTGGCTAGCGAAACAAGCTCATGAATCCAGGAAAAAGCCATAGATTCCCTCCGTGATCCCGTCGGACCCTCCCGAGGTGAGCAAATCACACACAATATACATTACCATTTCACGTTAAGCATAGAGGTTTCTAAAAATACTTGCCTTGAATAATTGACGACGCAACGAACGGAAAGGAAAGTCACCGACGAACGCTAGGAACCAACGAAACCGAACCTAACGATTCGAAGAATACAATCACAACCATTTCTAAACGAATATGGAATTGGAATACACCCGAAAACCCGCCTACGATTCATGTATATTCGTATATAAACAACAACGAGGGCGGACCACAACCAAACCCTCTCGATTCTGTAAAAACCACGAAATATACCATGAATCCGTAGGGAAACTAAGAATACCAACAAGATTAATCATATTCATCATGAATCCACCAACAAAACGGAAAGAATCGGACGAAAATCCCAAAACCCCCAAATTATCCAAAAGTAGGGTTCTAAGAGATATTACCATTGAAGATCTAAGCACTTTGATTCGTAGAACACGCGTTAGATCGAATATTCGGGCTTCACAACCGAATGAAAATGATGAAAAATGAATACTCAAGTGATTGATGATGAAGAGTTCTCTCCTCACGCTCTCTCTCTCGCGTAAGTGGAAGAAGAAGGAAGAAATGAGTTGTTCTCGCTAAAAAAAAACGCAATTGTAGGGTTGACTGCATTGTGTGCCGCGGCCCAGCTGGAGTGTGCCGTGGCACAAGCCCAAAAATTGCTCCCAGGGCTTGGCAGTGTGCCGCGGCCCGGCCGACATGTGCCGCGGCACAAGGTACAGACGGGTTTGGCCGAAGATGCAACACGAGTGTGCCGCGGCCCGGACGGGTGTGCCGCGGCACTGACTCGGCAGTTTGCCACGGCCCCATCGGCGTGTTCCGCGGCACACAGTACAGGCCGCTCGGCCAAAAATTGGAAAATGTGTGTGCCGCGGCGCACAATCCTTGTGCCGCGGCCCACACCCCCCTTGGGTCCTAAAATGAAGAAAAATGACACGGGAAGAGAATAAAAGCAATAGGAATCGATATTTGGGAACCAATAACACGAAATGGAAGTACGGAAACCCCAAAACGGTGGTTCTGCACAACAATAACAAGAATCAGATCAATAGATGACAGGAAAGATATACTGAAAGATACACGAGGGTCACTACAATCGAAAAAATACGCCGGAAATGAAAATACAAGGGAAAGAAAAATGCGGATATTACAGATCACACCATAATCGCGATTATACCCTAAGTCTATGACACAGTCACCTCAGGATCACTCCGTCCTTTGGCTTCAAAGGAATAGGAAACGACGGTAGCCTTGTTCATGAACCACAGCCGTGCTACTCGATCCAAGACTTGGTCTAACCGTCCCTGACACAAATTCGGGACTCTAGAGGTGGCCCTTACAACTCAAGAGGTGGCCCCTGGATCTTTGATCGGCCCTCTGTTTCGTATGGGCTCAAGAGGTGGCCCCCGTCCATTGACGTGGCACTTTGTCCCGATAGAATTAGAGGCAGTCCTGTCCATGGCACTTTGTTTGTGAGACACTTAGTTCCCTAGACGTGATTGTAAGTTAGTCACATTTTCGGTGCATGTAATATCCGCAATTTCGAATTTCGGTAATTTTATTTTTTCGGCGGAAGTTCGTTTTGACGACTCGCTCCTGACCGTTTCGTCATTTCCGAGAATGATTAATTCTGCACTTTTTGTCATCCGAGTTCGTTTCGGTGTCGTTTTGTTGAGTTCCGTGTCCTTAATCGACTTTTTCACGTGGGAGTTCGACTTTGTAACGTCACCATTAATTTTTGGTAACTCCAAAAATTCTAAATCTTTGAAATATTATATAGCATCGAGTTAGCTTTCCAATGGTTCAAACGGTGAGTCAATCGGAGTCCGGACGAGAGAGTTATGGTCGTTTTAGCTCACCCGCCGTTATCGGCGATCATCACTGCCGATCTCGGCCGTGTCATCCGACACGGCCCGTGCCGTACTCGTCCGGAAATGCCGGAAATTTCTGTCTCAGGACCCGACCGTGTCGTCTGACACGGCCCGTGCCGAACTCTTCCGGATAAGCTGAGCCGATCGCTGACACGCCCGACCGTGTTCCGTGACACGGCCGAGTCGCCGAAGTCAGCCGCCGGACGGGTCACTATCGGAAGGCCCTCCGCGCCGCGACCGCAAGCCGGGTGACACGGCCGAGTCCTCGCCGGCCACCAGGCGACACGACCATGCCGATCGGCACGGGCCGTGTCCGGCAGGCGCCAACCCCTATAAAAGGCCCCGCAGACGCTTTTTCTTGCCATTTTTCACCTTCTTCTTCTCCTCTTCCGCACCGGGCGTGTTCTAAGCTTGAAGCCATGTTGTTTAACAACATATCCATGGAGTTTTGAGGTTCATATCATCAATCATCCGTCCTATAACATCCTCCGATCTACCGACCAGTCGATTTCCTAGAAATCTAGTTTTGGGGAAATTGGGTGTTTTGGTTGTTTTCATCCGTTTAATCCGATTTAACTTAGGATTATGATGTATTGATGAATATTTAGATGTATTATATCATTTCCTTTATTATTCCATGGTTGGATCGTATCGATTCATTGTTTGAGTCGAGTTCTTGACCGACGCCTTGAAGGTGTCCGGTAAAATGTCTTAGAGGGGTTTTCGGGCGTTCTACGATTATTCTTCATCGTATGATCATTGATTTATTAATTGTATGATGTTAGGGTCATGTTTCTTGCGAAGAAACCGTGTTGAACCCTTCCGTTCATCGTCGTCTTCCTTTTCGATAGCATCGGGCGTTTCGAAGCTTTCCGGTTGAGCCGTATTCGTCGGAATACTTGCGTGGCAATTTCAAGGCAAGTATCTTGCCCATACGTTTCATGTTTCATAGGCATAATTGTTGATAAATGATTTTTATACGAAATCCAAATGTTTAATGAACGTAAAAAGGGATCGGTATGTTCTCGATAAATGTTGTCTTTCAATGATAATTCGTATACTTCGTGAATATGTATTCTCGGAATATGTGTGTTGGTTTTGTATGTTGAAAGATAATATGATCATTTCGAGTGAGTTTGATAGACCGTAATCCTTTGTCGGTGATTATGTATTGTTATTATGTACTTGTTCGGTAAGAACGTAATGTGTGTGATATTAGTTGTTACTCCTTGAAAGGAGTTTGTGATGCTTAATGTTGTTTGGATTGATAAGTGATTATTGTTGTGTGCTTGATGTATGTGATGTGCCTCCGGGTAGGATTGTTGAATATCCGGGATCCATACTTGCTAGTATGGGTCGGGCGAAACCGTAAGGTTATCCAATACGGGTATGTCTTGCGGGGACTCCGAGGTTCGGGGATTGCTAGCCCGATGCCGGGATAACTTGTGGGGTTATCATCGGGTATGTCTTGCGGGGACTCCGAGGTTCGTGGCTTGTTAGCGCGATGCCGGGATAACTTATGGTTGTGGTTTGGTTGTGATATTCGTGTCGTGGAGACATGTGATTTGATATGTTTTTCCTATTGGGTTATTCACTCGGGTTTGTTCTTCCGGAGCATCCGAGGTTCGTGGCTTGTTAGCACGGGACACGAATAATCCTTAGGAACATGTGATTTGTGATTTGGGTCACGGACCCCGTGTTTTGTGAAATGGGTTGTGGACCCTGCGTATTGTTACCGGAACTTGAATTTTGGAAAATAACTTTTGGGATGTGTCCCTAAATGTTTTCGAAATGTTTTAGAATTCTTATATCCCAAATGTTTTCTAAACTCCCGAGATCGTCAAATGTTTTGTAATATGGACATTGGGTTATTTCCTACCTTTCACGTTTTGAATGGTTTGATCAAGTGAATTTTCTCGGGAAGTATATTCGCGATTATTCTGTTTCCGTGGAGTATGATATGTATGGCTTGTTTTCGTATTTTATACTTGCACTAGCAAAACAGTGGAGTTTTGCTAACCCCCGAGTATTCGGGGGGTGGATGTCTGTATTGCATTCAGGTTTTGGAGCAGAGCACAGGGTCGGCATGAAGGATGATGAAAGATGAACGATACTAATCACACGAGGATCCGTTGATGTCGTATTGGTCTAGTTGTATTTTATTTTCCGCTGCTATATTTTTCCCGTTATACGGGTGTGGTTGTATTTTGACCCCTGCGTGGGCATGTATTGTAATTGAGTTGTATGTATTTATTGAAAGGCCAAATCGGTCTACTGAGTCTTTTTAGCCTTAAAGGCATTGTCGAGTTGTTCGTTTGTTGTTACCAGCCTGGTAGATCCTTGAGGAAAGGTTCTACGGCGTGTAATATCCCTGAGCGGATTGGGGGTGTTACAGAATGGTATCGGAGCTTAGGTTGTGGAAACCTAGGTCACAGTCGATGGTGTCTATTTAGTTTTTGTCTCGTCGGATTTTGTCTGACTAAGTCGTGTCGCGACGCGTCGTCTGAGTTTGTTGGTCGTGATTAGTATCGTGGGCGATCATCATCTTCGTGCGACCTGTGAATGTAAGTCTCCCTTCTTTGTGTTGTGCCTCGTGTGACACGAGCTATTTTTATGATTATTTGTTAAGTGACGGAATCCTCTTATGGATTTTGATTTTGTGATATGTGGTTATTTGACTCTCATATTTCGTTCATATGAGGAGTAGTGTTGCTCGATTGTGTATGTTGAACCGTATTTCTTTTATCCGCTGCGTGAGTTCTTTTGCAATGACTTTCGGTATTTTACCGACTGAGTTTTATTTTGAAAACCAATTCCTTAACCGAGTTTTTGGCATTACGGCCTTGATCGTTTTGGCGAAATTCTTATGACGGTATTTATTATTTTCTAAAATGGCTTTTGTGAGTTTTTGAAACATTACCGTCATCGGCCTTTTTGGCATTTTTGTAAATGGTTTTTAGTCTGGTGGGTTCCGGCGCGGGACCCACGGCGCTATATTGTTCCTTGTAATTACCTGAAATTTTTGGGCATTCTAGCCCATTGAATTATTTTTGAAAACCTTGAGTATCTTAGAAAATTAAAATTCGAGACGTACTTTTAAAACGAATTATTTTCTTGCGGTGTTTTCAAGGTGTTTTCTAATGCCGCAATACATTTCAAAAAAATTTCCGGTTGAGGACCAAAAATATTTTGAGATATTTTCAAATGCAGTTGCTTAGACCCAAGGGTCGAATATTTTTGAAAGTTTTTCACTACGAGAAGGTGTCCTCATTTTTGTTCAAACGCAAGATGATTTTCAAAGTCTCGAAAATGATGTTTGTTCAACTTTTTGTAAAATGATACTCAAGATCAACTGGTGTTTCCAAACTGTCTTCAAAGGTGGTTTTCGTTTTTAAAACCTATCATTCCTGTTTGCGGACCGGAAATGCGTGTATGGTTTTCGAACTTTCGTTACGGTGTCAACCCCGAATTGTGATTGAATTGGTGGCGTGAGCGTCGAGTCGTTCGCCACGCATATGCTTTGTTGGCCCTCTGTGAGAGGTGTGAACTGGTGTTTACTGTTTATCGCCTCGTGGTGATTTGCGTGTTGTCGCACTAGTGTGAGTTGTTAAAGCCTGGATTTTTGTGCGTTATACACATGGGTGATTGTTTCATGATGTTTGTGATTGTGTGCTGGCTGTCGTTCGGGATGTTGTAATCGTCGAATGATGCCGTTGTTGTTGTGATTTTTGTATGCGTTGATATGTTATGCTGAGTTGGCATCTCCGGTATGTTGTTTTGCAGTGTTTTGATCCATTGTATCGAACATTTGTATTTTCGGTATGCCGAGCCGAGACGTTTCAACCGTAATGTGCCGGGGCATGCACGTGTAAATTTGTCCTTCTCGTCGGTAACACATTTCAAGTGTGGACTCGAGGGACACCGAATTCAGTTTTGTGAATTGGCTACCGAGACTTTTGGAGTTCGCGCTTCAGCACAGTCATCGGAATCGTCCTTGAGAGGCCTTTGAAAGATGTTTCTGTCAGTTGCTTGTTGTGTTGTCACCTTGATTTCGTGTTGTGAGTTTCGGAAACGACACTTCTTTTAGAAGGGGTCGAATATAATACCCGTGACTCCTGCATTTCCTCTTTCTCAGGTCTATCGACTCACTCGTGTTCGTTGACACTTTCTGAACTTATTCTGTATTTCGGTTTCATCGTTCGAACGAGCTGTGATCTTGTTTTTCTGTTTATCGCTGTGACTTTTCCGAGTCCGGTTCGATACTTGTGAACCTTGTTCGGATGTAACATCTTTTGGTTCTACTAGTTCTTTTATTCGAAGTGGATCAGATTTTGAACTTCTGTATATTCTACTTTGTCGACTCATTTATGTTCGTTGACATTTCTGAGCTTGTCCTGCCCCTTGTTTTTGTTTATCGAACGAGTGTGGCATCATTTCGGAATAACTCGTTTGTCGTTGTGACTTTTCAATTTCTATTCCCTTTCATGTGGATCTTATGTGAATGCATACGTTGTTGTTTTCACCGGATCATATATTGTCTCGAGTCGAGATGTGAACCTTGGAGTTGTTGTTTGAATTTTATTGTTCTTCGTGATTCGAACATGATTGTTCGCTTTTGTTGTCTCGACCGTTGTGGTTCGTTCGTTTGTTTGTTCGGTTTTTGTCCTCGTTTCGTGATCGTTGAGCATTCAGGCTCCTTCCTAATTCCCTTAAGTTTGGGAAATTAGTCTCGTTTTCGATCTTCCAACCCTTGGGCGGTGGGATTCAGTATTAGTTCAGCGATTGGCTCGTGTTTCGATTGATGTACCGTTGGGTTGGTCAATCATACTGACTTTCGTTCGTTGTGTTTTGTGATTGTCGGATAATTGACTTGGCTATATTATCCGTTTGATGACGCTTGTCATTTGTTGGTTTTATTGTATCCCTAACGGCGACATTGTGTTGGTCGTCGTGGAGCGTGTTTTCACGCCGTATGTCTCTTTGCGTTTCTTGCGGCGTTTCGCCGTTGGGCGCGAGTTTTCTATTTTTGTGTATCTCGTCGAGTTTTCCCAAGGGTATATTGCTCCCCTACTTGTTTTAAGTTTCGGACGAAACTTCTTTTAAGGAGGGTAGAATGTAATATCCGCAATTTCAATTTCGTAATTTTATTTTTCGGCGGAAGTTCGTTTTGACGACTCGCTCCTGACCGCTTCGTCATTTCCGAGAATGATTAATTCTGCACTTTTGTCATCCGAGTTCGTTTCGGTGTCGTTTTGTTGAGTTCCGTGTCCTTAATCGACTTTTTCACGTGGGAGTTCGACTTTGTAACGTCACCATTAATTTTTGGTAACTCCAAAAATTCTAAATCTTTGCAATATTATAGAGCATCGAGTTAGCTTCCCAATGGTTCAAACGGTGAGTCAATCGAGTCCGACGAGAGAGTTATGGTCGCTTTAGCTCACCCGCCGTTATTGGCCGATCATCGCCGGCCGATCTCGGCCGTGTCATCCGACACGGCCCGTGCCGCATTTCGTCCGAAATGCCGGAAGTTTCTGTCTCAGACCCGACCGTGTCGCCTCGACACGGCCCGTGCCGAACTCTTCCGGATAAGCTGTAACCGATCGCTGACACGCCCGACCGTGTTCCAGACACGGCCGAGTCGCGGAGTCGCCGCTCGACGGGTCACTATCGGAAGGCCCTCGGCGCCGCGACCGTGTCAAGCGTGACACGGTCGAGTCCCTATCGGCCAGCTGCGACACGACCGTGCCGATCGGCACGGCCGTGTCCGGCAGGCGATCAACCCCTATAAAAGGCCCCCGCCGACGCTTTTTCTTGCCATTTTTCACCTTCTTCTTCTCCTCTTCCGCACTGGGCGTGTTCTAAGCTTGAAGCCATGTTGTTTAACAACATATCCATGGAGTTTTGAGGTTCATATCATCAATCATCCGTCCTATAACATCCTCCGATCTACTGACCAGCCGATTTCCTAGAAATCTAGTTTTGGGGAAATTGGGTGTTTTGGTTGTTTTCATCCGTTTAATCCGATTTAACTTAGGATTATGATGTATTGATGAATATTTAGATGTATTATATCATTTCCTTTATTATTCCATGGTTGGATCGTATCGATTCGTTGTTTGAGTCGAGTTCTTGACCGACGCCTTGAAGGTGTCCGGTAAAATGTCTTAGAGGGGTTTTCGGGCGTTCTACGATTATTCTTCATCGTATGATCGTTGATTTATTAATTGTATGATGTTAGGGTCGTGTTTCTTGCGAAGAAACCGTTTTGAACCCTTCCGTTCATCGTCGTCTTCCTTTTCGATAGCATCGGGCGTTTCAAAGCTTTCCGGTTGAGCCGTGTTCGTCGGAATACTTGCGTGCCAATTTCGAGGCAAGTATCTTGCCCATACGTTTCATGTTTCATAGGCATAATTGTTGATAAATGATTTTTATACGAAATCCAAATGTTTAATGAACGTAAAAAGGGATCGGTATGTTCTCGATAAATGTTGTCTTTCAACGATAATTCGTATACTTCGTGAATATGTATTCTCGGAATATGTGTGTTGGTTTTGTATGTTGAAAGATAATATGATCATTTCGAGTGAGTTTGATAGACCGTAATCCTTTGTCGGGGATTACGTATTGTTATTATGTACTTGTTCGGTAAGAACGTAATGTGTGTGATATTAGTTGTTACTCCTTGAAAGGAGTTTGTGATGCTTAATGTTGTTTGGATTGATAAGTGATTATTGTTGTGTGCTTGATGTATGTGATGTGCCTCCGGGTAGGATTGTTGAATATCCGGGATCCATACTTGCTAGTATGGGTCGGGCGAAACCGTAAGGTTATCCAATACGGGTATGTCTTGCGGGGACTCCGAGGTTCGGGGCTTGCTAGCCCGATGCCGGGATAACTTGTGGGGTTATCATCGGGTATGTCTTATGGGGACTCCGAGGTTCGTGGCTTGTTAGCGCGATGCCGGGATAACTTATGGTTGTGGTTTGGTTGTGATATTCGTGTCGTGGAGACATGTGATTTGATATGTTTTTCCTATTGGGTTATTCACTCGGGTTTGTTCTTCCGGAGCATCTGAGGTTCGTGGCTTGTTAGCACGGGACACGAATAATCCTTAGGAACATGTGATTTGTGATTTGGGTCACGGACCCCGTGTTTTGTGAAATGGGTTGTGGACCCTGCGTATTGTTACCGGAACTTGAATTTTGGAAAATAACTTTTGGGATGTGTCCCTAAATGTTTTCGAAATGTTTTAGAATTCTTATATCCCAAATGTTTTCTAAACTCCCGAGATCGTCAAATGTTTTGTAATATGGACATTGGGTTATTTCCTACCTTTCACGTTTTGAATGGTTTGATCAAGTGAATTTTCTCGGGAAGTATATTCGCGATTATTCTGTTTCCGTGGAGTATGATATGTATGGCTTGTTTTCGTATTTTATACTTGCACTAGCAAAACAGTGGAGTTTTGCTAACCCCCGAGTATTCGGGGTGGATGTCTGTATTGCATTCAGGTTTTGGAGCAGAGCACAGGGTCGGCATGAAGGATGATGAAAGATGAACGATACTAATCACACGAGGATCCGTTGATGTCGTATTGGTCTAGTTGTATTTTATTTTCCGCTGCTATATTTTTCCCGTTATACGGGTGTGGTTGTATTTTGACCCCTGCGTGGGCATGTATTGTAATTGAGTTGTATGTATTTATTGAAAGGCCAAATCGGTCTACTGAGTCTTTTTAGCCTTAAAGGCATTGTCGAGTTGTTCGTTTGTTGTTACCAGCCTGGTAGATCCTTGAGGAAAGGTTCTATGGCGTGTAATATCCCTGAGCGGATTGGGGGTGTTACAGTGCATACACATCATACAATCAGAGTCATACATTCAATTGATTACGGTACTTAGTGTAATTCGATTATATGATTGTGATTTGGAGTTTATTCGTGGCACGAGATTATGATTCGGTTGTTGACATATCTTTAAGATATAATTGTGATTATTGATTTCAGATTTGGTTAATTTTCAATCTTTAATTTTTTGAATTAAAATTCTCAAATTTACGGTCCCGCCCATAATTCTTGCGAATTGGGTTATTATACCCGTAAATTTTAGTTTTCGTCACGGATGGTGACGAAACTTACAGGAGAGTTCATGTTGAACTTGGAGCTTAAGTGTTGGGTAAATTCCCAGAATTTCGGTTTCTGACCGATTTTTCCAAAATTTTCGTTTTGCCCCAAAACTTTTTAAAATATCGTTTTGACCCAAATTTACTTCGATTGTTATAAGATTTTTCAGATATCATACGTACCTTTTTGAAAATTAAATATTCCGTTCCAGAGTCTTGAAAATTCATCTTAGATTTCAATTTTATTGTAATTTGCTATTTGACCCTAATTTTATTGATTATTACATTTTGGCCCCAAATCTCAAAATGACTTCCGATTTCTACAAAATTTTAAGGTCAGAATATTTATTCTTATATAAGTCATTACTTCAGTCCAGAAGGTGAAATTTTTGCCTTGGTTCCGGATTTTTTTTGGGGGATTTTACCATTTTGACCCCTTAATTTATCTTAATTGCAATTTTTTTAGTCCGTAGACACCGGGAATGGATCCGATCACTACAAAACTTTAAGGGTAGAGGCTAAATATGTTATTATGTCCCTTTTGATGTTTCAAACTGAAATTACACGGATTTCAATTAGTTGTTTCACAATTTGTAGATTTTACACAATTTCCGTGTTTTGACGATCTTGGTCCGTTGGCTTGGAAAACGGTTCCCGTTTCTTATAAAATTTTAAGGGTAGGTGATTAACAAGTAATTATGATGTATTTTCTGTCCTTAAGTCAGATTACATCTTTTAAGCAATAATTTTCCTAATTATCTTTACCTTCACTTAGATCGTATCTTAAGCTTGTTTTAACCGTTATAACTTTGTTAGGCCACGATTTAAGAATTCAAATACACATGCATATTCATATAAACAAAATACACTTCTTAAAAATCAATTTCGAGAATATAATGGATAACAATCATGTTTGGTTGGTAAGATATTTATGCATTTCTTTCTAGTCATCAAACCGGTAATTTCACATGCAACAAGTTACTAACTAATTTGCATGCTAATGATATATGATGAATGAACTATATAACTACATAGAAAGGACATGCATTATATCATTATTATTAATTTCCTTTGAAAGTAACTTACATATAAAAGTTTTAAAAAGAAAATATTTTACCCACCTCGTTCTTTGTCGGTAGAAGTTGATTCTAGGTCTCATAGGTTGAAAAAGAACCTCTCTTCCTCCTCCTGTACATTTCAGTCCATGTATCATCCCACCATGTATAATTATTTTAATTGCATGTTAGGTTTTAAGTTAGAAAGGGAATAATAAATAAGTTAAAAAAAACAAATGTATGAAGTGTAGTTCTTACCTCCCTCTTGTTTCTTCTTCTTTCTTCCTCCCTTCCTTCTTCTCTCTTGCTCACGTTTTTGTCTCTCTCTATCTCTCTCTCTCTCTCTCTCTATCTATCTATCTATCTAAATCTCAGATTTTTTTTTTTTGTGTTTGGAGAAGTGGAGTGTGTTGGGTGGTGTATGTATTTAAGAGGGGTGTAAAGTGGCTTGGGAAGTTGGAGGTGTAAAGAAAACTAGTAACATGTGGCTAAGGTGTCTTAGGATAGTATCTTGCATGGGGGACATGAAGACTCTAGGTGTATTATATTCTTCCTTATGGCCTCCCCATGTGTGTGTCTGTGTGTGTTATTATATATATATATATATATATTTGTATTTTAGATATAGATATTAAGTATTTATTTAATAAAGTGGGCTAGGTGATTAGATTGGGCTTTAAGTTGTATTTTTAAGTTTTATAGATTTTATAGGTTGGGCTTGACTTATTAGGTTTGACAAGTAGTCCATTAGATAGATATCATTTTCTTATTTAATTAATTATACGGTTTGACATATGAATTTCAAAATTGTTAAATTGAGTAAAATAAATAGTAAGCTTAGATTATATTGTGCTATATAGCAATTGTTACTCAATTATATTACAATAGGATATGTCGTACATATACTAACTATCAAATTTATGGGGTTCTACAATAGATCCATGACTTAGTTCAAATATGATATCGCGTGACAAAGGGATTTGACACGTTAAAAGGTTTAATCGACTATTAGCTTATATTATTTGGGTAATTATAATATCTTGCTACAGGCCGCTTATAATTTATTATTTAATAAGGTATTAAATAATTGCCAACATAATATAAGACTTTTGGGTCGCACGTACGACAATTATAGACAAGTAGAATATCAACTAGGAATAATAAATATAATATTGGATATTATATGTATGAGGAGATTAAATAATAAGTAATATATAATATTAGATATTATATATATTGTATTATTAAATAAGTTTAGGGGTAACTAAGAAAGTACTAGAGTCTTGACTATAGGGATTACTTAGTATAATTAAGGGATATATGACAAGGAGTTGTCATAAGAAGACAACACCAAAAGCCCCCCCACTTAATCTCTTAGAAAAATCGGCCATTTCCTTCTATAGTAGAATTTGCGGATCGGTCATCTAGTCCTTTACCCTTAGTTGATCTTGATCAATAGTACAAACATTTGAGTAAGGAATTTGTGTTGTACTATTTATCAATATTATTCATAAGGATCTAGCAATCCAGATTGTGGAATTGTTCGTGTGTGGATCACCCAAAGAGGAAGGAGATATTCATCTGCTTCTAGTCCGGATCTATATATGTTCGTCGGATTAAGGTAATTCGATTAACCCTTTAATCAAACAACTAAATTACCACATGAGATCTTAAATTGGGTTTTCATATTAATTCTTCCGCTACGTTTTGCTCTTGATTTATGTATTCGATGCATGGAAAACCCAACAGTGGTATCTGATTTAACTTGCAAGTAATTTAATTGTTTATGTAGAATATGTTTATGTGTAAATTATGTTCTTGATTATGTTTATAAAATATAGATTTTATAAAACAATTTTTTCTGGTTTAATTTGATTAAATCGGATTGTTTAAAAACAATTTTCTCGGATCAAGTTACATAAATCGGCCCGAATCGCTCGAACAAAGACAACGATTCAAGAAGGTTCGGGCAGGTCGGGCAGGTCGGGCAGATTCAGGTCGGGTCCAGGTCGGACTAGGACCTGCGGGCCACGGGCCGCGGTAAAATATCAAAAATATACCGCGGCCGAAGGGATTCGAACCCACGCTGGTTCAGGCGCAGGCCGCGCCCGGCCCATCTTGGTTGGAGCACCTTTTTGTGAATCTTGTTCAGTGATATTCTTCTTGACTCCTGTTTTGAAGCCGTGAGGGGGAGAGGCACGCTCGTCCATCCGGGTTAGGGATCCATATTGTTGAATGTTGATCAGATATTATTCTTATACCTGACTGTCAGGCAGATTCATATTGTCTTCAATTAATTATTTGATAATTAATTTTAGTACTATGATTAATTAATTATGTGATAATTAATTTTTAGTAGATGTTTGGTGTAGGGCATGACCATAAATTGACCAATGTGATTGGATATTTTTAATTTAATTCTGGGTTGGTTTTATGGCCTGCATGTCATTTAATTATAATTTGTTTTACGGTCTGCAAGTCGTCTATTTAAATTATTTATTGTTTTATGGCCTGCGTGTCATTTTCACCTCTTGTAATTTAATTTACTAGTGTAGTGTTAAATTTCATTAAATTAATGAAGACAAGAAGGACGATAAGGACAGACTCGAGGAGCCAATTGATCGCGTATGACGTTCGAAGGAGTTGGGACGATCAATGAAGACCAATTGCAACCTTTTAGATTGACCCTTATGATTTTCATGTTGGCTCATGGAAATCACATTAGGAATTATGGTCATGCTATACACGATCCTATGCTTTTAATTGTCATGTGATGGGATGTATGTTCAAATTTATGCATGTATATGATGCTATGTATGTTTAGATGTATGTTAGCAAACATAGACATTAACATAGGATAAAAATCCCTCGTTAATTTTTTTAAATGTCGTTTATTTGAAAAACACCTATCAAGACTTCGATCATCTTGAGTGGGTCATGACAAAGCTGGGCGCTCTGATTATTTTAGTAAGATAGGATGGGTAATGATGATACCTATGTATTTTAATGAACTAAGAATTCAAAAGAGTTTTGAACCTTAAGGCATAAGATGGGATTATAACATGTTTTGGCATAACATGCCAAATCCCATGAATATAATCTAAGAGTTACATAAGATGTAATCGATAAAGAGTTATCCATCTAAAGTAGCTCAATTCTAAGAGTCATGCCAAAGCTGAGTTTAGGATTGTGCAAAATGGGATCTTAGCCCACTAAAATTACAAATGTTGTAAAATTGAGGGTACTTTGTTTTAGTGGGAGTATTTTTCGAGAAATAAAATAATGTGACTAAATACTTTGCATATTCATGGTCAGCAAAGGGAAGTCCTTTAAGAACAAACGCAAGGGCAAGGGTAAGGAAAAAGCTGCCAAATCTAAAGACCATACTAAGCCAGTTTTCAAGGCTAAAGCTCCCAAAGATGGAAATTGCCATCATTGCAATAAATGAGGACACTGGAAAAGAAATTGCAAGGTTTAATTGGAAGAGATAAAGCGTACCAACAGTAGTGAAACTGCCACATATATATTTGTTATAGAAGTTAACTTATCTACTTCTATCTCCTGGGTATTGGATACTAGATGTGGATCTCATATTTGTACAAATATGCAAGGGTTGAGAAGCAGTATAAAGCTGAAGAAAGGGGAAGTGGATCTAAGAGTCGGCAATGGAGCAAGAGTTTCTGCACTAGCCGTAGGAACTTATGATCTAGTTTTCTCTAATGGGCTTTTGTTAGTTTTGAACAATTGCTATTATGTTCCTGCTATGAATAGGAATATTATTTCAGTTTCAACATTAGATTGTGAAGGTTACAGTTTTGTTATTAAGAATAAGATTATTCGTATTTTCTTGCTTTATGGTACTGCAAACTGGCCTTTATAATATTGATATAGATGAGTCCGACACTTTGGAAGTCTATAACATTGCATCCAAGAAACCTAAGCTCAATGATTCTAATCTGACTTACTTATGGCATTGTCGACTTGGTCACATAAATGAGAAACGCATTTCTAAACTCCATAATGATGGAATTTTAGACTCTTTTGATTATGAATCATATGGGACATGCGAACCTTGTTTATTCGGCAAGATGACGAAGAATCCTTTCACCGATCATGGAGAAAGGTCTAGTGATCTATTTGGCCTAATACATACTGATGTATGCGAACCTCTTAGCACTCATGCCAGAGGCGGATACCCACACTTCATTACATTTATCGATGATTTTAGCTGGTATGGATATGTTTATCTTATGAAGTATAAACATGAATCTTTTGAAATGTTCAGAATATTCGATAATGAAGTACAAAATCAACTTGGCAAGAAAATTAAAGCCCTTCGATCGGATCGAGGTGGTGAATACTTGATCCAAAAATTCGATGATCATCTTAGGAGTTGTGGAATTGTTTCACAACTTACTCCTCCCAGAACACCTCAGCATAACAGAATGTCCGAGAGGAGGAATCGAACTTTATTACATATGGTTCAATCCATGATGAGTCGAACAGAGCTTCCATTATCATTTTGGGGTCACGCCTTAGAAACAGCAGCATTCACCCTTAACCGTGTTCCATCTAAAGTAGTTGAAAAGACACCATTTGAGAAATGGACTGGTAAGAGACCAAACTTGTCATTTCTAAAGATCTGGGGTTGCAAAGTGTTCGTAAGGTGCCAAGTGTTTGACAAACTGCCAGCCAGATATGAAAGATGTTTATTTATGGGATATCCTAGGGAAACTGAAGGATATTACTTTTATAAGCCCGCAGAGAACAAAGTGTTTGTTGCTCGAAATGCTATATTCTTAGAAAGGGAATTTATTTCCAAAAGAGATAGTGGGAGAAGAGTAATTCTCGAGGAAACTCGAGAATTACAAGAAGACATAGCTTCAACGATGGAAACCGAACAAGCTCAACAATCAGTTGAAGAGCCCGTTCAAAGAACACAAGTCCCTCGCAGATCTGATAGGATGCGACATGAACCTGAGAGATATGGTTATCTCGTGACAGAGGATGATGAAGCATCGCTCATAGATGATGAGCCTAGTAGCTATACAGAAGCTGCTTCAGGATCAGAGTCCGAGGAATCGCTATAATCCGTGAAATCAGAGATGCAGTCCATGCATGAAAATTAAGTTTGGAACTTGATAGATCCACCTGAGGGTGTTAAAACCATTGGGTGCAAATGGTTCTACAAAAAGAAGAAAGTCATGGACGATAATCTGCAAGCCTATGATTAAACTATGATGAGACTTTTTCGCCAGTAGTCATACTTAAATCAATTAGAATTTTATTTGCCATTGATGCATACTATGATTATGAAATATGGTAAATGGATGTCAAAACAGCATTCTTTAATGAAAACTTACTCGAGGATGTGTACATGACACAACCTGAGGGTTTTGTTCATCCAAAAAATTCTAAAAAGTCTTGTAAACTTTAAAGATCCATTTATGGGATGAAGCAGGCTTCTCGGAGCTGGAATCTTCGCTTTGATGAAACTACAAAGAGTTTGGGTTTATTCAAAATGAAGATGAACCATGTGTGTACAAGAAGGTTAGTAGGAGCATAGTTGTTTTCTTAGTCTTATATGTAGATAACATATTACTCATTGGAAATGACATACCCACCTTCCAGACAGTCAAGACTTGGTTGGGAAGTTGTTTCTTAATGAAAGACTTAGGAGAAGCTGCTTACATTCTTGGGATAAAAATCTATAGAGATAGATCAAAGAGATTGATTGGTCTGAGTCAATGTACCTGCATTAATAAAATATTGAAGAGGTTCAATATACAAGACTCCAAGAGAGGACTCTTGCCAATGTCACATGTCATTCATCTGAGTGAGACTCAGAGTCCTTCGACTCCTGATGAGCGAGCCCGTATGAGCAAGATATCATACGCTTCGGCCATTGGATCGATCATGTATGCCATGATTTGTACTAGACCAGATGTATCGTTTTCTCTTATCATGACAAGTTGATACCAATCGAATCTAGGTGAAAGTCACTGGACAATAGTGAAAACCATCCTAAAGTACTTTCTAATATGCTTTCCTAATATATGGAGGGGTGGGAAACAAAAATAGTTACGCTGATGTAAGTTTCGAACCCGGCATAGACGATTTTTAAATCACAAACTAGTTATGTGTTTGTATTGAATGGAGGTGCTGTGAGTTGGAAGAGTTCCAAGCAAAGCACGGTTGCTGATTCTATTACAGAAGCTGAGTACCTAGCAACATCGGATGCAGCTAAGGAAGCCGTATGGATCAAGAAGTTCACTACCGAACTAGGAGTGGTGCCGACCATCCAGGGTCCCATAAGCCTTTATTGTGATAATAATGGTGCTATTTCACAATCTAAAGAGCCTATGTCCCATCATAATTCCAAACATATACTCAGAAAATATCACCTAGTCAGAGAGATCGTCAGATGAGGAGATATTACAATATACAAAGTAGAAACGGAAGAGAATGTTACAGATCCACTTACCAAGCCTCTGTCACAAGGAAAGCATGTTGAGCATGCTAGAGCGATAGGACTAAAAGTCATGAATGAATGGTCCTAGTGCAAGTGGGAGATTGTTGGGAATAGTGCCCTTGGACAATCGATATGCCTAGATTTGTAAATGTCACATTTAAATAAAGTTATTTGATATCATTTATTTCTTGTTGATTATTATAATGTGTGCATGTTTTAAATATTATAATAATCAAATAATAGTTATTCACGAATAATAAGATTATTCAAATGTCCCTGGTACAATCGCATTGAGTAGAGACTCAAGTGATTAATATACTAGTACAAGTTTGATTGATAATCATCGGATGATTATGCATATGGTATGGATCAATCTTATGGGTATTGGTTGGAGAAATAATACTGGACAGACCCGCATTGAGATCACTACATGGAAATATCATAAGTAAATCTCAATATAACAGTATGTCAATAAATCCTTGAACCTGAGATTATCATAGAGTCCAACATGATAATTTCTACGCCTTGACGTAATCCTGTAACACCCCCAAGACATTCAGGGCATATTACAGCGCCATGGACCCCACCTCTTGGAATCCACTAGGCTAACACACAAACTCGATATGAAAACAGTGGTAAACATCATCAACATACGAACGACTTCTCAATCCGAGACATACAAAATAAGTAAACCGAACTTGACAGTGCAATGCAACGTTAAACCAACCCCAAATCGGGTACTCAACAACATCTGATTAGAATGGTAGTTCAAATGGATTGTACTTGCACTAGCAGTTGTCGCTAACCCCTCAAATGGGGGAAATACTTTTGTATTTCAGGTACAGGTCTTGTAGGAGAACAAGCATGCGGGCAATACGAGGATGATGGGAAAGAGTGATTCTGTTCAATGGTCGTTCGTGATGTCATGTCTTTTACATTTTATTAATCATGTTGTTGCTTCAGTACTCGAGTACTTCTTTCCTGTGAACATTGTATTGGTACGAGACTCACAGCCACCACACCCCACAGAGGCCCCGTCAGACCATCCCTGGGTGGTTAACCCCAGTTCGCGATACATATACACACGACACTATGTATCCCCAGAGGCCCCGTCAGACCATCCCTGGGTGAACATACACATACATATCCACAACATACACGGGAAGCCATAATCCAAATACTAGAATATGCAAACAAATGTAAAATACTTGCCTTTGAGACACCTTCGACAAAACGGGAACGAACAATGACTAGGAATGACCCGAAGGGAACAAGACCGTTCCTAAATGAGAGATTAACACAACTCAGTCCTAAACGATAACAATAATCGAATGGAATACACCCACAACCCCGATTAACAATCATAAATACACACGGACGACGAATACGAGCGAGGGTTTTCACAAAACATCCACAAATCAACAATCCACGGATAAAACACGACGGAAATGGATTGAGAATCACTCAACAATAATAATTGATAAGAAATATCACAACATAAACAAACAATTCGAGTTAAATATCGACAAATCTCGAAAAATCCCCAAAATGGATAAAGGTAGGGTTCTAAGCCAAATACCTTGGATTCGGGTGGAGGAAGATGATTACGATGATGCTAATCTTCACTTGAAGCACAATAATTGATCTCTCAAGGAACTCTACGGACAAATCACGAAAAATCACTTGAAATCGCCTGGGGAACTCAGCTCTCAAACTAGGAAGGGAGAAGAAGAAATAACGCGATGCAAGTCAACTCAGGTTTATAAAACCTGCTCACTCGTTACGTACGTTAACATGCTGATGTTAACGTACGCTATGCTCAGTACGTACGTAACACTCATGTGCTAGCATACGTAATGGCTCGACAGAACAATCTGCCCAATTTGCTGAGGCCGATAGCGTACGTTACATTAAACAGTTAGCGTACGCTACAAGGAGCTTACGTACGTAACACCCGCTAGTTAACGTACGTAAGGACCTGGCAAAAACTAGGCAGAGCCCACTGTCTAAAATGCTAGGGACCATAATGTACGTTATCACTAGGGTGTAATGTACGTTATGCAGAAATCGATAGCACACGCTATAAAGCATGAATAACATACTTTATTCATGCAGCAGTTCAACACTGCTGAATGCAATTAACTGCACAGGGCAGTACGAAGTCGGGACGCAACACAAGGATAGAACCCATAAGCGTAAACACGAAATATTCACGACGACGAAGCTAAGTGCTGAAAGAAAATATAATTCCGACTACCGGGGAATCCGAAATACGACAAAGGAGATAAATTCCTTAAACTTATAGGAAATTACAAAACGGCCCAAACGTCCGAAAATCACGATACAACGTCGGATTATCAAACCGAAACTCACAACATGAATAACTCAACCATACGAACTCATGGAAATGAAGAAACAACGAAATCTAACGAGTTTTACGAGAATCGAACATACATGCGACAAAACATAACATAAAACGAAATTACATAAAAATATCTCCGAAACTCGTCCAAATGGAAAGACACATAGAACAACATAGATTCAAAATGTTGGAACGGCTACAAGCGAGTCGATAAAAATATACATCCGAAAAAAATAAAATTTTTTGCTAAAAATGGAAAGGTGCGGATATTACATTCTCCCCCTCTAAAAAGAAGTTTCATCCCGAAACTTAAGAATCAAAAAGATCGGGGTGCCTCGCACGCATATCCTCCTCAAATTCCCACGTCGCTTCCTCCACTCCATGCCTCGACCATTAAACTTTAACCAAAGGGATGGTTTTGTATAGTAACTGCTTGTCTCGACATTCCAAAATTCTCATTGGCCTCTCCTCAAACACAATGTTCTTCTCGATCTCCACATCCCCGAAGTTAATAACGTAAGTCGGATCTAGAACATACTTCCTCAACTGAGAAACGTGAAATACACTATGCACATGGATCAACGACGGAGGTATTGCCAAACGGTAAGCTAACTCGCCAACTCTCTCCAATATCTCGAAAAGTCCAATATACCTTGGACTAAGCTTCCCCTATTTCCTAAAACGGGAAACTCCATTCGACAGAGACACTCTCAACAAAACATGATCCCCTACCTCAAACCCCAAGGGTCGACGCCTAACACCTGCATAAGACTTTTGTCGACTCTGAGCCACAAACATCCTTTCTGGAATCAACTCGACTTTGTTCCTCATCTCGAACACAAGATCCCTCTCGGTGCCAACTAAATCGGATTGCTCATCACAACGTATCGGTGATCGACACCGTCAGCCATAGAGCGCCTCATACAGTGCCATCTTAATCGACGCATGCCAAGCTATTATTATAAGTAAACTCGATCAGGGCCAGATGTTTCTCCCAATCACTACTCTAGTCTAGCGCACACGCGTGCAACATATCATCGAACGTCAGAATGGTACGCTCGGACTGTCTATCGGTCTGAGGATGGAAAGATGTACTCAAACGCAAATGTGTCCCCATTGCATTATGTACCGCCTACCAAAAATGCGATACAAACCGACCATCTCTGTTCGAAATAATAGTCTTTGGCGTACCATGAAGTCTCACGATCTGCGCAATAAAAATACGAGCCAATGTTTCTGGACCCCAATTGTCCTTGATACCCAGAAAATGTGCTGACTTAGTCAGTCGACCCACGATCACCCACACCATGTTCATTCCGGTCTTCGTCCTCGGCAAATTTGTGACAAAATCCATAGAGACGTCCTCCCACTTCCATTCCGGGATGGGGAGTGGTTTCAACAACCCGGTTGGCGGCTGATGCTCGATTTTGACTTGCTGACAAGTCAAACACTTAGCCACAAACTGTACTACCTTATTCTTCATGGCATTGAACCAGAAATTCTTCCTCAAATCCTTATACATTTTATTCGAGCCCGGATGGACTGAGTAAGGTGACGCATGAGCCTATCGCATAATACCCTCCCTCAATTCCAAGTCGTTCGGAACACACAGCCGACCTTGGAATCTCAACACACCATCCTCATGAATCATGAATCCCGGGGACTTCCCCTTCACCACATTATCACGGAGTTGAATGAACATCAGATCTTCTAACTGTCTAGATTTAATGTCGTCGACCAGAGACAAAGAGATCTCAAGAGCGCGCAACTGAGCGGCACTCCCTGGTAGCACAAACTCAATACTCAACCCCATCAACTCTTGCTAGAGCCCTACCTGGGCCGTGAGTAACTCAAGTGCCCGAAGTGATACCGATTCCCGACTCAAGGCATATGCCACCACATTTGCCTTACCTGGATGATAAAGGATCTTGAGATCGTAATCATTAATTAACTCCAGCCCCCTTCTCTGTCTCATATTCAGTTCTTTATGTGTGAAAATATACTTCAGGCTCTTGTGATCGGTGAAAATCTGACACGACGAGTCATACAAGTAATGACGCCAAATCTTCAACGCAAATACAACTGCGGCCAACTCAAGATCGTGGGTAGGATAATTCAACTCGTACAGTTTCAACTGACGGGAATCATAGGCAATCGTTTTCCGGTGCTGCATGAGTACACATCCAAGTCGTTGGCCTGAGGCATCACTATAAACTGAAAATCCCTCATTACCGTTCGGTAAAGCCAAGACGGGAATGGTAGTCAACCGCTTCTTCAACTCCTCAAAGCTCTTCTGTCTCTCGTCGGTCCACACAAACTTCTCTAACTTATGCAACAACTAAGTAAGCGGTCGAGTGAGTTTAGAGAACCCCTCGACAAATCTACGATAATAACCGTCCAAACCCAGAAAACTACGGACCTCCTTCACGTTCTTGGGCGGCTCCCAATCCAACACTGCCTCTATCTTGTGTGGGTCCACACGAACACCCTCGGCCGAGATCACGTGACCGAGAAACATAATGTCTCGCAACCAAAATTTACACTTTGAGAACTTCGCATAAAGGCGTTGAGTTCTCAAGATTCCCAACACGATATGCAAATGACGTGCATGCTCCTCCTTGCTCCTCGAGTAAATCAGAATATCATCGATAAAGACCACTACACTTTTATTGAGATACTCGATAAAAACCTTGTTCATTAGCTATATGAACACGGCTAGGGCATTGGTTAGCCATAATGGCATAACCACAAACTCGTAGTGACCGTATCTCGTCCGAAAGGCCATCTTCAGAATATCGGAGTCTTTCACTCGGAGCTGGTAATACCCCGATTTTAGATCAATCTTCGAAAACACAGTCGCTCCCTGCAATTGGTCAAACAAATCGTCAATCCTCGGGATCGGGTACTTGTTTTTGATGATCACATTGTTCAACTCTCGATAGTCGATACATAGACGAAGTGACCCATCCTTCTTCTTCACAAACAAGACTGGTGCGCCGCAAGGCGAAGTGCTCGGTCGAATGTAACCCATGTCTAGCAACTTTCCCAACTATTTCTTCAACTTAAGCATCTCGGCAGGCGCCATGCGGTACGACGTCTTCGAAATCGGAGCCGCACCCGGCTCTAAATCATCAGTGAACTCAACCTCACGGTCTGGTGGCAAACCCGACAACTTATCTAGAAAGACGCCATGATACTCACTCACTACCGGAATAGATGAGAGCTCGACTCCCCCTTCTTCCAATCTAAAAGCATAACACTAGTAACCAGTGCAACCCCTTCGAAGGAGTTTCACTGCTTTCATGGCGCTGATCAGAAATCTCTGGCTACTCCGCTTACATCACACAAAGGAATGTTCAATACCGTCAGAAGCTAGCATCGAAATGGTCCTCACTCTATAATTCATGATCACCCCATGTCGATCCAGCCAATCCTCACCAAGAATCAAATCCTGATCCTTAATGTCTACCACAATCAGATTAGAAGACCAATCCCACCCCGCGATACTCACCGGAAAATCTCTAATCTCACGATCCCCCACAATAATATCTCCACTATGCAGTTTAACCACAAACGGTTAACACGCAACTAGACAATCAACATGCAGACGATGTACACAATCCAAAGATATGAAAGAATGCGTAGCACCAGAATCGAATAGCACGGAAATAGGATAGCCAAGGATGTGAACGGTACTTGTAGCCACCATCGCGTCAGGATCTCCATCTCATCTCATCTCATACACACGAGGCGGAACAGCCCCTGCACTAGACGCTCCCCCTCTAGAAGGCTACCCACGTCCTCGACTGTTGTGTCAAGAATTAACACCTTCCGACCGGCGATCGCCTAGGAGGACGAGCGACCGACTTACCGCCGAGCGGCCAAGGCAGATCTGCCGACCAGCGACTAGGCGACCTAGCCTTAGCCCGGCAGACAAGCATGAATCGCCCAGCCGAAGGTCCCAGGACAAGTCCCGGTGCCGAGCGATCGACCTCAGATACGATCGCCTCTCGGTATTCGGCGACCGACTTCTGGCGACCGACTTATGGACGATCATCTCTCAGCGCTTTGCCGACCGACCCTTGGTGACCGACCATTGCCGACCTTCAGTGACTGGCCGAGAACGATCCTCGGTGTCCAGCTAGAGACAACCGCATCATGACGATCTGGGCCGATGGCCATCCAGTCGGCCAAGGCCGAGCAAACAGGGCAGCACCCACGTGCAGATCCACAAAAGGCGCTGACAAACCTGTCACCTACCTCACCTACCAACAGGGCCCAGGCCTGCGAAAGGAGCTGACGGACAAGACTGGTGACCACAGCCTGTCACCTACCCTGACAAAGTCCGCCGAAAGTAACAAAGTGGGACCTCCTGTGATGACTTCCGGACGCATGCCGGATCCTCATTGGACCGCACACCGCCACCACCGTAGCTTTAGACTTTTGGCAGGCAGCCCATGTGACCTTTAGGACGATCGCCCCATTACATTAAATGCCGAAAGGCGATCGCCCACTAGGAGACAGGGCACCTCAACCCCTATATAAAGGAGGCAGCCTGCACTCGGTTTCACTCTCTCTCGGCCTGCATTCTCGTATTTTCATACGACACAGAAGCAAATACACACACTTGGCAAAACATCCAACTCTTGGCAACAGCTTTCTTTCGGTCTTACTTCTCCCGGCCTATCTCATCCAGCAGATTATCGGCGGGGACGAAGAACACCAAGCTTCGCTCAAGAGCCGGATTAACAGAGTCTTTTTACACTCATTGTATTTAGATTTCTCTCATTAATACTTGTATCCACGAATATTCGTATTAATAACATCTCGCGAGAGCATTCAAGCCCGGGCCTAACAAACCCGGCAAATCTTGTATTATTTATCTACTCTCGGAAGTGCTCCCGCAATTGTTGTTTGTTGTCCGTCTTCCAGCAGTATTAATCTTCGGATAAATATTTTGGGCAACAACAATTGGCGCTAGAAGGAGGGCATCCAACCCTCGATTTTATATACCTACCGTCCCGAAGAACACTCATCGTTTCTGGGCGATACTTGAAGTGACACTCACCGCACTTCAAAGAAATCCTTCAAATCATGTCTTCCGCCTCCGCGTCGAAGAAAGCCACCGACTGGCCAAACCCCCTGCCTGGCCCCGGCCCGAGCCACACCCGATGGTGGAAGGTAGCCGCCGCGTCGAGACGCCGATCCGCCCCCGACGGCGGCCCAAGCCTCTCGCTCGATCGGTTCCAAACCAAGGAACAGATCGAAGGGGCCCCGCCGCCCTACAGAGCGACGGAGTGCTCTCAACGCGCCTCTGCTATCGCCTCGGCCGTCCGCCGAAGTCCAAGCGAAGCTCAAGGCGCCATCGCCGAGCGACGCTGTGAGGCTCTGCCCGCAGAAGAGGCGCTGCGCCCGGGGCACCTCGTCTCGATCGCACAGGCGGTGACCCGACAGCTACCGGGCCGGTCCGGCCCCATCTACGAGACGACGGAGTTTGAGTCCGTCACCGTGATCTCGGCCTACCCGACTCCCGAGGCTGGCCCAGCCTCCGCTCCTCGCCGAATTGCCGAGGTCGGCGCGGCACGAGCCCAGAGATCGGTACACGATCGCCTCGGCCTCGCTCCCAAAGCCGATCGGCAAGCGACCAAGCCACGACGATGGCTGCGATGCAACGTCAACTCAACGACATGAAGGCGCTCCTGCAATCCAGGCGGCGCCAAGAAGACGATCGCCGGCCAAGCGAGCCGCCACGATCGACATCGAGCTCGCCCCCGTGCGGCATAAGATCGCTCCCCGCAAACGCCCATGTACGAGGGGCGATCGGACCCCAAGTGCACCTGAGGAAGTTCAACATCTACATGACCGGGTGCGGGGCATCCGACGCGACCAGTGCCGAATGTTCCCTCCGACGCCGGACGACCTCGCCACCGGTGGTACACTTCATTGCCGCCGGTCCATCGCCTTTAACGAGCCGGGCGCATGTCTTCACGGAGTACTTCGCCACCCGGTCGTCCGCCTGTAAGGTCCCTCCGCATGATGCAAATCAAGCAGGGAGAAGAAGAGTCCGACTCGGACTACATCGACCGGGTAGACGTGATCATCCTCAACGGCGAGCCCATAAGCGATGAGACCGCCCTCTACGCGATCCTAGGAGGATTTCAGGGTTTTTCGCCTATGTTCAGGCATCTCAAGAAGACCCAACCTACGACCTACGCAGCCTTCCGGGCAAGAGCCGCAGATTTTCTGGCCAGGCAAAGGTTTCTTCTTAGCCTGTGAGCAGCGCGATCGGCACCCGGACGACGATCTCCCGCCCGATCGCCAGTATCGACCTACGAATAAGCGATCGGCAGCCGAGCGACGATCGCCAGTCTTCCGGCCCGATCGCCGATCATCACGCTACATCATCCGCAGTCCGGAGGACACGATCGCCATCTACAGTCCAGCATATAACATGACGGACTAAGGCATAAGATCGCCTCCACCGCACATCATAAAGCCATGGTCCTGGCAGTCGATGGAACCGGCTGCTTCGGCCATGCAAGGTCCCTTTCGGCCAAGATCGCCCGCCCTTCGTTTAAATACGAGGCCGGCGTAGTCGGAGGGCTCTCCAACATTAATCAGTGGACACATGCCACAATCCCCGTCTCAACGTACACCGTCGAGGTCGGCCATCTCCATGGCTGGCCGAGGTGGAAGCAGAGCTAACAAGCCGCGGGCGTGGAGTTGATTCATCCGACGCTGCCCCGCGCAAGGACTCCTCTAGACCGAGACCGCACGCCCTTCGTTTAAATACGAGGCGAGGCGCAGCCTAACGGAGGACCCTCATAATAAAGTGAGTCACGAGACACTCATTGTCTTCGCGCACCAAGACACGGTCATGGGGTCGGTCCATCGATCTCCGCGACTGTGCACGATTCCTCAAACAAAGCGAAACCACCAAGTTTCCATGGGGGATCGGCCAATGTTGTTTTTGCAGGTACAAGACCGAAAGATAGCTAGGCCAATCGACCATGAAAGCCCAAGTCCGAAATCGTAAGATCGCCCGTCCTCATCCTTACACGATCGCCAGCAAGAGCCACCTCGCCCCATGTCTTCAACATAGGAGCAAGCTGGGGGGCAATTGTTGTGTCAAGAATTAACACCTTCCGACCGGCGATCGCCTAGGAGGACGAGCGACCGACTTATCGCCGAGCGGCCAAGGCAGATCTGCCGACCAGCGACCAGGCGACCTAGCCTTAGCCCGGCAGACAAGCATGAATCGCCCAGCCGAAGGTCCCAGGACAAGTCCCGGTGCCGAGCGATCGACCTCAGATACGATCGCCTCTCGGTACTCGGCGACCGACTTCTGGCGACCGACTTATGGACGATCATCTCTCAGCGCTTTGCCGACCGACCCTTGGTGACCGACAATTGCCGACCTTCAGTGACTGGCCGAGAACGATCCTCGGTGTCCAGCTAGAGACAACCGCATCATGACGATCTGGGCCGATGGCCATCCAGTCGGCCAAGGCCGAGCAAACAAGGCAGCACCCACGTGCAGATCCACAAAAGGCGCTGACAAACCTGTCACCTACCTCACCTACCAACAGGGCCCAGTGTCACGGGCAAACTTCAGTCCGTCGAGTTATGCCGTGCGCCCCTTAGCAACTCAGTCCTTCGGCCACTAAGGCAGGCTTTCCCAACCCTTGCCGGTTAAGTGCGGAAGATTGAAGTATTTTAGAGAGAGAAAGTTAGAGAGAGAAACTGCTCTTTAGAAAGGAACTTTTATTGCTCAACTTCGGATGATGTACAAATGAGGGGCTTGGAGCTCCTTTTATAGGTCTCCATCTACATCTTCTAGAATGTACAAGAATCTACAAGTATCTAGAACATACAAGAGATTACAAGTCAATCTACAACCTTCTAATCCTTTCTATGATCATTTCGGAGGGCTTCCGGAATGTTACAACATCTATCAAGTAAATACTAGAATTCTGGAGAAGAATCTCGACCCTTCTAGAAGCTTCCATATCCAAAGTGTGACAATTCTCCCCCACCTGAGTCTTGACGTCCCCGTCAAGGTTTTGCCTTGTATGCTTCAATTTCGGTTTTGAACTGCCACAAGTCTTGCTCCTTTTCCCACGAAGCTTCGCTGTCGGGTAAACCTCTCCAGCGTACTAAGTACTCCGTCCAGCGGGGTGTTCCCCGTTTTCCGACTTGTCGATCCGCCAGGATTTCTTTGATTTCCTTCTCAAAGGACACTGTGTGAGCAGGCGGGGCTCGATCTGACTTATTTCGAGTTGGGTCTTCCTCATCCATGAAGTATGGTTTCAAAAGACTCACATGGAAGACCGGGTGAATTTTGAAGTCATTCGGAAGATTGAGCCGATAGGACCGCGTTCCGACCTTCTTTACTATCTCAAAGGGTCCTTCATACCGCCGTGTCAAGCCTTTATGCACTTGACGGATCCCCTTAACATTTCTTCCGATCATTCGGACCAACACTTGGTCCCCTACTTGAAATTCCCTTGGACGGCGCTTGTCGTCCGCCCATTTCTTCATCCGCTTGGCAGCCTTAGTTAGATACGCCCTTGCTATGTCATGTTCCTCGTTCCAACCTTTAGCAAGTTTGTACGCTGCCGGACTCGCACCTTCGTATTTCCGAACTAGTTCCTGGGGTGTCGTCGGTTGTTGCCCCATCACCAGTTCAAACGGACTTCGTTGTGTGGACTCGTTACGCTGCAAGTTGTAAGAAAATTGCGCAATATCAAGTAAACGAGCCCAGTCGGACTGGTTGGCACTTACAAAGTGTCGGAGATAAATCTCCAGCAAATGATTTACACGTTCAGTTTGGCCATCCGTTTGGGGGTGAAAGCTCGTCGAGAAGTGGAGGTTTGACCCCATCAACTTGAATAGCTCCCTCCAAAACTTTCCTGTGAATCGCGGGTCTCGGTCGCTTATGATACTCCGAGGAACTCCCCAGTACTTTACCACATGTTTCAAGAATAGTCGGGCAGCTTCCTCGGCCTTACAATCCTTTGTTGCCGGGATGAATGTCCCGTACTTGGAGAACCGATCAACAATCACCATTATCGACCGGCATCCTTCCGACCTCGGTAGTGCCGATATAAAGTCCATCGTAAGACTGTCCCACGGACGTTCGGCAATAGGCAATGGCTCAAGTAGTCCTGCCGGTTTACTTTGTTCCACCTTGTCTTGTTGGCAGACCAAGTAGGTCTTTACGTAGGCGTTCACGTCGTCCTGCAAGTTAGCAAGAAATGACCGCTCAACAAGCGCTTTAGTACGAAGAGTACCGGGTGTCCCGCCCATTTTGAATCATGGCACTCTTTCAAGACTTCCTTCTAAGGTTGTCCCACCGGGTACGTACAACCTATTTCCAACAAGAAAAGTAAGCCATTCTCTTGCCGTAACTTCCTCGTCTTGCCCTCCTTTGCCGCCTCCACTGCATTCTTAGCCAAGGGCTCTTGGGCAATACCGTCTCTTATCCGATCGGCAAGGTCGCACTGCGCTTGGGTGATAGACGCCGGTGAGGCCTTCCGACTTAAAGCATCCGCAACAACGTTCGTTTTTCCCGGCTTATATTCCATAGAATAATCAAATTCACCAAGAAGTCTTGCCACCGGGCTTGCTTCGGGGTGATCTTCTTTGATTTTGGAAATAGCTAGTCGCCACATTGTCCGTCTTGATCACGAAATGATTCCCGAGCAAGTAGTGTCTCCACGCATTTAAGACAATGGATTATTGCCGTCATTTCCTTGTCGTGGAACCGGTACCGCTGCTCGCCTCGTTTAGCTTCCGGGACTCGTATGCAACAGGATGCCCATCCTGCATTAAGACTCCTCCAATGGCATAGTCGGAGGCATCCGAATGTAACTCAAAAGGCTTTGTGTAGTCCGGAAGTTTTAGCACTGGGTCATTCATGACAGCCACCTTTAGATCTTCGAAGGATGCTTGGCACTCATCAGTCCAATCCCACGCAACCTTCTTCTTGAGTAAATTAGTTAATGGAGTAGCCCTCGCCGAATATCCATCAATAAATCGCCGATAGTAGTTCACCAAGCCTAAGAACGACCGAAGCTCGGAGACGTTCTGAGGAGGCTCCCACTCGGCAATGGCCTGCACTTTCTTTGTGTCCATTAAGATCATTCCTTGTTTCACCTTGTGCCCTAAGAACATTACCTCCGTTTGGGCAAACGAGCATTTTTCCAGTTTTACGTATAGTTCGTTTTCCCTCAGGACTCGGAACACTTTCCGTAGATGTTCAGCGTGTTCATTCAAGGACTCGCTGTATATCACTATGTCATCCAAGTACACAACAACGAACTTGTCCAAGATTTGGTGAAATATCTTATTCATGAGGGTGCGTAAAGTTGCAGAGCATTAGTCAAGCCAAAGGGCATAACCAAAAACTCAAATGAACCATACCGTCACGCAGTTGTTTTCGGTTCGTCTCCTTCCGCGATACGGACTTGCCAATACCCCGACCGCAGTCTAGTTTTGAGAACCACTTTGCCTTCCCCAAGCGGTCGAATAGGTCACCACCAACGGTATTGGGTATTTGTTCTTAATAGTAACCTTGTTAAGCGCCCGTAGTCAATGCACATCCGCAAGCTACCGTCTTGTTTCTTCCGGAATAACACCGGGCGCCATAAGGAGCTTTGGAAGGACGAATATAGCCGATCAAGTAAATCCTTCAACCGTCTTCGGTTCTTCCACTCAAGTGAGCCATCCAGACGGCCCCATTGCAGGAGGTTTCGCCCCATGTTCCAGCTCAATCTCGTGATCTACCTCCCGCCTCGGTGGTAACTTTTTGGGCAATTCGGGAGGCATCACATCCTTAAATTCGGCCAGTACTTCACCGATTTCTGCCGGGACTTCCTTCCCGACGATTGGGTCCTCCGTCTTTAAGGCAGCAAGATATGTCTCTTGCCCCCTCTTATATCCTTTCGAGACCTGCATGGCCGACAACATACGGGACTCGAGCTTTCCACGTAATAATGGAATATCAAATGTTACCTTGTTCGGCGTTATGCTCAGAATTTGGGCATCTTGGATGGTCACCGTCTTCATCCTTTCCAGGAATTCCATGCCTAGTACCATCCAATAGTCATCCATTCGGACCACTGTCAAGTCAAGTTTGCCTTGCCAATCCGCCAGTTGGACCTGAACTTGCTTAGCCACGCCAATTATGGGTCTTGAGGGTGTGTTCACTGTTTTCATCCATCCCATTTCCTTAGTAACTCTTACACCCAATCGAGCTGCCTCATCCTCGGCTAAGAAGTTGTGAGTGGCTCCCGTGTCCACTAAGGCCTTTGTGATTCCCTTATTGATCTTTGCCTCAACATACATGAGACCATTCCTGACCTTTTCCGCCTTGGGCACCATCACGGTTTCTTCCTTCGCCTTCATTGCATTAAGGAGTTGCATCGACCCCATTTGCATTTCTTCGGTCCGTTCCTCCTGTTGGCTTATTATGGCATTGAGTGATTTCTTCTTTGGGCACTCCTGGACGAAGTGTGGACCCCCGCATAGGAAGCACTCTCTCTTCTTGGCTTCATGGGTCTTTTCTTTCCCTTTGAAGGTTGGCTTGTATCCCGTCTTGTGAGGCCTGTCTACCCCACCTTTTCCTTGCCTCCCTTCTTGTCCTTTTCACGCGCCAAGTCCTTTCGAATTCCACAATTTCCTCGGCCACAAGAATTTCTTCCGATGTGTCTTGGACCTTCGCCTTCTCACCAAGGGCTGCCAGATCGCAACCCGTCCAAGAAATAGAATAATCGATCCTTGTCCGACATTTCGGGAAGTTCCAAGATGAGTGAGGAGAACTCATTGACATAATCCTTCACACTCCTCGATTGCTTGTGCCACGCAGCCTTCTTCATGGCCGACTCTCGGCATTCTCCTGATAGAATTGCTTCTTCAAGTCCGCCTTGAATTCTTCCCAAGTATCTATCCGGCATGTCCCTCGTAATGTCTTGATGACGCCGTCTCCACCATAAGGCAACACATCACTAAGGTACAAGATCGCCGACTTGATCTTGTCCTCGTCATCCCTTATATGTACTGCATCCATATAGGTTTCGAGAGACCAAAAGAAATTATCAAGTTCTTTGGCATTGCGCTTACCTGAGTACTTTGGAGGTTCTGGTGCCCGAATGCGCGACACTTCCCTTGCCATGGTGCCACCTGCCACGGCTGCTTTGCACAATGCGCAATCCTCCTCGGTCTTATCCATCCGTGCGGTTAGTTCTTCCCGCAATTTGGCTACCTCGCCAAGAAGTGTGGACTTCAACTCGTTAAGAGCAAGCAACACTTTGTCCTCAATATTGCTGGCATTTTCTTCAAGGACATCCATCCGTTCGATGGTTTCACCAACAGCCACCTCGATCTTGGTCACCCTTACTTCCATCGAGGATGCAAAATCTCGGGACTTGTCCCTACCACCTTTCTTGATCTTGCGAGCATCATCGCCAGCATTGTTCCCTTCGACCATGTCATTGCTTTCCGCTCATTCTCTCACTTTACCAACAAACCGGCTCCGATACCACGTGTCACTGCAAACTTCATCCGTCGAGTTATGCCGTGCGCCCTTAGCAACTCAGTCCTTCGGCCACTAAGGCAGGCTTTCCCAACCCTTGCCGGTTAAGTGCGGAAGATTGAAGTATTTTAGAGAGAGAAAGTTAGAGAGAGAAACTGCTCTTTAGAAAGGAACTTTTATTGCTCAACTTCGGATGATGTACAAATGAGGGGCTTGGAGCTCCTTTTATAGGTCTCCATCTACATCTTCTAGAATGTACAAGAATCTACAAGTATCTAGAACATACAAGAGATTACAAGTCAATCTACAACCTTCTAATCCTTTCTATGATCATTCCGGAGGGCTTCTGGAATGTTACAACATCTATCAAGTAAATACTAGAATTCTGGAGAAGAATCTCGACCCTTCTAGAAGCTTCCATAGCCAAAGTGTGACACCAGGCCTGCGAAAGGAGCTGACGGACAAGACTGGTGACCACAGCCTGTCACCTACCCTGACAAAGTCCGCCGAAAGTAACAAAGTGGGACCTCCTGTGATGCATTTCGGACGCGTGGCCGATCCTCATTGGACCGCATACCGCCACCAGCTGTAGCTTTAGACTTTTGGCAGGCAGCCCATGTGACCTTTAGGACGATCGCCCCATTACATTAAATGCCGAAAGGCGATCGCCCACTAGGAGACAGGGCACCTCAACCCCTATATAAAGGAGGCAGCCTGCACTCGGTTTCACTCTCTCTCGGCCTGCATTCTCGTATTTTCATACGACACAGAAGCAAATACACACACTTGGCAAAACATCCAACTCTTGGCAACAGCTTTCTTTCGGTCTTACTTCTCCCGGCCTATCTCATCCAGCAGATTATCGGCAGGGACGAAGAACACCAAGCTTCGCTCAAGAGCCGGATTAACAGAGTCTTTTTACACTCATTGTATTTAGATTTCTCTCATTAATACTTGTATCCACGAATATTCGTATTAATAACATCTCGCGAGAGCATTCAAGCCCGGGCCTAACAAACCCGGCAAATCTTGTATTATTTATCTACTCTCGGAAGTGCTCCCGCAATTGTTGTTTGTTGTCCGTCTTCCAGCAGTATTAATCTTCGGATAAATATTTTGGGCAACAACATCGACCTCTGCCAAAACTCTGCTGAGGCTGAATAGTTGTCGGTACCTGATTCACGCTCAGTTTTTCCGCAGTCGGGGCAGATTCCTGAGTAACCAGTGCCCAACTCGCATCTCTACAATACTTAGCATGATGCCCCATCTGACCGCAAGTAAGACACTGTAGCGGCGGCCTGTCACACTCGCTCATCATATGTCTGGGATAACCACAGTTAAAACAAGTAGGACCACAAACAGGAACAGTCGGAGTAGACATGGAACCATTTCCTCGCCCAAATGATGGGGATTGATTCCCGAAGGCTCGTGAACCAGACTGAGCCTTCTGATGCACGCCAAACTTACCTCCCGAAAACTGACTGGAAGTCTTCTACTTCTTACCCTCTGTTGCCGCCTCTGTCACATAAAATGATGTCTCATAGGCCATCGGCTTGTTCTGATAATCTTTCAAAGTTGTACACCCAAGGCCTGACATGTAGTGGCGATCCCTCGACTTTATCCGCATGTCGAAGTGGCGGATCTTATCTTGATCATCTCGGACCTGATTCCTCATATAATGTAGCTACTGATTGTAGTTCTTGATTGCCTGTGAAATGGGAACATCCTGGGGTTTTGTTTCAAAGAAAGCTCGAATCCTTACCTCTTTCACCAGCCACGGACAATATTCGTCCTCCATCAATTCTCGGAACTCATCCCACAAAGTTGTCCGGTCACGCGGTTTCACTGCTTGCCACCATGTTGCCGCCTACTTGGCGAGGAAGTACTGAGCGATTGGTACTTTCCTCTCCTCAGAACAGTTAGCCTCCTCGAACACCTTCTCCATCTCGAATAACCAACTCTCCCAACCATAAGGTTCAGAAGTACCATCGTACTGCGGAGGATGTATATGAATCATGTCCTGAAGTAGCTTGTCGGTACCAGAACCAGTAGGCGGAACCGGATTAGCATTAGCTTGGTTGAATAGAACGGCCTGAGTCAGTATCGTCATCTGCTTTGCTACTTGCTGTAGAATGTTCGCCACTCAAAAGTTATCATGAGCATTGCCGAAGCTAGCAGACTGATCCTGCTGGCCCTCGGCACTAGGCTGAACACTGTTCAACAAGGAAGGCATTGCCAAACCAGCCCCTGAGCTATCAGACATGGCCGCCCCACCGGATGCGCCACGTCCCCTACCGCGTCTGCATCCTCTACCAGCAGGCATTCTGAAGAAGTAACGGGTGAGTACAATTCAAAGCAAAACACATCACGACATTAAGAAAGGAACAACACAGGATAACGCAATGAGTAAAGTTAGGAAAAACTTACGAGCACCAGCGTACTGAGATGATGGCGTAGTAGTAATACTGTTCAAAAACGACACTCAACAAAACCCAAATAACCGACAATCTAGGTATCCATAAACCTAGGCTCCGATACCATATTCTGTAACACCCCCAAGACATTCAAGCCATATTATAGCACCTTGGACCCCAACCCTTGGAATCCACCAGGCTAACACACAAACTCGACATGACAACAGTGATAGACATCATCAACATACGAACGACTTCTCAATCCGAGACATGTAAAATAAGTAAACCGAACTTGCCAGTGCAATGCAACATTAAACCAACCCCAGATCGGGTACTCAACAATTACAATGTTCACAAGAAAGAAGTACTCGAGTACTGAAGCAACAACATGATTAATAAAATGTAAAACACATGACATCACGAACGACCATTGAATAGAATCACTCTTGCCCATCATCCTCGTATTGCCCGCATGCTAGTTCGCCTCCAAGACCTGTACCTGAAATACATAAATATTCCCCCATTAAGGGGTTAGCGACAACTGCTAGTGCAAGTACAATCCATTTGAACTACCATTCTAATCAGATGAAATATGCGCCAAAAATCATTTTCGAAAATATTTATATTCCAGAATATTACGGTGCACGAGCACAAAACATATTTCTCCAAAAAAACATTTCAAAGGTTAACCGTTGGTATGAGAGTCGCGGCCACCGCACCCCACAGAGGCCCTGTCGAACCATCCCTGGGTGGTTAACCCCAGTTCATGATACACATACACACGGAACTACGTATCCACAGAGGCCCCGTCGGACCATCCCTGGGTGAACATACACATACACATCCACAACATACACTGGAAGCCATAATCCAAATACTAGAATATGCAAACAAATGTAAAGTACTTGCCTTTGAGATATCTTCGACGAAACGGGAACGAACAACGACTAGGAATGACCCGGAGGGAACACGACCGTTCCTAAATGAGAGATTAATACAACTCAGTCCTAAACGGTAACAATAATCGAATGGAATATGCCCACAACCCCGATTAACAATCATAAACATACACGGACGACGAATACGGGCGAAGGTTTTTACAAAACATCCACAAATCAACAATCCACGGATAAAACATGACAGAAATGGATTGGGAATCACTCAACAATAATAATTGATAAGAAATATCACAACATAAACAAATAATTCGAGTTAAATCTCGACAAATCCCGAAAAATCCCACAAATGGATAAAGGTAGGGTTCTAAGCCAAATACCTTGGATTCGGATGGAGGAAGATGATTACGATGATGGTAAACTTCACTTGAAGCATAATAATCGATCTCTCAAGGAACTCTACGGACAAATCTCAAAAAACCGCTTGAAATCGCATGGGGAACTCAGCTCTCAGACTAGGAAGGGAGAAAGAAGAAATGACACGATGCAGGTCAACTCAGGTTTATAAAACCTGCTTACTCGTTACGTAAGTTAACATGCTGATGTTAATGTATGCTATGCTCATTACATACGTAACACTCAGGTGTTAGCGTACGTAATGTCTCGGCAGAACAATCTGCCCAATTTGCTGAGGCCGATAGAGTATGCTAGATTAGACAATTAGAATATGCTATAAGGAGCTTACGTACGTAACATCCGCTAGTTAACGTACGTAAGGACCTGGAAAAAACTGGGCAGAGCCCACTGTCCAAAATGCTGGTGATGTACGTTATCACTATGGTGTAACGTACGTTATGCAGGCATCGATAGCGCACGCTGTAAAGCATGAATAACGTACTTATTCATGCAGCAGTTCAACACTGCTGAATGCGCTAATCGCACAGGCGCATTTAAGCCTGACGCAATGTATGACGTAACCTAAGCGTAAACACAAAATATTCACAACGACGAAGCTATGTTCTGAAAGAAAATACAATTTCGACTACCGAGGAATCTGAAGTACGACAAAGAAGATAAAATTCCTTAAACTTATAAGAAATTACAAAACAGCCCAAACGTCTAAAAATCACGATACAACGTCGCATTATCAAACCGAAACTTGCAACATGAATAACTCAACCATACAAACTCATGGAAATGAAGAAACAATGAAATCGAACGAGTTTTATGAGAATCGAACATACATGCGATAAAACATAACATAAAACGAAATTACGTAAAAACATCTTTGAAACTTGTCCAAATGGAAAAACACCAAGAACAACATAGATTCAAAATGTCGAAACGGTTACAAGTGAGTCAATAAAAATAGACATGCGACAAAAATGAAAAAAATGCTAAAAATTAAAAGGTACGGATATTACAAATCCAACGTCATCTAAAACATGGTGATCATAAATGTTAGCGATCAGGATTAGTGGGAGTCATGTAGAGGGCAATGAATCATCAAGATGGGGATTTGTCCCTCACTTTAGTGAGAGAGATATCTACTGGGCCCCTCGATAAGTAGGACCGAAGGAAATGCATAGCCATGCTCTTTATTGATCTTGTTTGGAATTTACCTTATCGATGGAATTCTCGGTCATTGTTGGTCCTTTGTTGATCTTGTGTGGAGTTAATCATGTAATGGTATTCTCAGTTACCGTTGATAATCATTGGTAGTATTGGAGTTTATCATGCCGATGATATCTTCGGTTGATGCATTGGTTGTTTATTATATTTGATTATATGAGCGTTCATACTCTGTATCGATATCCGGTACTTGTCATTGTTTTGGGGCAGTTGATCTACATATGTATTGTGTATTATCGATTTTATCAAATCTGGGATTTGATTGTGCGATCCGGCGGACAGAATTTGACACAGATAGATTACTCCATATAGGAGGTATAATGATGTTTTGAGAATCTTGACATTGTTTGGATACAGTACGGATGGTCGTATTTGAATTCATTCATCACTTGAGGATGCGAGGTGTGGATTGAAGTAAGGGATGATTTGATATGAATTACCCCGAATTGGTAAGGTTATTACGGTAAGATTACATTGGAAGTATTCTTACTTTGTAATTACATTGATATGTAATTGTTTACGATGATGTGATAGCTATCATTGTTGAGTATTGTGGATGACCCCGTCGTGGGCTTTATCTTTAAAATACTCGGAGATCGAGCTAGTAGCGGCCATAAAAGGATGAGCTTCTCGGGTGATACTGGCTATGACATGTATTTGAGAACCAAGTATTTTCCTATGATTCCGCTGCAAATGTATTTTTACTAAGTTTATATCCGCTGCGTGTGTATCTTAAAATTTCTTTTCGGTATTTTACCAACTCGTGTATATTTTCAAAATCCCCTTTTGGTATCTTTGCCTTGTATTTTCAAATGAAATTTTACGATGGTATTTGAGAACTATATTTTGGAAAACATTTAATTATTCATAAAATATTACTGTCTTTGTCTCTTTGGCGTGTTTGTAACGATTGTGAAAATGATTTTTAGCCTTATGGGTTCTGGCGCAGGGCCCACGGGGCTGTAATATTGATATACTAGCATATACTCCACAGTCTTTCTCAGGTACTTTGAGTATGTGCTTGACAACAATCCAATGTCCTGGTCCTGGGTTCGACTAATATCTAGTAGCCATGCCTACAGCATGACAGATATCTGGTCTAGTGCAAAGCATAACATACATGAGGCTTCGCACAACTGACGCATAAGGGACCAACTTCATGTCATCTATCTCATTTTGTGCCTTAGGACACATATCCTTAGATAGTTGAATTCCTAGTGTGTAAGGTAGAAAACCTTTCTTGGAATTCTCTATGCTAAACCACATTAGCACTGTATCGATATAGGATGTCTGAGATAAGCACAACATCCTTTTGTTTCGATCACGAGAGATCCTAATTCCAAGGATGTGTCCTGCTTCTCCCAAATCCTTCATATTGAACTGCTCAGATAGCCATGCCCGTACATCCAAAAACTCCTTCACGTTGTTTCCAATAAGAAGGATATCATCTATGTACAATACAAGAAACACCAACACGTTTCTAACGCATTTCTTATTCACGCACCTCTCACTCAGACATTGGACGAATCCATATGACTAGACAACCTCGTCAAATCAAGTGTTACCAATATATAGATGTTTGCTTAAGTCCATAAATGGATCTCTTAAGCTTGCACACTAAGTGCTCTTCTCCCCCAACAATGAATCCCTCTGGTTGGCACATGTATATTTCCTTGTCTAGACTTCCATTCAAGAATGCAGTATTGACATCTATTTGTCAAATCTCCAGATCCAAATGCGTAGCTATAGCTAAAATAATCCGAATGGACTTTCAAGCACGTCTACTGGCGAAAAGGTTTCTGAGTGTAACCTTTCGCTACAAGCCTCGCTTTGAAGGTTTCAACCTTCCTATAACCTCATTTCTTCCGCTTGTCGAACCACTTACTCCCAATGGCTTGCACCCTGTAACACCCCCGAGTTATTCAGGGATATTACAGCGCCGTAAGCCCCGCCGTGGGACCCACAAGGCTAAACATACGCGGAACCATAAATTTTGACCGATAAGGTCTACACACAATGGGATGAAAAACAATACAAAGGTATTCAAAACATAACCAATGTGTTCACAAACATCACAACTCGAATCAATACTTCGGCAAACACAGGCTGGAACATCAAGGAAAACGGAAAATAATACTCGAGTATTCAATAGTCAATCCAGTACAACAACACTGAATGGGAAACTCCAAACATAACTGGAAGAAATACACAGTATCACACTTGCCCACCATCTTCATGCCGACCCGATACCTGCCTGTCCGCTCTCGAACTAAATACATAAACGTATTTCCATACGGGTTAGCCGTCGAATAGCTAGTGCAAGAATATCAAGTATGAAACACAATACTTCTCGTCAATAAAGTAAAAGTAACCGTCAATTCATCAATTCAAGACTAGCATTCCGGAATAACTAAATCTCATCGTACCATATCAAGACGTATATGAATGCCGTAGAAACGGTTCGTTCATATCATACGCCGTTACATGTAGGAATGCCACAAACGGTTCGTTCATTACATGCCAACAATACATATATGAATGCCGTAGAAACGGTTCGTTCATATCATGCCATCAATACTTCTTACTTTCAAATTCGAGAACGTACAATCATAATTATATACTTGCCTTTGAGACATCGAGAAAACGAACGGAAAAAGGGGTATGAGATCGGTAGGTCCAAGCACGCGCTTCCGGCACCTAAACGATTCGCAAGGAATATGATAATCAATTGTCCATATTCAAATTACACGAAGAAACCCCCGAAACCCGTCTACGATTCGTAAGGATGTACGGATAATCGACTAGAGGTTGGAAAAATCGTCCAAAATCTCGCAAGTCCGAAAACGGTACAACCCAAACCATAAAATCGTAGGAAAAGCATGTAAACGGTATAGATACATCATAATCTCAAGGTTCTCAAGCTTCCAAACGGATAAATCGGACGAATCTATGAAAAACCCCAAAATTCCCAAAAAGTAGGGTTCTAAGGATTTTTACCTTGATTCGGACGTTAGGAGGAATTAGATGTTGAGAAATCCTTGTTCTCCAACCAAGTATGTTGTTGTTAGAAGGAAGATTGCTTCCAATCGCCCAAGATCGTCTCTCCCGAGAGATTTCCGCCGAAAAGGAGTGAAGTAGGTGAGAAATGACGAAATGGAAGTCAACTGTCATATTTATATCTGCCCAGTCTAGCGCACGCTACACCTCCTTCATTAGCGTGCGCTAGCGAAGTCACCGGATAGTCCAGTGGCTTCTGCAGGCTCCGATAGCGTGCGCTAATCGTCTGCCTCTAGCGTGCGCTAGTCTAAAATGTGGCATTCAGTACTGGAGTCCAGTACTCACTGTCTCTGCCCTGCTCCAACTTAGCGTGCGCTAGCTCTATGATTTAGCGTGCGCTATGCAATAGCTTTAGCGTGCGCTAGCCGAAACCTAGCGTACGCTACCTGATATTCCAGAAAACGTGGCAACTTCACTGCCTCTGCTGACCAGCCCGGTAGCGTGCACTACGGACGGATGTTAGCGTGCGCTACTAACCACGAATAGCGCGCGCTAACAACTCCTAGCGTGCGTTAATCCGCCAGTCCAGAGAGTAGTTCGAAATACTGGTTCTGACCTGACTGATCCTCTTAGCGCGCGCTACGGCCCCAAAGCTAGCGTGCGCTAATCAAGCGGAATTAGCGTGCGTTAGCCTAGGCTTAGCGTGCGTTATATCTCTGGCCCAGAACATTCCCGTAAGGTCTAAACGACCTAATCAAAAACCAAACGAGATACGAAACTCAATAACAATATTAACATCTCCAAGCATCTACAGAGCGACAAAATAAGGAGGATGACAGAGTCAAACAGTCAATAAAAGTACGGGTATTACATTCTCCCCCTCTAAAAAGAAGTTTCGTCCCGAAACTTAAGAAATAAATAGTTCGGGGTATTCCACCCGCATCTTCTCTTCCGTCTCCCACATTGCCTCCTCGACTCCATGCCTCGACCATTGCACTTTAACCAGTGGAATGGTTTTATGCCGGAGTCGTTTCTCGCGATGCTCAAGGATCTTCACGGGTCTCTCCGGAAAGGTAATATCCTCGGCTACGTTAATCTCACTGTAGTCGATGATGTGGCTCGGATCCGGCACGTACTTTCTCAACTGAGACACATGAAAAACACTATGGACGTGACTCAAAGCTGGAGGCAACGCCAAGCGATAAGCTAAATCTCCAACTCTGTCCAAAATCTCGAAAGGTCCGATATACCTCGGACTAAGTTTCCCCTTTTTCCCGAAGCGGAAAACTCCACGGGTCGGCGACACCTTGAGTAAGACATGATCCCCCACTTCAAACTCCAAAGGTCGACGACGAATATCAGCATAAGATTTCTGACGACTCTGGGCGGTTAGCAATCGATCTCGGATAATAGAAATCTTTTCCTTAGTCTCCATCAACATATCCGGCCCGCTCCAACTAGCTCGGAAGCCTCGTCCCAACACAATGGGGACCTACATCGTCTACCATAAAGTGCCTCGAAGGGTGCCATTTTGATCGACGCATGCCAACTATTATTATAAGCAAACTCGATCAACGGCAAGTGAAGCTCCCAATCATTACTCCAGTGTAAGGCACAAGCCCGTAACATATCTTCCAATGTCTCGAATCGTCCTTCTCTCGCTTGTCCATCCGACCGAGGATGGAAAGAAGTGCTCAATCTCAACTCGCCCAAAGCTCGATGAACGGCTGCCAAAAGTGCGATACAAAACGGCCGTCCCGATCGAAACAATGGTCTTGGGGGCACCGTGTAATCTCACGATCTCGGCAATAAAGGTTCGAGCTACCTATCCGGTCCCCAAGTATCCTTAATACCCAAGAAGTGAGCTGACTTAGTCAACCGATCGACAATTACCCAAATCATATTCATTCCGGCTCGAGTCCTCGGCATGCCGTGATGAAATCCATAGAGATGTCTTCCCACTTCCACTGGGAATGGGAAGCGGTTTCAACAACCCCGCCGGTCGTTGATGTTCGATCTTGACTTGTTGACACATCAAGCACCGTAGTACAAACTCCGTAACATCCTTCTTCATATTATTCCACCAAAATTGCGCTTCAAATCTTTGTACATCTTGCTCGTCCGGGTGGATTGAGTAAGGCGTAGCATGAGCTTCTCGGAGAATTCTCTCGCCTCAACTCTAAATCGCTCGAACACAAAGCCTCGCTCAAATCTCAGGATACTATCCTCGTGAACCATAAAGCCAGGAGCTTTTCCTTTAATTACATCTTCCTTCAGTTGAGAAATCATCGGGTCACTCCACTGCTTCCCTTTGATGTCATCAACTAAAGACGAAGTAATTTCGAGAGTACACAGCTGTCCCTGTACCCGTTGAAGCCAAACTACTATCCCTTGCTCGATTAAATCCTGACGAATTTTCGTCTGAGATGTAAGAACCTCGAGCATTTGAAGAGATGCCGATTTGCGACTCAAAGCATCCGCAACGACATTAGCTTTTCCTGGTGATAAAGAATTTCCAAATCATAATCCTTTATCAATTCTAACCAACGCTCTGTCTCATATTCACTCCTTCGACCGAAAATATACTTGTGCTCTTGTGATCGGTATAAATCCGGCACGGTGAGCCATACAAATAGTGCCACCAAATCTTGAGCGCGAAGACAATTGCGGCCAATTCTAAATCGTGAGTAGGATAATTCATCTCATAAGGCTTTAATTGTCGTGATGCAAAAGCTATCGTCTTATCATGCTGCATAAGTACACACCTGCACCTTGACCCAAGCATCACTATAAACTGCAAAACCCTCACTACCATGTGGTAAAGTTAAAATCGGTGCTGAAGTCAAACGCCTCTTCAGCTCATCGAAGCTCTGTTGTCTCTCATCCGTCCAAACGTACTTTTTGGTCTTCTGGAGTAATTTCGTAAGCGGCCGAGCGAGTTTCGAGAACCCCTCGACAAACCGACGGTAATACCCAGCAAGGCCCAAAAAGCTACGAACTTCCTTAACATTTTTAGGCGGTGCCCAATCCAAAGATCGCCTCAATCTTCTGCGGGTCTACACGAACCCCTTCGGCCGAAATCACATGGCCGAGAAACATAACTTCTTCCAACCAAAATTCGCATTTCGAGAATTTCGCATAGAGATGCTCGGTTCTCAAAATATCTAAAACCAAACGCAAGTGTCGAGCATGTTCCTCCTTATCTCGAGAATATATCAAGATGTCATCAATAAAGACGACTACACACCTGTCGAGGTACTCGATGAATATCTTATTCATTAACTGCATGAACACTGCCGGTGCATTAGTCAACCCAAAAGGCATGACTACAAATTCATAATGCCCGTATCTCGTCCGAAATGCCGTCTTCGGAACGCCGACTCCTCACCCTAAGTTGATAATATCCGGATCTTAAATCAATTTTCGAGAAACTGCAAATTTCTTGCAATTGATCAAATAAATCGTCTATACGAGGTAGAGGGTATTTGTTCTTGATGGTTACTTTATTCACTCGCGGTAGTTGATGCACAAACGTAGTGAACCATCCTTCTTCCTCACGAAAAGAACAGCGCGCCCAAGGCGAAGCGCTCGTCCGATGTACCCTTTTTCCGTAAGTTCTCCCAACCGATTCTTCAATTCTTGCATCTCGGAAGGTGCCATCCGATAAGGTGCTTTAGAAATTGGGGCCGCATCCGCTCTAAATCCACGGAAAAATCTATCTCTCGATCCGCGGTAATCCCGGAGTTCATCCGAAAACGTCGGGTACTCACTAACAACCTAATCAAGAGAAATCGATTTCGCTTTCCTTCCGCTTTCAAGGCATAACACCAATAGCCCGCATACCTTTATTCAAAAGTTTTACGGTCTTCATGGCACCGATAAGCAACTTGGATGGACCCGACTTACGCCCCAAAAATGCATACTGATCCGTCTTTAGTCATCATGGTGATAACCTTGGTACGGTAGTTCATAATCGCTTGATGATTATCAAGTTAATCCTCGCCGAGGATCACATCCTCGCCCTCTATATCAACCACAATCAAATTCGATAACCATTCCATACCGGATATAATCACCGGAAAATCTCTAATCTCCCGATTCCCCACAATCCTATCTCATTGGGTAGTTTCACGATAAAGGGATCGCAAGCAGTTAAACAAGTTATATTCAGACGGCGTACACATTCCAAAGATATAAAAGAATGTGTAGCACCCGTATCAAAGAGTACACGGACTGGATAAGATAAAACATGGATGGTACCTGAAGCCACCGCTGCATCGGGCTCGTCTGTTCGACGCATCTCATAAACCCGAGGTTGTACCGAACCGACGCTAGAATTCCCCCCTCCAGCATTCTGACCCTGTCCCCGGCCCCTGCCGAAATTCTGCTGAGGTTGACCAGCTGGGGCGGAAGCCCGAGTGTCCAAGGTCTGATTCGGCTCGGAACAATAAGCCGCTCTATGTCCCATCTGTCCGCACGTGTGACACTTCAATGGTGGGAAGTTGCATTCCAAACTGACGTGGCCTGGACGGCCACAATTATAGCAAGTCACCGTGCGATTTGTGGTGCCCGGAGTAGGACGGTAGCCCCTCTTTCCTTTATTAGAACGTGACGACTGTCCGGCAAAACGGCTAGTCGTCTGTGACTTCTGAAAGTTGCCACCTTTAGAGCCAGAAAAACTTCCCGCGACTTTCTGCTTCTTCGGTTCTTCAACGGTATCATTGTCGCGGCTCAACATATCATAGGCTAAAGCTCTGTCCTGATACTCTTTCAGTGTGGTACAAGCAAATCCGGCCATATACCGTCGTAAGTCCAAATTCATCCGCATGTCAAAATAACGTATCTTATCACGCTCGCTATGCACTTGATCCTTCACGTGGATCAATTGTTGGTTGTACTCCACGATCGCCCGCGATACAGGAATATCTTGAGGCTTAGCCTCGAAAAAGGCTCGGATTCGGCTCTCTCGCACCGGCCAAGGACAAAACTCGGCCTCCAAGAGTTCCTTAAATTCATCCCACGTGGCAATGCGATCTTGTGGCTTGATGACCTTCCACCAGGTAGCGGCCTCCTTGGTGAGGAAATACTGAGCAATCGGTACTTTCCTCACTTCGGGGCAATCAACCGCCTCGAAAATCTTTTCCAATTCCGCTAGCCAGTCTTCCCAGCCTAACGGGTCCGTGGCACCACCAAACTGTGGAGGGTGCATACGAATTACATTCTGAAGCAAGGCATCCATGTTCGGGTTCGGATTATTCAGCTGAACAGTTTGGGCCAAGATAGTCATCTGAGTAGCTAATTGTTGAAGTGCATTCACCACTCCAACGTCCGCGTTATTCCCCTGACCGTCTGACTGGTCGTGCTGACTCTCGGTGTCAGGATGCACCGAGTTCGACAAACTGGGGTTGGTCGACCCCGCAACTGAGCTGATGGAAACAGCCGCGCCACGACCTCTTCCACGTCCGCGGCCACGACCACGGCCAAGGCCCCTACCAGCTGACATACTGAAGAACACACAAGTCACGTAAGCACAATTCAATTACACGTCATCAAAGTGACCGATTCTCACGAATACCAACAAAACGAAGCAAAACAAACCAGGAAACACTAGAAGAGTAAGAGGTCTTACAAGTACCGATCGCATGTGATGATGGCAAAGTAGTGATACTGCGGACAAAAGACAACTCGATCGACCCAAAAGACCGACAGCCTAGGTATCCATAGACCTAAGCTCTGATACCATATTCTGTAACACCCCCGAGTTATTCAGGGATATTACAGCGCCGTAAGCCCCGCCGTGGGACCCACAAGGCTAAACATACGCGGAACCATAAATTTTGACCGATAAGGTCTACACACAATGGGATGAAAAACAATACAAAGGTATTCAAAACATAACCAATGTGTTCACAAACATCACAACTCGAATCAATACTTCGGCAAACACAGGCCGGAACATCAAGAAAAACGGAAAATAATACTCGAGTATTCAATAGTCAATCCAGTACAACAACACCGAATGGGAAACTCCAAACATAATCGGAAGAAATACACAAGATCACACTTGCCCACCATCTTCATGCCGACCCGATACTCGCCGTCCGCTTCTCGAACTCAAATACATAAACGTATTTCCCATACGGGGTTAGCCGTCGAATAGCTAGTGCAAGAATATCAAGTATGAAACACAATACTTCTCGTTAATAAAGTAAAAGTAACCAATTCATCAATTCAAGACTAGCATTCCTAATAACTAAATCTCATCGTACCACATCAAGACGTATATGAATGCCGTAGAAACGGTTCGCTCATATCATACGCTACATGTAGGAATGCCGTCAAAACGGTTCGTTCATTACATGCCAACAATACATATATGAATGCCGTAGAAACGGTTCGTTCATATCATGCCATCAATACTTCTTACTTTCAAATTCGAGAACGTACAATCATAATTATATACTTGCCTTTGAGACATCGAGAAAACGAACGGAAAAAGGGGTATGAGATCGGTAGGTCCAAGCACGCGCTTCCGGCACCTAAACGATTCGCAAGGAATATGATAATCAATTGTCCATATTCAAATTACACGAAGAAACCCCCGAAACCCGTCTACGATTCGTAAGGATGTACGGATAATCGACTAGAGGTTGGAAAAATCGTCCAAAATCTCGCAAGTCCGAAAACGGTACAACCCAAACCATAAAATCGTAGGAAAAGTATGCATACGGTATATATACATCATAATCTCAAGGTTCTCAAGCTTCCAAACGGATAAATCGGACGAATCTATGAAAAACCCCAAAATTCCCAAAAAGTAGGGTTCTAAGGATTTTTACCTTGATTCGGACGTTAGGAGGAATTAGATGTTGAGAAATCCTTGTTCTCCAACCAAGTATGTTGTTGTTAGAAGGAAGATTGCTTCCAATCGCCCAAGATCGTCTCTCCCGATAGATTTCCGCCGAAAAGGGGTGAAGTAGGTGAGAAATGACGAAATGGAAGTCAACTGTCATATTTATATCTGCCCAGTCTAGCGCACGCTACACCTCCTTCATTAGCGTGCGCTAGCGAAGTCACCGGATAGTCCAGTGGCTTCTGCAGGCTCCGATAGCGTGCGCTAATCGTCTGCCTCTAGCGTGCGCTAGTCCAAAATGTGGCATTCAGTACTGGAGTCCAGTACTCACTGTCTCTGCCCTGCTCCAACTTAGCGTGCGCTAGCTCTATGATTTAGCGTGCGCTATGCAATAGCTTTAGCGTGCGCTAGCCGAAACCTAGCGTACGCTACCTGATATTCCAGAAAACCTGGCAACTTCATCGCTCACGACCAGCCAGAAGGCGTGCGCTACGGACGGATGTTAGCGTGCGCTACTAACCACGAATAGCGCGCGCTAACAACTCCTAGCGTGCGTTAATCCACCAGTCCAGAGAGTAGTTCGAAATACTGGTTCTGACCTGACTGATCCTCTTAGCGCGCGCTACGGCCCCAAAGCTAGCGTGCGCTAATCAAGCAGAATTAGCGTGCGTTAGCCTAGGCTTAGCGTGCGTTATATCTCTGGCCCAGAACATTCCCGTAAGGTCTAAACGACCTGATCAAAAACCAAACGAGATACGAAACTCAATAACAATATTAACATCTCCAAGCATCTACAGAGCGACAAAATAAGGAGGATGACAGAGTCAAACAGTCAATAAAAGTACGGGTATTACACACCCCATCTGGTAGTTCTACTAGATCCCCCACTTGATTGGAATCCATGGATCCCATTTCTGATTCCATTGCTACTTGCTAGGAGTCGGCATCTTTATCTTGGATTGCCTCCTTGTAAATCCAGGGATCTGATGTTGGGACTCGGTGCCTAAAACGAAGGCGCAACAGAAGCAATTTACGAAAATAAATACGATTCGTATCCTTTAAGAGGACCGATCCAAGCTACATATAAATGATATCATACCCTTGTAGTATGTTGATTTAATCATTGAGAAGATGATGTCTACTACAAATATATTCCGCAATAGCTCTTGGAAAATCCAACGCCGAAAGTACCGTGTCTCTACTTGCCACACACCGAAAACATGACCGCAACAACACCCACCTTTTTATCCTCCAAGGATACGGCTAGACCATGATGGTGGATCTTATAGAAATAAATTGGTACACTCCAAGTATACTAATTTATTTTTCTCTTGATTTTCTTAAGCACTCTAAGTGTTCGGGAAATATACTTCTCTCTCAATTTTGAAGAAAGATGAAGAAGACCCCAAATGAATTATCTCTCCACACTCTTGTATTATTGCCGTGAGGTTCCAAAATGAATAGAAAGAATCATTTTATTTGTCTTCAAATCTCCCTTTATCACAAAGTCCCCACCTAATCAGAAGAGATGTCCATATCTCTTAATTTCCTTGGTCTTCCACCAACTAAGGTGGAATAAAGACCAACTAAAAAGGCAAAGGGACAAGAAATCGGCCATCGTGAAGATTTGGAAGAGTTTGGTCCGTTTCGGACTCACGTGTGTCCAAACAGATATACTCCATTCCGTTCTGATGTATTCATATCCATTAATTATTCTAATTAATTAATTAATTATATCAAATACAAAATAATATAATTAATTTCTCCAAGAAATAATTATATTCATGAATTAAGTTAATCACCCAGTAATTTATTTAATTCATCAGGCCGTAAATTAATTTATCCAATAAATTAATTTAGGAATCCAATGTCCCAAAATTAATTAGACATCCAATGTTCAATAAATTAGATATCCAATATCTAATATTTCTGAAGAGAGAATGAGATCGATTTATTCCGTCGTCTATCCTAATACGCGACTCGGTAGGTTCATCTCAGTTAGCAATGGGAGGAACCAAAGAGTGATAGCACCACCTAGCTAGGGTAATACCCGAGATCTTCGTTCCGGTTTTGTTGAATTTTTCTTCGGTTGTGCAGATTATTGTCGTCTGCGTCTTTGGAATCGTGTGTTTGTACTGCGGTATGTTGAGTTTTGTAGCCTATTCGTTTTGGTTCTGAATCTTAGTCGGTGCGTTTGCGTGATCGAGACGTCATCGAGTATCAGGTCGGATGGTCGAGTCTTTACTGGGTAGAGATACGGCCATAAGGCCTGGCCGATTACGGCCGTAAGACTCCCGCACACCCTGGCCTGAGAGTACTCGATTACGGCCGTAAGGATCGCCAGGATACGCCCGTAAGGCTTCGTTACGGCCACAAGGCATTGGCCGGTTATGGCCGTAATGCATCGATAGATTTCGGGCAGTAGCCCTGGGGACTTGGTTACGGCCGTAAGGCTATGCCGAGTACGTCCGTAACACTATAAGAATAAACCTCAAAGACTTCGGATAATATCTGAAGTAAAAACGTTATAATTACCGAAGTCTATGTTCGTGTAGTAAAAGGTATACTTTAGACTTTGATTTTTATGCGAAGTCTAATATCCTAATAACCGAAGTCTATCTCGGTTTTTTTTCTAATTATGATTCAAATGTGGGGGTAAGTGAAGTAAAAGAATACATTTAACTTCGGTTATTTTATAATTGGCGTAGTAAAACAGGGGCTTTTACTTTGTTTTTTCTGCAGTAATATATATTAGTATTTCACATTTCAATTTAAAATTCATTGCCAAAATCTACATGCACCTTAACTAATTAACCATCAACCACAAGAGCTCAATAATATAAAAACCAACACTAAACCGCATTCATAAGCAACTATCAATTCCCAAAATATCTCCCATAAATAATTCGATAATATATAATTTGTATCATTACAAAATATCTCCCATAAATAATTTGTGCCATGCACCAAAAATCTCATTACAAAATCAAAACTCATCCTTTTATAATTTCTACAAGGGCGGAAGGAGGGTGGTCGTATATGTAAGCCTTCGGTAGCTCCGCTTGCATTTCTACAAATATGCTGTTTCCACGACTCGAACCCGTGATCTGTAGGTCATCATTGAAGTAGCTCACCATTGCGCCAAGGCTTGCTCTTTCCTTTTAGATTCTGAGCACAAAAGTCGGCAATCACTTTTTTTAAGTGTTTGCAGACACTTCGTTGAACACATCTATCGGTTTCCTCCATGAAAGTTTTAATTTAAAATGTATCATAAACAAGGATCGAAACTCAAATATGCTACAAAATAGTAAAAGAGATTCCGAAAGTCCAATTACACATACTTCTGCTCCTGCTGCTTCTAAGAATCTGATCCATAATAGAGTCCCGTTCTGTTCATAAAATAACCAAGAGACCATCCTGCAGAAAAAAAAAGTAACAACAATCTCGTTAATGCTAAATTAACCCGTCAGATGAATAATAATAATAATTAAATTAACGAGCATGTCTACGGGACAGAGTTATCATACATCATTTATCGTAAATCTGTCTGAGAATCTCAACCGTGGCAGAAGCCATTCTGTGAAAAAGGTAGGATTGTTATGATGCTTACTTTCATCATCTGCAATACAGTATAGATTATTAGCTTTTGAACATTACGTAGGACAAAAAAACCAAGCACATTTATATATCAAGCTCGATCCAAACCTGAAGGTCGGAAAAGTACTCTGTGTGACACAAAGGACTGCAGCAACAAAAAGATTCTCAAGTTGCAATGTTAGTCATGTGTATAGAGAAAAAGTATTTTATAAACTAAAATTTGGATAATTACAAAAATCACCCATGAGGTTCAAGGTATTTACCAAAAAGACAGAGAGAACTCAAAATTATAGAAAAAAAGGTTTCGACTGCATATCTTATATTCCCCCTTCATAAGCAAAAAAGTTTCATACCCCCCTACCCCCCACGAAAAATCATAAAAATATTACAATTATCTCTTGAAATATAATCAAACCTCAAGTTTTTTTTAATATCGAAACTTACTTCTTTTGTTATTATTCCAAACCTCAGCGGTAGTTTGTGAAATTATCCATTAAGATATGCATGATGGTTATGAAAACATTCTGTAGTCATATAGTGCACTGTCATGAATACATATAAAGATTGTACCTGCCATGCTGACGGCATGTACTCCCGATGTGATAGGCTCTGGGAACCTCTTGAATCTATAAACCTTTCATTGGTCCATTTCCCTGAATTCCTGTAAGCAAGCTATGCTGTGTATTATTAGATCAGCTATACTCAATTTAAATTCTTAGTCCTTCTATGAATAGAAAAGGACATACAATTCAAAAAAATCTAGAGAAGAAGCCCTACTGCACCTTCGGAAGAGTTGCGTTCCTCTGGAATTTGCTCTTTCTAAAGTTTAGTGCCTTTTTCACATGCCTGAAATACATCATATAAAATTAACATACTTCATGATTGCTTTCCTTAAGGCTTCCTAATGCCGCAATCTCAGCCTCAGGATTTACACTTGAAGCTTTCTGACGACTCTCCTGCAATTTCACCATGAATGAAGTCCAGATTTTTTTTGAGAACAAACTTAGAACAAAAAATTACAGCTGAGAACTATGATGTAGAGTGACTAAGTAATATGGATTTAAAGAGTTACGAGACCATAAGAAAAAGGACAATCGCATGGGAGTAAGATCAGAAAGGATTGGCATTTAAAATGATGTGGCATGATAATCTCTGCTCAAGACAGCACAATTTCAACTACAAGTGCAAAATGTAATTCATATCTTTCTATTGCACATGACAGCTGTGCTCAAGCTCCAGATATTCAGCCTCTGTATTTTTTAGGTCAGCAAGGACTTTAGTATGCATAATTCCTTCATAATGTTTTTTGACCTGAACAAGAATCATATAAGTAAACTTACAACAAAAGAAGAAAAATGAAGAGAGAATAAATAAGAAGGTAAAAGAAATGTACCCTTTCTCGCTTCTTTTAGATCATCCCCAATCATCATCTCGTCGCTATTAAATTTGTAACTCTAATAGTTTTCAACATATTCAAAGCAAGAACAGACTTAATTAAATATATGAGAAGGCAAACGACAATTCCTACAAGAAATTCATCAATCTCTCAATGAAGAAAACCAAATTGATCAAACCTAATTACTGAAACAATTTGCATAAAAATCAAAATTAAAACAGAACTAAACATTAATCCTAACCCTACCGCATAAATCTCATCTTCACTATGATTCGGCCCACTAATCTCCTTTATATTCTTTAGAAAGTAACCATTCTTGATGAGAGTAGAGTTTTATTTCATTCAGGCACTTTACCTCTACTGAGAGAGTCTGCTCCTCCTCATAACTAAACTAACTTTGATCTGACCACTGATCCCTTTCTTTTTCAAATGGCCGTTAAATCGATTAGAAATAATTATTATTATTAGATCATCTATACATAATTTAAATTCTTACTCCTTCTATGAATAGAAAATGGAATACAATTCAAAAAAATCTAGAGAAGAGGCCCTACTGCACCTTCGGAAGAGTTGCGTTCCTCTGGAATTTGCTCTTTCTCAAGTTTAGTGCCTTTTTCACATGCCTGAAATACGTCATATAAAATTAACATACTTCATGATTGCTTTCCTTAAGGCTTCCTAATGCCTCAATCTCAGCCTCAGGAATTACACTTGAAGCTTTCTGACGACTCTCCTGCAATTTAACCATGAATGAAGTCCAGATTTTATTTGAGAACAAACTTAGAACAAAAAATTACAGCTGAGAACTATGATGTAGAGTGACTAAGTAATATGGATTTAAAGAGTTACGAGACCATAAGAAAAAGGACTATCGCATGGGAGTAAGATCAGAAAGGATTGGCATTTAAAATGATGTGGCATGATAATCTCTGCTAAAGACACCACAATTTCAACTACAAGTGCAAAATGTAATTCATATCTTTCTATTGCACATGACAACTATGCTCAAGCTCCAGATATTCAGCCTCTGTATTTTTTAGGTCAGCAAGGACTTTAGTATGCATAATTCCTTCATAATGTTTTTTGACCTGAACAAGAATCGTATAAGTAAACTTACAACAAAAGAAGAAAAACAGTGAGAGAATAAATAAGAAGGTAAAAGGAATGGACCCTTTCTGCTTCTTTTAGATCATCCTCAATCATCATCAGTTCATTCTCTAATTCTGCTATTAAATTTGTAACTCTAATAGTTTTCAACATATTCAAAGCAAGAACAAACTTAATTAAATATATGAGAAGGCAAACGACAATTCCTATAAGAAATTCATCAATCTCTCAATCAACTTCGTACCCGACAAATATCTTTTCTTAACTCAATGAAGAAAACCAGATTGATCAAACCTAATTACTGAAACAATTTGTATAAAAATTAAAATTAAAACAGAATTAAACATTAATCCTAACCCTACCGCATAAATCTCATCTTCACTATGATTCGGCCCACTAATCTCCTTTATATTCTCGATCGTCTTCTTCACATTGCTCGGAATCAAAACCCTACTGCGCGCTGCAGCTCCCTTAACCCCACTGCTCATCTTCTTCTTCAATTCCCCACCCCCAACACCTTCACTATATATATATATATATATAGAGAGAGAGAGATGTCAATTTAGTATCAGCAAATATACGAACCAACTAGTACAATTATATAACAGCCATGAATATTAGACGACTCAAACCGAAAGAAAAGTAGAAAACCCTAACCTCCTAAACCAAAGCGCCGCTTCAGACTTCTGCCGGACCACCGCTCACCTTGCTGGTCGCCGTTATCCTTCAATTTCCGCCGCGCGCCTTGCAAGTGCTGCTCGCCGTCGCTTGTTCTGCTCTTTTTTTTTCTGCTCGTTCTTTTTTCTTTTCACTTATGGGTCACAGATGTTTTGAAGGGTTGGACGAGGGGTGGGCCGGCAGCTACAAGCGGTAGCAGGTTTTTATCGATGGATCTGTGAAAAAGAAATGGAGTGGGAAAAAATTTTTGGGAGGAAATAATTGAACGGGTGAAGAAGACGACGGTTTTTTGGAGTCTGAAAAAAAAAATGAGGTTAAGTAAACATTTCACTGTTGTAAAAATATTGCGTCAAAAATAAAATTAAACACTTTTTACTTCGGTAATTATAAAATTAGCGAAGTCTTTTGAACTTAAAATTTCTAACTAGCTCCTGCCTTTTTGTTTGGTACCATTTACTGAAGTCTATGTGTGTTGTTTACTTCAGTAAATTGAAAAGCGAAGTTGTTGTTTGTTTTTACTTCGCTAATATACATTACCGAAGTGAAACGTACCGAAGTCTTTGATGTTTTTTCTACTAGTGTAAGGGGTGCTCGTTACGTACGTTACAGGCATTGACCGAGTTACGACCGTAAGGAACTGCCGGTTACAGCCGTAACATTGTCGGCCATATATAGGCCTGGGCTCGGCCAGACTTCATTTCACTTCACTTTTTCCTTTTTTGTGGCGGCTGGCGATGGGAGAGATGAAGAGAAGAGGTCTTGGTCGGTTCTAATCAATTACAAGGCGTTTTGGAAGATTCTTGTCGATTATATCATCCTTGAATCCTTCTTCTTCATTGGATCGAGGTATTTTCTTCCTTAGAACCCTAGTTATGTAATTTTTGGGGGTTTCTTGGTGATTCTTCGATTTAATCCGTGGTCGATGAATTGATTATGGTATTCTTGTTGTCTTGGCCATGATCTTCGGATTTTATAACTTGTTTATCGATTTTTATCACCCGGAGCTTGATTCTTGATTTTCTTGAAGAAACCCTCGGATCCTTATTGTTTTTCAGGTTGATTCGGATTCTGATTAGTGTTATTTATTCATGGTGATGTTATTCTCATAGTATTCGTGAGGTTGCCGGGTTCTTGATCATTCTTGGAAGTTCGAGGGCTACGCGACCGTGTCCGTTCGTTGTTCCATTGCTCGTGGTATCGAGGCAAGTATCTTGCCTATACACTTCATGTTTCGTAGTTGTAATATTGGTAATTGACTATGTGTGCGATTAGATTCTTTTTAATGAACTTATAAAAGAATCGGTATATTCTCGATAGGGACTCTCTTTAAAATCTACTTTTTTTTACTAGTTTTTTTTTTAAATCAAGAAATACAAAGTATCAGTCCCGAATTATGACCAAAAATGGGCCATAATCCGGGTCCAAACATCAACGAAGTCTACGACCCGCTAAAGAAATACAAAGTGCACCACAAAAATAGTGGTCTAATGTGTGGACCCGTATACCAAAATAACTCTACTCCGAATTATGACCAAAAATGGGCCATAATCCGGAACCTAAAATCTAAAGTGCCTACAGCCCGCTCGAGCAATACAGGGTGCACCACTAAAATCGTGGGCTAAAGTGCGGACCAGTAGGCAAACAATCAATCGATCAAAAATAACAACTACCTAAATCTAAATGAAGGATAGCCAAGCTGATCTATCCGTATAAGAGAGAGAAGAAATGGAGGAGGGGTATTGTAAGTATAAAGTCTACTTGGCTGTTTATGAATGAATGTGTTGTTCTGATGATGTGTATTGGGTTATCCGTTGGGGTGTCTTGGTTGCGTATGGTACCGTTGTGTGTGATTACGTCGGTAGTAGACTTAAGGTTATGCCTTTTAAGCAAGAGGTGTGTGTGTGTGTGTGTGGACATGTGTGTTAGTGATGAGTATATGATGTGCGATGTGAGTATGTGTCGGATATAGTGACCATTTCTAACAAGTACCTTAATTCGCATTTGACGTACTTTGGGGGAATGAATTTGTGAAAGTTTGTTGTGGATAGTGATTATTTCTGAAAGTGCGACATGTGGTCGTGTGCCAAGTTAAATCCAGTGTGGGTCACCTGGGTTCTGTAGACTGAGGCCTCTGCGGTTCACTTGGCAGGGTTTGTACAACCAGGTATGCCTGACGAGGACTTTCTGGGGAGAGGTATGCATCTCGCGTGAGGTGCAGTACCTCTACAGCCCCATTTTTTTGTGCAGATGCTATTTTCGATAATTGTGATATGTCTGAAGTATCACAACGCTACAATTCCCGATGTGAGATACGTCATATATAGGGTCTTGGTACTTGGCTAGAATGAGTCCAATATAGTGTCGTCTATGATTCTTTTCTTGGTTGTGATGTTTTGGCATAAGGATGCAGGCCCTGTGATTGTATCCGTGCATTGTGGTTTGGTTGTGCATCGAGTGTGACCATTGGGTTATTCACTTGACTATGTGATGTGGATGATTGGGTCGTGGACTCCGTGTTTTATAACTGGATTGGTATTTTTTAATAAAAACAATTCTTTGGCTCGTGTCCCTATGTGGTTTTGTCAAGTCAAGGATCTATTAGTCCAGAAATGTTTTTTTTCTAAAAACTCCCGAGAATTTTTAAATGCTTTTCAAAGAGTCTACATGTCTCATTCCAACCTCTACAGTTTGAACTTTTATTCAATGAACTATCTCGGGAAGTCTTTGTTGGGTTGAATTTTGGAATTAATCAAGTTATAATATTCTTGGAGTATGTTGTGTATAGCTCGTATTTGCACTTTATACTTGCACTAGAAAAACAGTGGAGTTTTGCTAACCCCCGAGTATTCGGGGGGTGGATGTCTGTATTGCGTCCAGGTACTTGCAGGTTGCTGGGGAGAGAATCACAGGATCGGTACGAAGGATGATTGAAGACGATGATACTAATCACATGAAGACCAGTTTTGAGTATTGTAGTAAAGCCTTGTTGTCTTATCTTTCCGTTGTGGTATATTCCCGTCTTATGGGAATGTTGATGTAGTATAACCCCTGCGTGGGTATGAAATATGGGAAGGAGTTATGTATGTTCGATGTGTATGTTGTGGTAAAAGACCAGATCGGTCTAATGGTTCATTATTTAGCCATGTCGGCATGGAATATGATGTACTGTTTTTGTATTTATCCTATAGATCCTCACGGAGAGGGTCTACAGCCCTATAATATTCCCGAGTGGTTCGGAGGTGTTTCAGAATATGGTATCGAAGCTTAGGTTGTGGATACCTAGGCTGTCGGGCCAAGTTGTATGTCGTCGAGTCTTGTCTTGTCTGACTTCGTCTGACTGAGTCGTGTCTTGATGCGTCGTATGAGATGTCGGTCGTGATTAGTATCAAGGTGCAGCCATCATATTCGTGCGACATGTGGATGTAAGTCTCCCCATTTATATTTATATCATACTTTATATTTCGTGTTATCCAATTTCGTTTATACGTAAGAGGTTGGATAGAAATCGTATTAAATACTTGAGATATATTACGTGTGTAGAAATTGAGATATGCTGTTAAGATTAAGTTTTGTTTGGCGTAATGCGTTGTGAAATTTTATGGACAATTAGGTGTTCCAGGAGACGTGTTAATGACAGAGTTCGTCGTAAACACAAAAAGATGGCTTCGATGTGTGTACGAATTTAAGGTTATTCTCGTTAATGGTATCGGTTAGTATGACGATTTGAGGGTTAGAGGGCACGTGTATTGAGAGCCAGGTATGTGTAACTAATTGTTGCTAATTTCTACATAAGTGCTCGTATTGACAGTTGTGTTGGTTGCTCGTGTAACTGTAAAGTGTTTTTGAAAACTTCATAGATTTATGTAAACCAAATATTAATTGATTTCATAAATTGCCTTTGGCGTATTTTCAAATGAATTTTTAAAGAATTTTATAAACTTAGATATGTTTTGAAGTACTTTCAATATTTTGTAAAATCTCACCGTCGGTGATCATTTGTCATGTTTGAGAAGGATTTCTGAAAGCGATTTTGTCGATTGATTCTATTTTCAAGATAACCTGAGTAAGGAGAACTCGACTTAAACTTTGAAGTTCGAATTTGGAAAAACTTCCTTGGAGAGTCACGTGATTTTTTTTATTGATATATCATTTTTAATTTATACTATAAATTTTTCAAAACATGATTTTAAATTCAAATGAGGTTTTCCAAATCAATACAAGATGTGACCCTCCTTTTTAACCATTTAGTTTCATGATGTTAGTCAGGGGGTATATAGTGATTATGAAGTTGGGTTGGGAAAATGCTCAGGATTATGATTAAGTCGATGGTGTAAACCGTTGGCGTTTGGATTTTGTATGTTGTTGAATATTTATAACCTTCAGCTCTAATACTACGTGGGTTGTGTTTGTAAATAGACTACTGAATCAGATAGTCAGCGCATGCCGATCTCGTTGTATCGCGCGCTAAACAAACTGGGCAGAAGCTTTGGGACTGAATTTTCGCCGTTAGGTGTAACTTTTGCAGTCATGAATTGTCACCTGTGAATGTATTCTAAGTGCGTTGTCCGTTCATGACGATTGTTCCATGTGGGTGTGAATTATGATTTTCATTGTAATAGGTGGTTACTGGTTAGTATGACGAGAGGTGGAGGCCATGGTCGTAATTGTGGTACAGACAGCTACGGGGGTCAGATACGAGATGAAGAGAATGCTTTCGGGAATGTAGTTGGCCTTGGTATTGCTACCATCATGCAACAGGTAGTGACACAGATGACTCACTTGACCTAGGCGGTTCAATGTAACACTGATGCGGTTCAGAAGATCAGGGTGAACCTATGGCTCCAAGAGGTAGTTAGTATGAATCCTCCTCGATTTGTTGGTGTGGCGGATGTATTGGGTTGGGATGGTTGGCTTCTTCAGTTGGAAAAGATATTCGGGGCCATTGATTGCCTCGAAGATCAGAGGCTTCCTATTGCTCAGTACCTTCTTAGCGAAGATGCCGCTCATTGGTGGGAAGCTGTTAAACCTCGGTATCATGTCGTCATGTGGGCGGAGTTCCGAGAACTTTTGGAAGCTGGGTTTTGCCTGGAACCGATTAGAAAGAAGAGAAAGTTAGATGATATTGTGGTTAGTGCTGGAGCTGGAATTTCAAAATCGCAACACCGTAGTCTTTCTGCTCTGAAGCTCCATCAATCGATGCATGGGACTGAGAGTTACAAGTCGTCAGCTTTGACTCATGGTAAAGCCAGGAGGTGTTTCAACTGTAATATGCCGGGGCATGTACGTGCACGTTGTCTTTCCCCGCCGATAATGTGCTACAAGTGCGGAATCGAGGGACACCGGGTTTAGTTTTGCGAGTTGGTCACCGAGCCTTTCGAGGCACGTACTTGAGCACTGACATCTGGATTAACTTTGAGGAGTCCCAGAGAACCAATTGTATGTTATGTTATTTCCTTGCTTTCTTATTTCGAATTTCTGAGATAAAGTTCTTTTATTAGAAGTGGGTCGGATTTTGAACTTCTGAACCTTCAACTCTATCGACTTGTTTGTGCTCGTTAATATCTTCTGAACCTGTTATATCCTTCACTTTTGTTGTTCGAACGAGTTGTGGTATTGTTTTAGATTAATCTGTTTATCGTTGTGACTTTTTTGAATTCGGTTTCCCTTCCTGTGAATCTTATGTGAATCTATATCTTATCGTTTTACTAGATCACCTATCGTCTCGAGTCGAGGTGTGAACTTCAGAATTGTTATTTCATTTTTTGTTAATTGTCGTGATTCGAACATGGTTGTTCGATTGTTGTTGTCTCGATCATTGTGGTTCGATCGTTTGTTGTCCGGTTTTTGTTGATCTCGTATCGTGATTTTCGAGCGTTCGGGTTACTTCGTAATTTTCCTCAAGTTCAGGAAATTAATTTCGTTTTCGACCTTCCAGACCTTTGAGTTGTGGAGATTCGTATTTGTTCAAGCAGTTAACTCGTGTTTTGATTGTTGTGCTGCTCGGGTTGGTCAACCATCTTGATTTTTGTTCGTTGCGTCTTATTATCATTCTGACGTAGCGATGTGGATGGTAGCAGCCGCATACTGTATGTGATTCGTTGTAGGTCGTCGGTGACAGATAGCATGTGTTATCTGAGATTGTATTGCGTTGATCGTGTTATGTTTCAAGTTTCGAGGACGAAACTTCTTTTAAGAGGGGTAGAATGTAATACCCGAGATCTTCATTTCGGTTTCGTTGAATTTTCTTCGGTCGAGCGGATTTTTGTCGTCCGCGTCTTTGGAACCGTATGCTTGTACTATGGTACTTTGAATTTTGTAGCCTGTTTGTTTTTGTTCTGAATCTTAGTCGGTGCGTTTGCATGATCGAGACGTCGTCGAGTATCATTCCGGATGGTCGGGTGTTGACTGGGTCGAGTTACGGCCGTAAGGCCTGGCCGATTACGACCATAAGACTCCCGCACACCCTGGCCTGGGAGGAACCTATTACGGCCATAAGGATCGCCAGGTTACGACCGTAAGGCTTCGTTACAGCCGCAAGGCATTCGCCGATTACGGCCGTAATGCATCGGTAGATTTTGGGCAGTAGCCCTGGGGACTTGGTTACGACTGTAAAGCTATGCCTATCACGGCTGTAAGGGGTGCTCGTTACGTACGCAAGTCTTCGGACGTTACATGCGTTACAAGCGTTGACCGAGTTACGACCATAAGGCACTGCCGGTTACAGCCGTAACACTATCGGCCATATATAGGCCTGGGCTCAGCCAGACTTTATTTCACTTAACTTTTTCCATTTTAGTGGCGGCTGGCGACGTGAGAGATGAGGAGCAGAGGTCTTGGTCATTTCTAATGAATTCCAAGGCGTTTTGGAAGATTTTTGTCGATTATATCATCCTCAAATCTTTGTTCTTCGTCGGATCGAGGTATTTTCTTCCTTAGAACCCTAGTTGTGTAATTTTTATGGGTTTTTTCGTGATTCTTCGATTTAATACGTGGTCGGTGAATTGATTATGGTATTCTTGTTGTCTTGGCCATGATCTTCGAATTTTATAACTTGTTTATCGATTTTTATCACCTGGAGCTTGATTCTTGATTTTCTTGAAGAAACCCTCGGATCCTTGTTGTTTTTCGGGTTGATTCGGATTCCGATTAGTGTTATTTATTCGTGGTGATGTTATTCTCGTAGTACTCGTGAGGTTTCCGGGTTCTTGATCGTTCTTGGAAGTTCGAGGGCTACCTGACCGTGTCCGTTCGTTGTTCCGTTGCTCGTGGTACCGAAGCAAGTATCTTGCCTATACACTTCATGTTTGGTAGTTGTAATAGTCGGTAATTAACTATGTGTGCGATTGGATTCTTTTTAATGAACTTATAAAAGAATCGGTATATTCTCGATAGGGACTCTCTTTAAAATCTACTTGGTTGTTTGTGAATGAATGTGTTGTTCTAATGATGTGTATAGGGTTGTCCGTTGGGGTGTCTTGGTTGTGTATGGTACCGTTGTGTGTGATTACGTCGGTAGTAGACTTAAGGTTATGTCTTTTTGGCGAGAGTTGTGTGTGTGTATGTGTGGACATGTGTGTTAGTGATGAGTATATGATGTGCGATGTGAGTATGTGTCAGATATAGTGACTATTTCTAACAAGTACCTTAATTCGCATTTGACATACTTCGGGGGAATGAATTTGTGAAAGTATGTTGTGAATAGTGATGATTTATGAAAGTGCGACATGTTGTCGTGTGCCAAGTAAAATCGAGTGTGGGTCCCCTGGGTTCCGTAGACTGAGGCCTCTGCGGTTTACTTGGCAGGGTTTGTACAACCAGGGATGCCTAATGAGGACTTTCTGGGGAGAGGTATGCTTCTCGCGTGAGGTGCAGTACCTGTACAGCCCCATTGTTTTGTGATGATGCTATTTTCGATAATTATGATATGCCCAGAGTATCACAACGCTACAATTCCTGATGTGAGATACGTCATATGTAGGGTCTTGGTACTTGGCTAGAATGGCTCCAATATAGTGTCGTCTATGGTTCGTTTCTTGGTTGTGATGTTTTGGCATAAGGATGTGGGCCCTTTGATTGTCTCCGTGCATTGTGGTTTGGTTGTGCATCGAGTGTGACCATTGGGTTATTCACTCGAGTATGTGATGTGGATGATTGGGTCGTGGACCCCGTGTTTTGTAACTGGATTGGTATTTTTGAACAAAACATTTATTTGGCCCGTGTCCCTATGTGGTTTTGTCAAGTCAAGGATCCATTAGTCCAGAAATGTTTTTCTCTAAAAACTCCCGAGAATTTTTAAATGCTTTTCAAAGAGTCTACATGTCTCATTCCAACCTTTACAGTTTGAACTATTTTATCCAATGAACTATCTCGGGAAGTCTTCGTTGGGTTGAATTGTGGAATTAATCAAGTATTATATTCTTGGAGTATGTTGTGTATACCTCATATTTGCACTTTATACTTGCATTAGCAAAACAGTGGAGTTTTGCTAACCCTCGAGTATTCGGGGGGTGGATGTCTGTATTGCGTCCAGGTACTTGCAGGTTGCTGGGGAGAGAATCACAGGATCGGTACGAAGGATGATGGAAGACGAAAATAGTAATCACATGAAGACCAGTGTTGTGGATTGTAATAAAGCCTTGTTGTCTTATCTTTCCGTTGTGGTATTTTCCCATCTTATGGGAATGCTGATGTAGTCTAACCCCTGTGTGGGTATGAAATGTGGGAAGGAGTTATGTATGTTCGATGTGTATGTAGTGGTAAAAGACCAAATCGATCTAATGGTTCATTATTTAGCCATGTCGGCATGGAATGTGATGTACTGTTTTTGTATATAGCCTGGTAGATCCTCACGGAGAGTGTCTGCGGCGCTGTAATATTCCCGAGTGGTTCGGGGGTGTTACAGCCAGTCCCGCGGCCTACACTGTAACCTAACTAAGAACGAATGATTGGGATCATACCAAAACCTTTCTGTTGTGAATACCAGTATATGTATAAATCCTTCTTTCAAATGTCCCGATCAAGTTATAGGGTCACAGTCAGTCAAACCCTATTTGCACTTGACACTATGCATGAGTTAATGAAAATCATGATCACAAATCTCTTGTGTATCCAATACAACTAGCCCCAGTGCTTTGGCAAAAGACTTATGATCTCATTTGCCAATAACCGCATAGGACATATACCCATTCACTTACAGGAGAAAAAATCCTATCTTGGCATTTAGTAGAACCTGCTACTTGCCCGTCAAGATGCACGTCGAGGTGGACCCCCACCTTCTGGTATTCTAGGTCGAACTACTCTAATGAAAATCTTAACGTCACAAGCACATCCCTACTAAATCCTCAAGTCAAAGTTTCACGAATACCTATCACAACCTTTCGATTCCATCATTGACTGTCCCGGAGTGAAATCCGTGTGACGAATCGAGGGTGAGTCGGTTTGAATATACTAATCTCATTAGCATACTTATAACATGTGCTCCCACTAACCATTAGTGATCGATAGGCACTCTCCAAGTCAAAGAACACGTCATACAAGTCTTTACATAAACTTAATGCCCAGTAAAGTTTCATCGACTTGCGAACGATTAAGTAGTTGAGCGATAAACCTTTCCAGTGCCGATCCCCTTATCCAATAAGGAGTGGAATATTTTGCTCTCAAATACACGGACTAGTTTCTCTATATATATATATATATATATATGTCAGGAATGCCAGTGACTACCAGTAAATAAAGAAACATACAAATTGCCTTCTAATAATATTTTACATAATAACAAGTACAATGCCCTCACTCTAACATCCTCTGAGTGGCATTCAAGGGCACACTCCTAACAATCTCCCACTTTCACTCAATGCCACACACTATGGTATCTAATACCCATGTTCTCCAGATGATGCTCCAAGCTAATCTTAGAAAGTGGCTTGGCCAGTGGATCAGTGACGTTGTCGGCTCAGTCTACTCTATGCAGCACAATGTATCCTTTGCAAACAAATTCTATGATGAGATGATACTTCCTCTCAATGTGTTTGGTACTATTGTGAAACCTCGGCTCCTTGGCTTGTGCTACAGCTATGTCATTGTCATATAAAAGCGGAACAGGCAGCTCAGCACATGGTATTACTTGAAGTTCTCTCAGAAATTTCTTAATCCAAAAACCTTCCTTAGAAGCCCCCGAGGCTGCTTGATACTCAACCTGACAGGTGTAATCAGCAGTCGTGCTTTACTTGGCGCTACGCCAATATACTGCTCCTCTATTAAGAGTAAATATGTAGCCAAAAGTAGACATCGCATCGTCTTTCTGTCCTTAGAAGTCTGAATTAGTGAAGCCCATCACATTTAGTTCTCCACCACCATACATAAGAACCAAATCTCTAGTCCTTCTTATGTACTTAAGAACGTTCTTTACGGTTGTCCAATGCTCACTACCTGGGTTTGCCTAAAACGTACTTACCATGCTCACAGCGTGTGCAATGTCAGGTCTCGTACACAATATTACATACATAAGGCTACCTATGGCCGAAGCATATGGTATATTACTCATTTCCTTTTGTTGTTCCTCACTTTGAGGACACATCTTCGAGGAGAGTTTGGTTCCATATCGCATCGGTAGGAACCCTCTTTTAGAATCATCCATCTTAAATCACTTTAAGATCTTATCTATATAGAGGGCTTGGGAAGACCTATCATCCTCTTCGCTCTATCCTGGTAAAGCCGAATTCCAAGAATATAGGTAGCTTCTCCCAAGTCTTTCATGGAGAACCTACTCGAAAGCCAAGCTTTTATAGAACTGAGCATTCCCACATCATTTCCTATTATAAGAATGTCATCAACATATAGTACTAAGAATCTGATCTTGCTCCCACTAACCCTGTTGTATACACAAGGTTCCTCTTTATTTTGTACGCAATCAAACTCTTTGACTGCCTCTTCAAAACGAAGGTTCCAACTACGCGAAGCTTGCTTCAGTCCATAAATGGAACGCTGAAGCTTGCACATCTTATGAATATCGACCTCGGACATAAATCCTTTAGGCGGCTCCATATAGATTTCCTCCTCGAGGAATCTATTAAGGAAAGCCCTCTTTATGTCCATCTGCCATATCTCATAATCGTGGTAGGAAGCTATAGCAAGCATCATGCGAATAGACTTGATCATAGCTACGGGCGAGAAATTATCGTGGTAATTGATCCCTTCTTTCAGGGTATAACCCTTTGCCACAAGCCTGGCCTTACAGGTGTCAACCTTGCCATCCCCATCAACCTTTCTCTTGTAGATCCACTTATTCCCAATAGGCACTATGCCCTTGGGGCGGTCTACTTGAGTCCACACCTGATTGACATGCATCGAGTCTATCTCAGCTTCTATATATTCCTGTCATTTCGTGGAGTCCACGTCCACAATTGCTTGGCCATAGGTCGCGGGGTCGGTCTATTGGCTATCACCTGGAACCTCATGGAGACCCAGTTCCTCCAGGTGCATAAATCCATACCTCTCAGGTAAATGAGACACCCTACTAGACCTACGAGGTGTTTGTACTTGTGTTTCATAAGGTTCGGTTCCAATTTCTTGTACAGGTGTCTCTTGAGGAGTTTCATTGTATTCTTCCAAAGAAATACTTCTACCTGCTCCGCCTTCCTGAATGAACTCATCTTCCAGGAAATGTGCTTGCAAACCAACAATGATCTTTAGATCTTCAGGCATGTAGAATAGATAACCCATCGTCCCAGATGGAATCAGTTTCTCCACCTTAGTCTTCTTGACATAGGCAGGACATCCCCAAATCCTAATATGATTAAGACTTGGTTTCCTACCCTCCCACATCTCATGTGGAGTCTTAGGAATGGATTTCGAAGGACATCTGTTCAATATATAAGCAGCAGTAAGGAGCGCATAACCCCACAGGTAAATCGGTAAGTCGGTGTAGCTAAGCATGGAATAAACCATGTCCAACAAGGTTCGGTTTCTTCTTTCTGACACACCATTTAACTGAGGAGTTCCTGGAGGTGTGAGTTGTGACACTCTTCCGTGATCCTTAAGGAACTCGTCAAACTCTAAACTCATATACTCGCCACCTCGGTCTGACCGAAGTGCTTTGATATGATTACTAGTATGTTTTTCGATTAGGGCCTTGAATTCCCGGAATTTATCAAAGGCCTCAGATTTGTTTTTCATTAAGTGCACATAACCATACCTAGTATGATCATCCGTGAATGTAGATATCCGTCACGTGCTGCTTCCAAAGCACTGCACACGTAGGTATGGACTAATCCAAGTTTATCAGCGGCTCTTTCAAAAGTCCCTGTGAAGGGGAACTTAGTCATTTTGCCTTTATGGCAAGATTCATACATTGGAAAGGGATCCGATCCCAATAGACCCATAAGTCCATGTTTTTCCATTCCATAAACCTTGTTCTGACCAACGTGACCAAGTCCAAGATGCCATTTCAAAACTTGATTAGTTTCATCCCTACCACGCTTCCTAGTCATAGTGTTCACAATGACTTTGTTACTTATGTTTAGGTGATACACTCTATTCAACAATGTGGTAGTGCCTACTAATTTATTTCGAAGATAAATTTTGCAAGAACCATCACCAATGAAAAATGAAAAGCCTTTCCAATCCAAGAACGGAATGGATACTATGTTCTTATGCCCCTTGGGCAATACAAGTACTTCATCTAATGTTAAAACAAAGCCAAATTCCAAACCCAAAGAAGTAATCATATATCAGTCTCTTCGACACTATGTCCGCTTCCGATAGTATTCATCACTTACCCAGCTCCAAATTTCCTACTTTGTTCCAGTTCCCGATTCATGGTACAAATGTGAGAACTAGCACCTGAATACAGTATCCAAGAAGTAGAAAATATAGTAGCAGCTACAATTTATTTCCAAAACTAAAAGTTCTGTACCTGAAGTGCTATGAAGGATCGGACAGTCTGTTGCCCAGTGGCCCAGCTCACCGCATTTGAGATATTGGTCCGACTTCACCTTGTTGCTCTTAGGAACCATCGGGCCTTGCCCTTACCCTTAATGTCCTTGCTTCGTGGACCCATCTTCTTGGTCTTTTTCTTCTTATTCTTGGACCTCCGAGATCCATAAGAAATCACAAGAGCAGACTCCTTCATCCGCAGAGTCTTGATCTGAGACTGAGCGGTTACAAGTTTGTTCATCAACCCTGCTAAAATGCAAGCAATCTCATTGCAGTTGAAGTTCATAACAAACCGTGAGAATGAATCAGGAAGAGATGGTAGGATAAGGTCGTTCTGGAGAGAAGCATCCATCCTAAAATCAAGAGCCTCCAATCTCTCGATCATAGAGACGATTTTGAGGATGTGGTCCCAAACTTCTCACCTTCCTTCATCCTGTCACCGAACATTTGCCTCGATATCTCATATCAAGCAGTTCGACTGTGCTCACCATAAAGCTAGGTTAAGTGAGATAAGATCTGCCTAGCAGAAGTCATTTTCTCATGAGCTCTCTGAAGCTTATTAGACATAGAGGCCATCATATAGCCACGGACTCTAATGTCATCCTTAACCCACTTTTAGTGGTTTTCTACATCTTCCTGACTGGCTCTGGTCCGCACCGGAGCCGCCGAAATGTCCGCCTCCAAGACATATCCCATCGCCTCCATACTGAGGACTATCATCAGGTTGCGGAGCCAATCCACAAAGTTAGGACCATTTAAGGTGTTCTTTCCGAGTAGAATGGTAAGCGTGTTCATTGTCATTTTGAGAGTTGATATTTTGTTTGTCTGCATTAAGAATGACGGATTGATTAGTGACTCGTTCAATTATGATCTGAGTTTAGAATTAAGGTCTTTTGTATTCTTTTAACCCAGCTACCACTAATTTTATCAGAATAACACACTCCCTTGTGAGATCCAGAAGTATTTGTTCGCATTACTTCATAGTGGTGATCGAGTTCGTTATAAATTTTAATAGAGGGCAATCGAACATGTTTCTAGTCTATTAATCTTCATAAAGTTGTGTCCAACACCAACCCATATAATGGATGATTCGATCTTCTTTTTACCCTTGTTTACTCCCCTCAACCTATACGGTTTCTATAATTCATGAACAAGTTAAGTTTACACCATCGACGCTTATTAGTTTCGCAATTAAATCTTATCCGGCAACCTAACAGGTTTCTAGGGATAAAATTTGCTCCAATTGAAGGCATCCAATGCACTCTAGGAATTTATCTACCCTCCCCGAATGACTACCCCGATAATTCGGAAGCATAGCACATCCAGTTTGGATTTCAATTTTCCAAGAGCTCGACGAGGGAAGGAAAACCTTGAAATCTTTTAAACTTAATATTTTGACGTGGGAGAATTTTCGCGATTAATATTACACTTTGCACATTAATTCATTTAAGCGCGTTTGTAGCATTAATATCATATGAATAAAACATACACAACCTAGTTGCTACCAACATGTAGTTCATGGATCGCTCCTAAGCACCGAGTCATCATCGACTCTATAAAAAGAAAAATACAAGTAATCAAATTAGAAGTGTGGAATCTTCGTCTTCATGGCGGATTGTCCTCAGATCTTCGTCATAGCTAATTTATTACATACAAAAATTTGCATCCTATACAAATTTACTAAAAATAAATTGGCTCAACATGGCCATATATATATATACTGTTATTTTTCAAGTAATCGTTTTTAAAAAATTATTCAACAATAGGCTCAGTCGAAGAGGTTGTGCAAGGGTACCCACTTATAAACATATAAACAACCAAGCGCAAGATGGATCTTCGTACAAAGATAGTCTTGCAACTAGGTCAAGAAACATCCACCTGTCAATCTCGCAGAGCTCTTCAAAGTACCTGTTCAAAACTCTCATGGTAAAACTAGTAGACTAGTCAGAAAAACATTGAGATTATTTAAACAAGTCATTTGTTCACAAACCAAAAGAGCACTTAAGCTTAAAAATATAAGTATCAAAAGACACAAGTCTATGATATAGTTTAAAGGCAAGAAAACACTTCCATTGCAATCAACACCATTGGAAAAATCTGGCAAGGCATACAGTACCTCAACACTAGGTACTGAAACCCAAGCACCCATCATTCAAGTAGGTTGTTGTGCAGTATTATCAACAATAGCTCTGGGAAGCCAGCGGGGGACAGAGGTGGCCAACTTAGAAGCAAAGCAAAATAGTTTCTCCCCAAGACAATAACCATACTTTAATACCTGTATTTTTCATGAATTTTGACTATGGCGTTTGTTCGTTTTGTCGCTCTTGTAAGCACCTTTGAGATGTTGTTGATTCATGAGGTTCGTATTTTCCAGAACATGTTCGTTTTGATCGGACCTTGCAGCGATATTTCTGAGTCAACCAATTAGCACACGCTAGGCGTGTGCTAACGCACGCTATTCGTGTTGAGTAGCGCACGCTACAGCGTTGAGTTTGGCAGGGACAAAAGTTGGATTTTGTTCTCGGGACTAGCAGTTAGCGCACGCTAGGCGTGAGCTAACACACGCTCTCAGTGTTGCATAGTGCACGCTAAGGATGGGGTAGCGCACGCTACCATCGCAGGTCAGTAGTTACTAGACTAATGGGTAACTCCGTTAGCGCACGCTAACTCTAAGGCGTAGCACGCGCTAATTGAAAGCAGTATTTAAGGGCGGGCAGCCCTGATCTTCGTCATTTTTACTTTCATTTCCTCATTTTCTGACAGGAGCATGGGAGAAGGCAATTTGGGGCGATCCTTCTTCAACTATCATCATCTTTGGTTGAAAAACAAAGATTACACAACATCTAATTCGTTTTATCTTCCGAATCAAGCTAAATTCCTTAGAACCCTAGTTTTGAGTTTTTTTGGGGATTTTTTTAGATTCGTCCGATTTATCTATTTTGGAGCTTGATATCTTTGAGATTATGATGTATCTACCCCGTACCCATGTTTCCCCTATGCTTATATGGATGGTTTTGTACCTTGTTCGGACTTGAGATGGTTTGGGTGATTTTCAAACCTCTAAGTGATTATCCTTGTAGTTTCGTAAATCGTAGATGGGTTTCGGGAGTTTCTTCATGTGATTCAAATATGGATTATTGATTATCGTATTCTTTACGAATCGTTTAGGTGTCGGAAGTGCATTCTTGGACCTACCGAACTTATACTCTTTTCCTTCCGATTCTCGATGTCTCAAAGGCAAGCATATGTTTATGATTGTACGTTCTAGACATTGAAAGTAAGATATATGAATTGTATGATGGTATGTATCCACTCTGGGATGGGCCGACGGGTCCTCTGAGGGTTCCGTAGCCTCTGGTGCGGTTCCGCAGATATTTTGGATTAACCATTCTGGGACGGACCGACGGGTCCTCTAAGGGTTCCATTGCCTTTGGTGCGGTTCCACGTTTAATCATGTATGTATTGAATGTGATGCTATGAGATTCAGTTATTCTGGAATACTAGTCTCGAGTTGATGAGATGATGATTACATTTACTTTATGGTCGATAAGTATTGTGTTTCATATTCGATATACTTGTACTAGCTATTCGACGGCTAACCCCTTTATGGGAGAAATACCTTTCATGTATTTCAGGATCCAGACGAGCGGATAGGCATGTACCGGGTCGGCACGAAGATGATGGGCAACTGTGATGCTATGTCTTGTCATTGGTTTTACTTTGTGTTTCCTCCATTCAGCGATGTTGTACTTGAAATGATTATGAGTACTCGAGTACCGTTTTCTGACTTCATGATGTTTTGGCCTGTGTTGCCTTGGGATTGATTCTTGATATATTGTATACGGTCTCAATGGATATTGTCTTGAGTGCCAATTTTATTGTCCTCCATTGGATTATGCTTGGATCTTATTGGTCAAAGTTCATGGTTCCGCGTGTTTATAGCCTTATGGGTCCCACAGTGGGGCTCACGGCGCTGTAATATACCCTGAATAACTTGGGGGTGTTACAGAATACGGTATCGGAGCTTAGGTTTATGGATACCTGGGCTGTCGGTCTTTTGGGTCGATTGAGTCATCGTTTGCCTACAGTATCACCACATTGCCATCATCACAGTGCGACCGGTACATGTAAGTCCTCTTACTCTTCTTGTGTTTTCTTAATCACTACCCTTTTAGTTTTGTATTCTTGGGAATCAGTCACTTCGAGAATGTGCGATTTTGATTATACTTACGTACGTGTGTGTCCTTCAGAATGTCGGGTGACAGGGGACAGAGTCGTGGCCGTGGTCACGGACGTGGACTCTTCCTTGAGATATTGTCAAAATTCCTAATTGCGATATTGGTGTGTGTTGGTATTGTGTTGAGACTTTATATAGGAGTCGTATGCTAGTATCACGGGAGGTCATCGGCTTCACGCACCTGTAAGTATACTGTTTTTATCATTCGCTTGTGGCGACCAATGATTGCTTTTTTGATGAGTTTGGAAATTTTGGGTTGATCTATTGTTTGTGGCAGGATTGCAAGTTTCGAGAATGAAACCTATTTTAAAGGGGGTAGTATGTAATATTCGGACTTTCAGTATAATTTTTTTCACGTTATTTTATCTGAGGTGTACTGGATAACATGGTGTCTATACAGTATGGATAAAATAATTTGAGAACTGAGACAATTATATCTGTATAATTTTCGTACTTGATCGAAAGGTTGTTTTAATTTTGATATCGGATATATCATATGAGAATGTTATTGGATCGAGTATGTTGTATGTATGTGTTTAGTATGTCGAGACAACGGACATAACAGTTGAAATTGGCTAAGTGTAGCCTCAATTAACGTACGCCAGTACGAGGACATAGCACACGCTAGTGTGCAGGCTTAGCGCACGCTAAAGGCGAAGGATAGCTCATGCTAGTGTAGAACAGATAAGAGGGAATCCACGTGTGGACCTGGCTACCTTCGGCACATGTTCCGATATGGGCAATGGATATTTACTATGAAGATTAGCGCATGCTAAGTGTGGGCTTAACGCACGCTAATTGTAAATCGGTTAAAGGGAATCTTGGCTTTGTCGGTTGCTTTCGGCGTGTGGACCCACCTTCGGAGCAGGCGCAGACAAACAAGTCAACTACGAGTAGCGCATGCTAAGGTCGGAGACTTGTGCACGCTAAACAGAGTAGTTACGTACGTTATTATAGGGGCATTGCGTACGCAAATCACAGTGCGGAGTAAGGCAGTAGCCTATGGACTATGATAGTGCACGCTAACAAAGTCGGTTAGCGCACGCTATGGCAAGTAGCGCACACTATCTAGTAATAGTAGCGCACGCTAATAATGTGTAGTATATATGTGCAGTTGGGGATTATTCTTCATTTCGTCTCTTCCTTTCATCCAATAGAGAGTGTTCTTGGAGGATATTTTGAGGATCCAGACACTTGAGTATTGTGGGGATGATCGTCCTTAACAACATTGGAGCTTGGAAGTGATTGAGAACGGATTCAACCTTAGGATTTAATCCATTTCTTCGAGGAGGTAATTACTCTTCACTTTGGGATTTCATCTTGAATTGTATATGATGTTCCTGAGTTGATAATCGTCATGTATATGAGTTGATAAGTATGATTACGGGATAGATTACCGAGTTATGTTGATATTATTGATGAGGTGTGGATGTGGATATGATTCGTGTGGTTTTGAATGGTGTTGTTTATCTTCAAGAGACATGTTGGTTAATATCTCCCTTCATTTCTGATTTTGACATTGTTATTAATGATTAGTTCATATGATAATAGTTTATGGAGGCGTTATGATGATTCTTGGTATTCCACGGGAAGTTTGTTAAGGAAGATGATGACATGATGACTTATATGTTGGATTATGTTATGTTGTCATGAGCATGGTTAGGGAATCATAGTGTTCTTGGTAGTATTGTTGCGATACTTGAGGTTATGATGATATATGCCTTAGACTATGAGTTAGATGATGGCTTAGATGTTTGAACACATCGGATTATGCCGTTTGGTCGATTATGGACGTGTTTTGGGATTAATTCTTGTTCTTGAGAGACTCTTGAAGTATATGAGACGATGAACATTTATAAGAAGTGTGGGTGTTTTGGATATGAATAGGGAATATTCATGTCTAGAGCTAAGTTATGTGTTTTGATATAATATTCGTATAGGAATACGAATATGATTACGAGTTTGATGAGATTATTATTCATCTCTGAGTTTTGAAGTCCATACATATTGAACAAGTGTTCAAGTCGAATGATTGAATTGTTTGACAACCTTAGAATATGATTACCTATAATGTTTAACTAATTGGATGGTTCGAATTGATGATGATCATCGGTAAATTTTAACTATAAATTTACAAGAAGGAACCTTGTTAATTCGTATTTAAGATTGAATTTGGAATCGATAACATTTAGACCCCTATTATTGGTTTGAATTGGTCGTTGATATGATTATCGGATTTCGGCTCATATTGTGGACATGGATTCGTAAGTTTTTGAGTTGGATTGTTCAGACTATGTTTAATCGATATATCATGGAACCATTGGGTTTGTGGATTGGTTATATTGATATTGATAGTTATCGAACTTGTTGTTTATTGATCTTTTTTTTGTTACAATAAGTTGTGACGTTTGATCGTGGATTATGACCATTGTGTTGCGGTTGAGGTTGAAGAGTTCGTAGATTGCTTTGGTCAGGGATGAGGAACTCATAGATGAAGGCAATTGAATTGGTAACAGCTTTGTTGTATCGGTATCGAGGCAAGTTATACTTGTTCAGTTGATAATATTTAATGAATGGTTTTGGTTTCATTCCATTTATAATTAATAAAGTAATGATATATAAATGTAAATTGTCGGGATGATGATTTGTATATTGTGCCCTAGTTTGGATTAAATCATAATGTATATGATTTAATTGTGTTTGATTGAAGACGGAGATGTGAATTAGCCTTGCCCTGTGATATGGAATGTCGGATATCGAAGATGTGAATTAGCCTTGGCCTGTGATATGAGATGTGAATTAACCACTCTGGGACGGACTGACGAGTCCTCTGAGGGTTTCGTTGCCTTTGGTGCGGTTCCACGGTTAATCATGTATGTATTGAATGTGATGCTATGAGATTCAGTTATTTCATAATACTAGTCTTGAGTTGATGAGATTATGATTACATTTACTTTATTGTCTAGAAGTATATTGTTTCATATTCGATATACTTGTACTAGCTATTCGACGGCTAACCCCTTTATGGGGGAAATACCTTTCATGTATTTGAGGATCCACACAAGTGGATAGGCATGTACCGGGTCGGTATGAAGATGATGGGCAACTGTGTTGCTGTGTCTTGTCATTGGTTATACTTTATATTTCATCCATTCAGCGATGTTGTACTTGAAAAGATTATGAGTACTCGAGTACCGTTTTCTGACTTCTTGATGTTTTGGCCTGTGTTGCCTTGGGATTGATTCTTGATGTATTGTATGCAGTCTCCATGGATATTGTCTTGAGTGCTAATTTTATTGTCCTCCATTGGATTATGCTCGGACCTTATCGGGTAAAGTTAATGGTTTCGCGTGTTTATAGCCTTGTGGGTCCCACGGCGGGGCTCACGACGCTGTAATATACCCTGAATAACTTGGGGGTGTTACACATACTAGATAATTCCTAGTTTTATATGTACAACTATCATTCATACAACAAGTACGTGCCTACCACACATAAAACTCGCAAAAAAAAGGACCTAAGAAAAGTCCATTAGTAAACCGATTATTGTAAGGAGGATCTGGATACCTAACGACACCACTAACCAAGGACCCACTAAACAATGGGTATCAAAACCTACTTAATTTGTCCATAGTATATCATGGAGGAGGACATCTGATACTATGACAACTGATGTTCTCGGCACATGACAGGAGATATCAACAAGTTGACAGACTATGTAGAAGGATGAGAAATAAAGTTCAGGTTCGGTGAGAAGTCCAAAGTAAGAACAAGAGGGACGAGAACCCTACTTGTTGTAAAATTCAATGTCACTGATGTAGCCTATGTTGAAGGACTGAAATATAATCTTTAAGTGTTAGTCGATTTTATGACAAACAGTTTTCAGTCAAGGCCTTTTAAGGCAGCTTTGGGGTCAAGGACATCAAGACCAAGTAAGTTGTCCTCACAAGAACCCGATCAAGTAACATGTATATTGCATAATGGATCGCTATAGGTGTTGTAATTCCTGGTTTTTTCGCCAAAGGTACAACAAATCAAAACTGGTTGTGGCACATAAGGATGCCACACGTTAACTTTAAGACCATCAACATGCTAGAAAGGAAGGGAATGATTAGAGACTTTCCAGATATCACATATCAAAATCATAGTGTTTATGGACTCTGTCAGAAAAGCAAATAAGTCAAATCCACCCTGAAGAGCAAATCTTTTCTTTCATCTCACAGGGTTCCAAATTTATTGTACATGGACTTATGTGGCCCTAAGGACCCGATCAACCTGGAAGGTAAGAAATATTACTTGGTTATTTTTGATGATTTCTCTAGGTATACTTGGACAATTTTCTTGACGAGGAAGAGACATTTATGAATCTGCCAGAACACCTGAGAAACCTACAAGATGAGAAGGTGTTGGGCATTGTATCGATTAGATCCGGATGAGGCATAAAATACACAAAATGCTTTGTAGAGAAATACTGTGTGGATAATGGAGTACAACATGAGTATTTAGCTGCATGAACCCCCCACCCCTCCCACCCAACAAAATAGTATTACCGAGGGAAACAATCGGAAACCAAAAGAAGCTACCAGGATATTGATTGCCGAGACCAAGTTACCACAGTGATTCTGGGGCGAATAAACAAATATAACATCGCACACAAAAAATTGTTATCTCATTCGAACAACTCTATGGAGGAAGAGCTAAATGGTTTTGGAAGGAACAATGTTTGGTACTTGGTTCCTAGACCAACCCATCAAGCTGTCATCAGGACAAAATGAGTGTCAAGAAATAAGAAGGATGATAATGAACTAGTTATAAGGACCAAGCCCTAGACTAGTTGCAAAAAGCCTACAGGCTAGAAGAAGTAATTGAGTATGATGAGACTTCTGCACTGTAGCCAGGCTAGGAGCAACAAGAATATTTCTTGCAAGCGCACTTTTAATTGATGACCTAGATGAAGAAGTATAAGTCAAGCAACCTCCAAGGTTTATCAATACAAAGAATGGTGACCAAGTATATAGGCTAAGTAAAGCTCCGTACAGACATAAGTATGCACTAATGGCATGGTATGAGACCCTGTCACTTTATCTTATCAGTAGTGTATTCGAGAAGGATGCTATTGACAATACTCTTTTCAAGATACAGGGAAGGTGACGACTTTTTATTGTATAAATCTATATCGATGATATTATTTTTGGTTCAACTAACAAAATTTTCTTAGACTTGCAGGTAAAGCAGTTATCTACATGTATCTTTATTATCCAGTAGAAGTACAATAAGAAGTTGCTCATAGAGTTAGAGATGAATTCCTTGAAGACCTCGCCAACTCCAATGAGAAATTCCACACTGATAAACTAACAAGTCTGTAAAGCCAGTAGACCAATCACTCTTCAGGAAGCTTATAGGCCCGCTCAAATAGCTAGCAGACATGTGTCTAACTCGTTGTAGAAGTGTGTGTATGATATCAAGAAGAACCAAAAGAACCACGCTTCACTATAACCAAGAGAATCTTAAATACGTTAAAGGAACAATAAATGTAGGATTCTGGTATCTTAAGGAAGGAGGATTTGATTTGGTCGGCTACAGCTATTTGGATCTTGGAGGATACACACTAGATAGGAAGAGTATAAGTGGAACTCGTCATTTTTTTAGACCTAGACTTTTGTCCTAGTTCAGTAAGAAGCAAGGCAAATCCGCTCTTAATAGCTGAGTGAGCATTACACTGTTGGAAGTTGTGGTATGCAGATTCACTGGATACAACAACAGCTACATGACTACAACATCAAGGCTACAAAGACTCCAATAATGTGTGATAGTACTGTTGGGATTCAGTGCCTAAAACGAAGGTGCAGCAAAAGCAATATTCGAATCTAATTCGATATGAATCCAATAAGAGGATCAATCAAGCTATGCGTATACGAATATAAAACGAAACAATGTAAGATTCGAAATCATTCCCTTGTAGTACGTTGATTAAATGGTGTATGCGATTCCCCAAGCTTTAGGTGATCTCCCCCACGAATTCATTTCGTCAAGCTCTTGAAGGATCCAACGCGGAAAATACCGCGTCTCTACTTGCCATGCGTTGGAGAAACGAACGGAACGACGACCACCCAATTAACCTCCAAGGTTACGACTAGAAAAGGATGATAGGAGCTTGGTAACTAAGATTAGAACACTCTAAGTATTTAATCTATATCTCTCAATTATATCTCTATATTTTTATCTAAGAAGAATATGAAAGTAAACTCTCTCTCTCTCTCTCTCTCTCTCTCTCTCTCTCTCTCTCTCTCTCTCTCTCTCTCTCTCTCTCTCTCTCTCTCTCTCTCTCTCTCTCTCTCTCTCTCTCTCTCTCTCTCTCTCTCTCTCTCTCTCTCTCTCTCTCGAGCGCGCGCAAAAACTGTGAGATGCAAAGTGTGCCAAGAGAAAATGAAGTCTTCTCATTTATTCTTTAGGAATTAACACCAAATCACCAACCACATCACCCTTGATATTGTCCCCTCAAAGTCTAATGTCTTCCACCAATTAAGGTGGAGACAAAGATCAAGGGAGGTGAGTAGGGGGGGGCATCTAGAAGACTCGGGCGGGTTTGGTTTGTTTCGGACTCCCGTGAGTCCAAACAGATAAACTCCATTCCGTTCTGATGTATTTATATCAATTAATTAATCATATCAAATACAAAATAATATAATTAATTTCTCTAAGAAATAATTATATTCATGAATTAAATTAATCACCGAGTAATTTATTTAATTCATTGGTCGTAAATTAATTTATCCAATCAATTAATTTAGACATACAAAGTAACCAGACTTGAAGCTATTAGGATATTTATAGATTATACAGCACAAAAAGACTTCAAAGTCTATCAATTAAATGTAAAAAGTGGCATTTTTACAAGGAGACTGAGTTGACGATGTCTATGTCCTACAACTCCCTAGCTTTAAGTGAAAGAACATGAAGAAAAGGTCTACAAACTCAAGAAATACCTGTACTGATTAAAACAAGCACCTAGAGCCTGGTATGACACCTTATCCACATCTCTACTAGAAAAGGGATTCACAAAAGGAAAGGTGGACACGTTATTATTCAGAATTGAATAATAACAAGATATACTACTAGTACAAATAAATGTAGTAAATGTAGATCATATAATCTTTGGATCAACCAACTCAGAGATGTGTGAAATATTCTCCAAGCTCATGTAAGGAAAACTTGAAATAAGCATTGATGGGAGAACTAAACTTTTTTCTGGGTCTACAAATCAAACAATTGCCTCATGGAACCTTCATAAATCAGGATAAATGTACCAAGGAGCTCATAACTGAACATGGAGTAGAAGAAAAAACCTCCACCATAATTCCCATGAACACTACTGTTCAAGCTGACCTTGATCCTTCTGGAAAACCACTGGACCAAAAGAATTACAAGGGAATTATAATTCATTACTTCACGTAACAGCTAGTAGACTAGACATAGTATATATAGTTGGAATGTGTGCAACATATCAAGTTAAACTAAAGGAAATCCACTTAATCCTTGCAAAGAAAATACTGGGATATTTAAAAGGAACTCCAAGTTCGGGTTTATGATATCCTAAAGAAGGATGACGTGATCTGATTGGATGTTCAGATTCAGATTTTGCAGGCTGTAAAGTAAACAAGAAGAGCACCTCAGGAACCTGCCAACTATTAGGGGGGAGGATATTCTCCTGGTTCAGCAAAAAGCAGCAATCTAATGCAACTTCATCAGCAGAAGCAGAATACCTGGCTGTAGGTAGTTGTTGTGCTCATATCGTTTAGATGAAACAACACCTCAAGGACTATGGCATCATTGAAATAGAAATCAAAATTATGTTTGACAACACAAGTGCTATAACAATATCAAAAAATCTAGTTCACACTCTAGAATCGAGCACTTTGATGTATGGTATCACTTCATACGTGCTGATATGAAAAATAAAAATGTGAAGATTGAGTACATCAACACAGAAAAGCAACTGGCTGATATACTCATTGAACCACTTTGTGAATCAAGACATACTGGCTTCGAACTGAACTCGAAAATATAGAGTACAATTAAAAACATGAGATAAGAATCACTAGGAGAGAAGAAAATAAGGAGAGACAAGAAAACCGACACAAAAGCAGAAGACAATAAATCGGTCAAATGGTCAACAAAGGAAATATGTTTTACTTGATCAGTTTTATCATGTCTAGATGCGTAAATATGTATTGTTTGTTTAAATTGCTTCTTAATCTGTGTAATTAATTATTTGACGAGCCTAAATAGATCCGATTCTTGAGGGCCAATTTTAGTAAACCAAAATCACCGCTTCCGTTCCAATAATTGGTATCAGAGACGGTCTTTAGGTTCCGTTCAATTTAATTAATTTTGTAATTAATTTCTAGCAATTTAAAACTATTCATATGATCTTTGGAATATTTTTGCTAGTGAATATAATCCAATTATCATGCCTATATGATTTTTATTTTAATTTTACGCATTCCGGTAAATTGGCCCATTTTCAGACACGTATATGTTTTTCCCGTGAGAAAATTCACTACTAGAATAGAATTTTATTTTTATCTCGGAATTTTGTTGTAAATTCGATGTATTTTGTTTTGTGTAAACTTATAATCGAATTGGAGTACACAAAGCATGAAGGAAAAAGTAGTCCCACGCGAAAAGGAGTCCCAATCGGACAAACCGGCCGGGACCAACAAGTTGCTGGCCGAATCCGGCCGCGGGTATGCGGTCCAGGCCGCGGATCAGGCCGTGGGTCGGGTCGGGTCAGGTAGCGGGTCGGAATTATCCGGATAGGCTTGTCCGGTGTATGGTCCTGTTCGTTTTTCTGCCGCTCGTTGCGTCTATTGGTCATAATATTTAACATTGTATTTTTTGTGCAATTAATTTTTCATGGAAAATAATGTTTCTAAATTTAGAAATTTTGTGGGCCAACCAAGAAAAGGTGACGCGATGCTTGAAGCAGTGGGAGATATCGAGCCGAAGATTTTCTCGTTATTTAAAACGAGGAATAAAAGCCATGATAGTTGGATTTAATTATCTATTTTTTTTATTACTGATTTTTATTGTTTTGGATGTATGACATGTATGAATGTATGCGTGATATGGTTATGGCATGTTAGGACGAGAGAATTAAAAATCTTAAGGCTAAAATAACTAAGTGATAATTTTTTATTTAACAAAAAATATTGGCCTCCATAATTAATTTAAATTGTGAAGTACTTAGTATGCCCATTGTCATTAGGGTCTTCCTCCATATCGGATGTGCTAATTGTAGGTTCACTAATTTTAAATTTAAACGATAACAAAAGGTAAATATTATTTCTTATGATAGTACATCTCCATCTATAGGACTATTATTTAAAAGATAATATTTTAAGGTTGTTAAATTATGGTTTCAGTTAGGTCTATTAACTATATAAGCTCCCTATCAAAGTCTGTGTTAATTAATACATGACCAAGAGGAACCAGCTATTAAGTTTACTTGTCATAACATAAATTGACTATATAGTAAAATTAAAGACGTAAAACTCTACTTGAAAATATGTGTGTAAACGTCCACACGATCGTAGCTTGCATATGCATGGTTTTCGAGGTGTTGGTTGCTAGTATATATATATTGTGTTTTGAGATTTTTAAATATATTTTGCGATGCATTATGTGATGAATTTTTTTAATTTTATCTCAGATGTCTTTCAATACACTTATTGTAATTCTCAAAGAAAACAAACTAGATGGCACTAACTTTGCTGATTGGAAACGTAATTTAAACATTGTCCTGACTGCTGAAGAACACAAGTTTGTTGTAACTGAGAAATGCCCAATGGAACCAGGTATAGATTCGACACATGATGAGGTGAAAGAATACCAAAAATGGAAGAAATCTGATGAGATAACTCGCTGTTACATCTTGGCTTCTTTAGCAAATGTATTGCAGCATCAACATCAGAGTATGGGCACAACCGCAGAAATGATGAAAAATCTCGGCGAGATGTTTGGTCATCAGAACTAGGCAGCTAGATAAAATGCTATGAGGGTCTTGATGACGACCCAAATGCCTGAAGGAATCCCGGTAAGGGATCATATTCTAAAGATGATTTCTCATCTAAACAAACTTGATATCTCAGGGGCTACTATCGATGCGGAAAAGTTGTTCGATATCATCCTAGGCAGCTTACCTAGGATCTTTGAGCAGTTCAGCCTAAACTACAATATGAATCGTAGGGAGTATACCTTGGCGGAATTGCTGACAGGGCTTCAAGCTGCGGAAGGTCTCTTCAGGCAGGGGTTTCAAGTTCTTACGAAAACTAGTGTTTCAACTTCTAAACCCAAATGGATAAAGAAAAAGAAACAAGTGGGCCAAAAGCAAGTAGCAACTCTCAAGGTAAAGAGCAAGGCTCCTCAGCCTGGGGCGAACAAAGATCCAAAGGGAAAGTTCTACACGTGCAGTCAGAAAGGACATTTCAAAGCAGACTGCCCTGCTCTTAAGAAAGGCATGTCTCGTAAACTAGTAGTCAAAATACTTTTGGCAGCTTGTTCTTCAACTTTGTGGATAGTAGATTCAGGCTCCACTGATCATGTTTGCTTTAACTCGCATGGTTTTCAGGTAACCAAGCAACCTAGTGCGGGCGATATTGTTAGGAGTATGCCCTCGAAATCCACTCAGAGGATGTTGAGTGAGGGCATTGTACTTGTAATTATGTAAATCAATTATATAAGGCAATGAATGTTTCTTTATTTACTGGTAGTTACTGGCATTCCTAACTCGTAAATATACATATAGAAACTAGTTCGTGTATTTGAGAGCAAAACGTTCCACTCCTTATTGGATAAGGGGGTCGGCACTGGAAAGGTTTATAGCTCAAATAATTAATCGTTCGCAAGTCAATGAAACTTGACTGGGCGTTAAGTTTATGTGAAGACTTGTATGACGTGTTCTTTGACATGGAGAGTGCCTGTCGAACGCTAATGGTTAGTGGGAGCACACGTTATAGGTATGCTAATTGGATTAGTATACTCGAACCGACTCACCCTCGATTCGTCACCAGTTTCACTCGGGACGATCAATGATGGAATCGAAAGGTTGTGATAGGTATTCGTGAACCTTCGACTTGAGGATTTAGTAGGGATGTGCTTGTGACGTCAAGATTTTCATTAGAGTAGTTCGACCCTATAAACCGGAAGGCGGGGGTCAACCTCGACGTGCATCTTGATGGGCAAGTAGCAGGTCCTACTGAATACTAAGATACAATTCTTTCTCGTGTTAGTGAACGGGTTATATGTCCTATGCGGTTTTTGGCAGATGAGATCATAAGTCTTTGGCCAAAGCATTGGAGCTAGATGTATTAGATACACGAGAGCTCGATGATCTCGATTTGCATTAACGCATGCATAGCGTCAAGTACATATGGGGTTTGACTGACCGTGACCCTATAACTTGATCGGGACATTAGAAAGAAGGGTTTATACGAATACTGGTATTCACGACAGAATGGTTCTTGAATGATCCCAATCATTCGTTCTCAGTCGGGGTACAGTGTAGGCCACCAGACTGGCTAGGTGGTGCTACTACTCTTTGCTTCCTCCCATTACTAACTGAGACGGACCTACCGAGTCGCGCATTAGGATTGACGATAGAATGAATCGAGCTTGTTCTCTCATTATAAATATTAGATATTGGATATCTAATTTATTGGGACATTGGATGTCTAAATTAATTTATTGGATAAATTAATTTACGGCCTAATGAATTAAATAAATTACTGGGTGATTAATTTAATTCATAAATATAATTATTTCTTGGAGAAATTAATTATGTTATTATGTATTTAATGTGATTAATTAATTGGATTAATTAATCGACACAAATACATCGGAACGGAATAGGAGTTTATCTGTTTGGACTCACAGGGAGTCCGAAACGAATCAAACTCATCCGATTCCTTCTAGATGGCCACTCCATCACCTACTCCCTTACTTGGTCTTGGTCTACACTTTCTAGTGTGGTGGACTTGTGACCAATCAAGGGGACAAATATCACCCCTTTGGTGATATTGTCTAAAGTAGGAGATTTTGGGGAGTTGAATAAGAATATAATGAAGACTCCCTTCACTTGCTTCACATGCCATTAAAGCCGTGAGCTTTGCACAAGTGAGAGAGAAAATCATTTTTCAAGTCTTCATCATTTTCTTCACTTTTGTTCTTGAGTTTTCTTGGAGAAAATTCATGATACATTGAGAGAGATATATTATACACTTAGAGTGTAATAATAAAAGCTTCATCACTTGATTCTAGCCGTAACCTTAGAGGTTAATCGAGTGTTGTTGTTCCGGTCGTTTTTGTAACACCCCCAAGTCATTCAGGGCATATTACAGTGCCGTGGACCCCACACTGTGGAATCCACTAGGCTAACGTACCAAACAAGACATTCGACCAAGACAAACAACCATCAATAAGACGACAATTTATAATAAGAATACAAACCGACAATTAACAACTGACATTAAATCCCTTTCCCAAAGCGGGAACACGACATTAACAATACATCAACCATAATCGACAGAACAAAACACCAAGAATCGACTACTGGACAATATCATGCTTGCCCATCATCCTCATACAGCTCTAGTGCTCGCTTGTCCCCACGATCAATACCTGAAATACAAAAAGTATTTCCCCCATTTAAGGGGTTCACGACAACTGCTAGTGCAAGTACAATCCATTTGAACTACATTCTAATCAGATGAATATATGCGCCAAAAATCATTTTAGAAAACATTTTATATTCCGGAATATTTACGATGCACAAGCACAAAACACATTTTCTCCAACCAAAACAATTCAAAGTTAACCTTGGTACGTGACTCACGGCCACCGTACCCAGAGCCCGTCGGACATCCCTGGGTGGTTAACCACAGTTCACGATACGAAACTCACGGCAACGTATCCCTAGAGGCCCCGTCGGACCGTCCCTAGGTGAACATACACATATCCATCCACAACAACCACAATACAGCCATAATTCAAATACTAGAACATGTAAACAAATGTAAAGTACTTGCCTTTGTGACATCTTCGAAGAATCGGAAGTGAAAAATGACTACGGATGATCCGAGTGGAAGACGACGGTTCCTAACGAAGAATTAACATAACTCAGTCCCAAAGGACATCAATAAACGAAAGGAGTACTCCCATAACCCCGATTACAACTCACGACAATAGACGTTCAATCGATACGGGCGATGGTTTATGCAAAATCTCCCCGTATTGATAATTCACGGATTAAATCGAAGAAAACAGATTGGGAATCATCCAATAACAACAATCGGTAAGAAGTTTCGCAACATACATGAACAATTCAGAATCAATCACGAAAAACCCACAAAACCCCCAATTTATACAAGTTAGGGTTCCTGAAGAAAATACCTCGGATTCGGATGATGTAGGATGATTACGCTGATGGTGATATGCTACTACGATTCTACGGTGATGGAACACGAAAAATTCTTCGATCAAAGCTGAAGGAATCGCCTCTGGAGTCGCCCCGTGAAGAAAAACGAAAGAAAGGATAGAAAATGAGGTCTTGGACCTCTGCGCATTGTTTTAAAGCGGTATTTTATTCTGGCCGTAACATGGGACACTTACGGCCATAACATGGCCAACTTCGGCCGTAACCACGGTGTTACGACCAGTAACACCTCTTGGGCCCGATCTTGGCATTTCTTGTCAAACGATTCTGGACAACCCCGAAACCCGGACCTGCTATCGAACCAAAAATACGACTACGAAGAATATTCGATGACGAGTCTAACCATCATGAGAAAACATCAATCCGACTACTCGGGAATCCGAAATACGACAACGAATATGAAATTCCCTAAACTTATAGGAAATTACGAAAATGACCCAAGCGTTCGAAAATCACGATGCGACGTCGGATTTGCAAACCGAAAGTCTCACGACCAACTCAATCATACGAACTTGTACAAACCATGAAACCATGAAAATGAACGAGTTTTACGAGAATCGAACGTTCATACGGCAAAACATATCATAAAATGAAATCACGGGAAAACTTCACCAAAACTCGTCCAAATGGAAAAACTCCATGAATAAAGTAGATTCAAAAAGTCGAAACGGTTACAAGCGAGTCGATAAAAATACACATACACCAAAAATGGAAACTGCTAAAAATGGAAAGTTACGGATATTACAGTTTTTCCGGCGCGTGGCAAGTAGAGACGCGGTGTTTTCGGCGTTGGATCGTTCAAGGGCTTGGAGCGGATTGAACTCGTAGAGATCAAACTAAAGCTTGGGGAATAGCTCAAGAGAAGGTTACCATTTAATCAACGGACTTCGAGGGTTAGTTTCTTACGACTCTTGCTATTTGTTTATATATTCGTATATACGTAGCTCGATCGATCCTCGTAGGGATTCGGATCGAATTAATTTTCGTTTTACCGTTTCCGCTGGGCCTTCGATTTAGGCACCGAATCCCAACAGTGGTATCGGAGCGTAGGGCTTGCGATCGTATATACAATATTGGCATTTGAAATGCTCGATTAGATGGTGAATGATTTGGAATCATTTTGGTCATAATCGTGGTATATATTTTTTCGTTCATTATAATTGTATTTTTCGTAAGTTTATGTCTAAATATAAATCTTAAATTTCTGGGAAATATGATTTATATTGAAGATATGAATGTTGAAAAATATTTATATTGGATATCCGGTCGAAAATCGAGCTCCGAATCGTCGTCGGACGACTTTTCGGACAAAGGGCAGGAAGCTGCCAGGGTGACTCGGCCGTGTCTGGTGACACGGGCCGTGTCCTGCAGTCTGGCCAGGCCACTGCCAGGCAGACCCGACCGTGTCAGGCGACACGGGCCGTGTCTGGCCGGCAGCTTCCGGAAGTGACTCGACCGTGTCAGGTGACACGGCCGAGTCTGGCAGGAAGGTCTAGGACACTGCCGGCACGACCCGACCGTGCCATTCGGCACGGGCCGTGTCCGGCCGGCAGTGACTCGGCCATCGCAGGCCAATTTCACCCCGGCTCGATTTTTCCGTGTATTCTTGAAAATTAATCTCCCACATGTTAAATTGGATTTAATATGATTAAAATGATTTATGGTATTTCATTTTATGAGGGAAATTTGATTAATTGGAATATTTATGGTCGACCGAATTATTTTGAACGTTATCATATTACCGATTGTGTGAATCGATTGGACCGGTTCGTATTGTTGATTGGATCAATGTATCTCTACGCTTTTCATTTATATAGTATTTATTGGATGAATGCTTTTGAATGATGATGTGGTTCGTGGACTTAGTTTTGAATCGGTCGTTTTATTCGATTGGGTTGTAAAGGGCATTTTGAGCCTATTTATTTTACTAGAAATGTTTATATCTAGGATGCAATTTTCGATGTAAAATTTATATGTAATGACGAAGACCGGAGGAAGATCCATTTTTAGAAGACGAAGATTCAAGACGAAGACTTGTAATTATATTACGGAGTTTTTGTTTTCTAGGAACGGTCCATGAACCACATGTTGGTAGCAACTAGGTTGTGAATGGTTGTTTCATATTGTATGAATGCCACAAACGCGCTTAAACAATTAATGTGCAAAGTGTAACGTTAATCGCGATAATTCTCCCACAACAAATAATTAAGTTTATAAGGTTTCAAGGTTTTCCTTCCCTCCATCGAGTTTTCGGGAAATTGAAATCCAAATCGGATGTGCTATGCTTCTGAGTTATCGGGGTAGTCGTTCGGGGAGGACGGATAAATTACTGGGAGCGCATTGGATGCCTTCGGTTGGAGCAAATTTTATCCATAGAAACCTGATAGGTTGCCGGATAAGATTCAATTGTGAAACTGATTTGCGGCGATGGTATAAACTTAACTTGTTCACGAACCATAGAAACCGTATAGGTTGAGGGGAGTGAACAAGCGGAAAAAGAAGATCGAATCATCCATTAGATGGGTTGGTGTTGGACACCACTTTATGAAAATTAATAGACTAGAAACCTGTTCGGTTGCCCTCTATTAAGATTTATAAAGAACTCGATCACCACTATGAAGTAGAGCGACGATACTTCCGGATTTCACATGGGAGTGCGTTATTCCGATAAAATAGTGGGAGCTGGGTAACAAGAATAGAAAAGACCTTAATTCTATACTCAGAACATAATTGAATGAGTCACTAATTAATCTGTTATACTTAATGCAGACAAATCTCAATATGACAATGAATCCACTCGCAATTCTACTCGAAAAGAACACCTTAATGGGACCTAACTTTGTGGATTGGCTCCGCAATCTAATGATTGTCCTGAGTATAGAGGCACTGGGATACGTCTTGGAGACGGACATTCCGGCGCCTCCTGTGCGGACCCGAGCCAATCAAGAAGAGATTGAAAACCACAAAAAGTGGGTTAAGGATAACATGAAACTCCGTGCTTACATGATGGCTTCCATGTCTAATGAGCTTCAGAGAGCTCATGAGAAAATGACTTCTGCTAGGCAGATTCTATCTCACTTAACCGAGCTTTATGGTGAGCACAGCAGAACTGCTAGATATGAGATATCTAAGCAACTTTTCGGTGCAAGGATGAAGTAAGGTGAGAAGGTTTGGGAACACGTCCTCAAAATGATATCCATGATCGATAGATTGGAGGCTCTTGATTTTAAAATGGATACTTCTCTCCAAACCGACCTTATCCTTCAGTCTCTCCCTGATTCCTTCTCATAGTTTGTTATGAACTTCAACTGCAACGAGATTGCATGTAACTTAGATGGGCTAATAAACAAATTGGTGACCGCTCAGTCTCATATGAAGACTCCGCGGATGAAGGAGTCTGCCCTTGTGATTTCTTCTAGATTTCGGAAGTCTAAGAATAAGAAGAAAAAGACCAAGAAGCAGACTGGGCCACATGTTAAGGACTTCAAGGGCAAGAACAAGGCCCCAACGGTTCCAAAGAGCAAGAAGAAAGACGCCTGTCTCAAGTGCGGTGAGCTGGGCCACTGGGCTAGAGAGTGTCCGATTCTTCATGGCACTTCAGGTACAGAACTTTTAGTTTTGGAAACAAATTGTTCTGCTACTGTATTTTCTACTTCCTGGATACTTGATTCTGGTGCTAGTTCTCATATTTGTACCGTGAATCAGGATCTGGAACAAAGTAGGAAGCTTGGAGCTGGAGAAGTTATGATCACAGTCGGTAGCGGGCATAGTGTCGAGGCGACCGACATAGGATTACTTCTTTTGGGTTTAGAATCCGGCTTTGTTTTGACTTTATAAGATGTACTTGTTTTGCCCAAGGGGCACAAAAACATTGTATCCATTCCGGTCATGGACCGAAAAGGCTTTTCATTTTTCATTGGTGATGGTTCCTGCAAAATTTATTTCAGAAATAAACTAGTGGGTACTGCTACATTGTTAAATGGATTGTATCATCTAAATCTCAGCAACAAAGTAGTTGTGAATACTATGACTAGAAAACGTGGTAGGGATGAAACCAATCAAGTTTTGAAATGGCATCTTAGACTTGGTCATGTTGGTCAGACCAAGGTTTACAAGATGGAAAAAGATAGACTTATGGGTCCATTAGGATCGGATCCCTTTCCCACTTGTGAATCTTGCCTTAAAGGCAAAATGACTAAGTCCCCCTTCACAGGGACTTTTGAAAGAGCCGCTGATAAACTAGGATTAATCCATACTGACGTTTGTGGTGCTTTGGAAGCAGAACGTGACGGATATCAATATTTCATTACGTTTATAGATGATCATACTAGGTATGGTTATGTATACTTAATGAAACATAAATCCGAGGCTTTTGAAAAATTCCAGGAATTCAAGGCCCTAGTCGAGAAACAAACTGGTAATCATATCAAAGCACTTCGGTCGGACTTAGGTGGCGAGTATATGAGTACGAAGTTTGATGAGTTCCTTAAGGAACATGGAATAGTTTCACAACTAACACCTCCAGGTACTCCTCAGTTAAATGGTGTGTCAGGAAGAAGGAACTGGACCTTGTTGAACATGGTCCGTTCCATGCTGGGCTATACTGACTTACCAATTTACCTGTGGGAGTATGCACTCCTGACTGCCGCCTATATCTTAAACAGATGTCCTTCCAAATCCGTTCCTAAAACTCCACATGAGATGTGGGAAGGAAGGAAACCAAGTCTTAATCACATTAGGATTTGGGGATGTCCCGCCTATGTCAAGAAGACTACGGTGGAAAAGTTGGAAGCTAGGTCTGCGAAGGGACGTTTCATTGGATTCCCCTCTGGGACAATGGGATATCTATTCTACATCCCGGAAGATTGAAGGATCATTGTTGCTTTACAAGCACACTTCCTGGAAGACGAGTTCATTCAGGAAGGCCGAGCAGGTAGAAGTATTTCTTTAGAAGAATACAATGAAACTCCTCGGGAGACACCTGTGCAAGAAACTGGAACCGAATTTTCTAAAACACAAGTACAACCACCTCGTAGGTCTAGTAGGGTGTCTCATTTACCTGAGAGGTATGGGCTTGTGCACTTGAAGGAGCTGGGTCTCCATGAGGTTCCAAGTGATAGCCAAGAGACCGACCCAACGACCTATGACCAAGCGATGGTGGATGTAGACTCCGCAAAATGGCGTGAATCTATGGAAGCTGAGATAGACTCGATGCATGTCAATCAGGTCTGGACTCTAGTAGACCGCCCCAAAGGCATAGTGCCTATAGGGAACAAGTGGATCTACAAGAGAAAGACTGATGGTGATGGCAAGGTTGACGCCTATAAGGCTAGGCTTGTGGCAAAGGGTTATACCCAGAAGGAAGGGATCGATTACCACGATACCTTCTTGCCCGTAGCCATGATCAAGTCTATTCGCATGATGCTTGCTATAGCTGCCTACCACGATTATGAGATATGGAAAATGGACGCAAAGACGGCTTTCCTTAATGGATTCCTCGAGGAGGAAATCTATATGGAGCAGCCTAAAGGCTTTGTGTCCAAAGTCGATATTCAGAAAGTGTGCAAGCTTCAGCGTTCCATTTATGGACTGAAGCAAGCGTCGCGTAGTTGGAACCTTCGTTTTGACGAGGCGGTCAAAGTGTTTGACTTCTTGCAAAATGAAGAGGAACCTTGTGTATACAAGAGGGTTAGTGGGAGCAAGATCGCATTCTTAGTACTATATGTAGATGACATTCTACTAATAGGAAATGATGTGGGAATGCTCAGTTCTGTGAAAGCTTGGCTTTCGAGTAATTTCTCCATGAAAGACTTGGGAGAAGCTGCCTATATTCTTGGTATTCGACTCTACCGGGATAGAGCGAAGAGAACAATAGGTCTTTCCCAAGCCCTCTATATAGATAAAATCTTAAAACGATTTAAGATGGATGATTCTAAAAGAGGGTTCCTACCGATGCCACATGGAATAAAACTCACCTTGAAGATGTGTCCTCAAAGTGAGAAACAATGAAAGGAAATGAGAAATATACCATATGCTTCGGCCGTGGGTAGCCTTGTGTATGCTATGTTGTGTACAAGAACTGACATCGCGCATGCTGTAAGCGTGGTGAGTAGGTTTCAGGCAAACCCAGGTAGGGAACATTGGACTGCCGTAAAGAACGTTCTCAAGTACTTAAGAAGGACTAGAGATATGGTTCTGATGTATGGCGGTGGAGAATTGGATGTGGTGGGATTCATTGATTCGGACTTCCAGGGACTGAAGGACGACTCAATGTCCACTTCTGGCTACATATTTACTCTTAATGGAGGAGCAGTATCTTGGCGTAGTGCCAAGCAAAGCGCGGCCTTGATTCCACTGTCAGTGAGTATCAAGCGGCCTCGGAGGCTTCAAGGAAGGGTTACGGATTAAGAAGTTTAGGAGAACTTCAAGTGATACCATGTCTTTGAAATTTGCTGTTCATTTATCTTTGCGACAACGACGGAGCTGTAGCGCAGGCCAAGGAGCTGAGGTTTCACAACAGCACCAAACATATTGAGAGGAAGTATCATCTCGTAAGAGAATTTGTTCGCAAGGGATACATTGTGCTGCACAGAGTAGACTCGGCCGACAACGTCGCCGATCCACTGACCAAGCCACTTTCTCAGACTAGCTTGGAGAGTCATCTGGAGAACATGGGTATTAGATACCATAGTGTGTGGCATTGAGTGCAAGTGGGAGATTGTTAGAAGTATGCCCTCGAATGCCACCCAGAGGATGTTGAGCGAGGGCATTGCACTTGTAATTATGTAAATCAATTATATAAGGCAATGAATGTTCTTTATTTACTGGTAGTTACTGACATTCCTAACTCGTAAATATACATATAGAAACTAGTCCGTGTATTTGAGAGCAAAACGTTCCACTCCTTATTGGATAAGGGGGTCGGCACTGGAAAGGTTTATAGCTCAAATACTTTGACTGGGCATTAAGTTTATGTGAAGACTTGTATGACGTGTTCTTTGACATGGAGAGTGTCTGTTGAACGCTAATGGTTAGTGGGAGCACACGTATGCTAATTGGATTAGTATACTCGAACCGACTCACCCTCGATTCGTCACACGGATTTCACTCCGGGACAGTCAATGACAGAATCGAAAGGTTGTGATAGGTATTCGTGAACCTTCGACTTGAGGATTTAGTAGGGATGTGCTTGTGACATCAAGATTTTCATTAGAGTAGTTCGACCCTATAAACCGGAAGGCGGGGGTCAACCTCGACGTGCATCTTGATGGGCAAGTAGCAGGTCCTACTGAATACCAAGATAGAATTCTTTCTCCTGTTAGTGAACGGGTTATATGTCCTATGCGGTTATTGGCAGATGAGATCATAAGACTTTGGCCAAAGCATTGGAGCTAGCTGTATTAGATACACGAGAGCTCGAGATCTCGATTTGCATTAACGCATGCATAGCGTCAAGTACATATGGGGTTTGACTGACCGTGACCCTATAACTTCATCGGGACATTAGAAAGAAGGGTTTATACGTTTACTGGTATTCACGACAGAATGGTTCTTGAATGATCCCAATCATTCGTTCTCAGTCGTGGTACAGTGTAGGCCACCAGACTGGCTAGGTGGTGCTACTACTCTTTGGTTCCTCCCATTGCTGACTGAGACGGACCTACGGAGTCGCGCATTAGGATTGACAATGGAATGAATCAAGCTTGTTCTCTCATTATAAATATTATATATTGGATATCTAATTTATTGGGACATTGGATGTCTAAATTAATTTATTGGATAAATTAATTTACGGCCTAATGAATTAAATAAATTACTGGGTGATTAATTTAATTCATAAATATAATTATTTCTTGGAGAAATTAATTATGTTATTATGTATTTAATGTGATTAATTGATTGGATTAATTAATCGACACAAATACATCGGAACGGAATAGGAGTTTATCTGTTTGGACTCATAGGGAGTCCGAAACGAATCAAACTCATCCGATTCCTTCTAGATGGCCACTCCATCACCTACTCCCTTATTTGGTCTTGGTCTACACTTTCTAGTGTGGTGGACTTGTGACCAATCAAGGGGACAAATATCACCCCTTTGGTGATATTGTCTAAAGTAGGAGATTTTGGGGAGTTGAATAAGAATAAAATGAAGACTCCCTTCACTTGCTTCACATGGCATTCCAGCCGTGAGCTTTGCACAAGTGAGAGAGAAAATCATTTTTCAAGTCTTCATCATTTTCTTCATTTTTGTTCTTGAGTTTTCTTGGAGAAAATTCAAGATACATTGAGAGAGATATATTATACACTTAGAGTGTAATAATAAAAGCTTCATCACTTGATTCTAGCCGTAACCTTAGAGGTTAATCGAGTGTTGTTGTTCCGGTTGTTTTTCCGGCGCGTGGCAAGTAGAGACGCAGTGTTTTCGGCGTTGGATCGTTCAAGGGCTTGGAGCGGATTGAACTCGTAGAGATCAAACTAAAGCTTGGGGAATAGCTCAAGAGAAGGTTACCATTTAATAAACAGACTTCGAGGGTTAGTTTCTTACGACTCTTGCTTTTCGTTTATATATTCGTATATACGTAGCTCGATTGATCCTCGTAGGGATTCAGATCGAATTAATTTTCGTTTTACCATTTCCGCTGGGCCTTCGATTTAGGCACCGAATCCCAACAGATATCACCATCAACTAGGGCGATTATTCCAGGCTTATGGCTGTTGCAGTAGGAGTCGTGCAGTTGAAGATTAATGCTAAAATATTAGTCCTTAATAATGTATTATTAGTACTCGATTTTAAAATGAATTTAATTTCGGTTGTGATGGTTATTCTGTTTCTTTGATGGTGATGCTATTATTAGAAGAAACGGTGAATATGTTTGCAAAGTTATCTATATTGATGGACTATATGTCATTAATACTGCACAAACTTACATATATAAACATAAATCGCTGGACTCTTTGTCCAAACCTAAAAAGAGAAAAGAACCTTCAAGCATAAACAAACATATCTGTGGCATCTACAGTTAAGACATGTAAACCTTAGAAAAATTCAAATATTAGTAGATGATGGCCCATTGGATGACCTCTAATTTGAGTCATTTCCAGTTTGTGAATCCAGTCTGGAAGGTAAGATGACCAAAAGATTCTTAAAACTAAGGGAAACCGTGCTCATAATGTGTTAGAATTAGTTCGTACGAATGAATGTGGTCTAATAAACATCCAGGCTACGGGTGGTTTTGAATACTTCATCACGTTTATAGATGATTATTTGAGATATATATGCATATATTTGATGCGATGTAAGTTTGAAACCTTTGACAAGTTCAGAGATTTCAAGACTAAAACGGAGAAGCGTCATGAAAAGAGTATCAAGTCACTATAATCTGATCGTGGTGGCGAATACCTTAGTGGATAGTTTTTGGATTTCTTGGCAAATGAGTGGATTTCATCCCAGCCCACTACGCCGGGAAAACCACAACAAATTGGTGTTGCTGAGAGGAGGAATATAACTCTTTTAGAAATGGTTAGGTAAATGATGAGTTATTCAAATTTACCTATTTCGTTCTGGGGATACGCCTTGGAACCAATGTCTTACAATCCAAACCTGATGCCTTCAAAATCAGTTTCAAAAATACCCATAGAACTGTGGAGTGGGCGAAATCCCAGTCTAGGACATGTTCGAATTTTGGGTACTCCAGGACATGTGCTGAATAAGGAAACTGATTAGTTGGCATCTCGTACAGAGGTACGAGTGGTTGTAGGATACCCTAAAGGAACGAAGGGTGCCCTGTTCTATAGTCCCCAAGATCAAAGGTCATTGTTAGCACCAACGTCCGATTCCTGGAAGAGGATTATATGATTCGTCACAAGCCCATGAGCAAAATAATTATGGAAGATTTGAGGGGCGATATTCAGTCTATACCAATCGTACAAGCACCAACTAACATTGCATCACATATCGATTTTGAGCTTTTACACCAACTCAGGATTTGCCTCGTCATAGTGGGAGGGTTCTTCGTCAACCGTAATGATTCATAGGTGTGGGACAGTCTTCGGACTCAATACCATGTGAAGATTAATCAGATGTTAGGAGTATGCCCTCGAATGCCACTCAGAGGATGTTAGAGTGAGGGCATTGTGCTTGTTATTATGTAAAACATTATCAGAAGGAAATTTGTATGTTTATTTATTTACTGTTAGGCACTGACTTTCCTGATTCGTAAATATATATAGAAACTAGTCCGTATATTTGAGAGCAAAACATTCCACTCCTAAGGGGATCGGCACTGGAAAGGTTTATGGCTAAAATACTTAATCATTCGCAAGTCGATGAAACTTGACTGGGCATTAAGTTTATGTAAAGACTTGTATGACGTGTTCTTTGCCTGCCCGTCGATCACTAATAGTTAGTGGGAGCACACGTTATATGTATGATAATGAGAATAGTATACTCGAACCGACTCAACCTCGATTCATCATGCGGATTTCACTATGGGACAATCAATGACGGAATCGAAAGGTTGTGATAGGTATTCGTGAACCTTCGACTTGAGGATTTAGTAGGGATGTGATTGTGACGTTAAGATTTTCATTAGAGTAGTTCGACCCAGAAAACCGGAAGGTGGGGGTCAACCTCTACGTGCATCTTGATGTGCAAGTAGCAGGTTCTACTAAATGCCAAGATAGGATTCTATCTCCTGTAAGTGAATGGGTATATGTCCTATGCGGTTATTGGCAGATGATATCATAAGTCTTTGGACAATGAATTGGGGCTAGTTGTATTGGATACATGAGAGCTCAGTGATCGTGATTTGCATTAACTCATCCATAGCGTCAAAAGAAGGGTTTATACGTACATATAGGGTTTGACTGACTGTGACCCTATAACTTGATCGGGATATTCAAAAGAAGGGTTTATACGTATACTTGTATTCACGACAGAAAGGTTTTGGAATGATCTCAATCATTCGTTCTCTGTTAGGTTACAGTGTAGGCCGCGGGACTGGCTAGGGGGTGCTATCACTCTTTGGTTCCTCCCTTTGCTAACTGAGATGAACCTAACGAGTCGCACATTAGGATAGACGACGGAATAAATAGAGCTCATTCTCTCTTCAGAAATATTAGATATTGGATATCTAATTTATTGGACATTGGATGTCTAATTAATTTTGGGACATTGGATGTCTAAATTAGTTTATTGGATAAATTAATTTACGGCCTAATGAATTAAGTAAATTACTTGTTGATTAATTTAATTCATAAATTTAATTATTTCTTGGAGAAATTTATTATATTATTTTGTATTTGATATAATTAATTAATTGGATTAATTAATTGCTATGAATACATCATAACGGAATGGAGTTTATCTGTTTGGACACACGTGAGTCCGAAACAGACCAAACTCTTCCAAATCTTCATGATGGCCGATTTCTTGTCCCTTTGCCTTTTTAATTGGTCTTTGTTCCACCTTAGTTGATTAGGTGGGGACTTTGTGATAAAGGGAGATTTGAAGACAAATAAAATGATTCGTTCTCTTCATTTTGGAACCTCACGGCAATAATACAAGAGTGTGGAGAGAGAATTCATTTTGGGTCTTCTTCATCTTTCTTCAAAAATTGTGAGAGAAGTATATTTTCCAAACACTTAGAGTGCTTAGAAAAATAAAGAGAAAAATAAATTAGTATACTTGGAGTGTACCAATTTATTTTTATAAGCTCCAACCATCTTGTTCTAGCCGTATCCTTGGAGGATAATAAGGTGGGTGTTGTTCCGGTCGTTTTTCTGGTGCGTGACAAGTAGAGACGAGGTACTTTTGGCGTTGGATTTTCCAAGAGCTATTGCGGATTGGATTTGTAGTGGATATCATCTTCTCAACGATTAAATCAACGGACTACAAGGGTATGATATCGGATCTTCCTCTTTGTTCATTTTATATTCGCTTATATGTAGCTTAGACCGATCCTCTTAAGGAATTCAGATGGTATTTATTTTCGTAAATTGCTTCTGCTGCGCCTTTGTTTTAGGCACCGAATCCCAACAGTAGTACCGGAGCAAGGTCTATGCGATAGTATTTTCGATATTTGCATTTGAAATGCTTGGTTAATTTTTATGATTTAGAATCATAATTGTTTTAATTGTTAATGTTTAATTGCTCATCTAAAAATTATTTTTCATGATTTTATGTTACAATATAAATCTATTTTTTTTGAAAAATTGATTTAATTATGTAATATAAAAATTAAAAAAATATTATTTTGGATTCGATCTGAAAAGCAGGCGGAAAAATGGCGGAGCCGTGACTCGCTTCGAAGTGCCAGGCGACTGGTCATGTCGGGCATGAGCTTGGCAGAGCCTTCATTTCGGCTCCATTTTTATATTTCATTCGGTAAATTAATTTCCCACAAATTAAATTGGATTTAATTTGACTAAAATATAATTATGATAATTTTATTTTTAAGGGAATTAATTTAATGAAATATTTATTTTATCGGGAACAAATTAAAATTAACAGTTATGTGAATTAATGAGATTAATTCTTATAGATAGATTAATTATATATTGATTGGATCAATATTTAGATTAATTATTTTTTCCATTTATTTTAATGTGATGGTTGCATTATTATTTGAATAGTGATGTAGTTCATGAACTTAGTTATAAATCTTTATTTGATATATATATATATATATATATATATATATATATATATATATATCGAATATATGTTTTATCTCAATCCTGCAAAAAACCAGTTAGCAAAAATAAGGAAAATTCAGTTCGCGTAAATGATCGAAAGTGTCGCTGTTGAGTCAGAATATCTGTCTTCTTAAAGCCAATTCGCCCTCACCACGGTGTATGACGTCTGCCTCCCAGGATAAAACAACAGCTCGATGCAGTGAATCGATGATGCGCTGCACCCTCAATGAACTAGAACAACTCTGTATACTATCACTGACCGAAGAAGAAAAACGAAGAAGTAAAAAAAATATCTGACTGTAAAGGCTCTTGGTAAGAACGGATGAATTAAGTGTGTAAAAAATGAGCCCCTCAAGCCGGGTATTTATAGGTGAAGGCTGGAGGAGGTTGTGTGCTGGAGGAACTCTATACCGACCAATATTGGTATCTGGAGGAACTCTAAACCAATCAGGATTGGTATCTCAATACTTATCCGAAAATTTCAGAATTTATTAATTGAGGTATTTTCAGTAAAATAAAATTTTACAGAATAAAATTGCAGTAAAAAGATAACTTCGAGATGCCGAGATATTTCACCCAAATCGCCCTTTGACCGAGACCGAGCCGAGCCGAGCCGAGCAGGACGGACAGACGGACGGCGGCGGCGGCGCACACGTGTGTGTGTGTGTGTGTGTGTGCGTGCGAGGGGTGCCTAGTCATACATCCACACATGTCTCATTTTTTGAACATGCCTTTGTCCACATATCCTTATATACTCACAATTTCTCCCTTCTTTTTCCAATGTGGGATAGGATCCCAAAACCATTTCTAAGGGTTTACTTTGGAACATTATATCTCATTCATACCTCAATCATTTTGAGTGTTCTTACATGTTTTGGAAACCTAGTATGGAGTACTACGTATTCCAACTAAGTCCCAACTTTAACTCGTAGTCGAGCCCACTCAAATTTTCCTCTCAAATGGGCTGCTCAAAACATCCCATTTCCTACATTTTATCTAATATTTCCCCCACATGAATGATATTGATGGTCCAGCAGCACACGTCAGACATGGAGTTGACTTGGTGATAGTTACCACGGTTAGGCATTGCATAGGACAGGTAGAGTATGCTCCTTGAGCCTTCCCTCGAAAAGATATATTCTACTTACTGGCTAGACAGTGTGACTAGATGCCTTTGAACTATCCGACGCTTGTGTAAGTGATCGTATATCTTTCACAAGTGATCTTTCTAATTTGTTCTGTTCTCATTATTGTGCCCATTTTGGCCGTGGACACCGTCCTGGTTCCGCAAGAGTTTCTAAAGAATTGTGCCTTTGCAATTCTCCTTTGAAGCGGCCCCACTTCTCTCTAACATAGGTGATTCTCTTTACGTATTTTGAGTAAACCCGTATTTTACTCCACCCGACTATACATTGTCGACTTAAGAATCATTAAAAGCATAAGCTTAACCTCTCCCTACGGGTATCACTGTTTTCATCCTCGGAATGGTCGGTTCGGGGTAACCCCCACAGTGATCGTGCCCAGTTTTATGGTTTGGTTGTCCCATTGAACCTAGATATTGGGATCTCCAGTCAGCTTAGGTTGGGTATCCTCCATAAAACTATTAGCTCAAGGCAATAGACCCATTCCTCTTGATGATTTATCAACAAGGTCTCTTGATAACCCTTTGGTTAGCGAATCCGCAATGTTATCCTTTGATGACACATAATCAATAGTGATAACTCCTGTTGATATCAATTGTCTAATGGTATTATGTCTTCTCCTTATGTGACGAGACTTACCATTGTACATTACGCTCTGTGCCCTGCCAATTGCAAATTGACTATCGCAATGAATACATATTGCAGTCACAGGCTTTGCCCATCTTGGAATATCTTCTAGAAAATGGTGTAGCCATTCTCCCTCTTCTACACATTTATCTAAGGCTATAAACTCGAATTCCATCGTTGACCGAGATATAAGTGTCTGTTTCGAAGATTTCCATGCCACTACTGCACCGCCTAGTGTGAATACATATCCGCTTGTAGACTTGGAGTCTTTTATATCGGATATCCAATTTGCATCACTATATCCTTCAAGTACTGCTGGATATTTGGTATAGTGCAGCTCATACTCACGAGTACCCCTTAAGTATCTTAGTACCCTTATGATCGCCTTCCAGTGATCCTTTCCGGGGTTGCTCGTGTATCTACTTAGTCTACTAACTGAGTAGGCTATATTTGGTCTTGTACAACTCATCAAGTACATCAAACTTCCTATTATGCGTGAGTACTCAAGTTGAGATACTCCTTCACCCTTATTCTTGGATAGTCTCAACGTCATGTCCACCGGGGTTTTGGCTATGCCGGAGTCATCTTTATTAAACCTTTCAAGGATTTTATCCACATAGTGGGCTTGACTCAGCATGAGACCTTCCGACGTTCGTGTGATTTTAATCCCTAAAATTACATCTGCGAGCTGCTATTCAACCGGTTTCCCTAAGGCAACTACTAAAGTAAATGAGAAGAAAAGAAATACCACTTCAGAAAGCTGAAAGACAAGGAAAGAGAATTTAATGTTTTCTCCAAAGCATTTCGAGATTGGGACTGTGTTCTGTGTATCCTTCATATCAAATCTCGACCTCAGTATGTCTTTGGTCGATTTGATTATTCTTTTATTACTGCCGGTAATGATCAAGTCATCTACATATAGACACAAAATGACATAGCCATCTTCACATATACACATTTGTCGGATTCATTAATTTTGAAGCCACCGCTTATCATGACATGATCAAATTTTTCATGCCACTGTTTTGGTGCCTGCTTCAATCCGTACAAAGATTTTACCAGCTTGCAGACTTTTCTCTCTTGTCCAGGTGCACAGAACCCCTCGGGTTGTTCCATGTAGATTTCCTCTTCTAAGTCCCCATTAAGAAAGGCAGTCTTAACGTCCATTTGATGAACTTCTGAACCTCGTAATGCGGCGATAACAAGTATCATCCTGATGGAAGTTATTCTCGTCATAGGAGAGTAAATATCGAAATTGTCTAGGCCTTAACGTTGCTTATATCCCTTTGCTACGAGCCTAGCCTTATATTTATCAACTGCTCCATCTTTCAATTTCTTCTTGAAAATCCGCTTATTTCCTAATGGTTTATACTTAGGAGGTAATCCCACTAGTTCCCAAGTATGATTCTGTAATATAGAATCAATCTATTCTTTGATAGCCTCCTTCCGTAGAGGTCCATTCATCGAGCTTACAACTTCTTTGTAAGTCTGAGGTGCTTTTTCGAGAAAGTAGGTGATGAAATCTGGTCCATAAGATTTCTCCGTCCTTTATCGCTTGCTCCTTCTAGGTTCGTCCTCATTATCTAATATTTGGTCTTCATTATCTTCATCCATTAGTTCAGAAGTCTGTTCGGATGAGATAAGAGGCTCACTTGTAGTATTACAAGGAAAGATATTCTCAAAGAATGACATATTTCTTGATTCCATAATCATATTCTTGTGAATCTCAGGCACTATGGATTCATGCACAAGAAATCGGTCAGCATTGCTGTTGTGTGCATATCCAATGAAAATACAGTCAACCGTTTTTAGACCTATTTTAACTTTCTTTGGAGTAGGTATCATCACCTTTGCTAGACACCCCCACACTTTCATGTAATTGTAGGAAGGCTTGAGTCCTTTCCACAATTCATAAGGAGTTTTGTCTCCGTTCTTACGGCATATCTTGTTTAAGAGATAATTCGCCGTTAAGATGGCTTCTCCCCACATATTTTGCGGCAAACCTGAATTTAGTAATATCTCATTCATCATCTCTTTCAGAGTGCGATTCTTACGTTCCGTCACGCCATTTGACTGTGGTGCATATGGGGCAGTGACTTCATGAATAATTCCATGTTGCGAGCAAAATTCGCCAAATGGTTCCACATATTCACCTCCGCGGTCACTGCACAAGATTTTTATCTTAGCATTCAATTGATTCTCAACTTTTGTTTTATAGAGAACGAATTTCTCTATGGCTTCATCTTTGCTTTTAAGCAAGTATACATAGCAATATTTAGTACAATCATCCATGAAAGTAATAAAATATTTATTTCCACCTCTAGTTTGAACAAACTTCAAATCACGTAGGTCGCTATGTATTAATTCTAAAGGTGTGGTGTTTCTTTCCACTTGTCAGAATGGAGACCGAGTTAATTTTGCCTCTACACGAGTTTCACACTTGTGGTTTAAATCAATTTTAAACTTTGGTATGTGATCTAATGGAATTAGTCTACGCATTGCATTAAAATTAACATGTCCTAATCTAGCATGCCATAAATTAGGAGACTCAAGCAAGTAAGCATAAGAATTCTTCATTTCATTATCATTGATTGTCATTACATTGAGCTTAACTAGCCCATCACATTCATATCCCTTGCCTATAAACACACCATTTTTCGACAAAATAACTTTATCGGACTCGAAAACTGTTCTAAAGCCATGCTTCATCAACAAGGTACCAAAAATAAGATTCCTTCGAATATCAGGCAAATATAACATACATTTAAGAGTCACTTCCTTTCCAGACATCATCTTTAAGATCACCGTGCCTTCGCCCAAGATAGTTGAGGTTACAGAGTTTCCCATATACAGTATATCACCGGCATCAGTTTCTATCAATGAGGAGAACATTGATTTGTTGGCACATATATGCCTAGTTGCTCCAGTGTCGATCCACGACTCTTTGGTATTTGAGCCAACTAAATTCACTTCGGAGATCATAGCACATAAGTCAAGATTTTCCACTTGCTCGGTAATCAGATGTGCGGCATTACCTTCCTTTTTCTTTAGTTTCTTTGGCAGCCTGCAGTCAGCCGCCCTATGACCCATCTTTTCACAGTTGTAGCATTTACCAAGGAATTTTTCCTTCTTTTTCCCAATTCCTCCTTTAGGTCCCAGCTTGGTTCCCTTTCCATTGTTGCCTATCTTGGATGTCTGTCCAGTTTCCACAACATTGGCCTTTGCCGCAGTAGCATTTACCTTCTTCTCTAATCCTCGGTTGTCTTCCTCTAAGCGAAGTCTAACGATCAGATCTTCCATGCTCATCTACTTGCACTTGTGCTTGAGATAATTCTTGAAGTCTTTCCATCAGAATATACAGTTGGTAGCTTATTATAATCAGTGATATAAAACTATATATAGCATGATATATACTGATTATTGATAAAGAAACAATTAGAAGATAAATTATAAGCAGTAAAAGTGTCTATAATCAGTATATTTAGTATAAATATGCAATCAGTACATCATCAAATCACTATGTACCCGGTTCCCATATTCCTCTCTTACTACTTCAATAAAGATGTAAAATTCAGAAAATATTGAGTCCAACGTCTTCGTACATCATCAATATCATCCTTCGAATAAGGCTCTTCCATATCAAATGTCTGCAAATTAACAAGAGGCCACCATTTGATCAAATATCCATAAATATTTTTTAATGTCTTTGATTTTGAACAATTAATATTTTGCCATTTTTCTTTCTTTTATTGTCAACAACTATTGGGTTGTACAGAAAAGAAGCAGGGTGGGGGGTGGGGGGTTCTGTTTTAATACACCAAAATAAAAACAGTGGGTTGTACATAATAAAGTACCTTTTCGAATGAGTCGACGATGTCTAATGTGATGATCTCCAGCATATACCTCATAACAAAGTACCCACATGCCGAACCTCCAATTTGCTTGTGACACTTGAAAAAAAAAAGTAAAATGAACAATTATGATTATAAACATTTAATGCCTTAACTTAAATAAGTATAGAAAGTAAACATGTTTGAAAATTTACCTTTGGAAAAACCCATATGGGCTTCTTTAATTTGTAAGTGTGCTTGCCCTTAATAACTTGATATGCATCAAACGCTCTATGACATAATAAATAAAAAATTTATTTCAAAATAGGCACACAAGACTATAAAAAGATTTTTTATTCAACTCATATGTCTCAATCTTATTGATCAAGTCCTTCTTGGGCTTTCTCCCTATGGAGCAGAACCAGGCAACGACATTCTGTTTCGGACAAAGAACAATCAATTGCCAATGATCCCTGCAATAAATCCACATAATTATTCAAACAGCCAGAAGTACTGTTGGATGATATTGTCGAAACTAACCATAATTGTCTAGTTGTTTGTTTCCTGATATGTGATAAGTTCCTAAATCTGATACAAATACAACGAACTTGACCAATATTTCAAGTACTTTGCAAGTCATGGAAATAAAAATAAAAAGTAGAGTTTAGCAAGGGAGAAAGTAAAGCAGGAAACAAAATAAACATAATGAATCTTTTGAGAAGCACTAGAAAAACTGAAGTTTTTCTATTTCACTTAAACTAGTGTTACTTACTCGGAAAAGTACGGTGCAAGGAAACAATCAAAATCTCCTGCTGTAATTCTTGTCCTAACGTGTGCTGCTATGTCTTGCTTATTATTTCCTGTGCTTTGAATGGTGAGTGGGCACATCAATCCATATTTCTCGTCTCTACCCAACAATTTCAACATGTTGTGGAGATACCTAGAATAATATTGAATTTTTTGTCAATTTAAAAAATTCGCTACAGGACAAACATTTGAAGAAGTAAATATATACATTATTATATTTAAGAGTGCGTTATATGTTGAAAGATAAATAACATACTTATTGTAGAATTGCAAGATAGACACGGAAAGCTTTTGATTTTTCAACAACTCTATGATATCCTATTGATAAATAAACAACTCCCTTTTCTCACCAATTATCTCGGCCTCAATATCTACTTGAATGGGTTCTTTAATATCAACCGCGGCAAACCACATTAGTTTCAGCACATCAGTATCTGGTTGGGATAAGGGTTTTGGATCCATTTGTTTTGCCAAAGAAATACCCTACATATATAAAGTAAGCAAGAAATAGAAAACTGAAATCAAGCAAAGTTTGATATAAGTTTGATATATAGTTAGAATCTGGTAATTCATTATCCTCCGGAAGCATATGTTTTAACAAACAAAGTAACTCTGTGAAACTTTTGTCACTCCACCCATGAGATGCCTTCAACGTGAATAATTTTAATACGACAGACAACCGTGAAAACTTTGTACAATTGTTGTACAAAGGCTTATCTGCATCAGCGGACAAGGTCTCACATGTCTTATATGCACGTGCTTGCTCAAAGGCCTCCGCGCCAACATCATTGATCATGTCTTCTAGTCGATCATACATATTCTCATCAACTTCTTCATTTCGGGATACACTTGGCATTTCAAATTCACCATGCCATATCCATCGTGTGTAACTCCTGTTGAAACCATCACAGAGGACGTGTTCTCTGATTTCTTCAACACATAATCGTCTATCATTCAAACAGTTGACACACAGATAGTAAAACCTCCCATTATTTTTTGGAACAATGCTCCTAGCAAACTCCAAAAATTCTTCCACACCATTCTCATATTCATTATTTGTTCGTGCAATATTTATCCAACTACGATCCATAATTACCTAATTGAGAATAGAGTTCACACGACATTATTTTATGAGAGGGTTCAAGGTAAGAAATATCCAACAATCTCACTGATAAAACTTTACAATATCCAACAAGATATTTAGCGGTCTGAATTTTTGATGAGGCTTTCAAGATATATGGACTTTATATTTAAGCTAATCTTAATAATATTAAAAATTACTTTCTCTTCTACACATTAATATCAATGGGTTATTGTAAAGTTTTATCACTAACTAATGAGCAACCACTAACGAATACAGGGAACTTATTGTCTTGACTTTTAACTTCCATCGTCGTTATTAGTTTGGCTTGTATGTAAGGTTAACCTTGAACTGAAGTTGGATGTAGATATTCATGGTAGAGAGGTGTTCGAGATTTTACCTCTGTATGCTTGTTGTAATATAACTTTTGCAAGAATTTTTCGCCCTGTTGGAAGAAGCAAAGAAATATGATCACAGAGTGCTGGGAAAGAAGCAAGAACTATTCTTTTTTCACAAACTTAGGTAGAACTTGTAATAAATTTAGATTTTGTTTCATGCACTGTAAAAGATATTTGTTAAGATATACTTGTGTTTTGGATGAATTTCAGCCCAGGAAGCTGTATTATTCTTCCTCATGGTCGCCGAATTTGCCTTAAGTTGCTGGAATTTATAAGGACGCAGTATTGGAAGAGAGGCTATGAAGAAGTTAGTTTCTATTTGATGTTGCCATGCAGGTTGCTCCATTTTTAGTTTACTTCTTCAGTTTGGAATTTGATGCCTACCTACTTGCTTCTTGGCAGGTTTCGACTCCTACTATGTACAATATGGAACTTTGGGAAACCTCTGGTCATACAGAAAACTACGAGGAAAACATGTTTGCGTTTGAGGTAAGATATATAGTTACAACTTACACATGATTTGCATGTTTGTCAAACCATACAAATGAGGTGATTGCTTGATGCCTACATTTTGCCTCGTTAAGATTATATTGTGTAACAACCCAACCCGACAAGGGTAGAAGTATCACATTGTGGTGGCATATCAGAACATACGTAAATAAACGCAAGCGGAAGTCTTATCATAAATATCAAAGGAAAGTAAGTCAACATGACTTAAACAATACATAAGTTCCAAAAGAAATCCAAATGAAGGAAACATCATAATATGAGTCTCGAAATAATGAAATAACATAGTGTCAAAGCTAAGATGTCTAGGTTAAGTCTGCACTCAGCTCCTACTCTCATCCCAAAGGATAGCCCCAGCTCCTAGCTTAATAACCTGCCGCGGAGAAAAGAAAATGCGGCTGAGCTTAAAAGCCCAGTGAACAGATATATAAACAAACGAATAACCGATACGTATATAAGAATAAGAAAAGAATAAATAAGCTCCTGCTGAAAAGAATGTCATCTGTCAAATGAATAAGGGATTAACGGTCAACTGAACAAATCTCGTGAGTCAACTGAAACAAGAATATGAGGAATCAAAGGATAACATGATATAGTGCATTGGGGCAAGCATAAGGTATAAACAAATGGATATCAAAAGTAAGGAAAGGTCAGTAATCCACCACGAGATCGAACACAAATCAAATCAAATATCTTAGTAACCATGGAGTAGCTAACTCCCGAACATGTGAAAGACGTGTATTGCACACAATCATCGATCACCGAACATATCATATCATATCCAATCAAATACGATTCGAACCTAGGATGCATCCATACGCCCCCGAACAATCGTATTGGCCATAACCAATATAAAGTGCACATATCACAACAAAATGGGACGGTGTGGAACATTACTCAACCACACTAGAGTCGTGCCATTGGTGCATCAATGACACGGCCATGTTACCTTCATGGCTAGGAAACGAACTTGGCTCGGGTATCAAACTGAAGAGTTCAAATGGCATATCATATGAAAGTTCATATCAAAGGTTCATATCAAATGTATCATATCAAAGGTTCGAGAATATCTGTATGAATATCAAAACAAACGAAACAACCGATACAATGGTAGAGAGAATGGGGTATCAAGAATATCCGTACGAATAATCAAAACAAACGAAACAACCGATAACAATAATAGAGAGAAGGGGGTATCAAGAATATCCATACGAATAATCAAAACAAACAAAACAACCGATAACAATGGTAGAGAGAAGGGGGTATCAAGAATATCCGTACGAATAATCAAAACAAACGAAACAACCGATAACAATGGTAGAGAGAAGGGGGTTTCAATAATATCCGTACGAATAATCAAAACAAACGAAACAACCGATAACAATGGTAGAGAGAAGGGGGTATCAAGAATATCCGTACCACAAACCGCAAAATGCAAAACACATCAGAAGATATAAAGATCAGAGGTTACTCCTCCTTCAGCAAATCTACACGAATTAGGTTCATTTTATGCTTATTAGCCATTTAATGTCATAACGGATTCTTAATTATTTAACGCCATTCATTAATGTGATTACGGTCTCGTGATTGGAATTATGTTAACATGTGACCAATAATATCATAATAAATTTTTTAAGTGTATTTTAAGGGTTCATACTTATTAATGAATCTTAGATGATACAATACATACATGTCCTTCAAATGACTGGTTTCATAACAAAATTAGGTCCTCCTAACGAATTTTAATACCATATCAGAAATCAAAATAAAAATTTACCAAAATTTTCACAGAAGCTATAATGTCTTATGAATATACTTGAATTTTCCCAGATTTTATTATTAAGTATAATCACCCTACAAAAATCATATTCCCAGACCTACCCAGAAAATTGACCTGCTGTTATACCTTTAAAGTATGGGTCTGTTAGACCAATTTAGAAAATTCACAAAATTTCCCAAAAATTCCAGAAGTAAATTAAAATGCCAGATATTCACCATAAAAATTTATAGCCCTTATGGCCTGCCAATGAAAAATCCCCCATTCCAACTTATTTTTCAGACTAAGTTTGACACGTTTGCACACTTAATTTGTAAAATTCAAAGAGTACCCTTCCCGACCTCCAAACACTATGAAATTTGACATTCATAAAGTACACATCATGAATTTGATTTTAGACTCAAGAATTATGTTAAAACATGTTGTTATCATTAAATTTAACTCCTCACAATATAACCCATTATCTAGACAGCATACTAGTGAGATAGAAACAACACAACCTTAATCATTTTAACAAACAAGAACCCTTCCAAAATGACTGAGGCTTAACCAAATTAACACATTGGTTCTTAAACCATTTCAATTCAGAGACATCATTTAACGCACACCTGATTGCATATGAAATCATATATTCAACCTAGAAACTTAATGAGCCATGTATAGGTTATAACGAGACCAAATAAACTCTATGTCTAGTTTCTAGCACAATAAGACCCCAACTATACGAATTTTTAAAGCACAATTAACCACCTACTGAGAATCTCAAATAATTTACACAGGAACTTATATGTCTTATAGGCACATGTGAATTTTTCTAGATTTTATTCATTAGTAGAAGCACACAATAAAAATCACTTTGTACACGAATGTCCAGAAAGTAAACTGCTGAAATACTCAGAATGTATGCATTACAAAGACATAACAAAACACTTTGGAAAAATCCACAAAAATTCTAGAACTTAGAAAACATGTGAAATATAACTCCTGTAAATTTTCAAGTCATAACTCCTTATAGTTTTCAAATGAAAAATCATGAAACCAGACTGCATTTAAATTCTTAAAACTCAGATTTTGACATATGATCCCGTAAAATTCAAAAGCATGGCCAATACAACTCCAATTCCCTTCAAACCAATTGGAAAACTTAAATAAGACATTAAATTAAGTTTTTATGCAAAAGTACATAATTATATCCTTATGTAACTCGAGCTATAACGCACACATATTCAGCTTTTCAAAACTATCTCCTGCAGAAAACTGTTTTAGACTATTTTTAACATGTTTTACTTACACAAATGTACACGAGACCTATATATATCACAAGATCTGGTTTAATAAATATATTAACACATATGTTTCCAGCCTTTGATGATCATACACACGACACACACATAACATAGAATATACGAGCCAAGTAAAACACATGAAATCATACCAAACCAGCCCTAGTTCTCTAGTATCAAATGCATATGTTTCTCATAGACGCTTAGGGTTTTATATCAGATTTTAAAGGTATGTAATAGAGATCATATTAGGCTGAATAGATCAGGTTTAGGGTCGAATTAATAAGGAGTCGAATCAGATCAGAAACATGAGTTGATTTGATTTGGTATTTACATATCGAAACATCCAATACCGTTATGATTTTATGTGATCTTCTATATACGTTTTAACATATAGTTCGAATAGAATAGACCAGACCTTTGTTTAGTATGTATACGGATTAGATTTCAAGTTTATATATATTCAGATTATATGTGCAATCATGTGTCGAATAGAAAAGAGATACAAGATCGATTAGAGATACCTTATGATGAATCGAATAAAGGAGAGAACAAGAACGAAACCCTCACGAATCAAACCCTAATCACGATCCAAACAACAAGCACCAAGAGTTGACGATTACACGACCTCAACAACACTTTTTAAGGGCCACGAACAGCAGCAATCTTGATCTTTGATGGAGAAAGAAAAAAAACGTAGCAGCCGTGTATGTGTGTGTTTTGTGTTTTGATCGTATGAATGGAGTGGAGAAGAGACAAGAACTCACGTTATAAGGAAGAAGGAGAGGGCTGTATAAAAGGAAGGCAGTAACCGATCATAATTGATAATGGATCGGTTATGAGGTGATTTAGGAGGTTACAAACATAGAAACGTGTTTTAATGCATGTAATTTAGGAAGGTGCATAATATGTGCACAATTATTTATGTGAGTTAATTTTAATTTAATTATAATACATAACATATAGTTTAGGTAAAGGTTTTAAATTATAGCAAAACTTAGGTTAGGCTTCGAATTAATAAAAAATATGGAAACCGAATTTTTGGGTTTTACAACTCTTCCCCTCAAAAAAAAAAAATTGTCCTCGAAATTGAATTGAAAGCGAAATAGATACGTACCAGACTACGAAAAGAAATGTGGATAACTTGTTCGCATCGATTCCTCGGTCTCCCAGGTAGCTTCACGCTCTGGGTGATTCTTCCAAAGAATTTTAACAAACGGAATGACTTTGTTTCTCATGACCCTATCTTGTCGATCTAAAATAGCTTCGGGTTCCTCAGAAAGAGACATATCAGGCTGAATCTGATCAAAAGGATAAGATTCCACATGCAACGGGTGATAATTGTATCCCCTCAAAAGAGATACATGGAAGACATTATGAACATGTGATAACTGCGGAGGTAGAGCCAGACGATAAGAAACCTACCCAATACGATCAAGAATCTCAAACGGTCCAATGAATCGTAGCAAAGTCAAAAATAAAGATGAATTACGAAAGGAAAAGATGAAGAAGGAAACCTAAAGTCTACCCAATCCTCACAGGTCATAGCCTAAACTCTACAGGTCGAACCTAGGGCTCCGATACCATATTTGTAACACCCCAACCCGACAAGGGTAGAAGTATCACATTGTGGTGGCATATCAGAACATACATAAATAAACGCAAGCGGAAGTCTTATCATAAATATCAAAGGAAAGTAAGTCAACATGACTTAAACAATACATAAGTTCCAAAAGAAATCCAAATGAAGGAAACATCATAATCTGAGTCTCAAAATAATGAAATAACATAGTGTCAAAGCTAAGATGTCTAGGGTAAGTCTGTGTAATAACCGTACTTTTTACTGACTATTTGACCTTGCCGTTTCTCTCATGTTGTCGCTCTGTAAATGCTTGGAGATGTTGTTGATATTGTTATTGAGTTTAGTATCTTGTTTGGGTCTCGATTGTGTCGTTTAGACCTTGCGGAAATGTTCTGGGCCAGAGATATAGCGCACGCTAGGCCTAGGCTAACGCACGCTAATTCTGCTTGATTAGCGCACGCTAGCTTTGAGCCGTAGCGCGCGCTAAGAGGATCAGTCAGGTCAGAACCAGTATTTCAGACTGCTCTCTGGATTGGCGGATTAACGCACGCTAGGAGTTGTTAGCTTGCGCTATTCATGGTTAGTAGCGCACGCTAACATTCGTTCGTAGCACACGCTACCGGGCTGATCGGCAGAGGCAGTGAGGTTGCCAGGTTTTCTGGACTATCAGGTAGCGTATGCTAGGCTTCGGCTAGCGCACGCTAAAGCTATTGCTTAACGCACGCTAAGGCATATCGGTAGCGCACGCTAAGTTTTGAGCAGGGCGGAGACAGTAAGTTCTGGACTCCAGTACTGGATGCCACATTTTGGACTAGCGCACGCTAGAGACAGATGATTAGCGCACGCTAATGGAGTCGACAGAAGCCACTGGACTATCCGGTGACTTCGCTAGCGCACGCTAATGAAGGAGGAGTAGCGTGCGCTAGACTGGACAGATATATATATGGCAGTTGACTTTATTTTCGTCATTTCTCACCTTCTTCACTCCTTTTCGATGGGAATCGCTCGGGAGAGACGATCTTAGGCGATTGGAGGCGATATTGCCTCTAACAACAACATATTTGGTTGGAGAACAAGGATTTCACAACATCTAATTCATCCTAACGTCCGAATCAAGGTAAAAATCCTTAGAACCCTACTTTTTGGGAATTTTGGGGTTTTTTGTAGATTCGTCCGATTTATCCGTTTTGAAGCTTGAGAACCTTGAGATTATGATGTATCTATACCATATGCATGCTTTTCCTACGATTTTACGGTTTGGATTGTGCCGTTTTCGGACATGTGAGATTTTGGATGATTTTCCAACCTCTAGTTGATTATCCGTATATTTTTATGAATCGTAGACGGGTTTCGAGGGTTTCTTCGTGTAATTCGAATATGGATAATTGATTATCATATTCCTTGCGAATCATCTAGGTGCCGGAAGCGTGTTCTTGGACCTACCGAACTCATACCCCCTTTTTCCGTTCGATTTCTCGATGTCTCAAAGGCAAGTATATATTTATGATTGTACGTTCTTGACTTTAAAAGTAAGATATATTGATGACATGATATGAACGAACCACTTTGGGGCGGGCCGATAGGTACCCTAAGGGTTCCGTAGCCTCTGGTGCGGTTCCATGGTAATCATACATGTAATGATGACGGACGATATGAACGAACCACTTTGGGGCGGGCCGATAGGTCCCCTAAGGGTTCCGTAGCCTCTGGTGCGGTTCCACGGTATTCATATATCCATTGATGCGATGCTATGAGATTTAGTTATTCCGGAATACTAGTCTTGAATTGATGAATTGACGGTTACATTTACTTTATTATCGAGGAGTATTGTGTTTCATACTTGATATACTTGCACTAGCTATTCGACGGCTAACCCCTTTATGGGGGAAATACTTTTTATGTATTTCAGGTTCCAGGAGAGCGGACAGGCAGGTATCGGTTCGGCATGAAGATGGTGCGCAAGAGTGATACTGTGTTTGTCCTCCGGTTATGTTTGAGTTTTCTATTCAGTATTGTTGTACTGGAATAGTCATTGAATACTCGAGTATTGTTTTCCAATTTTCTTGATGTTCCGGCCTGTGTTTGCCGAGGTATTTATTGGTGTTGTGATGTCTTTAGATACAATGGATATGTTTTGAATACCCTCTGTATTGTTCTTCCTTCCATTGTATGTAGACCTTATCGGTCCAAAATTTTAGTTCCGCGTATGTTTAGCCTTGTGGGTCCCACGGTGGGGCTTACGGCGCTGTAATATTCCCTGAATAACTTGGGGGTGTTACAGAATATGGTATCAGAGCTTAGGTCTATGGATACCTAGGCTGTCGGTCTTTTGGGTTGAATGAGTCGTCATTTATCCACAGTATCACTACTCTGCCATCATCACAGTGCGACCGGTACTTGTAAGACCTCTTACTCTTCTGATGTTTCCTTATTCATTATGCTCCTTTTATTGGTATTCTTGAGAATCGATCACCTTAATGACGTGCAATTGAATTGTGCTTATGTACCTTGTGTGTTCTTCAGTATGTCAGCTGGTAGGGGCCGTGGTCGTGGACGAGGAAGAGTTCGTGGCGCGACCGTTTCCATTAGTTCAGTTGCGGGGTCGACCAACCCCAGTTTGTTGAACTCGGTGCATCCTGACACCGAGAGTCAGCACGACCAGTCGAACGGTCAGGGGAACAACGCGAACGTTGGAGTTGCGAATGCACTTCAACAATTAGCTACTCAGATGACCATTTTAGCCCAAATTGTTCAGCTGAATAATCCGAACCCAAACATGGATGCCCTGCTTTAGAATGTAATCCGCATGCACCCTCCACAGTTTGGCGGTGCCACAGATCCGTTAGGCTGGGAAGATTGGCTAGCGGAGTTGGAAAAGATTTTCGAGGCGGTTGATTGCCCCGAAGTGAGGAAAGTACCGATTGCTCAGTATTTCCTCACTAAGGAGGCTACTACCTGGTGGAAGGTCATCAAGCCACAGGATCGTATTGCCACGTGGGATGAATTTAGGGAGCTTTTGGAGGCCGAGTTTTGCCCTTGGCCGGTGCGAGAGGGTCGAATCCGAGCCTTTTTCGAGGCTAAACCACAAGATATTCCCGTTTCTCAGGCGATCGTGGAGTACAACCAACAATTAATCCATGTGAAGGATCAAGTGCGTAATGAGCGTGATAAGATCCGTTATTTTGATATGCGGATGAATTTGGACTTACGGCGGTACATGGCCGGATTTGCTTGTACCACACTGAAAGAGTATCAGGACAGAGCTTTAGCCCATGATATGTTGAACCCTGACAACGATACCGTTGAAGAACCGAAGAAGCAGAAAGTCGCGGGAAATTTTTTTGATTCTAAGGGTGGAAACTTTCAGAGGTCACAGACGACTAATCGTTCTGCCGGACAGTCGTCACGTTCTAATAAAGGAAAGAGGGGTTACCATCCTACTCCGGGTACCACAAAGCGCACGGTGACTTGCTATAATTGTGGCCGTTCAGGCCACGTTAATTTAGAATGCCGCTTTCCACCATTGAAGTGTCACACGTGCGGACAGATGGGACATAGAACGGCTTATTGTTCCGAGCCGAATCAGACTTTGGACACTCGGGCTTCTGCCCCAGCACCACTTGATCAAAATATGAATCAACGACAATCTTTTGGTCAACCTCAGCAGAATTTCGGCAGGGGCCGGGGACGGGGTCAGAACGCTGGAGGGGGAAACTCTAGCGTCGGTTCGGTACAACCACGGGTTTATGAGATGCATCGAACAGATGAACCCGACGCGGCGGTGGCTTCAGGTACCATCCATATTTTATCTTATCCAGTCCGTGTACTTTTTGATACGGGTGCTACACATTCTTTTATTTCTTTGGAGTGTGTACGCCGTTTGAATATAACTTGTTTAACTGCTTGCGATCCCTTTATCGTGAAACTGCCTAGCGGGGATAGAATTGTGGGGAATCGGGAGATTAGAGATTTTTCGGTGATTATATCCGGTATGGAATGGTTATCGAATCTGATTGTAGTTGATATGGAAGGCGAGGACGTGATCCTCGGCGAGGATTGGCTTGATAATCACCAAGCGATTATGAATTACCGTGCCAAGGTTATCACCATGATGACTAAAGACGGATCTGAGTACTCATTTTTGGACGTAAGTCGGGCCAATCCAAGTTACTTATCAGTGCCATGAAAGCCGTAAAACTTTTGAATAAAGGTTGTACGGGCTATTGGTGTTATGCTTTGAAAACGGAAGGAAATGAAGTCGATTTCTCTTCGATTCCGGTTGTTAATGAGTATCCCGATGTTTTTCCGGATGACCTCCCGGGATTACCGCCAGATCGAGAGATAGAATTTACCGTGGACTTAGAGCCAGATGCGGCCCCGATTTCTAAAGCACCTTATCGGATGGCACCTTCCGAGATGCAGGAATTGAAGACTCAGTTGGGTGAACTCCTGGAAAAAGGGTACATCAGACCGAGCGCTTCGTCTTGGGGCGCTCCCGTTCTCTTCGTGAGGAAGAAGGATGGTTCATTACGTTTGTGCATCGACTACCGTGAGCTGAACAAACTGACCATCAAGAACAAGTATCCTTTGCCTCGTATAGACGATTTATTTGATCAATTGCAAGGGGATGCGGTTTTCTCGAAGATTGATTTAAGATCCGGGTATTATCAACTCAGGGTGAGGGAGTCCGACGTTCCGAAAATGGCGTTTCGGACGAGATATGGGCATTATAAATTTGTAGTTATGCCTTTTGGGTTGACTAATGCGCCGGCAGTATTCATGCAGTTAATGAATAAAATATTCATCGAGTACCTCGACAGGTGTGTGGTCGTCTTTATTGACGACATCTTGATCTATTCTCGAGATAAGGAGGAACATGCCCGACACTTGCGTTTGGTTTTAAACATTTTGAGAACCGAGCACCTCTATGCAAAATTCTCGAAATATGTGTTTTGGTTGGAAGAAGTTATGTTTCTCGGCCATGTGATTTCGGCCGAAGGGGTTCGTGTAGACCCACAGAAGATTGAGGCAGTGCTAGATTGGGCACCGCCTAAAAATGTTAAGGAAGTTCGTAGCTTTTTGGGCCTTGCTGGGTATTACCGTCGGTTTGTCGAGGGGTTCTCGAAACTCGCTCGACCGCTTACGAAATTGCTCCAAAAGACCGAAAAGTTTATTTGGACGGATGAGAGACAACAGAGCTTCGATGAACTGAAGAGACGATTGACTTCAGCGCCGATTCTAACTTTACCACATGGTAGCGAGGGCTTTGCAGTTTATAGTGACGCTTCGGGTCAATGCCTGGGCTGTGTACTTATGCAGCATGACAAGACGATAGCTTTTGCGTCACGAAAATTAAAGCCTTATGAGGTGAATTATCCTACTCACAATTTAGAGTTGGCCGCAATTGTCTTCGCACTCAAGATTTGGCGGCATTATTTGTATGGTTCACCATGTCGGATTTATACCGATCACAAGAGCCTGAAGTATATTTTCAGTCAGAAGGAGCTGAATATGAGACTGAGACGTTGGTTAGAATTGATAAAGGATTATGATTTGGAAATTCTTTACCACCCCGGAAAAGCCAATGTCGTTGCGGATGCTTTGAGCCGCAAATCGGCATCTCTTCAAATGCTCGAGGTTCTTACATCACAGACGAAAATTCGTCAGGACTTAATTGAGCAAGGGATAGAAGTTTGGCTTCAACGAGTACAGGGACAGTTGTGTACTCTCGAAATTACTTCGTCCTTAGTTGATGACATCAAAGGGAAGCAGTGGAGTGACCCGATGATTTCTCAACTGAAGGAAGATGTAATTAAAGGAAAAGCTCCTGGCTTTATGGTTCACGAGGATAGTATTCGAGATTTCGTATGTGCTTTGTGTTCCGAATGATTTAGAGTTGAGGCAGAGAATTCTCCGAGAAGCTCATGCTACGCCTTACTCAATCCACCCTGGGACGAGTAAGATGTACAAAGATTTGAAGCGCAATTTTTGGTGGAATAACATGAAGAAGGATGTTACGGAGTTTGTACTACGGTGCTTGACGTGTCAACAAGTCAAGATCGAACATCAATGACCAGCGGGGTTGTTGAAACCACTTCCCATTCCCGAGTAGAAGTGGGAAGACATCTCGATGGATTTCATCACTGGCATGCCGAGAACTCGGGCTAGAATGAATATGATTTGGGTAATTGTCGATCGGTTGACCAAGTCTGCACACTTTTTGGGTATTAAGAATACTTGGGGACCGGATAGACTGGCTCGAAGCTTTATTGCTGAGATCGTGAGGTTACACGGTGCCCCCAAGACCATTGTTTCTGATCGAGATGGCTGTTTCGTATCGCATTTTTGGCAGGCCGTTCATCAGGCTCTGGGTACGGAGTTGAGATTGAGCACTTCCTTTCATCCTCAGTCGGACGGTTAGACAGAGAGGACGATTCAGACGTTGGAAGATATGTTACGGGCTTGTGCCTTGGATTGGAGTAATGGTTGGGAGCTTCACTTACCATTGATCGAGTTTGCTTACAATAATAGTTGGCATGCGTCGATTAAAATGGCACCCTTCGAGGCACTCTATGGTAGGCGATGTAGGTCGCCATTATGTTGGGATGAGGCTTCTGAGCTAGTTGGGACGGAGCTGGATATGTTGATGGAGACTAAGGAAAAGATTTTTATTATCCGGGACCGATTCTTTGGCCGCCCGAGTCAATGTAAATCTTATGCTGATACTCGTCGTCGACCCTTGGAGTTTGAGGTGGGGGATCATGTCTTGCTCAAGGTGTCGCCGACCAGAGGAGTTTTCCGCTTTGGGAAAAAGGGGAAACTTAGTCCGAGGTATATCGGACCCTTCGAGATTTTGGACAGAGTTGGAGATTTAGCTTATCGCTTGGCGTTGCCTCTAGCTTTGAACCATGTCCACAGTGTTTTTCACGTGTCTCAGTTGAGAAAGTACGTGCCGGATCCGAGCCACATTATCGACTACATTAAGATTGACGTAGCCGAGGATATTACCTTTCCGGAGAAACCCGTGAAGATTCTTGAGCATCGCGAGAAACAACTTCGGCATAAGATCATTCCACTGGTTAAAGTGCAATGGTCGAGCAATGGAGTCGAGGAGGCGACTTGGGAGACGGAAGAGAAGATGCGGGTGGAATACCCCGAACTATTTATTTCTTAAGTTTCGGGACGAAACTTCTTTTTAGAGGAGGAGAATATAATAACCGTACTTTTTACTGACTGTTTGACCTTGCCGTTTCTCTCATGTTGTCGCTCTGTAAATGCTTGGAGATGTTGTTGATATTGTTATTGAGTTTCGTATCTTGTTTGGGTCTCGATTGTGTCGTTTAGACCTTGCGGAAATGTTCTAGGCCAGAGATATAGCACACGCTAGGCCTAGGCTAACGCACGCTAATTCTGCTTGATTAGCGCACGCTAGCTTTGAGCCATAGCGTGCGCTAAGAGGATCAATCACGTCAGAACCAGTATTTCGGACTGCTCTCTGGATTGGCGGATTAACGCACGCTAGGAGTTGTTAGCTTGCACTATTCGTGGTTAGTAGCGTACGCTAACATTCGTTCGTAGCGCACGCTACCGGGCTGATCAGCAGAGGCAGTAAGGTTGCCAGGTTTTCTGGACTATCAGGTAGCGTACGCTAGGCTTCGGCTAGCGCACGCTAAAGCTATTGCTTAACGCACGCTAAGGCATATCGGTAGCGCACGCTAAGTTTTGAGCGTATGAGACAGAAGTTCGACTCCGATCGATGCCACATTTTGGACTAGCGCACGCTAGAGATAGACGATTAGCGCACGCTAACGGAGCCGGCAGAAGCCACTGGACTATCCGGTGACTTCGCTAGCGCACGCTAATGAAGGAGGAGTAGCGTGCGCTAGACTGGACAGATATATATATGGCAGTTGACTTTATTTTCGTCATTTCTCACCTTCTTCACTCCTTTTCGACGGGAATCGCTCGGGAGAGACGATCTTGGGCGATTGGAGGCGATCTTCCCTCTAACAACAACATATTTGGTTGGAGAACAAGGATTTCACAACATCTAATTCATCCTAACGTCCGAATCAAGGTAAAAATCCTTAGAACCCTACTTTTTGGGAATTTTGGGGTTTTTTGTAGATTCGTCCGATTTATCCATTTTGAAGCTTGAGAACCTTGAGATTATGATGTATCTATACCGTATGCATGCTTTTCCTACGATTTACGGTTTGGATTGTGCCGTTTTCGGACATGTGAGATTTTGGATGATTTTCCAACCTCTAGTTGATTATCCGTATATTTTTATGAATCGTAGACGGGTTTCGAGGGTTTCTTCGTGTAATTCGAATATGGATAATTGATTATCATATTCCTTGCGAATCATCTAGGTGCCGGAAGCGTGTTCTTGGACCTACCGAACTCATACCCCCTTTTTCCGTTCGATTTCTCGATGTCTCAAAGGCAAGTATATATTTATGATTGTACGTTCTTGACTTTAAAAGTAAGATATATTGATGACATGATATGAACGAACCACTTTGGGGCGGGCCGATAGGTACCCTAAGGGTTAGCCTCTGGTGCGGTTCCATGGTAATCATACATGTAATGATGATGGACGATATGAACGAACCACTTTGGGGCGGGCCGATAGGTCCCCTAAGGGTTCCGTAGCCTCTGGTGCGGTTCCACGGTATTCATATATCCATTGATGCGATGCTATGAGATTTAGTTATTCCGGAATACTAGTCTTGAATTGATGAATTGATGGTTACATTTACTTTATTATCGAGGAGTATTGTGTTTCATACTTGATATACTTGCACTAGATATTCGACGACTAACCCCTTTATGGGGGAAATACTTTTTATGTATTTCAGGTTCCAGGAGAGCGGACAGGCAAGTATCGGGTCGGCATGAAGATGGTGCGCAAGAGTGATACTGTGTTTGTCCTCCGGTTATGTTTGAGTTTTCTATTCAGTATTGTTGTACTGGAATAGTCATTGAATACTCGAGTATTGTTTTCCAATTTTCTTGATGTTCCGGCCTGTGTTTGCCGAGGTATTGATTGGTGTTGTGATGTCTTTAGATACAATGGATATGTTTTGAATACCCTCTGTATTGTTCTTCCTTCCATTGTATGTAGACCTTGTCGGTCCAAAATTTTAGTTCCGCGTATGTTTAGCCTTGTGGGTCCCACGGTGGGGCTTACGGCGCTGTAATATTCCCTGAATAACTTGGGGGTGTTACAGTCTGCACTCAGCTCCTACTCTCATCCCAAAGGATAGCCCCAGCTCCTAGCTTAATAACCTGCCGCGGAGAAAAGAAAATATGACTGAGCTTAAAAGCCCAGTGAACAGATATATAAACAAACGAATAACTGATACATATATAAGAATAAGAAAAAAATAAATAAGCTCCTGCTGAAAAGAATGTCATCTGTCAAATGAATAAGGGATTAACGGCCAACTGAACAAATCTCGTGAGTCAACTGAAACAAGAATATGGAGAATCAAAGGATAAGAGGATATAGTGCATTGGGGCAAGCATAAGGTATAAACAAATGGATATCAAAAGTAAGGAAAGGTCAGTAATCCACCATGAGCTCGAACACAAATCAAATCAAACATCTTAGTAACCATGGAGTATCTAACTCCCGAACATGTGAAAGACGTGTATTGCACACAATCATCAATCACCGAACATATCATATCATATCATGTCATATCCAATCAAATACGATTCGAACCTAGGATGCATCCATACGCCCCCGAACAATCGTATTGGCCATAACCAATATAAAGTTCACATATCACAACAAAATGGGACGGTGTGGAACATCACTCAACCACACTATAGTCGTGCCATTGGTGCATCAATGACACGGACATGTTACCTTCATGGCTAGGAAACGAACTTGGCTCGGGTATCAAACTGAAGGGTTCAAATGGCATATCATGTGAAAGTTCATATCAAAGGTTCATATCAAATGTATCATATCAAAGGTTCGAGAATATCTGTACGAATATCAAAACAAACGAAACAACTGATACAATGGTAGAGAGAAGGGGGTATCAAGAATATCCGTACGAATAATCAAAACAAACGAAACAACCGATAACAATGGTAGAGAGAAGGGGGTATCAAGAATATCCGTATGAATAATCAAAACAAACGAAACAACCGATAACAATGGTAGAGAGAAGGGGGTATCAAGAATATCCGTACGAATAATCAAAACAAACGAAACAACCGATAGCAATGGTAGAGAGAAGGGGGTATCAAGAATATCCGTACGAATAATCAAAACAAACGAAACAACCGATAACAATGGTAGAGTGACACGCTTTTAGTGTAACTATCGCAAGTGCACGATATCGTATCAAGTAGTAAAGTGGACTTTTTGAGTCCGGTTTATCGATCCCACAAGGAAGTTTTGTTATAATTTGAATTATACACTATTAGTCTATTTTTATAGATACTTAAGATGAGTGAAACACACAATTAAAAAGTTTTGTTTAATAATTGCAAAGAAATTGTAATAATAGTTCTAATATTATAAGGAAATAAAAAGATAGCAATAATAATAGATTGATTATCGATAAAATGAAATAGTTGGGATTACAAACTTAGTTCGTCATTAGTTATAAAAGATGTATTGGAGATCATAAGATGAATTTACTTATTATGTTGTGTAGATTCGATTTTCCTTAAAAAGACGGTTTCTCTTTCGAACTATAAAACGTCCCTTACATATTGAATCAATCCACTATATTTCTATGTTGATTGGCTTCAATACATAGCATTAGGATTTATGAAAATAACTCAAAGAATCATCTAAGGACTAGGTGTATATTTCTATCCCCTAGAACAACTTAGAGTGAAGATCATTTGATCTAATCAAACATATTTTCTTTCGAAACATATGAAGACCATAAATATCTTCATTAATTGGCCAAATAAATAAAGATTGTAAAAACAATGAAAATCACACACAATAATAAGTAATTCACAATAGATCTTTTATACAAACATAAATAACATGACTAACCTTGTTTATAATCCCAACTTAAGGAACTTAGCCCATTAAGGGTTTATTACACATTTTACAAGCTTTGGTGGTCATGTTTAGTTGAATCAAGAGAAAGAATTGATCCTAACTCCCTTAGTAGATAAAGGAGATAGAAACAATAAACTCTCTGAACAACATATGTTATACCACACTTACAAAGATCACTCAAGAACACAAGTGTGTTCTTCAAAAAGAAAAGTTTACAAGAAAATGGAAAATTATAAGATGAATCATGAATGATGAAGGATCTAAGGGGTCTATTTATACACCTAAAGTCATCTAATAGCTCCAAAACTCCAGCATTATTACATTAGATCGGATCAATGCCAGTCATCCCCTCAATAATACACAAAAAGTATAAAAAATTAGACAAATCATAGTAATCTGTCAAGAGTTACGGCCGTAACATTCAGGAGTTACGGCCGTAACTAGGGTGACTTACGGCCGTAACCCCTGAATGTTACGGCCGTAACTCGGCTTCGTAAATTTGCTCATTTGAAGCTTGGATAGTTACGTTTTTTGGCCCAGAATTTCTCAGACTTTGCGTTTTTGCCCCAGATTTTCTTCGGATGATAACTTTTGATATATAACTCTGATTTTGAATCCGGAAAGACTACTGAATTCGTCTCGGAAAGCCCTACGACATGAATATATCAAAATTCAATAAAGAGAATATTTATTAAACATGTTGTTTCTTGAGTAATTCAGTTATTTAATCCGATCATCATCCGATAAAAATAAAATTATTAAAACTATTAAATTAAAAGCAAAAAACGAGTAGACTATGTAACACCCCGAGATATTCGGGATAATTACAGCGCCGTAAACCCTTTAAATAAGGATTTACAAGGCTAATTAAAAAGGAAAGTGAATATAAGACGTCAATACTTGCGAAAATTCGAGTTTATGAAAACGTACAACTGGTTCAACGGATAATTAATACAACCATATCGAATTAATATCAAAGGACACACGTACTCGAGTACAGAAACCAAACCAAGACAACAAATCTCCAATAACAATAAACATCACTGAACCCCTTCGTCATCACGTCGGTACTGTGGCTGTTTCCCTGCTCCTTGGCTACCTGAACATCAAAACAAATGTCCACCCCCGAAGGGGTTAGCAAAACAATGCTAGTACAAGTATCGTATTTAAACAATTCGAATATGCATCAACAATACACAACAAGACATATCACACGGGCTTCCGCTACCGGAACCCGACAATGCGAATCTACAAGATTCCATTACACAGCATGGGTATTCCAATGATCCAGCGCCCTCAGCATAGATCCCAAGATGATCCCGTCGGACCAACACGAGGTGGAAATAACCCGTCCAATGATCCAGCGCCCTCAGCCTAGATCCCAAGATGATCCCGTCGGACCAACACGAGGTGGACATCCGATCCAGCGCCCTCAGCATAGATCGTACAACGTATACAAACACAACTCATGCATACACATATGCCAAATCATTATGTTCATCAACATGAACATATAAACAATATACAACGAATATCATGACAAATCAATGAAGTAAATATCATGTTCAACAACATGCATAATCATACGTATATTCCAAAAATACCGATATTAACATATCATGATACTTGCCTCGAAGATGGCAAGAATGATATACTACAATGCTTTCGACGCACTCGAAGGCCGCCCCCTCCGATCAACGTAACAAGCTCGAACCTTAACAAAAGGAACGATATACAAATCATCTCGAGTCGAACAATGGCCTAACAATTCGACCTACGGCCGAAAAGCTCAAACTAGACAAGCTGCCTGGATTGCTTAGCGCGCGCTACGTACTATACGTAACGTGCGCTAAGCTGAACTGTTAGCGTACGCTATCGTATAGGACTAGCGTGCGCTAGCCACAAACTGGCAGTCTGACTCGGCTGCCTCATAACGTACGCTACATACGTTCTGTGCGAAAACCGAACCTCGATGGCGCACGTTAACTCACACATGTTAGCGTGCGCTAATCTTGCATGGCAGAATACTACGAACCGAAAACTGGGTTGAATGATGAAGAACTCATGAACCCTATGGTGATATTACAAGTTATCCTCGGGCATATCATGCTAATAAGGTTTCTGGAGGATTTCTATGATCATGAGATACAAATATACGGATAGTTATCTCGATATCACAATTCCTCTACGATCTTCAAGAAATAATCTAAGTTCCATCGTCTTATGTTCCAAAACACATGATTCCAACGTATACAACGTATCAACTGGGTAATATCCGATTACTTGATCATAAATCGATTTAAACATGCTTAGGAGTCCTTATAATAAGATGGTTCAAAGGTTCATTCGACATCTAGTACCGATACGTCAAAAGTATCCTTCTAACATGTGATGACCGATAAAAACGAGATACTTGCTATCCAAACATGATTCAAACTTCCTCATGAACATTACTAATCATTGGTGAAGAATCACCTACCTCAAAGTAGTGAAGAACACGGATGAAAATGAAGCAATCCAACACCCAAGGCTCGAACACCAATCTCCAATGATATATGATCTTCAATCTCGAACTAGGAGGTTGATATGGAGTGTTTAAGACGAATGGAGTTATGTTACAAGTGCAAGAGTTCGGGTTATGGGGGAAGAAAGGACTGAATTCACGAATAGGATGCTGTCCTATTTATAATAATTGGTTATTAGCGCGCGCTACACCCTGTTCGTAGCGTGCGCTAACGGCTCACAGTCTAAACTGTACTCGGCACTTAGCGTACGCTACGCATATTCCTGTAGCGTGCGCTAAGGCGTTGACCCGGCTTTTCCCGAAAGCCGTCCAGGTACATCCGACAGGATCCGACAGGGGTCCCCCGGCCAGATCTCACCTACCGCACGTCTCAATCCGTCTGACCACGCATAGCGTGCGCTACTTACACTCGGTAGCGTGCGCTATACAACCATGTTAGCGTACGCTACCCTTAGCCTGTAGCGTGCGCTACATGCACAGATTTTCACCCTTTTAAAATCACATACACGAAATTATATGCTCGACGACATCGGATTATGAAATACGGAGAAAAATACTCAGGCAAAAGTACAATCATTACAATATCACAAGTTCCAATTACCTAACAGAAATCTCGGGTATTACATCCTTCCTCCCTAAAAAGAAGTTTCGTCCCGAAACTTAGGATGAAAACAACTCCGGATATTTAGCCTTCATACCGTCCTCCGTTTCCCAAGTGGCCTCTTCGACTCCATGTCGTGACCATTGTACTTTAACCAAATGTATTGGTTTATTCCTCAATTGTTTGATCCGGCTCTCAAGTATCTTGATTGGTCTTTCTTCGAAGGTGCCATCATTAGCTATCTCGATCTCGTCTAAATCAATGACGTGACTGGGGTCCGGTACATACTTCCGCAGTTGGGATACGTGAAACACATTGTGAACATGACTCAGCGATGGCGGTAAGGCCAACCTGTACGCTAAATCCCCAACCTTATCTAGGATCTCAAATGGTCCGATATATCTCGGACTAAGCTTGCCTCTCCTCCCAAAACGGAAAATCCCTCGTGTAGGAGACACCTTCAATAGCACATGATCCCCAACGTCGAACTCTAGAGGACGACGACGTACATCGGCATAAGACTTCTGTCGACTTTGGGCAGTCAATAGTCTCTCTCGAATCAAAGCTATTTTCTCTTGAGTCTGAATAATCAATTCCGGTTCCGTCCCGATCAGATCCGAAGAATCATCCCAACACAGAGGCGATCGGCATCTCCTCCCGTACAAATCTTCAAATGGTGCCATTCTAATAGAAGCATGCCAACTATTATTGTAAGTGAATTCGATCAAGGGCAAGTGAACTTCCCAATCAGTTGACCAATCCAACGCACAAGCTCTAAGCATGTCTTCTACAGTTTGAATAGTCCTTTCGGACTGACCGTCTGTTTGGGGGTGATAAGCTGTACTAAAGTTGAGCTCAGTCCCCAAAGCCTTGTGAATCGCTTTCGGAAGTGCGACACGAAACGACCATCTCGATCCGAAATAATGGTCTTCGGCGTCCCATGCAATCTGACTATCTCCGCAACAAACACTCGTGCCAATCTCTCGGGTCCCCATGTATCCTTGATTCCTAGGAAATGAGCCGACTTGGTTAGTCGATCAACTACGACCCAAATCATGTTCATTCCTGCTCTAGTCCTTGGCATACTTGTGATGAAATCCATCGAAATGTCCTCCCACTTCCATTCAGGGATCGGAGCGGCTTTAACATCCCGTGGTCAGCGATGTTCAATCTTAACCTGACAAGTCAAACACTTGAAACGTGCTGCCACGTCCTTCTTCATATTTCCCCACGAAGTTTTGTTTAAGATCCTTATACATCTTCTTCTTTGCCGGGTGAATAGAATAGGGCGCGCTATGAGCTTCTTTCAGAATAGTTCGTCTCAAATCATCATCATCGGGAACGCAAAGTCGACTTTGAAATCTCAGAATTCCATCATCTTGTATCACGAATCCTGGGGCTTTTCCTTTCTTTACTTCATCACATAATCGAAGGATCAGGGAATCGTCCAACTGCTTGGACTTGATCTTCTCGACTAGTGATGAAGTTAGTTCCATCACATAAAGTCGCCCTTGGATTCCTGGTGCCCATACTTCAATCCCTTCGCGGATCAGTTCCCGTTGAATACTGGTTTGGGGCGTAAGAGCTTCCAACACTCGAAGAGAAACAGGTTTACGGCTCAAAGCATCGGCTACTACATTTGCTTTCCCCGGATGATAGAGAATCTCTAAGTCGTAATCCTTGATCAATTCCAGCCACCTTCTCTGCCTCATGTTTAATTCCTTCTGACTGAAAATATATTTGAGGCTCTTATGATCCGTAAAGATTTGACAATGAGTGCCGTCGGATAATGTCGCCAATTTTTCAAAGCAAAACCACACTGCTAGCTCCGGATCATGAGTCGGATAATTAACCCGTGCGGTTTCAAGCCGAGAAGCATAAGCAATCACCTTATCATACGCATCAACACACAACCCAAACCCCGATTTGAAGCGTCAGTGTATACCATGAATCCATCAGTTCCTTCTGGCAGCGCTAATATAGGTGCTGTCGTCAGCCTCTCTTTAAGTTCGTCAAAACCAGCCTGGCATTTCTCATTCCACGTGAACTTTTGAGTTTTCTGTAACAGCTGGGTGAGCGGACGAGCAATTTTGGAAAATCCCTCTACAAAGCGGCGATAATATCCAGCTAGTCCTAAGAAGCTTCGGACTTCCTTCACGTTCTTAGGAGTTTCCCATTCCAAGATTGCTTCGACTTTCTTGGGTCCACTGAACTCCATCGGCGGATATCACATGCCCAAGGAAGGTTACTTCCTTAAGCGAGAACTTCGCATTTAGCAAATTTCGCATATAATTTGTTCCTTTCTCAAGATGCTCAAAACCACACGTAAATGATCGGCATGCTCCTCTGCGTCCTCGAATATATCAAAATGTCGTCAATGAAAACGACCACAAATTTATCCAAGTATTCCAAGAATACCCGATTCATCAATTGCATGAATACCGGGAGCATTGGTAAGTCCGAATGGCATCACCACAAATTCATAATGCCGTGGCGGGATCCGAAGCGATTTCGGTATATCGATTCCTTAATTCTCAATTGGTGGTATCACGATCGCAAGTCAATCTTCGAGAATACCCTCGCCCCTTGCGGTTGGTCAAACAAGTCGTCGATCCGAGGTATAGGATACTTATTCTTGATCGTCATCTTGTTAAGCTCCTGTAATCAATACGATCGGAGGGATCCGTCTTTCTTAGGACAAAGAAGGCAGGCGCTCCCAAGGGGAAACGCTTGGTTGAATATAGCCCTTACGTAACAATTCCTCCGGTTGCTTCTTGAGTTCATACATCTCGGTTGGCGCCATGCGGTATGGTGCCACTGAAATAGGGGTTGCTCCGGGTTCTAATTCGATGGTGAATTCCACTTCTCTTTGCGGGGTAACCCGGGTAGCTCGTCAGAAATACATCGAGAACTCATTCACAATGAAATAGACGAGCTCTATCTCTTCCTCTTTCCTCATGGCATAGCACCAAAGTCCGTGACATCCACTGCTTGATAATTTCACGACTTTCATTGCCTTGATCAATTTCCCCGAGCTTCCGGTCTCCATCCTCGGAATAAGTGTTCGGATCCGTCATCGGCAATGATGGAAATGACTCTCTCTCGGTAATTCAACACGGCTCCATAACGGTTGAGCCAATCATCTCAGAGAATTAAATCGTCACCGCATATGTCAATTACAATAAGATTCGATGGCCAATCTCTCCCTTCTATAGATCTTTGAAATCCCTAGCTTCTAGTGTTCCCACAATTTTCTCTCCGCTCGGTAATCCCACAACATAAGGTTCACAATTATACAAGCACGAGATGTTCAAACGATTAACACGGTTCAAAGATATAAAAGAATGCGTAGTTCCCGAATCGAACAAGACACTAGCTGGTTGCAAAGGATCTGAATCGTACACTGATGCAACGGCGGTGTTCAGTCGTCGAGATCTCCTCATTTCGTGCAGCGCGGAGGAACGGACCCGGCCTTTGGATGTCTCTCTCTTCCCGGCGTTACTGCTGAAATCCACTCTGTGTGTGCAGTTCACACTCATCTCCTTAGGAACCGGTCTTTGGAGTGCGGTTGCCAACAGATCTAGTAGCGGCTCCACGAAAGCCGCACGGTGCCCTTCTTGCCCACAATCGTAACAAGTCACGTAAGATGCGGGGCAATCTCTTGAATATGCCTGCCGACCACAATTGTAGCATTTCCTTGATGCGTCAAAGCTGCGATCTTTGTCAGGAACTTCTTTCCGCCTTTAGAAGGATGTGGAGGTTTCTAGCCGAATAAAGGAAGGCGGCCCTTGCGGGCCCCACCACTCTTGTTTTACGCAAAGTGCCGGTCACCTTCGCTTCTTTGCCTCTCTTGATTTCTCCACCGCCGCCTCTTTCATGTCGTAGGCCGGCGCTTTGTCTTGAAACTGCTGCAACGTAGTACACTCGAATCCGGACATGTCTTCTTTGAATCTCGGCTTCATCCGCATATCAAAATGAAAAATCTTTTACGCCTCCGTTCGACCAAGTGTCGCACACAAGTCGGTGATGATTAAAAGTTTTAATTACATCATCACAGATGCCTCCGAACTCTGTGGTGAGAAAAACTCTCGGATCTTCGCCTCTCTAACCGGACGAGGACAATCGTGCTTCCATCATTTGTTTGAATTCCATCCAATCCGCATTATGGTTCTCGGGTCGAATAGCCTCCCACCGGTCAAAGGCCTCCCGGTCGGAAAATACTGGGCAATGGGAACCTTCCGGTCCTCGGGACGATTAAGACCCGCGAATATCTTCTCCAACTCCTTGAGCCGGTGATCCCAAGTAAGTGCCTCACAGATCCGTCAAATTTTGGCGGGTGCAATTTAACCACCTCGGCCAAGCCATCTGTCTCCCTGTTATCCTCATGGTGCTTCTGTCCCATCGCTATCTGCATGCGATCAACGACTGGCGAACTGGTTTATCTGCGCCACCACCTGTTGAAGCACTCGGCATGTTCGGATTTGCGTCATCATTCGCCGATCCTTGCCGCCTCCGTAATGGGAATCGGTTCGACTAGCCGATATTTCTGGGGTAGTTGCGGAATCCTCATGTCTCATGTTACCACGTCCGCGTCCACGACCGCGTCCGCGTCCACGACCTCCTCTCAACATACTGTAAACGAAATTTCTCAATATACAGAACAAAAATTTTCGAAATAAAGTCCGTCAATACTCACAAAACAGTATTTAAGTAAAACGGTAGTATAAGAGATTAAGAGACTTACAACCACGGTCCACATGACGACTTCGGCTGAACAGTGATGTTACAAACAACCCGTAAATCAAATAACGTAAACAGACCCAAATAAAACCCGACTGCCAAGATATCCATAAATCTTAGCTCCGATACCATATTCTGTAACACCCCGAGATATTCGGGATAAATACAGCGCCGTAAACCCTTTAAATAAGGATTTACAAGGCTAATAAAAAAGGAAAGTGAATATAAGACGTCAATACTTGCGAAAATTCGAGTTTATGAAAACGTACAACTGGTTCAACGGATAATTAATACAACCATATCGAATTAATATCAAAGGACACACGTACTCGAGTACAGAAACCAAACCAAGACAACAAATCTCCAATAACAATAAACATCACTGAACCCCTTCGTCATCACGTCGGTACTGTGGCTGTTTCCCTGCTCCTTGGCTACCTGAACATCAAAACAAATGTCCACCCCCGAAGGGGTTAGCAAAAAAATGCTAGTACAAGTATCGTATTTAAACAATTCGAATATGCATCAACAATACACAACAAGACATATCACACGGGCTTCCGCTACCGGAACCCGACAATGCGAATCTACAAGATTCCATTACACAGCATGGGTATTCCAATGATCCAGCGCCCTCAGCATAGATCCCAAGATGATCCCGTCGGACCAACACGAGGTGGAAATAACCCGTCCAATGATCCAGCGCCCTCAGCCTAGATCCCAAGATGATCCCGTCGGACCAACACGAGGTGGACATCCGATCCAGCGCCCTCAGCATAGATCGTACAACGTATACAAACACAACTCATGCATACACATATGCCAAATCATTATGTTCATCAACATGAACATATAAACAATATACAACGAATATCATGACAAATCAATGAAGTAAATATCATGTTCAACAACATGCATAATCATACGTATATTCCAAAAATACCGATATTAACATATCACGATACTTGCCTCGAAGATGGCAAGAATGATATACTACAATGCTTTCGACGCACTCGAAGGCCGCCCCCTCCGATCAACGTAACAAGCTCGAACCTTAACAAAAGGAACGATATACAAATCATCTCGAGTCGAACAATGGCCTAACAATTCGACCTACGGCCGAAAAGCTCAAACTAGACAAGCTGCCTGGATTGCTTAGCGCGCGCTACGTACTATACGTAACGTGCGCTAAGCTGAACTGTTAGCGTACGCTATCGTATAGGACTAGCGTGCGCTAGCCACAAACTGGCAGTCTGACTCGGCCGCCTCATAACGTACGCTACGTACGTTCTGTGCGAAAACCGAACCTCGATGGCGCACGTTAACTCACACATGTTAGCGTGCGCTAATCTTGCATGGCAGAATACTACGAACCGAAAACTGGGTTGAATGATGAAGAACTCATGAACCCTATGGTGATATTACAAGTTATCCTCGGGCATATCATGCTAATAAGGTTTCTGGAGGATTTCTATGATCATGAGATACAAATATACGGATAGTTATCTCGATATCACAATTCCTCTACGATCTTCAAGAAATAATCTAAGTTCCATCGTCTTATGTTCCAAAACACATGATTCCAACGTATACAACGTATCAACTGGGTAAAATCCGATTACTTGATCATAAATCGATTTAAACATGCTTAGGAGTCCTTATAATAAGATGGTTCAAAGGTTCATTCGACATCTAGTACCGATACGTCAAAAGTATCCTTCTAACATGTGATGACCGATAAAAACGAGATACTTGCTATCCAAACATGATTCAAACTTCCTCATGAACATTACTAATCATTGGTGAAGAATCACCTACCTCAAAGTAGTGAAGAACACGGATGAAAATGAAGCAATCCAACACCCAAGGCTCGAACACCAATCTCAATGATATATGATCTTCAATCTCGAACTAGGAGGTTGATATGGAGTGTTTAAGACGAATGGAGTTATGTTACAAGTGCAAGAGTTCGGGTTATGGGGAAGAAAGGATGAATTCACGAATAGGATCTTGTCTATTTATAATAATTGGTTATTAGCGCGCTACACCTGTTCGTAGCGTGCGCTAACGGCTCACGATCTAAATCAGACTCGGCACTTAGCGTCGCTACGCATATTCTGTAGCGTGCGCTAAAGGCGTTGACCGGCTTTTCGAAAGCCGTCCAGTACATCCGACAGATCCGACGAGGTCCCCGGCCAGATCTCACCTACCGCACGTCTCAATCCGTCTGACCACGCATAGCGTGCGCTACTTACACTCGGTAGCGTGCGCTATACAACCATGTTAGCGTACGCTACCCTTAGCCTGTAGCGTGCGCTACATGCACAGATTTTCACCCTTTTAAAATCACATACACGAAATTATATGCTCGACGACATCGGATTATGAAATACGGAGAAAAATACTCAGGCAAAAGTACAATCATTACAATATCACAAGTTCCAATTACCTAACAGAAATCTCGGGTATTACAGACTAGCTCAATTATGGGTAAATTTTATCGATACAAACCATGGATAAGTGTACAAAACTGACACTTATCACACCCCCAAACTTGAATTCTTGCTAGTCTCGAGCAAGACTCTTTATTATTCACACTCCAAAAATAAAAATAAAAATCACTTAAAATAAGAAAATTAATACACACATAAATTAAAATATAAAAAGAGAAAAGGAGATCAAAATGCCATTAATAAACAACAACCAGCTTTATACAGTAGATAGAAATGAATCAAGATTCAAAATAAATCTACTAATGTTTTTGAAGTTAAAACACGGTTTTTATTTTGTAATTCCAAAATGTAAGGTTTCCCCCCCAAAAGGTTGATTATTTCTTTCCCACTCGTGAGACACACGACTCCCTTTAATGGTTGCTCTCGATCATTCGTTTATTTTTTGACTCAATATGAAGAAGAATTTCATTGGCGTCATCAAATATTGTGATTTTCACAAAATTGAGTGTATTAAAATCCAGCCGCTAATTAATTCAAATCTGCTCATAAACTACATCCCTTTTAGTGATAGCTTTCACACCGTTATTTGCTAACGTGTAGCTCTTTTCACTAACACAATTTCTATCTCATTATTTTTCTTTCGTAAAAAGGTGATAGCTTTCACACCGTTATTTGCTAACGTGTAGCTCTTTTCACCAATTTTTCTGAGACGTCAGCTACACACCAACAATGGTTAGTCCTTTATTTTTCGCAAAATTTAAGACTTCTAAAATTAGGCAGCTGTTGCTGCTCAACACTTCTCCTTTTCGTCATTTATTTTTTTAGGTGATAGCTTTCACACCGTTATTTGCTAACATGTAGCTCTTTTCACCAATTACTCCTTTTTTTAGGGAATAGAATTTTTGCAGAAAATCATTTTTTAGTTAAGCATGAAAAATCAAAAACTCCACAAATTAAGTAAATTTCAGTTTTATTTTTCATCAACCAATTGATTCTTCTTTTCTCAAGGTAACGAATGACTCGATTTTATATGATAATTACAAGGCTTGGAAAGAGAGATTAAGGCTCAAAAATTTTTGGAATATACAATTTTTAGGTTAAAACGATTTTAGAAGCTTGTATATAGCTAATTTATTTGTGTTATGGCCAGATCTAGAAATCTCAAAAATCAAAATACTATAAATATATATATATATATATATATATGTATATATAAAAAAAAAACTAAGGCAAATAACCAAATCAATCAAAACACACCAAAATTCTAAAACAAACCACCCCCAAACTTGAAAATAAAACTGTCCTCAGTTTAAAAATAAAAATAAAAATAAAAATCAATGCAGAAAAGCAGAATACTCCCTGTTAAGAAAGTTGATGTCTGAGCCTAACGCCTTTTAGAATCTGCAAGAGAATAAATATACGAGGCACACACAAAAGAAAATAAAATATACTCGTAAGTATAACATAATTTTTTAGATGCGCATCAAGAAAGTCCGAAGAGTCGCCTTACGCTGCCATCAAAGTTTTTATAAAAGCAAAACACGAAATAAACATTACAGTAATAAAATAAGAATACATAAATCGTGAATAGATGCGCGTCAAGAGATCAAGAAGAAACTCCTTAAGCTGCCATCATTTAGCACGATTATTACACACGACAGAAAGTAAAAATACAAGGGGTCCGACATGGGTTATCAAAGGGAGAGGAATGAATCTACTTTTCGTTTTCTCACGGTAAAATCTTCTACCTGACAATTTTAGCTAGAAATTTGGATCTGGTTGAGGAACAAATTCATTGAGTTTTTGATTAGTTCTTCGGTGTTGTTGCAACGACTATGATTTGTTTTGCGAGGCTCGGAAATAAAGCCCTTTTCAGTGAGTAGTCGATGAAAGACAAGAAACCATCAAAGAAACCATTGACATTAAGCACTCCTATTGGTTTTGATGAACATTTAGTTGGGCTCGTAACCACATGAAAAAGTTCCTCAAGGGTGCCAAAACCACCGGAAGGGCGATAAAGGCGCGAATTATTTATCATGTGAGTTATGCGATCTTGCATATTCACAGATCTAAACTCATCTCCAATAGTTGACCGGTGATTTTACTTTCGGCCCAGAGGTTTTGGGATTACTCCCAACACTCTTACTCCTTCCATATAGGCGACGGCTCGTCCCATTAATCCTAGACTTCCTCCTCCGTAAACTACATGAATGCATTTTTCTCCTAAGGTACGACCCAAGTTGTGGGTCTTGATAAAGCATGCCTCTTTTCCAGAATTAGCTCCACCAAAAATGCATACTGTGTTAAATTTTTTTGTTGAAGATGATGACTCCATTTTTGAAAAGAAAAAAAAAAAATTTTTTAGAGAGAAACAGAGAAAAGTGCAAGTTTGAGGGATGAATGAAAGAAACCAGTAGAAAGTTTATTTATAGAAGAAAAAAAAGGTAAAAATTGTTTAACGAGTTTGTGATTGCGTTTGATTGTGCTTCAACTACTCAATAGAATAATGAAAGCTTTTATCGCGTATCACATTTTTTATTCAGAAAATCTCACCACACGACAAAAACAAAAGATACTTACGCGTATGTACAGTAGTTGTGATTGTGGCTCACATCGTCCTCTGATTTTACGTTCAGAAATGGCCTAAACGCCTTCTATGAGTCGGGGAGAAGCTTCCCATCCAATTTTCTTACAAATTGGCAAACAGGGTCTTTTAACGTCAGATTCCCAAGACGTTGTTCATATTCTGGTTTGAATTTATTCCACAAACATTGAATTCCGTAATACACAAGTCCACTAGGATGCGTGTCAAGAGAAATTTCGATATTATCTAAATTCTCCTTATTCAGACCATCATTAATGAACTGAATTTTATCTTCTGTGTTTGTAGATGGAATTCCTAAAGATCGACATTTTGCATTACAGTTCCATCTAGCACATTTATAGGAAACGGCTAGTATCTTTGCTCGTCGTTTCTTGGCATATGAACTTTTTCCAAGCCCTGGTAAAAATCTAGTTGGTGTTTCTGTGAATTCACCTTCTATTCTTACTTTAGCTTCGATAATGAATCTTATGTCAAAAGGTATGCTTTTATTCGTAAGCAACCTCATCCTTTCAAGCCTTGTCTTGTAAATTTTTAAAATTGCATTTTTGCTTAGAAAGGGAAATCTTTTTTCAATTTTAAACAATGTTTCGTCCATGATAAAAAAAACAAAAATAAAAAGATAATGAAAATAATTGAATAAAATATTCACAAATATCAGTTGTTGTGGGAAACTGAAAAATCCGACTTTAATAGTCACGGGGTACCGTTATCCGCCACTTGACCGGACAAACACAATTTAGTACTAAGTTACAACGTCGAGAAATTTGTACCTACAAAAATAGTTTACAATGTAAGATTTCAAATATAACGGCGCCAAAAACTTGACACGCTTTTAGTGTAACTATCGCAAGTGCACGATATCGTATCAAGTAGTAAAGTGGACTTTTTGAGTCCGGTTTATCGATCCCACAAGGAAGTTTTGTTATAATTTGAATTATACACTATTAGTCTATTTTTATAGATACTTAAGATGAGTGAAACACACAATTAAAAAGTTTTGTTTAATAATTGCAAAGAAATTGCAATAATAGTTCTAATATTATAAGGAAATAAAAAGATAGCAATAATAATAGATTGATTATCGATAAAATGAAATAGTTGGGATTACAAACTTGTTCGTCATTAGTTATAAAAGATGTATTGGAGATCATAAGATGAATTTACTTATTATGTTGTGTAGATTCGATTTTCCTTAAAAAGACGGTTTCTCTTTCGAACTATAAAACGTCCCTTACATATTGAATTAATCCACTATATTTCTATGTTGATTGGCTTCAATATATAGCATTAGGATTTATGAAAATAACTCAAAGAATCATCTAAGGACTAGGGGTATATTTCTATCCCCTAGAACAACTTAGAGTAAAGATCATTTGATCTAATCAAACATATTTTCTTTCGAAACATATGAGACCATAAATATCTTCATTAATTGGCCAAATAAATAAAGATTGTTAAAACAATGAAAATCACACACAATAATAAGTAATTCACAATAGATCTTTTATACAAACATAAATAACATGACTAACCTTGTTTATAATCCCAACTTAAGGAACTTAGCCCATTAAGGGTTTATTACACATTTTACAAGCTTTGCTGGTCATGTTTAGTTGAATCAAGAGAAAGAATTGATCCTAACTCCCTTAGTAGATAAAGGAGATAGAAACAATAAACTCTCTGAACAACATATGTTATACCACACTTACAAAGATCACTCAAGAACACAAGTGTGTTCTTCAAAAAGAAAAGTTTACAAGAAAATGGAAAATTATAAGATGAATCATGAATGATGAAGGATCTAAGGGGTCTATTTATACACCTAAAGTCATCTAATAGCTCCAAAACTCCAGCATTATTACATTAGATCGGATCAATGCCAGCCATCCCCTCAATAATACACAAAAAGTATAAAAAATTAGACAAATCATAGTAATCTGTCAAGAGTTACGGCCGTAACATTCAGGAGTTACGGCTAGTAACTAAGTGACTTACGGCGTAACCCCCGAATGTTACGGCCGTAACTCGCTCCGTAAATTTGCTCATTTGAAGCTTGGATAGTTACGTTTTCGGCCCGTAATTTCTCGGACTTTGCGTTTTGCCCCGATCTTCTTCGGATGATAACTTTTGATATATAACTCTGATTTTGAATCCGGAAAGACTGCCGAATTCGTCTCGGAAAGCCATACAACATGAATATATCAAAATTCAATAAAGAGAATATTTATTAAACATGTTGTTTCTTGAGTAATTCAGTTATTTAATCCGATCATCATCCGATAAAAATAAAATTATTAAAACTAATAAATTAAAAGCAAAAAACGAGTAGACTAGCTCAATTATGGGTGAATTTTATCGATACAAACCATGGATAAGTGTACAAAACTGACACTTATCATAGAGAGAAGGGGGTATCAAGAATATCCGTACCTCAAACCGCAAAATGCAAAACACATCAGAAGATATAAAGATCAGAGGTTACTCCTTCTTCAGCGAATCTACACGAATTAGGTTCATTTTATGCTTATTAGCCATTTAATGTCATAACGGATTCTTAATTATTTAACCCCATTCATTAATGTGATTACGGTCTCGTGATTGGAATTATGTTAACATGTGACCAATAATATCATAATAAATTTTTTAAGTGTATTTTAAGGGTTCATACTTATTAATGAATCTTAGATGATACAATACACACATGTTCTTCAAATGACTGGTTTCATAACAAAATTAGGTCCTCCTAACGAATTCTAATACCATATCAGAATTCAAAATAAAAATTTACCAAAATACTCACAGAAGCTATAATGTCTTATGAATATACTTGAATTTTCCCAGATTTTATTATTAAGTATAAGCACCCTACAAAAATCATATTCCCAGACCTACCCAGAAAATTGACCTGCTGTTATACCTTTAAAGTATGGGTCTGTTAGACCAGTTTAGAAAATTCACAAAATTTCCCAAAAATTCCAGAAGTAAATTAAAATGCCATATATTCACCATACAAATTTATAGCCCTTAAGACCTTATGGTCTGCCAATGAAAAGTCCCCCATTCCAACTGATTTTTCAGACTTAGTTTGACAGGTTTGTACACTTAACTTGTAGAATTCAAAGAGTACCCTTCCCGACTTCCAAACACTATGAAATTTGACATGAATAAAGTAAACATCATGAATTTTATTTTAGACTCAAGAATTATGTTAAAACATGTTGTTATCATTAAATTTGACTCCTCACAATACAACCCATTATCTGGACAGCATACTAGTGAGATAGAAACAACACAACCTTAATCATTTTAACAAACAAGAACCCTTCCAAAATGACTCAGGCTTAACCAAATTAACACATTGGTTCTTAAACCATTTCAATTCAGAGACATCATTTAACTAAAACCTGATTGCACATGAAATCATATATTCGACCTAGAAACTTAATGAGCCATGTATAGGTTATAACGAGACCAAATAAACTCTATGTCTAGTTTCTAGCACAATAAGACCCTAACTATACGAATTTTTAAAGCACAATTAACCACCTACTGAGAAGCTCAAATAATTTAAACAGGAACTTATATGTCTTATAGGCACATGTGATTTTTTTCAGATTTTATTCATCAGTACAAGTACACAATAAAAATCACTTTGTACACGACTGTCCAGAAAGTAAACTGCTGAAACACCCAGAATGTATGCATTACAAAGACATAACAAAACACTTTGGAAAAATCCAAAAAAATTCCAGAACTTAGAAAACTTGTTAAATATAACTCCTGTAAATTTTCAAGTCATAACTCCTTATATTTTTCAAATGAAAAATCGTGAAACCAGACTGCATTTAAATTCTTAAAACTCAGATTTTGACATATGATCCCGTAAAATTCAAAAGCATGGACAATACAACTCCTATTCCCTTCAAACCAATTGGAAAACTTAAATAAGACATTAAAATAAGTTTTTACGCAAAAGTACAGAATTAAATCCTTATGGAACTCTAGCTATAACGCACACATATTCAGCTTTTCAAAACTGTCTCCTGCAGAAAACTGTTTCAGACCATTTTTAACATGTTTTACTTACACAAACGTACACGAGACCTATATATATCACAAGATCTGGTTTAATTAATATATTAACACACATGTTTCCAGCCTTTGATGATCATACACACGAAACATACATAACATAGAATATACGATCCAAGTAAAACACATGAAATCATACCAAACCAGCCCTAGTTCTCTAGTATCAAATGCATATGTTTCTCATAGACGCTTAGAGTTTTATATCAGATTTTAAAGGTACGTAATAGAGATCATATTAGGCTGAATAGATCAGGTTTAGGGTCGAATTAATAAGGAGTCGAATCAGATCAGAAACATGAGTTGATTTGATTTGGTATTTACATATCGAAACATCCAATACCGTTATGATTTTATGTGATCTTCTATATACGTTTTAACATATAATTCGAATAGAATAGACCAGACCTTTGTTTAGTATGTATACGGATTAGATTTCAAGTTTATATATATTCAGATTATATGTGCAATCATGTGTCGAATAGAAAAGAGATACAAGATCGATTAGAGATACCTTATGATGAATCGAATAAAGGAGAGAATAAGAACGAAACCCTCATGAATCAAACCCTAATCACGATCCAAACAACAATTACCAAGAGTTCACGATTACACGACCTCAGCAACACTTTTTAAGGGCCACGAACATCAGCAAGCTTGATCTTTGATGGAGAAAGAAAAAAAAAACGTAGCAGCCGTGTATGTGTGTGTTTTGTGTTTTTATCGTATGGATGGAGTGGAGAAGAGACAAGAACTCACGTTATAAGGAAGAAGGAGAGGGATGTATAAAAGGAAGGCAGTAACCGATCATAATTGATAATGGATCGGTTATGAGGTGATTTAGGAGGTTACAAACATAAAAACGTGTTTTAATGCATGTAATTTAGGAAGGTGCATAATATGTGCACAATTATTTATGTGAGTTAATTTTAATTTAATTATAATACATAACATATAGTTTAGGTAAAGGTTTTAAATTATAGCAAAACTTAGGTTAGGCTTCGAATTAATTAGAAAATATGGAAACTGCATTTTTAGGTTTTACAACTCTTCCCCTCAAAAAAAAAATTTTTGTCCTCGAAATTGAATTGAAAGCGAAATAGATACGTACCAGACTACGAAAAGAAATGTGGATAACTTGTTCGCATCGATTCTGTAATATCCGCGTTTTCTATTTTTAGTAATTTCTATTTTTGGTGCATATTCGTTTCGGACAACTTGCTTGGCACTGTTTTGTAATTCTGAACCTATTTTGTTCTTGGAGTTTTTCCGTTTAGACGGGTCTCGATAATGTTTTTACGTAATTTCATCTTGTGTTATATTTTGTCTCATGTGTATTCGATTCTCGTTAAACTCGTTCGATTTCATCATTTTCTTACTTCCATGAGCTCGTATGTTTGAGAAGAGCATGTTGTGAGTTTCGGATTGTTAATACGACGTTGTATCGTGATTTTCAGATGTTTGGGCCGTTTTTGTAATTTCCTAGAAGTTTAGGGAATTTGTTCCTTGTTCGACTTTGGTTGTGTACCTCAGATCGTTTTTGGGTTCCGTACTTCCATTTCGTGTTATTGTTGCCCAAATATCGATCCCTATTGCTTTTATTCTCTTTCCGGATCATTTTTCGTCATTTTGGGACCCGAGGGGGTGTGGGCGCGGCACAAGGATTGTGCGCCGCGGCACACACATCACCAGTATTGTCGAGCAAAGCATGCCGTGTGCGCGGCACAAGGATTGTGCGCCGCGGCACTTCTGGCCAGTCGATCTGCGGCACACTTGTCCGGCGCGGCACACCGTGTGGCACTTGCCGGCCAAAACCGATCGCGTGCAGCGTGCCGCGGCACGGTCCCGGCGAGGCTGCGGCACGATCCGAGGGCCGCGGCACACGCGAATCTGCGCGCGGCACACTTCGAATGAGCCGCGGCACAACGAGCGGTCGGCCCGATCATCGGGCGCAATTTTGGCCTGTGCCGCAACGCTGATTGGTGCCGCGGCACAACGCGGCCGCTATATCTGCGTTTTTATTCAGCGTGAGCCACTCATTTCCCTTCCCTTCTTCAACCGTGCGAGAGAGAGTGGCTTGAGAGGGATATTTCCTCCATCTATCACTTAATTGTGTAAGTTTCTTCATCTCTTTTCGATCGGGTGGCTCGGATTGCGGATCTAACACGTGGTTTTCGGATTTGAGTGCTTGATTCTTCAAGAGGTAAGAACTCCTTTGACCCTAGTATGATTTTGGGGAGGGTTTGGTGGTGTTCTTGTGTTTTAATCCGAATTAACTGATGTTGTTGTTAGATTTTGATAGTATACTCGTGACCCTTGGTTTTCTTGTTATTGGTTGGGATGAAATCCCGTTATTGCACCGTTGACCGATTTCATTTCCTTATGCACGCGTGGTGTCCGATGAATTGTCCCAATGGGTAGAACTAGGATGAATTTCTTCGTATTCATGATGTTGAGATTGGTTGTATATCATTATTGTGTTAGGGTCGGATTTGAGAGGATTGTTCGGACCGTAACCTATTCCTTCGTCGTTTCCTTCGCGTCGTATTATCCAAGGCAAGTACATGTATTATATTTCATTATGTGTGTACGGTTTTGATGCGAATGATGTAAACTGGTTTATTGAACGATTGTGTTGGTTACTCTTCCACTTGGGGATGGCACGGGGCCTCTGGGGGCCGATACTAATGGGTACAGCCACGGAAGTGGACTTGGGTGCGTGCGTTGATGTTCTTCCACCTGGGGACGGTTCGACGGGTCCTCTGGGGGCCGATACTAATGGGTACGGCCGCGGAAGTGGTTTCTCACTTGGGGACGGTCCGACGGGACCTCTGGGGACCGATACTAATGGTTACGGTCGTGAGTTACCAAGCGTGGATAATTGTGATGTGGAAAACTTGTTGATATACCGTTTTGGTGTTAATGTGACATTCCGGAATATTGATTTTCAAAATGATTTTTCCTAATGAATTGTTAGCGTTGAATCGTGTATGTATATAATGTTGTGTAATTGTGTACTTGCACTAGCTATTCGAATGCTAACCCCTTAAATGGGGGAAATGCGTCTTATGCATTTCGGGTACCGGGAGGACTGAGGAGCAAGCACGGGGCATGCATGCAAAGGATGGGATGGCTTGATGATGTGGCTCGAGTCTGCATTTTTATGTTTTGTCATTGCATTGTTGAGTATTGAAGTTAGACTGTTTACTTTGAAACTTGGTTTAAGTCCCCTGCGTGGGCAAGGAATTGGTTTTTATCTTATATTCATATACTCCGTTAAAATGTTTTGGCCGAGGCCACGACTTTACGTACTTTTTGGAGTGCATCATTTGGGATCATATTGTGGTTTATGTGTCATGTGTTAGCCTGGTAGACCTCACGAGGGTTCTACGGCGTGTAATGTCCCATTTGTGAATTGGGGTGTTACATTTATGGTATCAGAGCTTAGGTTTTGAATACCTAGGCTGTCGGTTAATTTTGGGTCTGTTAGTGGGTCTTTTAGAGTCAGTTGTTGAGCCTAATATCATCATGCTACCGTCTTTTCGTGCGACCCGTGGCTGTAAGTCTCCTCGAACTCTTATATTCCTGTAATTCGTTTTCTTGCGTTGTTCGGGATTGTGAATTGTGATACCAACTTTGTCAATTGTGAATCTTTCTGATTTTGTCCTTTTCATTCTTCCTCTAGTATGTTGAGAGGTCGTGGTGGTAGACCCGGCTAGGGACGCGGCGAAGCCGTGGTCGAGTCTTGATAATGAAGAGGGCTCACTTTCTCGATCCTCTGCGGACTCGGTCTCTCACTCGGTGCCGTCGGGTAATAATGCCGCCTTGGGAGCTCTTGCCGTACTTGATTAGTAGCTCGGCTTGCTCGGATAGCTCGGGCGGACGCCGAATCCGCCCCGACACCTGAAGAAGAGGCTAGTAAATGGCTTCAGACGGTGACTAAGATGCACCCTCCTCGTTTCTCCGGAGCTTCTGACTCCCTCGGTTGGGAGAATTGGCTCTTTCAGTTGTCCAGGACCTTTGATGCCGTAGCTTGCCCTGAAGACAGGAGGGTACATATCGCCCAGTACCTCCTGGATAAGGAAGCTGCGGAATGGTGGGAGGCCGTTGTGCCCAGAGACCGTCGAGCTACTTGGGAGGAATTCAAGGCTGCTATGGAAGCAGAGTATTGTCCACCGCCAGTCAAGGAGCGCAGAATTGTGGAGTTCTTCACCGCTACACCTCAGGATGTGCCTATTTCTCAGGCCATCATTTCTTACAACCAGCAGTTGGGTTTCGTAAGAGATCAAGTGAGAACGGAGGCTGATAAAATCCGTTACTTCAATATGCGCATGAAGCCGCATATTAGGCAGAGTATGGCACCGCTCATGTGTGCCACTTTGAAGGATTACTGTGATCGCGCTCGCGTCGAGATGGCTGTCCCGGAATCAGAGACGGTTACGGAAGCTAAGAAGCAGAAGACTACCGGCGGGTTCTCGGCCGGTAAAGGTGGACAGTTTTTGAGGTCTCGTTCTGCTCCTACACCAGGGAAGAGGCCGTTTCATCAGGACGGTGGATCCCAGGGTAACCGTTCGGTCCAGTCTGTGGCACCTGGCGGGAGAGTTTGTTTTAATTGCAGTCAGCCCGAGCACGTTATGAAGGATTGCCCATTTCCGTTAGTTGCTTGCTTTACTTGTGGACAGACCGGACATCGGGCAGCTCATTGTGAGAGGGCCACGAGGGCCGCTAGAGTTCCGACTACCACTACCGATCAGAAGGATCACAGTTTTCCAGCCACTCATGTTCCGCAGGGTTCGGGTCGTGGTAGGGGTCGGGGTCAGCCGGATCGCCGTGCAGCCTCGAGTTCGGGTTCAGTTCACCCCCGGTTGTATCAGATGAGGCGCACAGAGGAGGCAGACATTCCGGTGGCGTCAGGTACCACTCAGATCCTTACTCATCCAGTTTCCGTGCTTTTTGATTCGGGTGCTACCCATTCCTTTATTGCATCGGATTGTGTGAATCGTATTGGCTTTAAGTGCTTGTTTGAGTGTGAACCGTTTGTGGTGGGTACGCCTAGCGGGGATCGTATGGTTGGATACCGGGAGGTTAGGGATTGCCCCGTGAGGATCGGGAGCCGAGATTGGCCCTCGAATCTCATTGTTATAGACCTTAAGGGTGAGGATTTAATCCTCGGGGACGATTGGTTAGAGCGTCACGGTGCTATCATGAACTATCGGACTCGTACCATCTCGATAGTAGCCGAGGACGGCACCGAGCATACCCTCATCGGTCGAAAGCCGGGGAGATCGGGGAGTGTGATTAGCGCCTTAAAGGCGATGAAACTTCTGAACCAGGGTTGTGTCGGCTATTGGTGTTACGCTCTGCAGGCGGAGGATGGTGGAATTGACATGTCGTCAATTCCAGTTGTTTGGGAGTATCTCGATGTTTTCCCAGACGACTTGCTGGGATTACCACCACAGCGAGAGGTGGAGTTTCCTATCGATCTTGAGCCGAATGTAGCCCCTATTTCTCGAGCACCGTACCGTATGGCACCGTCGGAGATGTTAGAGTTGAAGAATCAGTTGGGAGAATTGTTAGATAAAGGGTATATTCGACCGAGCGCATCGCCTTGGGGTGCGCCCGTACTCTTTGTTAAGAAAAAGGATGGGTCGCTTCGTTTATGCATCGATTATCGAGAATTAAACAAGTTGACCATCAAAAATAAATACCCTTTGCCCCGGATCGACGACTTGTTCGATCAGCTTCAGGGGGCGACGGTCTTTTCGAAGATCGATCTGCGATCGGGTTACTACCAGTTGAGAATTCGGGACATCGATATACCGAAAGCTGCCTTTCGGACGAGGTATGGCCATTACGAGTTTGTGGTTATGCCTTTCGGGCTAACTAACGCCCCAGCAGTGTTCATGCAGTTAATGAACAAAGTTTTTATTGAGTATTTGGACAAATTCGTAGTCGTTTTCATCGACGATATTCTTATCTATTCTCGGAGTCGGGAGGAGCATGCCCTACATCTCCGGATTGTATTAGACACCTTGAGGGCTGAGCAGTTGTACGCGAAGTTCTCTAAGTGTGAGTTTTGGCTCGAGGAAGTGACGTTCCTCGGGCATGTGATTTCAGCAGAGGGAGTTCGGGTAGATCCGCAGAAGATAGAGGCAGTGATGGCTTGGGAGCCGCCTAAGAATGTGAAGGAGGTGAGGAGTTTTCTGGGTCTTGCCGGCTATTACCGTAGATTCGTTGAGGGATTTTCTAAGATCGCTAGACCACTCACTCAGTTGCTCCAGAAAACTCAGAAGTTCGAGTGGACTGCAGACAGGCAGGACAACTTTGACGATTTAAAGAGACGTTTGACCACCGCACCCGTTTTAGCATTACCTCAGGGGAACGAGGATTTCGTAGTGTATAGTGATGCTTCGGGCCTTGGTCTAGGATGTGTTTTGATGCAGAGAGACAGAGTGATTGCTTATGCGTCCCGCCAATTGAAACCTTATGAGGTAAATTATCCCACGCACGATTTGGAGTTAGCTGCGGTCGTTTTCGCCTTGAAGATATGGAGGCATTACCTCTATGGATCGTCTTGTAAGATTTTTACGGACCACAAGAGTCTGAAGTATATCTTCAGTCAGAAAGAGTTGAATATGAGACAGCGCAGGTGGTTGGAGCTAATTAAAGATTACGACCTCGAGATACTTTACCATCCGGGTAAGGCTAACGTAGTGGCTGATGTGCTGAGCCGGAAGCCGATGGCATTACAGATGTTAGAGGTACTTACACCACAGAGTAGGATCCAGCGAGATTTTATTTACCAAAATATTGAGGTTTGGGTTCAGAGAGTCCAGGGCCAGTTATGTGCGTTGGAGATCACTTCGTCCTTGACTGATGATATCAAGGCGAAACAGTATGATGATCCATTTTTAGTCCAGCTGAGGGAGGATGTGAGGAAAGGGAAAGCCCCTGGATTTGTGGTTCACGATGATGGAGTTTTGAGGTTTCGCGGCAGACTTTGTGTGCCGAGTGTTGTTGATCTGAGACAGAAGATCTTGAGTGAAGCTCATGCTACACCTTACTCCATACATCCTGGTGCGAGTAAAATGTACAAGGATGTGAGGAGCAACTACTGGTGGAGTAATTTGAAGACAGACGTTAGCGAATTTGTGTCGAGGTGTCTGACCTGTCAGCAGGTTAAGATCGAGCATCAGCGACCCGCGGGGCTGTTACGACCACTTCCTATTCCGGAGTGGAAATGGGAGGATATTTCTATGGATTTCATTACCGGTATGCCTAAGACTCGGACGGGAATGAATATGATTTGGGTCGTTGTTGATCGACTAACCAAATCAGCTCATTTTCTAAGTATTAAGGACACTTGGGGGCCGGAGAGGCTTGCACGAGTGTTTGTTGCGGAAATCGTGAGATTGCATGGGACCCCTAAGAGTATTGTTTCGGATCGTGATGGCCGATTCATATCACATTTTTGGCAGGCCGTTCACCGAGCTTTGGGGACCGAGTTGAGACTCAGTACGTCTTACCACCCTCAGACTGACGGACAGTCGGAGCGGATGATCCAGACGTTAGAGGATATGTTGAGAGCCTGTGCCTTAGATTGGAAGGATGATTGGGAGACACACTTGCCGTTGATCGAGTTCACGTACAACAATAGTTGGCATGCCTCGATCAAAATGGCACCATTCGAAGCGTTGTATGGAAGGAGGTGCAGATCACCGTTGTGTTGGGACGATACGTCCGAGCTAATCGGTACCGAGCCCGACATGATAGTTGAGACGAGGGAGAAGATTACCCTGATTCGTGGTAGATTGTTGACGGCCCAGAGTCGGCAGAAGTCTTATGCCGATACACGTCGCCGACCGTTGGAGTTTGAGGTGGGAGATCACATCTTGCTTAAGGTGTCGCCGACTCGGGGAGTTTACCGCTTCGGTCAGAAGGGTAAACTTAGTCCGAGATATATCGGGCCGTTTGAGATTTTAGATAGAGTCGGAGAGCTTGCGTATCGGTTAGGCTTGCCGCCGTCCCTGAGCCACGTGCATAACGTATTTCATGTTTCCCAGCTTAGGAAGTACGTATCGGACCGTAGCCATATTATTGATTTTGGAGAGATCGAGTTGGGGCCCGACATTACCTTCGAGGAGAGGCCGATTCAGATCTTAGAGCGTCGAGTTAAGCAACTCAGGCACAAAACCATTCCTTTGGTCAAAGTGCAGTGGTCAAGGCATGGATCCGAAGAAGCCACGTGGGAAACGGAGGAGAGTATGAGGTCGAGATACCCCGAGTTATTCGTGTTGTAAGTTTCGAGACAAAACTTATTTTTAGGGGGAGATAATGTAATATCCGCGTTTTCTATTTTTAGTAATTTCTATTTTTGGTGCATATTCGTTTCGGACAACTCGCTTGGCACTGTTTTGTAATTCTGAACCTATTTTGTTCTTGGAGTTTTTCCGTTTAGACGGGTCTCGATAATGTTTTTACGTAATTTCATCTTGCGTTATATTTTGTCTCATGTGTATTCGATTCTCGTTAAACTCGTTCGATTTCATCATTTTCTTACTTCCATGAGCTCGTATGTTTGAGAAGAGCATGTTGTGAGTTTCGGATTGTTAATACGACGTTGTATCGTGATTTTCGGATGTTTGGGCCGTTTTTGTAATTTCCTAGAAGTTTAGGGAATTTGTTCCTTGTTCGACTTTGGTTGTGTACCTCAGATCGTTTTTGGGTTCCGTACTTCCATTTCGTGTTATTGTTGCCCAAATATCGATCCCTATTGCTTTTATTCTCTTTCCGGATCATTTTTCGTCATTTTGGGACCCGAGAGGGGGTGGGCGCGGCACAAGGATTGTGCGCCGCGGCACACACATCACCCAGTATTGTCGAGCAAAGCATGCCGTGTGCGCGGCACAAGGATTGTCTTGCGCGGCTTCTGGCCAGTCGATCTTGCGGCACACTTGTCGGGCAGCACACCGTGTGGCACTTGCCGGCAAACCGATCATGCCGCGTGCCACGGCACGTCCGGAAGAACGCGGCACATGCGAATCTGCGCCGCGGCACACTTCGAATGAGCGCGGCTGCGAGCGGTCGGCCGATCAGGCGCAATTTTGGCCACGTGCGCGCACGATTGGTGAGCCGCGGCACACAACGCGGTCAGCGCTATATCTGCGTTTTTATTCAGCGTGAGCCACTCATTTCCCTTCCCTTCTTCAGCCGTGTGAGAGAGAGTGGCTTGAGAGGGAGATTTCCTCCATCTATCACTTAATTGTGTAAGTTTCTTCATCTCTTTTCGATCAGGTGGCTCGGATTGCGGATCTAACACGTGGTTTTTGGATTTGAGTGCTTGATTCTTCAAGAGGTAAGAACTCCTTTGACCCTAGTATGATTTTGGGGAGGGTTTGGTAGTGATCTTGTGTTTTAATCCGAATCAACCGATGTTGTTGTTAGATTTTGATAGTATACTCATGACCCTTGGTTTTCTTGTTATTGGTTGGGATGAAATCCCGTTATTACACCGTTGACCGATTTCATTTCCTTATGCACGCGTGGTGTCCGATCAATTGTCCCAACGGGTAGAACTAGGATGAATTTCTTCGTATTCATGATGTTGAGATTGGTTGTATATCATTATTGTGTTAGGGTCAGATTTGAGAGGATTGTTCGGACCGTAACCTATTCCTTCGTCGGTTCCTTCGCGTCGTATTATCCAAGGCAAGTACATGTATTATATTTCATTATGTGTGTACGGTTTTGATGCGAATGATGTAAACTGGTTTATTGAACGATTGTGTTGGTTACTCTTCCACCTGGGGATGGCACGGGGCCTCTGGGGGCCGATACTAATGGGTACGGCCACGGAAGTGGACTTGGGTGCGTGCGTTGATGTTCTTCCACACAGGGGCGGTTCGACCGGGACCTGCGGGGCCGATACTAATGGTACGGCCGCGAGTGGTTTCTCACACAGGGACGGTCCGACGGGACCTCTGGGGACCGATACTAATGGGTACGGTCGCGAGTTACCAAGCGTGGATAATTGTGATGTGGAAAACTTGTTGATATACCGTTTTGGTGTTAATGTGACATTCCGGAATATTGATTTTCAAAATTATTTTTCCTAATGAATTGTTAGCGTTGAATCGTGTATGTATATAATGTTGTGTAATTGTGTACTTGCACTAGCTATTCGAATGCTAACCCCTTAAATGGGGGAAATACGTCTTATGCATTTCAGGTACCGGGAGGACTGAGGAGCAAGCACGGGACATGCATGCAAAGGATGGGCTGGCTTGATGATGTGGCTCGAGTCTGCATTTTTATGTTTTGTCATTGCATTGTTGAGTATTGAAGTTAGACTGTTTACTTTGAAACTTGGTTTAAGTCCCCTGCGTGGGCAAGGAATTGGTTTTTATCTTATATTCATATACTCCGTTAAAATGTTTTGGCCGAGGCCACGGCCTTACGTACTTTTTGGAGTGCATCATTTGGGATCATATTGTGGTTTATGTGTCATGTGTTAGCCTGGTAGACCTCACGAGGGTTCTACGGCGTGTAATGTCCCATTTGTGAATTGGGGTGTTACAGATTCCTCGGTCTCCCAGGTAGCTTCACGCTCTGGGTGATTCTTCCAAAGAATTTTAACAAACGGAATGACTTTGTTTCTCATGACCCTATCTTGTCAATCCAAAATAGCTTTGGGTTCCTCAGAAAGATACATATCAGGCTGAATCTGATGAAAAGGATAAGATGCCACATGTAACGGGTGATAATTGTATCCCCTCAGAAGAGATACATGGAAGACGTTATAAACTTGTGATAACTGCGGAGGTAGAGCCAGACGATAAGAAACCTCCCCAATACGATCAAGAATCTCAAACAGTCCAATAAATCGTAGCAAAGTCAAAAAGAAAGATGAAGTACGAAAGGAAAAGATGAAGAAGGAAACCTAAAGTCTACCCAATCCTCACAGGTCATAGCCTAAGCTCTACAGATCGAACCTAGGGCTCCGATACCATATTTGTAACACCCCAACCCGACAAGGGTAGAAGTATCACATTGTGGTGGCATATCAGAACATACATAAATAAACGCAAGCGGAAGTCTTATCATAAATATCAAAGGAAAGTAAGTCAACATGACTTAAACAAAACATAAGTTCCAAAAGAAATCCAAATGAAGGAAACATCATAATCTGAGTCTCAAAATAATGAAATAACATAGTGTCAAAGCTAAGATGTCTAGGGTAAGTCTGCACTCATCTCCTACTCTCATCCCAAAGGATAGCCCCAGCTCCTAGCTTAATAACCTGCCATGGAGAAAAGAAAATGCGGCTGAGCTTAAAGGCCTAGTGAACAGATATATAAACAAATGAATAACCGATATGTATATAAGAATAAGAAAACAATAAATAAACTCCTGCTGAAAAGAATGTCATCTATCAAATGAATAAGGGATTAACGGTCAACTGAACAAATCTCGTGAGTCAACTGAAATAAGAATATGGAGAATCAAAGGATAACAGGATATAGTGCATTGGGGCAAGCATAAGGTATAAACAAATGGATATCAAAAGTAAGGAAAGATTAGTAATCCACCACGAGCTCGAACACAAATTAAATCAAATATCTTAGTAACCATGGAGTAGCTAACTCCCGAACATGTGAAAGACGTGTATTGCACACAATCATCAATCACCGAACATATCATATCATATCATGTCATATCCAATCAAATACGATTCGAACCTAGGATGCATCCATACGCCCCCGAACAATCGTATTGGCCATAAGCAATATAAAGTGCACATATCACAACAAAATGGGACGGTGTGGAACATCACTCAACCACACTAGAGTCGTGCCATTGGTGCATCAATGATACGGCCATGTTACCTTCATGGCTAGGAAATGAACTTGGCTCGGGTATCAAACTGAAGGGTTCAAATGGCATATCATATGAAAGTTCATACCATTTGTTGCCCGAAATATTTATCCGAAGATGAAATACTGCTGGAATGGACGGACAACAAACAAGGTTGCGGGAGCACTTCCATGAGAAAGATAAATAACACAAGATTTGCCGGGGTTGTTAGTCCCGAGCTTGAATACTCTCGCGAGATATTATTAATACTAATATTCGGGGATACAAGTACTAATGTAAGAATACAATTACAATTAGTGTAAAGATTCTTGTTATCTTAGCTAGTGAGCGTGTAGATTGCCGGAAGAACCAGATTTGATGCTCTGTGAGTTCTTGTAACAAAGGAGATGAAGTACGGCGGTGAGGGATCGACAGTCTCTCACGGTGAGTATTAGCTGGATGCTTGAACTCCTGAGCTTATGAATCTCTTGGAATCTGCCTTGTGGAGACTTCTTGCCTCTGCCGATCGTCTTTTGGACGAGAGATTCGGAGAGACAAGTCCTGAGATGGATTCCGGTGAGAAAGCAGGGAGCTTGATGGTATGTGTGTTCTACTGTATTTCCGTGAATGAATTCGGAATGTAGGTGAATGAATTGGGAACGAATTCGGAACCGTAGGTGAATGAATTCAAAACCTTTTTCCAGTAGGAGGAGGTTCTCTATTTATAGGACTTGGATATGCCGGGCGATCGCCTTTGCGGTATTATAATAATCGGGCGATCGTCTTTATGTCACATGGGCTTGTATCCTTAAAGTCAACGGCTGCTGCTGGCAGCCAGCTGTGCGGTCCAATGAGGAGCCTGCACGCGTCCTGAGTTGCTGTCACGGGCGGTCCCACTTTGTTACTTTCGGCGGACCTGTCGGTAGGTGAGGTAGGTGACAGACTGTGGTCAAAGGTCTTGTCTGTCAGCAAAGATCTTGTCTGTCAGCTCCTTTTGTGGATCTGCACGTGCGTGCTGTTCTGAGATCCAGTCTTCGATGTCTTAGACGGGCGATCATCTCTGTTCGGGGCGTAGGTCGACCGTCCTTAGCCGGACACTAGAGTCGATCGCCAGATGCCAAAGGGCGATCGCCTTGGGAGTCGATCGCTAGGTACCTAATGGTGGTCTGGTATCTTCGATTAGGCGAGCTAGACATGGTTTGACTGGTGTTGACTTGGTCGCTCGGCCTCATAGTCGATCGCCTGTCGGGATGAATAAATCTTGACACAACAATTGCCCCCCAGCTCGCTCCTATGTTGGAAACGTGGGGTGAGGTGGTTCTATTGGCGATCGCTGAACTTTTGACGAGCGACTCTTCGTTTAACTAAACTGGCGATCGTCTTTGAGCCGATGTACTCTGAGTTTGGACGACCTGGTTGGCCGCTAAACTGCACGGGAAATGGCGATGGGCGTGGAAAAGTCTCCGCGCACGTGTCGGGCTTCTGTTGGAGGATACCAACGGTCATTAATGACTCCTCGGCTGACGCGTCCTTGAAAAGACGCGTACGCGGGTCTCGAGGGAGTCAATAAATGCGACGTTTGGGATCCGACCCCTGAGATTTCCCTTATTGCAAACGAGTCCCTGCCATCCCCTATAAAAGGGCGCAGTGTTGCAGTCTTTGTTCTCACGCGCACTAACTGGAGAAAGAAGGACTTGCTGAAGATTTTTCTGAACATCTTAGTGCCGATCGTCTTTCGATTTCATCTTTGGGTAAGAAAAAATCCTTTTCTCCTTTCTTTCTTTGAGAATGGCCGGAACGTCATCATCACATGGAGTGGGTACAGTTCACCGCAGGACATCATTGTCAGGAGGACCTTCTTGACTTCCACACAGACGGCGGCGAGGCCATTCGGGCGGAATTGACCTGCGAAATTGAGGCTTTATTTAATGAAGCCGATGTCGCTAAGGAGGCGGCGGCGAGGCAGACGATCGCGAGATAGAGAGGATCGCGATTAGGGCCTCGGGAGCAGACATAGCGCTTTCGGCCGGCCTATCGGCTTTATTGAGATTATGGAGATGTTGGCGGTCAGACTCGAGGTCGATTTAGGATACTCGGTCGCCTACCCTTATCGGCTTCCCAAGCGGTCGCGATGCCGAGGCTGCAGATGATCTTTGTGGTCGCTTGGCCAAATCCGGAGTTCGGCGACCAGGAAAGATCTGGCCGTCTGGAGGACGAGGTTCCATGTTCCTTCAGATGTGGATATATTCGCGCCGGCGGAGAATGAGCGAGCCGATCATCCTCCGATGGGTATGGTCGCCGTGAATGAGGCGATTATGGAGGCCGGGCTGCGCTTCCCTCTATCTTTTGCTGTCTCCCACCTGCTGGCCGCTTGGAACGTGGCGCCACTTCAGTTGACGCCGAACACTTGGCTCCAAATTATCTGCACTCTCACTCTTTTCGGCGGTCACCGCCTGTACCGCCTCCCATCGCCATTGGAGATGAACCATTTGTTCAAGCTGACGGCTCAGAAAGGGTCGGTCGGCGGTTACCATATTCAGGGCCGATCTGGTCGGGTAATCCATGGAGTCCCAAATAAGGCGCGGGGCGATCCGATGAAGTGGTTCTGGGTCGCCGGCAAGTGGAGGGCTTCCGCGAGCGACAATCTTTCGGGCGAGCTGGAGATCCCTACTAAGTTTCGGGAGAGGAATCCCGGTAAGGGTTTAGACTCTCCCTTCGTTCGATTGCGTTTTGGACTGATCTAATTTGATTTCGGTTTTGCAGGTTTTCACATTCCGGCGGTCGAGGAGTTGCCCTTTGACTTCCTGGTTGTCTGGGAGCGGATACGGAGCTTGTCGGACGACGATCTTGACGCTAGACGGATCAATAAGGAGAGCCGTTGGTTGTCGGCTCGGCTATTCCGCTTCCCGAGACATCTCTCGGTACTAGGTATGAGTTTCTACGACCTTCACTTTCTAGGCGATCGCCTTACTTGAGGAAAATATCTAACTGTTGATCGATCGTCTTAACTGTAGAGGTTCGCTTTCCTCGTTTTTTGGAGCCCCCGCCGGAGATCGCCATGTCAAATCCTGGAGTTCTAGGCCGTCTCCGCCACAAGAGGTCGTCTCGGGCCCCACCTGTTGCGCTGCCAATTGTTCCGGAGGCGGAGCCTCGCGTGGAGCTGATCGTGGCTGAGGAGGGAGTTCCGGAGGAGGGGCTTCGATCGAATCGCAAAAGGCCGAGGCCGGTAGAAACTCCGGTTCCTGCCCCTGGCAATGAAGTGCCGATCGCCGCGCCTCCGATCACCGTTCTCGCTCCGGAGAATGAGCCGCCCTCTGCGGCTTTTATGCGAGAGATGGCGATTGCTGACGCAGAGACTCCTCGAGGGAAACTGTATTTCGGTCGCGACCCCGAGATGGCTGAGAGGTAGATTGCATTTTTGGGTTGAAACTTGCAATTGCATAGGAGTTGTGTTAACTTTGTTGTTTTGATGTAGGATCCGTCGCACAGATCCATCTTGCCCGCCGATGGTGTTGGATTTCTTAGCCAGCCGATCTCCTCGCCAGTCCTATGACATCCCACAATATGTCAGCAAGGCCGCTTCTGCTCTACCGAAGGCCTGTACGACCGATCTAGATGCGATCGCTCGTCAGCGATCGGGGAGTACGATGCAGGCTGTTCTCGCCCTTTCTCTCCAAACGGCGACCATGGCTGTCCAGGCTGCTCAGGAGTTTGAGGGGCGACCTTCCACTATTCGCCTGTAGGCGGATCTCGAGGCGGCACGGAAACAGAACGCCGAGTTTGCCGATAAGATCGTGGCAATGGAGAAGGACTCTTTGGAGGCAGCCAATCGGGCGAGCCATGAGCTTGAGCTGACGAAGAAGGAAACCGAGTTGTCTCGTTTGGCGGTTGACCGATTCCGGGACAGGATGATGAATGCCGTCCGGGCAGAGAAGGTTGCTGAGGAGGAGGTCGATCATCAGAAGGTGACGATCGCTCGGTTGACTAACGAGCTGGCGGAGTCGAGGGATAAGATAGCTGCGAGGGAGGTCGAGCTACAAGGGTCGCAACAGGCGATGGCGGAGCTGAAAGGAGAGGTAGAGGCGACCAAGGCTGATACCTTTCAAAACTTGGAGTTCGTCAGCGAGTTCGCCTATTATATGGTGTTTGCCGACTCGATCCGAGCAGCTAAGAAGGGAGGTTTGGAGGTCGGGCCTCTTGCTGAGAACTTCAAGGCGTATGCGTTGGAGCATCCTCTCCATCCCGCTTTCTCCTTGACGATTTTGGATCTCTCGGAGCTTGGCGTGGATCTGAGCTGGTATCCGACTCCAGCGAACATCGTTCATCCTGACAATCCGGAGGACGGGGAGGTCGCTCGGGAAACTGGGGAAGGGCCACAGGTCGAGCCGACGGCTGAAGGCGAAGGCCAGGCGGAGGCCTGAGGCTCTTCGCTCTTGCTTGCTTGTTTTAGCTTTTTGTCTTGTAGTTTTGTAGTTTTCTCTTTGTAGCATTTTGGTCTTCGGGCAACCATGTATTTTAATCCTTCAAGCAATGAAATGAATGTTTGATTTTCTGACTTATTACTTGAATGATTGTCATTTTTGAGTCTTTGTTTGACTTTGTACAAATGTGTGAGGAGAGATCGTTGCGAGGGTAGTTCCAAATGAATTGATAAACTCATAAAGATAACTTTTACAACAAATTCGATCGCTGCACAACATCTGAAAAATGGCGATCTCCGTATGTGGTTGAATAGGGACGATCGTCGTATAGGTAGTCCGCACTCTTCCCCCTTGTTTTTATTCACTTAGTGAAAGTAAGGGGATGAAAATAATTCGTTGAGTGAGCGGTCTTCAACTTTGTCGAATCCTCGAGGACGGTCGTCCGTCTTGAGGAACTGTGCACGATCGCGGAGTTCGATGGACCGACTCCCTAATCATGTCTTGATGCGCGATGACATTGAGTGTCTCATGACTGACTTTATTATGAGGGTCCTCTGTTAGGCTTCGCCTCGCCTCGTATTTAAACGAAGGGCGTGCGGTCTCGGTCTAGAGGAGTCCTTGCGCGGGGCAGCGCCGGATGATTCAGCTCCACGCCCGCGGCTTGTTTAGCTCTGCTTCCACCTCGGCCCACCATGAAGATGGCGAACCTCAACGGTGTATGTTGAGACGGGGGTTGTGGCACGTCGCATTGTCCGGGTTCACCATGTTAGATGATGAACCTTTGAGGGAGAGCGATCGTGTCCACTGATTAATTTTGGAGGGCCCTCAGACTACGCCGGCCTCGTATTTAAACGAAGGGCGGGCGATCTTGGCCCAAAGGGACCTTGCATGGCCTAAGCAGTCGGTTCCATCGACCACCAGGACCATGGCTGCACTCTTCCACCTTGGATCGTCATGTAAATGCCGACCCTCGACGGTGTACGTTGTGCGGGGGAGGCGATCTCGTGCCTTAGTCCATCATGTTAGATGGTGAACTATAGATGGCGAGCGAGTCCTCCAGTTTCTTAAATAAGGGGGGAGATCGGGGAGACTTCCGAGGTCCCCTTCTCTTGATTGGAGCATGTAGAGACGGTCGCCGGGGTTGATCCAGGGGTCGGCTCGTATGAGATTTCCAACCTGTTTTGTGTTTGACTCGGACGATCGTGTATAGAGATCGGTTGGGGCTTCGGCTAAGCCAATAAGCTGTCCAACTTGCCCTCCTCGAACAATTTCCAGAGCTGTTTGAGGAGGTCGCGGCATTGGTTGGTGCTGTGGTCGGGACTCTTATGGTAGGCACAATATTGATTGTTGTCCAGGTGACCGTGGTCCCTTATCGCCTTTGGCTTTTTGAGCTTTTCGTGCCCCTTGATGGCATAGAAAATATGTGCCGGAGTTCGGTTGAACGTATGGAGGAGACGGGCTTCCATGTCCTCGAAGGCCTTGAGATCTCCGGGTGGCTTGGCGATCGCCTTCTTTACTTTGGCGATCGCTATCTTCTGGACAGGAGGTGGCGTTTCCTCGTCTAGGTGGAGGGTGAGTTGCCTTTGCCTGGCCAGAAAGTTGGCAGCCTTAGCGCGGAAGATCACGTAGGTTGGGGGAATATCCTTGGTGAGATGTCTAAACATGGGAGAATGACCGTAGAATCCCCCCATGACCGAAAAGAGAGCGAGCTCGTCACTGACGAGTTCGCCGGAGAGGATGATTTTGTCTACTCGGTCGATGTAATCTGCATCGATTTCGTCTTTTCCCTGCCTGATTTTCATCACGCGGTGGGGGCCTTCTGGTCTGGCGACCTTGTTGGCGAAGTATGACGTGAAGTCATTCGCCATTTTCTTAAAGGAGGTCATTTATCGTGGTGGTAGTGAGGCGTACAACCTATGGGCCAGCTCGCCCAATGTTAACGGGAAGATCCGGCACTTGGTTGCATCAGATGCCCCACACCCAGTCATGTAGATTCGGAATTTACTCAGGTGGGTTTCGGGGTCCGATCTCCCCTCATACAGAGGTGTTTTGGGAGGAGAGATCGTTGGTTGTATGGGGGCAAGCTCGATGTGGACCGCGAGTGGCTCGGTTGGCCCGGTGATCTTTTTGCTGGCGCTTGCCCAAGTGTCCAAGAGTGCTTTCATCTCGTCGAGCTGGCGTTGTATAGCGGCCATCGCCGTGGCCTGGATGCTCGCGGCTCGGCGCTCGGAGCGGGTGCCGAGGCGATTGAGTACTGATCCCTTGGCGATCGGGACGGGAGTCAGATGGCTGACCTGCGTTCGGCTGTGAGGTGGGTAGGCCAGAATGCCCCGGTCGCCAGGATGGGTCGCGCCCCAGGCGATTGAATACGGATCCGTCCGGTCGTGCGAGAGCCTTTTCTCGCGAATTGTGGCTTTCTGACGCTCGCTCGCTCAGTAGCCCGTTGAATTTCCATTTTCCCATGCGGTGGACGATCGAGGGAGTTATCGCGGGCGATGCGCATGCTCTCCGTCGCTCCTCTAGGATGGCCATAGCCTCCTCGATCTGTTCCTTGGTTTGGAACTGATCGAGTGAGAGGTTGGGGCCATCTCACGGGTGCGGGATCGAGAGTCTCGCGTTGCTGCGGCTTCCCCCTGTCGTCGGCTGGGGTTCGGATTGAGCCGGGATATGGTGTCCGGCGGTTCGGAGCGCGGCTCTCTTCGATGTACCGGCGGATGTCATGATTCTGAAGGTTTCTTTTGAAGCGCAGTGAGTGTCACTTCAAGTATATGTCCCGAGAACAGTGAGTGTTCTTCGGGACGGTAGGAATAAAAATTTGAGGGTTAGATGCCCTCCTTCTAGCGCCAATTGTTGTTGCCCGAAATATTTATCCGAAGATGAAATACTGATGGAATGGACGGACAACAAACAAGGTTGCGGGAGCACTTCCGTGAGAAAGATAAATAACACAAGATTTGCCGGGGTTGTTAGTCCTGGGCTTGAATGCTTTCGCGAGATATTATTAATACTAATATTCGAGGATACAAGTACTAATGTAAGAATACAATTACAATGAGTGTAAAGATTCTTGTTATCTTAGCTAGTGAGCGTGTAGATTGCCGGAAGAACCAGATTTGATGCTCTGTGAGTTCTTGTAACAAAGGAGATGAACAGCCGCGGCGGTGAGGGATCGACAGTCTCTCACGGTGAGTATTAGCTGGATGCTTGAACTCCTGAGCTTATGAATCTCTTGGAATCTGCCTTGTGGAGACTTCTTGCCTCTGCCGATCGTCTTTTGGACGAGAGATTCGGAGAGAGAAGTCCTGAGATGGATTCCGGTGAGAAAGCAGGGAGCTTGATGGTATGTGTGTTCTACTGTATTTCCGTGAATGAATTCGGAATGTAGGTGAATGAATTGGGAACGAATTCGGAACCGTAGGTGAATGAATTCAAAACCTTTTTCCAGTAGGAGGAGGTTCTCTATTTATAGGACTTGGATATGCTGGGTGATCGCCTTTGCGGTATTATAATAATCGGGCGATCGTCTTTATGTCACATGGGCTTGTCTCCTTAAAGTCCGCGGCTGCTGCTGGCAGCCAACTGTGTGGTGCAATGAGGAGCCTGCACGCGTCCTGAGTTGCTGTCACGGGCGGTCCCACTTTGTTACTTTCGGCGGACCTGTCGGTAGGTGAGGTAGGTGACAGGCTATGGTCAAAGGTCTTGTCTGTCAGCAAAGATCTTGTCTGTCAGCTCCTTTTGTGGATCTGCACGTGGGTGCTGTTCTGAGATCCAGTCTTCGATGACTTTGACGGGCGATCATCTCTGTTCGGGGCGTAGGTCGACCATCCTTAGCCGGACACTAGAGTCGATCGCCAGATGCCAAAGGGCGATCGCCTTGGGAGTCGATCGCTAGGTACCTAATGGTGGTCTGGTATCTTCGATTAGGCGAGCTAGACATGGTTTGACTGGTGTTGACTTGGTCGCTCGGCCTCATAGTCGATCGCCTGTCGGGATGAATAAATCTTGACACAACAATATCAAAGGTTCATATCAAATGTATCATATCAAAGGTTCTAGAATATCTGTACGAATATCAAAACAAACGAAACAACCGATACAATGGTAGAGAGAAGGGGGTATCAAGAATATCCGTACGAATAATAAAAACAAACGAAACAACCGATAACAATGGTAGAGAGAAGGGGGTATCAAGAATATCCGTATGAATAATCAAAAAAAACGAAACAACCGATAACAATGGTAGAGAGAAGGGGGTATCAAGAATATCCGTACGAATAATCAAAACAAACGAAACAACCGATAACAATGGTAGAGAGAAGGGGGTATCAAGAATATCCGTACGAATAATCAAAACAAACGAAACAACCGATAACAATGATAGAGAGAAGGGGGTATCAAGAATATCCGTACCTCAAACCGCAAAATGCAAAACACATCAGAAGATATAAAGATCAGAGGTTACTCCTTCTTCAGTGAATCTACACGAATTAGGTTCATTTTATGCTTATTAGCCATTTAATGTCATAACGAATTCTTAATTATATAACGCCATTCATTAATGTGATTACGGTCTCGTGATTGGAATTATGTTAACATGTGACCAATAATATAATAATAAATTTTTTAAGTGTATTTTAAGGGTTCATACTTATTAATGAATCTTAGATGATACAATACATACATGTTCTTCAAATGACTGGTTTCATAACAAAATTAGGTCCTCCTAACGAATTTTAATACCATACCAGAATTCAAAATAAAAATTTACCAAAATTCTCACAGAAGCTATAATGTCTTATGAATATACTTGAATTTTCCCAGATTTTATTATTAAGTATAAGCATCCTACAAAAATCATATTCCCAGACCTACCCAGAAAATTGACCTGCTGTTATACCTTTAAAGTATGGGTCTGTTAGACCAGTTAGAAAATTCACAAAATTTCCCAAAAATTCCAGAAGTAACTTAAAATGCCAGGTATTCACCATACAAATTTATAGCCCATAAGACCTTATGGCCTGCCAATGAAAAATCTCCCATTCTAACTGATTTTTCAGACTATGTTTGACACGTTTGCACACTTAATTTGTAAAATTCAAAGAGTACCCTTCCCGAACTCCAAACACTATGAAATTTGACATGCATAAAGTACACATCATGAATTTGATTTTAGACTCAAGAATTATGTTAAAACATGTTGTTATCATTAAATTTAATTCCTCACAATACAACCCTTTATCTAGACAGCATACTAGTGAGATAGAAACAACACAACCTTAATCATTTTAACAAACAAGAACCCTTCCAAAATGACTCAGGCTTAACCAAATTAACACATTGGTTCTTAAACCATTTCAATTCAGAGACATCATTTAACTCACACCTGATTGCACATGAAATCATATATTCGACCTAGAAACTTAATGAGCCATGTATAGGTTATAACGAGACCAAATAAACTCTATGTCTAGTTTCTAGCACAATAAGACCCCAACTATACGAATTTTTAAAGCACAATTAATCACCTACTGAGAAGCTCAAATAATTTACACAGGAACTTATATGTCTTATAGGTACATGTGAATTTTTCTAGATTTTATTCATTAGTACAAGCACACAATAAAAATCACTTTGTACACGACTGTCCAGAAAGTAAACTGCTGAAACACTCGAAATGTATGCATTACAAAGACATAACAAAACACTTTGGAAAAATCCACAAAAATTCCAGAACTTAGAAAACATGTGAAATATAACTCCTGTAAATTTGCAAGTCATAACTTCTTATAGTTTTCAAATGAAAAATCGTGAAACCAGACTGTATTTAAATTCTTAAAACTCAGATTTTGACATATGATGCCGTAAAATTCAAAAGCATGGTCAATACAACTCCAATTCCCTTCAAACCAATTGGAAAACTTAAACAAGACATTAATATAAGTTTTTATGCAAAAGTACAGAATTAAATCCTTATGGAACTCGAGCTATAACGCACATATATTCAGCTTTTCAAAACTGTCTCCTGCAGAAAACTGTTTTAGACCATTGTTAACATGTTTTACTTACACAAACGTACACGAGACCTATATATATCACAAGATCTGGTTTAATTAATATATTAACACACATGCTTCCAGCCTTTGATGATCATACACACAACACACATATAACATAGAATATACGAGTCAAGTAAAACACATGAAATCATACCAAACCAGCCCTAGTTCTCTAGTATCAAATGCATATGTTTCTCATAGACGCTTAGGGTTTTATATCAGATTTTAAAGGTACGTAATAGAGATCATATTAGGCTTAATAGATCAGGTTTAGGGTCGAATTAATAAGGAGTCGAATCAGATCAGAAACATGAGTTGATTTGATTTGGTATTTACATATCGAAACATCCAATACCGTTATGATTTTATGTGATCTTCTATATACGTTTTAAGATATAATTCGAATAGAATAGATCAGACCTTTGTTTAGTATGTATACGGATTAGATTTCAAGTTTTTATATATTCAGATTATATGTGCAATCATATGTCGAATAGAAAAGAGATACAAGATCGATTAGAGATACCTTATGATGAATCGAATAAAGGAGAGAACAAGAACGAAAACCTCACGAATCAAACCCTAATCACAATCCAAACAATAAGCACCAAGATTTCACGATTAAACGACCTCAGAAACACTTTTTAAGGGCCACGAACAGCAACAACCTTGATCTTTGATGGAGAAAGAAAAAAAAAACGTAGCAGCCGTGTATGTGTGTGTTTTGTGTTTTGATCATATGAATGGATTGGAGAAGAGACAAGAACTCACGTTATAAGGAAGAAGGAGAGGGATGTATAAAAGGAAGGCAGTAACCGATCATAATTGATAATGGATCGGTTATGAGGTGATTTAGGAGGTTACAAACATAGAAACGTGTTTTAATGCATGTAATTTAGGAAGGTGCATAATATGTGCACAATTATTTATGTGAGTTAATTTTAATTTAATTATAATACATAACATATAGTTTAGGTAAAGGTTTTAAATTATAGCAAAACTTAGGTAGGCTTCGAATTAATTAGAAAATATGGAAACCGAATTTTTGGGTTTTACATATTGTGCAAGGGAAAGATGAAGCTAGATGGAGATCATATTAGCCTTGTACTATGTGGTTACCTATATGTTTATCACTTAGTAATTTCCATATCTAATCCATATGTTTCCCTAACTAGACAGATGAGTTGGTATAGCTGATGAGAATATGTTTCGACCATTCTTTTATGTGCTTTTAAGATATGTTCATACGACATTTCTAGACATAATTGCTCCTGCGGATGTTAAATGTTTTCCTATCACTTGGTACTTAAATGTACACTTTAAAATACACTGACATTTATGCATTTGTGGTCGGCATAATGCTTTTAAAGATGGGCTAATGGATTTGCATGCTGCAGGTTGAGGGACAGAAGTTTGCGCTTAAGCCAATGAATTGCCCTGGACACTGTCTCATTTTTTACTGAGGTGAGATTTGTTTCCCATATTATTTTCTCTTGCAATTATGTCTGGTTTTTATTTGTAATTTTTGATGAGGCTTTCAAGATATATAGACTTTATATTTAAGCTAATCTTAATAATATTAAAAATTACTTTCTCTTGTACACATTAATGAGCTATGAAGCACCGATATTCCTAAAAGGTCGAAGTATGCTATGAAAAACGGAGAAAAAAAGTCTCAAACCTAATATCATGACAAGAAAATTGGAGAAACCAAAATCCATATTGATATGAAACATACCGATATTCAAGCAGCTTTACCGGACGAGGGCTAGGCGCTTTTTAAGCAAGCTAGTATCGAATCGCAGCTCGTCCCTATTTGACTGGAAGGAAGCTAACCGGCGCAATATTTTTTTTTTCAGGAGATGAATCGCAGCTCGTCCCTATTTGACTGAAGAGGGGCTCGACTTAGCTCCAGTCGTGCCGGTTGAACTGTGAAGGAGAAATGGAGTATCCGGGGGAGAAGGTTAATGAACGGGAGGAGATAAATCGCAGAACGGGGGAGATGTGAAGGAGAAGGGAATAAACGGGGGAGACGCAGTGAAAGGAGAAAGGAATAAACGGGGGGAGAAGGTTAATGTCTTAAGTTGGCCCGTTTATTGTGTTGTTATATGACATCGGTTCTTTATTAACCGATGTGAAATATGTATATACTATATCGGTTTCTGATTAACCGATATAAAAGACTGATATTTTAAATCGGGTCCAGATTAACCGATTTAAAAAAGTGATATACTAAATCGGTTCCCTAATAACCGATGTAAAATGAAACCTAATCACTTTTTAAATCGGTTATATTGCAACCGATCTAGAAAGTGCGATATAAAATGGTATTTTTCCACTAGTGACTTGTAGCTCTTGTACCTGACTCACTACAGTCTTGGAGTCGATCATCTTGTAATCGAGAAACCGTCCCACAATCCACTTCTTGGCACGGGCGTCCTCGATCTTGTACTTATGGTCTAGTGAGTCCCATAGTGCCTTAGCTGATTTAGCACTACTGTACACGTTGTACAGTGAATCGGTAAGGCCATTTGATCACATAGTTCCGACACAGATAGTCGGAAGTTTTCCAAGCGTCAATGGCCATCAGAGTTTGTTGGTCACTGTCTTCATCATATATTGGCGCATCTTCCTTGAGGAATCGAGACAAGCCTAGAGTGGTCATATAGAACATCATTTTCTGCTGCCATCTCTTGAAATTCTGCCCGTTAAATTTCTCTGGTTTGTCCGCGTGGTTGACCGAAACCGAAACCGAATTAGTTATGGGAACCGAGGCAGAGTGGTTCGCTGAATCCAATCCAGTTAGAGGCGCACTTCCAGTCGCTGAACCCGATCCAGTTAGAGGCGCACCTCCAGTCGCTGAACCCGAGCCAATTTTCTGAGGCGCACCTTCAGAAACGTCCGTAGACGGTGTTTGGTTTTGAGAATCCATATTGTTTTACTTTTCGAAAGTAGATCTGTTTTAATCAAGCAAACCAAAAAATTTTTGCTTTAAGCTTATTGAATAATTTTTGAAAAACGATTACTTGAAAAATAACAGAATATATATATATATATATATATATATATATATATATATATATATAAAATTTGTTTTATCTAAATCCTGCAAAAAATCAGTTAGCAAAAACAAGGAAAATTCAGTTCGCGTAAACGATCGAAAGTGTCGCTGTTGAGTCCAGAATATTTGTCTCCTTAAAGCAAATTCGCCCTCACCACGGTGTATGACGTCTGCCTCCTAGGATAAAACAACAGTCGATGCAGTAAATTGATGATGCGCTGCACCCTCAACGAACTAGAACAACTCTGTATACTATCACCGACCGAAGAAGAAAAACGAAGAAGTAAAAAAAATATCTGATTGTAAAGGCTCTTGGTAAGAACAGACGAATTAAGGGTGTAAAAAACGAGCCCCTCAAGCCGGGTATTTATAGGTGAAGGCTGGAGGAGGTTATGTGCGGGAGGAACTCTATACCAACCAATATTGGTATCTGGAGGAACTCTAAACCGATCAGGATTGGTATCTCAATACTTATCCAGATCTGTTTAATTCGATTTTATCCGGATCCGAAAAATTCAGAATTTATTAATTGAGGTATTTTCAATAAAATAAAATTTTACCGAATAAAATTACAGTAAAAGATAACTTCGAGATGCCGAGACATTTCGCCCAAATCGCCCTTCAATCGAGACCGACCCGAGCCGAGCCGATCCGGACGGATGGCGGCGGCGCGCATATGTGTGTGTGCGCGAGGGGAACCTAGTCACACATCCACACATCTCATTTTTTGAATATGCCTTTGTCCACATCTCCTTATATACTCACAATTTCTCCTTTCTTTTTCCAATGTGGGATAGCATCCCAAAACCATTTCTAAGGGTTCACTTTGGAACATTATATCTCATTCATACCTCAATCATTTTGAGTGTTCTTATATGTTTGGGAAACCTCGTACCGAGTACTACGTATTCCAACTAAGTCCCGACTTTAACTCGTAGTCGAGCCCACTCAAATTTTCCTCTCAAATGGGCTGCTCAAAACATCCCATTTCCTCCATTTTATCTAATATTTCCAATACCTATGATAGGTGTGTTTGATGTGTGTCCTAATTGCATGGATATATGATTAGATCCTATCATGGATGGTGATATTACTATGGGTCTACATCCTTCTTGTTGACCTCTGGTCTAGAATCTCTTTTACTCTTGGTGCCGATATTATTGCTTCTACCATTATTTTTTTTATTCTTCAAGATTTTTTTATTTCTCATTCTCATATTCTTCCCATTTTTTGGCATCATAAATAACCAAGAGCATGTCCTTTATTGCAGAGATGTCGGTTTTTGCTGCAATGTGTTTTGACTCATCTAGTTTAGTGGCTTCAATTCTCTTCTAGACTTATTTTAGAAAGGGGAAGAGCTGTTTATCAAACTCTGCCTTGAGCTGTCTAAGCACAGCTTTGATGATTGTCTGAGTTGCTCCAGAGGTTTTTTAAAGACTAGAAACTTGATTTTTTAGAAGATCAATGGCAGTGGTGTTCTTTCTTTGTGGCGTCTCGACCTTACGAAAATCCATTGTCTCCAAGTTGTTGGTTTTGGTCTTCTTCTTCTTCTCTTCTCGGAGGAATGACGTTTATTCAGGTGGGTTTGGAATATTTTCTCCTAGTTATGGGGTAGGGGACATGTAAGCTTTCGATCTTGACATGTCCTCGAAGAGATTAGGGCTACCAGGAGATGGAGTTTTAGTAGGATCAGATTCATCTTGTGGAGTTCCCCCTCAACTAGTGCCTACATTTTCAAGTATGAAACGCGGTTGGGCTTTGCTAAATGTCCTCTCCGATGGGTCGGACAGTGGGGCTTTAAGCAATGTTTGCATCATGGACTGATCAGGCTGAGCACCATGTTCACTTCTTGTTCGATTCAAAAAGTAGGGCTTTGTGTTGGAATAGAAGTCTATTGTTGCTCCTCTAGTTTGGCCACAGTTTGGCTGTGATTATGCCTTCTCATGTTTCTGAGGGAATAGGGTTTTGAACATCTTAACTATGTTGGGATTCGGTGCCTAAAACGAAGGCCCAGCGGAAGCGGTAAAACGAAAATTAATTCGATCCGAATCCCTACGAGGATCGATCGAGCTACGTATATACGAATATATAAACGAAAAGCAAGAGTCGTAAGAAACTAACCCTCGAAGTCCGTTAATTAAATGGTAACCTTCTCTTGAGCTATTCCCCAAGCTCTTGAACGATCCAACGCCGAAAGCACCGCGTCTCTACTTGCCACGCGCCGGAGAAACAACCGGAACGACGATCACCTTGCTATCCTCCGAGGATACGGCTAGAGCTAAGTGATGAAGCTATATATGTAAAGATTACTACACTCTAAGTGTTTTAATCTTACTCTCTCTATATGATTTTCTCTCAATTTTTCTCCAAGAAAAATGAAGAAGAAATGAATGAAGAAGATGAAGATAATTGAGAAAATAGTTTTTCTCTCTCTCTCTCAATCTCACTCACGTAGGAATCCCCTTGGAATCTCAAGTGAGAGATGCACGTCGAGGTTGACCCCCGCCTTCCGGTTTACAGGGTCGAACTACTCTAATGAAAATCTTGACGTCACAAGCACATCCCTACTAAATCCTCAAGTCGAAGGTTCACGAATACCTATCACAACCTTTCGATTCCGTCATTATTGTCAGAGTGAAATCCATGTGACGAATCGAGGGTGAGTCGGTTGAGTATACTAATCAATTAGCATACCTATAACGTGTGCTCACTAACCATTAGTGTTCGACGAGCACTCTCCATGTCAAAGAACACGTCATACAAGTCTTCACATAAACTTAATGCCCGTCAAGTTTCATCGACTTGCGAGCGATTAAGTATTTGGTATAACCTTTCAGTCTGACCCTTATCCAATAAGGAGTGGAGCGTTTCTTCTCAAATACTGCGGAGTTTACATATGTTTATTTACGAGTTAGGAATGCCAGTAACTACGAGTAAATAAAGAAACATTCATTTGCCTTATATAAATGGTTTACATAATTACAAGTACAATGCCCTCACTCAACAACCTCTGAGTGGCATTCGAGGGCATACTCCTAACAAACTAGATGGAGCTTTTCCATCTCCAAAGGATTTTTCATTCTATTTTGAAGATTCGCCATCACCTTCCATTCGCTTGGCGAACTCCTCAAATTTGTATGATCTTATTCTTTGTGAAAAATTTATGAGAGTGGTGTATCATCATTTATAAATTGAGGGGTTCAATAGATCTGGTGATGGGACTAGTTTCTTGCCTTTCAGTATTTCATCCCGTTTTGAATTCAGAACTCTGAGGATGAACACATTATTTAATGCGGTTGGGCAGTGTTGAGAAACTAAAGCATTCATTCTGTTGAAGGTCATTGCCACAAAACAAAATCAACATAATCTAGAAGGTCATCAACAAAATCAACATCTAGAATCCATCTACCTTTAAACAATTAGTTGACAAGTTTGACAAGAAAATGATGGGAAACTTCACAATACCCACCATGGTTGATCATTTCACACCACCCTTTCACACCATGATTTCACACCATGTTTACTACCTATAAATAAGGCATGGTTGTAGCATTTGTAATCATCTCATCTCCAAGAGTGAGTTCAAAGAGTGAATAACAATCCAAGTTGAGATTGAGTGAGTTTGAGAGTTTTTATTTTGTGAGTTTGTAATTCTATTCTTGAGTGATAATAGAATAAATATTTTTCTCTCAAATCATCGGTAATTCACTATAATGATCATTTGATATCTCAACAAGTGGTATCGGAGAAAGGTTTTGGAGTGCTAGCCGATGTGGTAGAGGAGCTGAAAATTTCGAGTTTTACAAAGGTGGTTGAAACTCAATTTTGAGGATACCGTTAGATTCCTCGTGTCGAGACGAGTTCGGTGGTATTTTCAGAATACAAAACCGACGTCAGATGAAGCCGTACGGGCTGCTGAAAGATTTGTCTCAAGGTTGAAGACGATGAACAGTACTTCCTGCAAATAAAATTTTCAAAAATTACATACTGGTCCATGAACTTTATGGAAGATTTTAATTCAGTCCCTAAACTTCTGAAATTTTTTATTTTGACCCCAAAAGTTTCAAAAATTGTACTTTCGGCCACAGAAGCTTTGTTAAAATCATGGCTGATTTTACTACCTCTATTGAGAAACTCAATAACAACAATTATGGGTCATGGAGTACCCGTATGAAGTTTTACCTGCTCGGGCAGGACTTATGGGATATCGTGAACGGAGCTGAGACAACACCACCAAGGGAGGCCAAAAGCACAGACACAACCTCTGACATCTCAACCTCAACACCGGTACGACCAAATGTTGTACATCAAAGGCCAACTGCCGACCCTGATGCTTTAAAGAAATGGAAGGTTAAGGCAGGCAAAGCTATGTATGCCTTAACTGTAGGTGTAGAAGATGAATTTCTCCAGGGGATCAAAGATGCCCGAACACCGAAGGAAGCTTGGGATACATTGGCGGCTATTTTCGCGAAGAAAAATGATGCAAAATTGCAAAGGCTTGAAAATGAGCTTTTGTCGATCTCGCAGAGAAATATGTCTGTGAGTCAACATTTCTCAAAGGTGAAATCTCTTTGTGATGAGATTTCTAAACTAGATCCTGAAAATGGCATTACACAAACTAGGATGAAAAGAATTATCATCCACGGATTGAAGCCGGAGTATAAGAGTATTATCACGGCAACTCGAGGCTGGGCCACCGAGCCAACTTTAGCAGATCTGGAGAATTTGCTAATTAATGAAGAGGATCTAGACAAACCCATGTCTAGTCGACCAACCAATGGTGAAGAGACAGCCCTTTTCAATAATAGAAGAGACAATCAAGGATGCGGACGAGGACGCGGTCGTGGTCGAGGATGAGGACGTGGTTTCGGGAGATTCAATAGTCAAGAAAGAAATGTTCGAGGAAACCAAGATAGAGGTTTCCAGTCAGGGGGAGCTCAAGGAGCTCAACATAATCAAAATGGTCAGAACCGGTGGCAACAAAAGGATCGTCAAAGTGACAAATGTTTCAATTGCGGCAAGAAAGGACATTATGCAAAAAATTGCTGGTCCAAGAGAGTTGAAGGAAATGCAGCAACAACATCTAAGGACGAGGCTCCAGGAGAAGAAGATTTGGATTTCGAGACTTCCTTCTATGTAGAGGAGGTAGATACAGCTGATACACGAGGGAAAGGCCCAAGAGAGAAATTCGCACTTACTGCGGTATGTGAGCAGTTAGTCGATTACAAGAATGATTGGATTGTTGACTCTGGTTGTTCCAATCATATGATCGGAGATGAGTTGAAACTTGTAAGTATGACCAAGTACAATGGATATCGAGTTATTATGACAGCTGATAACACACAATTACCAATAGCCCATGTTGGCAAGGCACAACTGCCACAAAGGTACGGACATGAAGAAGTACAACTCGACAATGTCTATCATGTCCCAGGGATGAAGAAGAACCTGTTGTCAGTACCATAATTAACTGCTTCAGGTAATTATGTGTTGTTTGGCCCAAACGATGTGAAAGTGTATCGTGAATTGAAAGTTATAGGTACACCGTTCGTGGAAGGACCAAAAATGAAGGCTATCTATGTGATGTCCGCTGAAGAAGCTTATGTTGAGAAAGCTCGGAGAAGTGACACTGGAGACCTATGGCATGCACAACTTGGACATGTCAATTACGGCAAACCGAAGATTATGATGCAAAAGTCCATGCTGAAGGGACTTCCTCAACTCGAGATCCAACATGATATTGTGTGTGCTGTATGTCAATATGGTAAGGCACATCAACTGCCTTACAAAGAGTCAAAGTTCAGAGCAAGAGAGCCGTTGGAATTGGTCCACTCAGATGTGCTTGGGAAGATTAAACAAAAGTCAACAAGCGGTTATCAATATTTAATAACCTTTATTGATGATTTCTCAAGGTATGTATGGGTATATTTCTTGAAGTATAAAGATGAAGCTTTTGAAAAATTCATGAAATTAAAGGATACGGTAGAACGTGAGTTTGGGAGGAAGATCAAGTTCCTCCATACTGATAATGGAGGAGAATACACTTCAAATGAATTCAACAACTACCTCAAGGAGTGCAACATCCAAAGGAAACTTACTTGTGCAAAAACTCCACAGCAAAATGGAGTAGCGGAGAGGAAGAACCGCCACCTAGCAGAGACATGTAGAATTCTTCTACATGCAAAATATGTTGATACAAGATTTTGGGCAGAATGCATGAAGACAGTAGTCTATATCACCAACAGGCTACCACAACTGAGGCTGGAATTTATCTCACCATTTCAAAAATTATATAATTTAAACCAATAGTGAATTATTTTCGAGTGTTTGGTTGTGTATGTTATGTGTTTATTGCAGATGAAGATCACAACAAGTTCGACAAGAAAGCTGTCTGCTGCATATTCATTGGATATGATGAACAAAAGAAAGGCTGGAGATGCTGCGATCCAAATATAAACAAAATCTATATCTCACAAAATGTTGTATTCGATGAGGCATCTTTATGGTGGGCAAACAATGTGGCATTAGCAGATACACATGAGCTGCAAGAAAAGCTACAAACCAAGTTGCAGCTACATTCCTCTTAAGACAACAATGACATAGAAGAACTAAGATCCCCGTCGGATCAAGTTGAGGTACGGTCCAAATCAAGAAGCCCTTGGAGAACAGGTATACATGAAACACCAGATGAAGTACAGACTAGTCAACCGGAAGAGCAGGAACCTTCACAACCTCAAGTGCGAAGGTCCACCAGAGAAAAACAGCCAAATCTAAAGTATGTAGATGCTGCTTATGCTGAAGTCAAAGAGCCAAGTACATTTGAAGAAGCATCAAATAGTCCAGAGTGGATAAAGGCCATGGAAGAAGAGATTTCGGCATTAAAACAAAATCAAACTTGGAATTTAGTGCCAAAACCTGAAGGTGTTAGACCCATATCCTACAAATGGGTTTACAAGTTGAAGATTCGTCCAAATGGTACAATTGAGCGGTATAAGGCTCGATTAGTTGTTCGTGGATTCTCTCAAGAGTATGGCATAAACTATGACAAGATGTTTAATCCAGTTTGTTGAGGGAGTACAAAGCAAGGTCAGCGGCTATTGTGATGCTGACTATGCCGGAGACCATGACACCCGGAGATCGACTACAGGATATATATTCAATCTTGGTTCAGGAGCTATATCATGGTCCAGTAAGAGAAAACCTATCGTTTCTCTTTCAACTACTGAAGCGGAATATAGAGGAGGGGCGATGGCAGCACAAGAGTGTGCTTGGTTGACTCAACTCATGAAGGATTTGAACCAACCAATAGAAGATGGAGTTGCATTACACTGTGACAATCTGTCAGCAGTTCGTTTGGCTGAGAATCCAGTATTTCATGCTCGGACCAAACATGTGGAAGTACACTATCATTTCTTACGTGAGAAAGTACTTAAAGGAGACATTGACATGAACCCATTCGGGACCGAAGACCAGGTTGCAGACATATTTACGAAGAGCTTATCTGCAACAAAGATTTTCAAATTCCGAGACCTACTTGGAATGGTATTACGTATCAGGAGTGTCGGCAATGAGGGGGAGTGTTGAAGGTCATTGCCACCAAACAAAATCAACATCATCTAGAAGGTCATCAACAAAATCAACATCTAGAAGCCATCTACCTTTGAACAATTAGTTGGCAAGTTTGACAAGAAAATGATGGGAAACTTCACAATACCCACCATGGTTGATCCTTTCACACCATCCTTTCACACCATGATTTCACACCATGTTTACTACCTATAAATAAGGCATGGTTGTAGCATTTATAATCATATCATCTCCAAGGGTGAGTTCAAAGAGTGTGTAACACCCCCAATCCGCTGAAGGATATTACACGCCGCAGAACCTTTCCTCAAGGATCTACCAGGCTGGTAACAACATATAACAACTCAACCATGCCTTTAAGGCTAAAATGACTCAGTAAACCGATTTGGTCTTTCAATAAATACATACAACTCAAATACAACTCATGCCCACGCAGGGGTCAAAACACAACCACACCCGTACAATTGGAAAAATATAGCAGCGAAAAATAAAGTACAACTGAACCAATAAACAATGTACGGTTCCTCATGTGATTAGTATCGATCATCTTTCATCATCCTTCATGCCGACCCTGTGTTATGCTCCAAAACCTGAATGCAAAAATAGACATCCACCCCCCGAATACTCAGGGGTTAGCAAAACTCCACTGTTTTGCTAGTGCAAGTACAAGTGCAAAAATACGAGTCATACAATTCACATTCCACGAACGATAATAATTCGGAATCCTCAAAGATTCAAATAAAACAAGATGAACACTTCCCGAGGCGAGAGTTTGAGTAAAGACTTCCCAAAATTTCAAGATCAAAATATCAAGGGAAACAATTTATAAAATGATTTGAAATACCATCAGGAGTTTTAATAGAAAACGATTTTTGGATTATCAAATCCTACTTTTCAAAAACCAAAAGACGAAAGGGGTCACCGCCCCAAAGGTTTACTTTCCGAAAAATGACCTTTACCAAACCGTTGGGATTTTAGCCCCAAATCTCATCAACTCACAGTACACAAGGACGACCACAAGGTTCGTCTCCCAACATCAAAATCCACAAATAAAGGATTTAACACAAACAACAAAATACTCTAGTGCCATCCTAGCCAAGTAAGCCAAACGAACAACTTACCTCTTACACACTTAGTCAATGCATGCAATCATGAAAAGCGTTCAAAAGCACTCATTTCCGAAAATGCCATAATCAAATCACATTTGCAAAATGCACCACAATTAACCGCGGACCCACAGCTTCGTGGATCCCTACCGAGACCCCGTCGGATCTAACCCGTAGTGGTTAAAAGAAAGCTCGCGGTCCCACATCTTCGTGGAGCCCTACCGAGACCCCGTCGGATCTAACCCGTAGTGAGCATACACACACATGTTACTCATGCAATACTAATATGCTAAGAATGTAAGTTCATCAAGAATACTTACTAGAGATGGCCACTTATCCGACAACATTATCAAACTCTTCAAAACACAATAACAAGATTAAATACGGAATACACGATTCCATAACTTTAAACAATAGGAGTATCATCATCAAATCCTTCAACGTTCAAAATAATCAAATCATAATCAATTCCCAAAACACACCGTTCACAAAACACACACGCATTTTGAAAGAAAGCCTTTAACGAGGCCAAACTGAAATCTTTTGAAACTTCATTTCAAGCAACCAAACAAACACACCAAGACGATCACCGATCATCATTTTCACAAAATAAGAAATGTATGAGCAAGGTACTTGCCTCGAATAAGAATAACGCGGAGAATCGACCGAAGTAGGTTGGCACGAACCGACTACGAACTCACCGACTCCACCGAATACCAACTCGCGATAATAAACTACGAAGGACAAATATAACAACGAAAATGAATTCCAAAGTACGAACCAACGCCGCTGAATTCAAGGAACGAATGACGAAAATTCAAGGATTTTCCCCAAAACGGCCAAGATCACGATTCGTCCCGTCAAAACACGAAAACGGAATTCCAAGTTGAAATATGGATATACAATCCATAGAATATGTTTAACAACATCATTTAACCACAATCGTTCCATCAAAAGCGGATGGAAAACGAGATCGAGAACAAATCCCCCAAAAAGTCGATTCGAAGGAAATCAAGAAATATACTTCGATTCGACGAAGAACAATGGATTAAATGATGTTAAACACAAGAATACTACTAAGATTAATCATACCCATCATGAATTAATCAACAATACGGAACGAATCGGACAAAAACGCAAAAACCCCAAAATTCCAAGAAACCACGGTTCTAGAAAATCTCACCTTGATTCGCTGGCTCAAAGGATGATAACGGATGATTGATTGATGTTATGAACTCAAGAACTTCATGGATTTGTTGTTAAACAATATGGCTTCGTCACCTCCGCATCGCCAGCCGTGGACAGAGAAGGAAGGAAGTGAAAAATGAATGAAAACGTGATTGCTCTGTCACATTTATACTGGGCCGGAACTAGCGTGCGCTAGCCTTCCCGGACTAGCGTGCGCTATCGGCTAGTATCGGCCCAGTACCCTCGGCCAGAGCCCGCACGACCCGGCACCACCGCCCAATCCTGCCGACCGTGACCTGTCCGCCCGACCCCCGCTAGCGTGCGCTACGACCGGAAGCCTGCGCGCGCTAGCCGACCTGTCCAGTAACCTCTGGACTAAACAGCTCGCCCAGGTAACGTACGCTAGTCGGCCGACAGCGTGCGCTACCCCTCCCGGTTAGCGTGCGCCACGACCGACAGTAGCGCGCGCTACCTGCCGATCCTCCCCGAGTCCAGAACCTCAGAACCTCTCTGCCCTGAACCGATAGCGTGCGTCGGCCGGCCGCGTAACGTGCGCTACTCCTGCCGGTTAGCGCACGCAGCCTTCCGGCGATGGCGCGCTTCGCCGGTTCTGCGCGTCGGCCGGCGATACCCATAGCCGTCGGCCAAGACCCGCCACCGTCCGGCCAGCTGCTCAGCCGTCAGAACTCGACGACTCGATTTCCGAAAACGTGCGGAACGAACATGACGAAAAGTTCACGGACAACATCAACGATCTGAAATGAAAACATAATACCATAATTAATCATACGCGACCAAGAAACGGGTCGAGACAACAATTACAGATACGGATACCCGTAACTTTAAGGAAATTACAAAATGGCCCAAAACGCCCGAAAATTACGATACGTGATCGAATAACCAAACCGAAGTTCACAACATGTCTAACAAAGTTAAACGGACTTACGGGAAACTCGAAACAACAGTTTCGAATGAGATTCGCAAGAATCGAACTCAAGTACGGAAAAGTCGCTAGAAAGCACGGAACTCAACAAAACGACACCGAAACAAACTCGGATGTCAAAAAGTGTAGAATTAATCATTCTCAGAATGACGAAATGGTCATGAGCGAGTCGTCAAAACGGACTCCGGCCGAAAAACAAATTTACCGAAAATCGAAAATTGCGGATATTACATTCTACCCTCCTTAAAAGAAGTTTCGTCCCGAAACTTAAAACAAGTAGGGAGAAGCAATATCCCACCAGGAAAACTCAACGAGATATACAAGAAATGCGTAACTAACGCCCAACGGCAAAACGTTACAAACAACGCAAAGGAATATACGGCGTGAAAACACGCTCCACGACGACCAACACAATGTCGCCGTTAGGGATATAATAAAAATAACAAGTGACAAGCGTCATCAAATGGATAATACAATCAAGTCAATTATCCGAACAATCACAAAACACAACGAACGAAAATCAATACGATTGACCAACCCAACGGTACATCAATCAAAACGCGAGCCAATCGCTGAACAAATACAGAATTCCACCGCCCAAGGGTTGGAATATCGAAAACGAGACTAATTTACCGAACTTAAGGGAATTAAGAAGGATCCTGAACGCTCAACAATCACAAAACGAGAACAAAAACCGAACAAACAAACGATCGAGACAACAAAAATCGAACAATCATGTCCGAAACACGAAGGATAATAAAATTCAAACAACAACTCCCAGGATGATCTGGTGAGAACTACAAGACATGCATTCCCATAAGATCCATAGGAAAGGGAATAGCGATTGAAAAGTCACAACGACAAACGAGTTATTCCAAAACAATACCACACTCGTTCGATCAACAAAAGCAAGGGGCAGGACAAGCTCAGAAATGTCAACAAACATAAATGAGTCGACGAAGTTGAAAACACAAGAGTTCCAAATACGATCCACTTTCAATAAAAGAACTAATAGAGCCAGATGATGTCACTCCCGAACAAGGTTCACAAGAATCGAACCGAACCCGAAAAAGTCACAGCGATAACCAGATCGACCCACAACAAGATCACAGCTCGATCGGACGATGAAACCGAAATACAGAATAAGTTCATAACGTATCAACGAACATGAGCGAATCGATGGAGTGGAGAAAGAGAAAATACAGAAGTCAAAATAGTACGGGTATTACCTCCGACCTCGTCCACGAAATTCACAAAAATGGGAGCAAGGTAACAAGACATTAAACAACCGACACATAATGGAACCATCACCGATGAACACGGTCATACCAAACCAAGCTCTAACAGCTCGCACATGCGCGACAACACAGAAATCACCACGAGGCGACAACATTCAACACCAACATCCCGCCTCTCACAGGGGGCTAACACAACAAATGTGTGGAAAACGACGCTCACACCACCAATTCGATCATACATCGGGAGCAAACATCAAAATGACAACGCGAACATCATACATACATACCCAGCCCTCAAACGGGAATGGATAGGTTTTTAAAAAAAAATGAAGACCTCATTTTGAAAATAATTTAGAAGAACACCAGTTGATCTTGAGTATCACCTTTCAAAAAAAATACAAACGTGAAACATCGTTATCGAGACTTTGAAAACCATCATGCGTTTGGTAAAAATGAGGACATTTTCTTTCAGCGAAAGACTTTCAGAAAATTCGACCCTCGGGTCTAAATAAAAGTGTTTCTAAAACATTGAAAATATCTCAAAGCATTTTGGTCCTCGAGGTAGAAAAATATTGAAATATATTGTGGCACCTTGGATGTACCACAAGAAAATAACTCATTTGAAAAGTATGTCTCGAAATTTATTTCTCTAAGATACTCAAGGTTTTCAAAGATAATTCAATGGGCTAGAATGCCCAAAAATTTCAGGTAATTACACAAAACTTTATAGCATCGTGGGTCCCGCGCCGGAACTCACCAGGCTAAAAACCATTTACAACGTCAAAAAGGCCGATGACGGTAATATTTCAAAAACTCACAAAAGCCATTTACAAAATACTAATTACCGTCAAAAGAATTTCGCCAAAACGATCAAGGCCATAATGCTAAAAACTCGGTTAAGGGAATCGGTTTTCGAAATAAAACTCAGTCGGTAAAATACCGAAAGCCATTGCAAAAGAACTCACGCAACGGATAAAACAAATAAAGTCAGACATGCACAATCCAGCAACACTACTCATCATATGAACGAAATATGAGGGTCAATAACCGCATATCAAGAAATCAAAATCCATAAGAGGATTCCGTCATTTAACAAATAATCATAAAAATAGCTCGCATCAGACGAGGCACAAACACAAAGAAGGGAGACTTACATCCACAGGTTGCACGAAGGTGATGATCGCCCCACGATACTAATCACAACCAACAAACTCAGACGACGCGTCGCGACACGACTCAGTCAGATAAAATCCGACAAAACAAGACTCAAACAACACGACTTGACCTGACAGCCTAGGTTTCCTCAACCTAAGCTCTGATACTATATTTGTAACACCCCCAATCCGCTCAGGGATATTACACGCCGTAGAACCTTTCCTCAAGGATCTACCAGGCTGGTAACATCATATAAAAACTCAACCATGCCTTTAAGGCTAAAATGACTAAGTAGACCGATTTGGTCTTTCAATAAATACATACAACTCAAATACAACTCATGCCCACGCAGGGGTCAAAACACAACCACACCCGTACAATGGGAAAAATATAGCAGCGAAAAATAAAGTACAACTGAACCAATAAACAATGTACGGTTCCTCATGTGATTAGTATCGATCATCTTTCATCATCCTTCGTGCCGACCCTGTGTTATGCTCCAAAACCTGCATGCAAAAATAGACATCCACCCCCCGAATACTTGGGGGTTAGCAAAACTCCACTATTTTGCTAGTGCAAGTACAAGTGCAAAAATACGAGTCATACAATTCACCTTCCACGAACGATAATAATCCGGAATCCTCAAAGATTCAAATACAACAAGATGAACACTTCCCGAGGCGAGAGTTGAGTAAAGACTTCCCAAAATTTCAAGATCAAAATATCAATGGAAACAATTTATAAAATGATTTGAAATACCATCGAGAGTTTTAATAGAAAATGATTTTTGGATTATCAAATCCTACTTTTCAAAAACCAAAAGACGAAAGGGGTCACAGCCCCAAAGGTTTACTTTCCGAAAAATGACCTTTACCAAACCGTTGGGATTTTAGCCCCAAATCTCATCAACTCATAGTACACAAGGACAACCACAAGGTTCGTCTCCCAACATCAAAATCCACAAATAAAGGACTTAACACAAACAACAAAATACTCTAGTGCCATCCTAGCCAAGTAAGCAAAACGAACAACTTACCTCTTACACACTTAGTCGATGCATGCAATCATGAAAACCGTTCAAAAGCACTCATTTCCGGAAATGCCATAATCAAATCACATTTGCAAAATGCACCACAATTAACCGCGGACCCACAGCTTCGTGGATCCCTACCGAGACCCCATCGGATCTAACCCGTAGTGGTTAAAAGCAAGCTCGCGGTCCCACACCTTCATGGAGCCCTACCAAGACCCCGTCGGATCTAACCCGTAGTGAGCATACACACACACACACGTTACTCATGCAATACTAATATGCTAAGAATGTAAGTTCATCAAGAATACTTACTAGAGATGGCCACTTATCCGACAACATTATCAAACTCTTCAAAACACAATAACAAGATTAAACACGGAATACACGATTCCATAACTTTAAACAATAGGAGTATCATCATCAAATCCTTCAACGTTCAAAATAGTCAAATCATAATCAATTCCCAAAACACACCGTTCACAAAACACACACGCATTTTGAAAGAAAGCCTTTAACGAGGCCAAACCGAAATCTTTTGAAACTTCATTTCATGCAACCAAACAAACACACCAAGACGATCACCGATCATCATATTCACAAAATAAGAAATGTATGAGCAAGGTACTTGCCTCGAATAAGAATAACGCGGAGAATCGACTCAAGTAGGTTGGCACGAACCGACTACAAACTCACCGACTCCACCTGTAATACCCGAGATTTCTGCTATGTATTTGGAACTTGTGATATTGTAATTGTTGCACTTTTATCTGAGTATTATTCTCCGTATTTCATAATCCGGTGTTGTTGAGTGTATGATTTCATGAATGTGATTTAAAAGTGTGATTCTGCGCATGTAGCGCACGCTATCAACTAAGTGTAGCGTACGCTAACTTGGATCCATAGCGCACGCTGTGAAGGGACCTTAGCGCACGCTACGTGGTTAATATGATTGAGACGTGCTGGTAGGTGAGATCAGGCCGGGGATCTTGGTCGGATTATGTCAGGATGAACCTGGACGGCTTTCGAGAAAAAGCCAAGTCAACGCGTTAGCGCACGCTATTCATATGAGGATAGCGCACGCTAAAGGCTGAGTACAGTGAAATCAATAACGTTTCAAATAGCCGTTAGCGCACGCTATGATATTGGACTAGCGCGCGCTAATAACCATTTTCTATATATAGGACAGCATCCTTTTTCATATTTTCAGACTTTTCACCTCCCCATCCGAATTCTTGAACTTATAGACTCACTCTCTTCATCCTAAACACTTCTTGCTGGCATCCTAGCTCGTGTTGAAGATTGTAGATCATTGGGGATTGGTGTTCAAGCCTTCGGCGTTGGATTGCTTCGAATTCCTCCTTGTTCTTCACTACTTTGAGGTAGGTGATTCTTCACCAATATTAGTAGTATTCTGAAGGACGTTTTTGATCATGTTTTGGGATTTACCTAGTCAGTTAAATTCATAAGTAGTCGAACATCATGTGTTAGAAGGATATTTTTGATGTTTCGGTACTTATTCATCGTATAAACCATTGAACCTCTTAGTGTTTGAACTCCTAGCATATTCTGAAGCTTCAAACCGATTTGTGACCAGTATATGGAGATTTTCAAGTTCTTATGCCTTTACATAAAGGAATCATACGTTTTGGGACATGTAACGGATTGAACTTAGGATATTCCTTGAAGATCAAAGATGAATTATGGTGTTGTGATGTTTATACGTATCCTTGTATCTCATGGTCATTTAGTACGTATAGAATTTCACAAAACCTTATGAGCATGATAACCGGGGATGACATGTATTATCACCATAGAATTTATGAGTTCATCACCATTAGATCAAGTTTTCTGCCAGTAGTAATCTGCCATGCACGGTTAGCGCATGCTAACATATGTAAGTTAACGTGCGCTATCGGGAATAAGTTAACATACGCTACGTTTGGCACGTAACGTACGTTATGTTTTCAGTTGAGTCAGTCGGCTGATCAGAGAGAACTGTCAGTACATGGCTAGCGTACGCTAGACTTAGATGATAGCATACGTTAACAGGCAGGCTTAGCGCACGTTACGTAGAGTACGTAGCGTACGCTAAGTGGTTCTGGCAGATTGCATATTTAGAGCTTTTGGCCGTAGACCGGATTGATAGGCAATCATTCGACTTGAGATGAATTCTATATCATTTCTTTTGTTAAGGTTCGAGCTTGCTACGTTGATCGAAGGAGGCAGCCTTCGAGTGTGTTGAGACCATTGAAGTGTTTCGTTCTTGCCATCTTCGTGGCAAGTATCGTAATGTGTTAATATTGGTATTTTTTAGCATGCGTGTGGTTTGTTCATGTTGTTGAACATGAGATTTATTTCGTTGAATTGTCATGATATTCGTTATCTAGTGTTTGTATGTTCATGTTGATGGACATAGCGATTTGGCACATATGTATGCATGAGTTGTGTTTGTGTATGTTGTGAGATCTATGCTGAGGGCGCTGGATCGGATGTCCACCTCGTGTTGGTCCGACGGGATCATCTTGGGATCTAGAGTGAGGCCCGGATCATTGGGACGGGTTATTTCCACCTCGTGTTGGTCAGCGGGATCATCTTGGGATCTAGAGTGAGGCTGGATCATTGGACGGGTTATTTCCACCTCGTGTTGGTCCGAGGATCATCTTGGGATCTATCTTTGAGGCTGGATCATTGGAATACCCTTGCTGTGTTAATGGAATCTTTTGGATTCGCATTGTCGGATTCCGGTAGCGGAAGTCCGTGTGGTGTATCTTGTTATGTATTATTGATGCATATTCGATTTGTTTATATGATACTTGTACTAGCATCATTTTGCTAACCCCTTCGGGGGTGGACATTTTTTTTGATGTTCAGGTAGCCGAGGAGCAGGGAAAGCGACCACGCGATGCCGATGTGACGACGAAGGGGTTCAGTGATGTTTGTTGTTGTTGGTGATTTGTCTTCTTGGTTTGATTTCAGTACTTGAGTACGCGTGTCTTATTAATATCATTTCGATATGGTTGTATTAATTAACTCGTTGAACCAGTTGGAACCGGTTTTGTAAACTTGAATTTCCGTGGTATTAATGTCTTATATTTACATTTCTTTTATTTAGCCTTGTAAATCCTTACTTAAAGGGTTTACAACGCTGTAATTATTCCGAATATCTCGGGGTGTTACAGATTATGGTATCGGAGCTAAGATTCATGGATATCTTGGCAGTCGGGTTTTAAGTTGGGTCTGTTTACGTTATTGATTTACGAGTCGTTCATAACATCACTGTTCAGCCAAAAGTCATCATGTGGACCGTGGTTGTAAGTCTCCTAATCTCTTGTACTACCGTTTTACTTAATTCTATTTTGTGAGTATTGACGGGCTTTATTTTTTGAAAATTTTGTCCTGGATATTGAGAAATTGTGTTTTCAGTATGTTGAGAGGAGGTCGTGGACGCGGGCGTGGTCGTGGATGCGGACGTGGAAATATGAGACAGGAGGACTCCGCAACTACCCCAGAATTATCGGCTAGTAGAACCGATTCCCATTCTGGAGGGCAGCAGGTATCGGCGAATGACGACGCAAATCCTAACATCCCGGGAGTGCTTCAACAGGTGGTGGCTCAGATAAACTAGTTCGCTCAGGTAGTTGACCGCATGTAGATAGCGATGGGACAACAGCACCACGAGGATAACCGGGGAGACAGATGGCTTGCTGAGGTAGTCAAATTGCACCCGCCAAAGTTTGATGGATCTGCTGAGGCACTTACTTGGGATCATTGGCTAAAGGAGTTAGAGAAAATATTCGCGGGTATTAACTATCCCGAGGACCGAAAGGTTCCCATTGCCCAGTATTTTCTGACAGGGGAGGCCTTTGACTGGTGGGAAGCTATTCGACCCGAGGATCATAATGCGGATTGGACGGAATTCAAACTAATGATGGAAGCACAGTATTGTCCTCGTCCAGTTAGAGAGGCAAAAATCCGAGAGTTTTTCTCACCACAAAGTTCGAAAGAAACTGTAACAGACATAATCAAAACTTTTAATCATCAGCTGACTTGTGTCCGACACTTGGTCAGAACGGAGGCAGAAAAGATTTTTCATTTCGATATGCGAATGAAGCCGGAGATTCAGCAGTACATGTCCGGATTCGAGTGTACTACGTTGCGATAGTATCAAGACAAAGCGCTGGCCTACGACATGAAAGAGGTGGCGGTGGAGAAATCAGTGGAGGCAAAGAAGCAGAAAGTGACCGGCAACTTCTTAGAAAACAAGAGTGGTGGGCCCCGCAAGGGCTAGTCTTCCTTTTATTCGGCTAGGAAACCTCCACATCCTTCTAGAGGTGGAAAGAAGTTAGGACAACATCGTGATTCGGACGCATCAAAGAAATGCTACAATTGTGGTCGAGCAGGGCATATTCGACGTGATTGCCCCGCATCTTCTGTGACTTGTTACGATTGTGGGCAAGAAGGGCACCGTGCGGCTTTCTGCGGAGTTGCTACTAGATCTTTTGGTACTCGCACTCCAGCGCCAGTTCCAAAGGAGATAAGTGCGAACCAGATGCAGTAGAGTGGATTTCAGCAGCAAAATATTGAAAAGAGAGAGACATCCAGTGCTGGGTCCGTTCCTCCGCGCCTGTACGAGATGAGGAAATCTGACGATCAGAACACTGCTATTGCATCAGGTATGATTCAGATCCTTTTGCAACCAGTTAGTGTCTTATTCGATTCCGGAGCTACACATTCTTTCATATCATTGAACTGTGTTAATCGTTTAAAAATCTCGTGCTTATTTGATTGTGAACCATATGTTGTGGGAACCCTAGAAGCTAGAGATTTTCCAGTATCTATAGGAGGTAGAGATTGGCCATCAAATCTTATTGTAGTTGACATCTACGGTGACGATTTAATTCTTGAAGACGATTGGCTCAACCATTATGGAGCTATTCTGAATTACCGAAAGAGAGTCATTTCTATCATTGCTGATGATGGATCTGAACACTTATTCCGAGGATGGAGACCGGGAAGCTCGGGAAAATTGATCAAAGCAATGAAATCCATGAAATTACTGAAGCAGGGATGTCATGGACTTTGGTGCTACGCCATGAGGAAAGAGGAAGGAGTAGAGCTCTCGTCTATTTCAGTTGTGAATGAGTTCTCAGATGTATTTCCTGACGAACTACCTGGGTTACCTCCGCAGAGAGAAGTGGAGTTCACTATCGAATTAGAGCACAGAGGCTCCTATTTCCAGAGCACCATACCGCATGGTGCCAACCGAGATGTATGAACTCAAGAAGCAACTGGAGGAATTGTTACAGAAGGGTTATATTCAACCTAGCGTTTTTCCTTGGGGAGCACCCGTTCTCTTTGTCCGGAAGAAAGACGGATCCCTCCGACTGTGTATTGGTTACAGGGAGATCAACAAGATGACGATCAAGAATAAGTATCCTATACCTCGTATCGACGACTTGTTTGATCAACTGCAAGGGGCAAGGGTATTCTCGAAGATTGACTTGCGATCAGGATACCATCAGTTGAGAATTAAGGAATCGGATATACCAAAGTCTGCTTTCAGGTCCCGGTACGGGCATTATGAATTACTAGTGATGCCATTTGGACTTACTAATGCTCATGCGGTATTCATGCAATTGATGAATCGGGTATTCTTAGAATACTTGGATAAATTTGTGGTCGTCTTCATTGATGACATCTTGATATATTCGAAGGATGCAGAGGAGCATGCCGAACATTTGCGTGTGGTTTTGAGCACCTTGAGGAAGGAACAGCTGTATGCAAAGCTTTCCAAATGCGAGTTCTGGCTTAGGGAAGTAACTTTCCTTGGGCATGTGATATCAGCTGACGGAGTTCAGGTAGACCCGAAGAAAGTCGAAGCAATCTTGGAATGGGAAGCTCCTAATAACGTGAAAGAAGTCCAAAGTTTCTTAGGACTTGCTGGATATTATCGCCGCTTTGTAGCGGGATTTTCCAAAATTGCTCGTCCGCTCACTCAGCTGTTACAGAAAACCCAAAAGTTCACATGGGATGAGAAATGCCAGGCTGGTTTTGATGAACTTAAGAGGAGACTGACGACAGCACCTATATTAGCGTTACCAGAGGGAACTGATGGATTCATGGTATACAGCGACGCTTCAAATCAGGGTCTGGGATGTGTGTTGATAAAAAAGATAAGGTGATTGCCTATGCTTCTCGGCAGTTGAAACCGTACGAGGTTAATTACCCGACTCATGATCTGGAGCTAGCAGCCGTAGTCTTTGCATTGAAAATTTGGAGACATTATTTGTACGGCACTCATTGTCAGATCTTTATAGATCATAAGAGCCTCAAGTACATTTTCAGTCAGAAAGAATTAAACATGAGGCATAGAAGGTGGCTGGAATTGATCAAGGATTACGACTTGGAGATTCTCTATCATCCGGGTAAAGCAAACGTAGTAGCCGATGCATTGAGCCGTAAACCTGTTTCTCTTCGAGTGTTGGAAGCACTTACATCCCAAACCAGCATTCAACGGGATCTAATCCGCGAAGGGATTGAAGTATGGGCACCAGGAATCCAAGGGCAACTATATGTGATGGAACTGACTTCATCACTAGTCGAGGAGATCAAATCTAAGCAGTTGAACGATTCTCTGATCCTTCGGTTATGTGATGAAGTAAAGAAAGGAAAAGTCCCAGGATTCGTGATACAAGATGATGGAGTTCTGAGATTTCAGAGTCGACTTTGCGTTCCCGATGATGATGATTTGAAACGGGCAATTCTGAAGGAAGCTCATAGCGCGCCTTATTCTATTCACCCGGGCAGCAGTAAGATGTATAAGGATCTAAAACAAAACTTTTGGTGGGGGAATATGAAGAAGGACGTAGCAGAATACGTTTCAAAGTGTTTGACTTTTCAGCAGGTTAAGATTGAACATCAGCGACCTGCCGGAATGCTAAAGCCGCTTCCAATCCCTGAGTGGAAGTGGGAGGATATCTCGATGGATTTCATCACCAATATGCCAAGGACCAAAATGGGAATGAACATTATTTGGGTTATAGTTGATCGACTAACCAAGTCGGCTCATTTCCTAGGAATTAAAGATACTTGGGGACCCGAGAGATTGGCGCGAGTATTCATTGCAGAGGTAGTCAGATTACATGGGACGCCGAAGACCATTATTTCAGATCGAGATGGTCGCTTCGTGTCGCACTTCTGGAAGGCAGTTCACAGGGCTTTGGGGACTGAGCTCAAATTTAGCACGGCTTATCATCCCCAAACGGATGGTCAGTCTTAAAGGACTATACAAACAGTAGAAGACATGCTTAGAGCTTGTGCCTTAGATTGGTCGACTGATTGGGAAGTTCATTTACCGTTGATTGAATTCACTTACAATAATAGTTGGCATGCTTCTATTAAGATGGCACCATTTGAAGCTTTGTACGGGAGAAGATGCTGATCACCCCTGTGTTGGGATGATTCTTCGAATTTGATCGGGACGGAACCGGAATTGATAATTCAGACTCAAGAGTAGATAGCTTTGATTCGAGAAAGACTGTTGACTGCCCAGAGTCGACAGAAGTCTTATGCAGATGTGCGTCGTCGCCCTCTAGAGTTCGACGTTGGGGACCATGTACTATTGAAGGTGTCTCCTACATGAGGGATTTTCCGTTTTGGGAAAAAGGGTAAGCTAAGTCCGAGATATATCGGACCATTTGAGATCCTCGAGAGAATTGGGGATTTAGCATACAGGTTGGCCTTACCACCATCGCTGAGTCACGTTCACAATGTGTTTCACGTATCCCAATTGCGGAAGTATGTACCGGATCCCAGTCAATGTAATATCCGCAATTTTCGATTTTCGGTAAATTTCTTTTTTCGGCCGAAGTCCGTTTTGACGCTCGCTCATGACCGTTTCGTCATTTCGAGAATGATTAATTCTACACTTTTTGTCATCCGAGTTCGTTTGGGTGTTGTTTTGTTGAGTTCCGTGCTTTTTAGCGACTTTTCCGCACTTGAGTTCGATTCTTGCGAATCTCGTCCGAAACTGCTGTTTCGAGTTTCCCGCAAGTCCGTTTAACTTTGTTGGACATGTTGTGATCTTCGGTTTGGTTTTTCGATCACGTATCGTGATTTCCGGGCGTTCTGGGCCATTTTGTAATTTGCCCAAAGTTACGGGTATCCGTATCTGTAATTGTTGTCTCTGTAATATCCGGTACTTTTCTTTCCCTTGTATTTTCATTTTTGGTATATTTCTCGGTCACAATGACCCTCTTGTACCTTTCAGTGTGTCCTTCCTGTCAACTGTTGAACTGTATTCTCGTTATTGTGGTGCGGAACCGCAGTTTCGGGGTTGCCGTGGATCCATTTCGTGTTATTGGTTCCCAAATATTGATTCCTATCGTTTTATTCTCTTTCCGGATCATTTTTATCATTTTGAAACCCAATAGGGGGTGTGGGCCGCGGCACAAGATGTGCGTGCCGCGGCACACAAATTCCTTCAGTTGTTGGTCGAACAAAGCATGCGTGTGCCGCGGCACACCCATCGATGCCGCGGCACGGTGCGAGCAGTGCGCGGCACACTGTCGGTGCCGCGGCACACTCAGTGTTTTCTGCGACCTAAACCCGATGCAACGGTGCCGCGGCACGCAGTATCTTGCGGCACAACGCGAAACACAGGAGTAAATTTTCGGCTGTGCCGCGGCACACTTGGCCGTGCCGCGGCACACGGCGGTAATTGCGCAGACTCGTCCTTATTAGGCGAGATCGGTCGTCTCCTTCCCCATTTCCACCGCATCGCGAGAGAGAGTGTTAGAGAGGGGAGAGTTCTTCATCAGGTCGATTTTCATCATTTCTTTTCGGTTGTGAGGCTCGGATAATCAATCTAACGCGTGTTCTTCGGATCTTAGTACTTGAATCTCCAAAGGTATTATTTCTTGAAACCCTCCCTTTTGGATAATTGGGGATTTTGGGTATTTTGTTCGATTCCGCCCGGTTAATCCAATTTAACTTTAGATTGTGATGGATTGATGATTATTAGGATGTATTGTATCATTTCCCTTGTTAACCCATGGTCGGATCATATCGATTCGTTATTTTGGTCGAGTTCTTGACCGACGCCTTGAAGGTGTCCGGTAAAATGTCATAGAGGGGTTTTCGGGCGTTCTACGATTATTCTTCCTCGTATGATCGATGATTTATTGAATTTATGTTGTTAGGGTCGAATTCTTGTGAAGAACTCGAGTCGGAACCCTTCCGTTCATTGTCTTCTTCGGGGTCCGAGCTTCCCGGTCAAACCGTGTTCTTCGGAGCGTTTGGTAGCGGTTATTAAGGCAAGTATCTTATTATACGACTTGTATCTTGTGAATATTAATTACGTATGATATGTATGACGATTTTGCTTGCCTCCGTAAATATGTTCCGTTTGAGTTGGTTGTGTTTTCTGAAATTTGAAGGCTTGGTGATAATAGTGATATATTGGTATCCGTATTAGGCGTTGTGCCATTTGTGCAGGATTGCGATGTACATATGAGATGGTTGTACACGTGGTTGTTCAATGTATTGTGTACCGAATGTGTGTTATGTTGGTTAAGAGTCGTTGTGATGATCATGATATTTGTGTTGTTTTGGTTTACATACTTGATTGTACATTTCAGTGTAATGTGGAATGGCTTGACATTTAATGATTATGAATTGTGTCGTGTCGATGTGTGTGTGTTTCAGGTAGGGTCGCGAGGCCTGCGGAGTTCGGTACATGATGTGTACGAACAAAGTGTGTGATCCGGGTAGGGTCCAGCGAGGCCTCGGAGTTCGGTACATGATGTGTACGGAAAAGGTGTGTGATCCGGGTAGGGTCGACGAGGCCTGCGGAGTTCGGTACATGATGTGTACGAGCGATGTTGTGGCGGGTAGGGTCCGTTGAGGCCTCGGAGTTCGGTACATGATGTGTACGAGCAGTGTGTGTGGCCGGGTAGGGTCCGTTGAGGCCTCGGAGTTCGGTACATGATGTGTACGAACGGTGTGTGTGGTCGGGTAAGGTCCGTCGAGGCCTCGGAGTTCGGTACATGATGTGTACGAACAATGATCGTGTAGCGATGTTTGTTCGGGTAACATTTTAAATATGGATCTCGGACTCATAATGATATATTATTTAGTATGCTTTGAAAGCGAGAATCGGGCTAAGGCCTAATGTTTACGAAAAGGTTTTGTAAATTGGGAGTCGAGGTCAAAAGAATTTACCTTTAAAAATCCCCGAGATGATGTGTTCCTTTTCAAATATCTCTTACTTGAGTTCGAAATTCTAAAACTTCTCGGAAACATTTTGATAATTGATTTACGTATTAAATTCGTAGTTGCTATTTGCTTGTTACATTTCGTATGGTTTGATACTTGCACTAGTAAAACAGTGGAGTTTTACTAACCCCCGAGTATTCGGGGGGGTGGATGTCTATTCTGCGTCCAGGTACATGCAGGTTCAGGGGAGCAGTCACAGGATTAGCACAAGGGGATGACGAGCTGCGATACTAATCAAGAGTTGAGAGTTGGTAGAGTTTAGTTGTATTGTTAGGGTTGATTCAGTCTTCCGATGTATTGTATTTCGACCCCTGTGTGGGTAATATTGTTAGTCAGTCCTGTTGATAGAGTTGTGTGACCTCATCGGTCTGTGTGTTTATGTGTAAGTGACCTTAACGGTCTGTATTATTATATTGTTTGACCCTGGCCGGGCAAACATTTGGTTGTTTTTGGACGTTTAGCCTGGTAGATCCTTGCGGAAAGGGTTTACGGCGTGTAATATTCTCATATGGTTTTGGGGGTGTTACATTTATGGTATCGGAGCTTAGGTTGTGGAAACCTAGGCTGTCGGGTCGAGTCGAGTCGTGGTTTGTCGAGTAATGTGTTGTCTTGTCGTTCGAGTCGTCAGGTGACAAGTTGAGTTGTGCGTAGTCACGACGTGTCGGATATGTTGTCGGATGAGATTAGTATCGTGGGCGACCGTCATCTCCGTGCGGCCTATGGATGTAAGTCTCCCTTCTTTGTGTTGTGCCTCGTGTGACACGAGCTATTTTTATGATTATGAGTCAATTGACGGAATCCTCTTATGGATTTTGATTTCGTGATATGTGATCATTTGACTCCCATTTTTCGTTCATATGAGGAGTAGTGTTCTTTGTCTTGTGCATGTTTGATTTTATTTCTTTTATCCATTGCGTGAGTTCTTTTGTAATGGCTTTCGGTATTTTACCGATTGAGTTTTATTTCAAAACCAATTCCCTTAACCGAGTTTTGGCATTATGGCCTCGATCATTTTGGCGAAATTCTTGTGACGGAAATTAATATTTTGTAAACGGATTTTGTGAATTTTTGAAATATTACCGTCATCGGCCTTTTTGGTAGCTTATAAAGGTTTTTAGCACAGTGGGTTCGGCGCGGGACCCTCGGCGCTATATTGTCCGTGTAATTACAGAAATTTTTGGGCGTGCTAGCCCATTGAATTATTTTGAAAACCTTGAGTATCTTAGAAAATTGAAATTCGAGACGTACTTTTAAAACGAATTATTTTCTTGCGGTGTTTTCAAGGTGTTTTCTAATGCCGCAATACATTTCAATAATTTTCCGGTTGAGGACCAAAAATATTTTGAGATATTTTCAAATGCGATTGTTTAGACCCAAGGGTCGAATATTTTTGAAAGTTTTTCACTAAAGGAAAGGTGTCCTCATTTTTGTTCAAGCACAAGATGATTTTCAAAGTCTCGATAATGGTGTTTGTACTATTTTTTTTGTAAAATGATACTCAAGATCAACTGTTGTTTCCAAACTGTTTTCAAAAGGTGGTTTTCGTTTTAAAACTTATTATTCCTTTTTGCGGACCGGAAATGCGTGTATGGTTTTTGAACTTTCGTTACGGTGTTAACCCCGAATTGTGATTGAATTGGTGGCGTGAGCGTCGAGTCGTTCGCCATGCATATATTTTGCTAGCCCTTGTGGGAGGTGTGATGACGATCCTTTATGTTGTCATTTCGTGGTGGCTTGCGTGTTATCGCACTGTGTGGTATTAAAGCTTGGGTTTGTACGTTCGTGTGCATATGTGATTGTTTCACAATGTTTGTAATTATGTCTTTGGTTATTGTTCGGGCCGTTGAGGTCGCGAACGATACCGTCGTTCTTTGTAGTGTTTGTGTGTATTATTTTCCGATGATAATCGTTGTATATGATATGTATTATGATTCCTTGTTGTCTTTGAGTTGGCATCTCCGCTATGTTGTTTTGCGACGTTATGCCCCATTGTACTTATCATTTGTATTTTCGGTATGCCGAGTCGAGGCGTTTCAACCGTGATGTGCCGGGGCATGCACGTGTAAATTGTCCTTCTCGTCAGTAACACATTTCAAGTGTGGACTAGAGGACACCGAATTCAGTTTTGCGATTTGACTACCAAGACTTTCGGAGTTCGCGCTTCAGCACAGTTATCGGAATCGGCTCTAAGAGGCCCATGGGAGAAGTTTCTGTCGGATGCTTGTTGTGTTGTCACCTTGATTTCGTGTTGTGAGTTTCGGGAACGACACTTCTTTTTTTGAAGAGGTCGAACATAATACCCGTATTATTTTTGCCCCCTGCATTTTCTCTTTCTCAATTCTATCGACTCGCTCGTGTTCGTTGATACTTTCTGAACTTGTTCTGTATTCCGGTTTAAATCGTTGAGCAGTGTGATCTATTGTGGGTCGATCTGGTTATCGCTGTGACTTTTTCGAGTTCGGTTCGATTCTTGTGAACCTTGTTCGGAAGTGACATCATCTGGTTTTATTAGTTCTCTTATTCGAAGTGGATTGGATTTTGAACCTCTGTATTTTCGACTCTGTTGACTCGGTTATGTTCGTTGACATTTTCTGAGCTTGTCCTACCCCTTGCTTTTGTTGATCGAACGAGTGTGGTATTGTTTCGGAATAACTCGTTTGTCGTTGTGATTTTTTTTATTGCTATTCCCTTTCCTGTGGATCTGATGTGGGTGCACATCTTGTTGTTTTCACCGGATCATGTTTTGTCTCGAGTCGAGATGTGAACTTCGGAGTTGTCGGTTGAACCTTATTGTTCTTCGTGATCCGAACATGATTATTCGATTTTTGTTGACTCGATCGTTATGGTTGATCATTGATTGTTCGTTTTTTTTTTGTTGATCTCGATTCATGATTGTTGAACGTCCAGACTCCTTCGTAATTTCCTTAAGTTCGAGAAATTAGCCTCGTTTCGATCTTCCAACCCTTGGGCGGTGGAATTCCATATTTGTTCAGCGTTTGGCTCGCGTTTTGATTGATGAACCGTTGGGTTGGTCAATCGTATTGATTTTTGTTCGTTGTGTTTTACGATTGTTCAGATAATCGACTCGATTGTATTATCTGTTTGATGACGCTTTTCACTTGTTGATTTTATTATGTCTATACCGGGGGCGTCGTGTTGGTCGTCGTGGAGCGTGTTTTCACGCCGTATATTCCGTTGCGTTGCTTGTAACGTTTCGCCGTTGGGCATGAGTTACGCACTTCTTGAGTATCTCGTTGAGTTTTTCCAGGCGGGATATTTCTTCTCCCTACTTGTTTTAAGTTTCGGGACGAAACTTCTTTTAAGGAGGGTAGAATGTAATATCCGCAATTTTCGATTTTCGGTAAATTTCTTTTTTCGGCCGAAGTCCGTTTTGACGACTCGCTCATGACCGTTTCGTCATTTCGAGAATGATTAATTCTACACTTTTTGTCATCCGAGTTCGTTTCGGTGTTGTTTTGTTGAGTTCCGTGCTTTTTAGCGACTTTTCCGCACTTGAGTTCGATTCTTGCGAATCTCGTCCGAAACTGCTGTTTCGAGTTTCCCGCAAGTCCGTTTAACTTTGTTGGACGTGTTGTGATCTTCGGTTTGGTTTTTCGATCACGTATCGTGATTTCCGGGCGTTCTGGGCCATTTTGTAATTTGCCCAAAGTTACGGGTATCCGTATCTGTAATTGTTGTCTCTGTAATATCCGGTACTTTTCTTTCCCTTGTATTTTCATTTTTGGTATATTTCTCGGTCACAGTGACCCTCGTGTACCTTTCAGTGTGTCCTTCCTGTCAACTATTGAACTGTATTCTCGTTATTGTGGTGCGGAACCGCCGTTTCGGGGTTGCCGTGGATCCATTTCGTGTTATTGGTTCCCAAATATTGATTCCTATCGTTTTATTCTCTTTCCGGATCATTTTTATCATTTTGAAACCCAATAGGGGGTGTGGGCCGCGGCACAAGATGTGCGTGCCGCGGCACACAAATTCTTTCAGTTGTTGGTCGAACAAACTGTACTGTGTGCCGCGGCACACCCATCCGGTGCCGCGGCACGGTGCCGAGCCAATGCCGCGGCACACTGTCCGGTGCCGCGGCACACTCGAGTGTCTTCTGCGACCTAAACCCGATCAGGTGCCGCGCGGCACGCAGTGTCTTGCGGCACAACGCGAAACACAGGAGTAATTTTTCGGCCTTTGCCGCGGAACACTTCGGCGGGGCCGGTGCACACGAAGCGGTAATTGCGCAGACTCGTCCTTATTAGACGAGATCGGTCGTCTCCTTCCCCATTTCCACCGCATCGCGAGAGAGAGTGTTAGAGAGGGGGAGAGTTCTTCATCCGGGGGTCGATTTTCATCATTTCTTTTCGGTTGTGAGGCTCGGATAATCAATCTAACGCGTGTTCTTCGGATCTTAGTACTTGAATCTCCAAAGGTATTATTTCTTGAAACCCTCCCTTTTGGATAATTGGGGATTTTGGGTATTTTGTTCGATTCCGCCCGGTTAATCCAATTTAACTTAAGATTGTGATGGATTGATGATTATTAGGATGTATTGTATCATTTCCCTTGTTAACCCATGGTCGGATCATATCGATTCGTTATTTTGGTCGAGTTCTTGACCGACGCCTTGAAGGTGTCCTAAAATGTCATAGAGGGGTTTTCGGGCGTTCTACGATTATTCTTCCTCGTATGATCGATGATTTATTGAATTTATGTTGTTAGGGTCGAATTCTTGTGAAGAACTCGAGTCGGAACCCTTCCGTTCATTGTCTTCTTCGGGGTCCGAGCTTCCCGGTCAAACCGTGTTCTTCGGAGCGTTTGGTAGCGGTTATTAAGGCAAGTATCTTATTATACGACTTGTATCTTGTGAATATTAATTACGTATGATATGTATGACGATTTTGCTTGCCTCCGTAAATATGTTCCGTTTGAGTTGGTTGTGTTTTCCGAAATTTGAAGGCTTGGTGATAATAGTGATATATTGGTATCCGTATTAGGCGTTGTGCCATTTGTGCAGGATTGCGATGTACATATGAGATGGTTGTACACGTGGTTGTTCAATGTATTGTGTACCGAATGTGTGTTATGTTGGTTAAGAGTCGTTGTGATGATCATGATATTTGTGTTGTTTTGGTTTACATACATGATTGTACATTTCAGTGTAATGTGGAATGGCTTGACATTTAATGATTATGAATTGTGTCGTGTCGATGTGTGTGTGTTCCAGGTAGGGTCTGACGAGGCCTCTGGAGTTCGGTACATGATGTGTACGAACAAAGTGTGTGATCCAGGTAGGGTCTGACGAGGCCTCTGGAGTTCGGTACATGATGTGTACGGAAAAGGTGTGTGATCCAGGTAGGGTCTGACGAGGCCTCTGGAGTTCGGTACATGATGTGTACGAACGATGTTGTGGCCGGGTAGGGTCCGTTGAGGCCTCCGGAGTTCGGTACATGATGTGTACGAACAGTGTGTGTGGCCGGGTAGGGTCCGTTGAGGCCTCCGGAGTTCGGTACATGATGTGTACGAACAGTGTGTGTGGTCCGGGTATGGTCCGTCGAGGCCTCCGGAGTTCGGTACATGATGTGTACGAACAATGATCGTGTAGCAGTGTTTGTTCGGGTAACATTTTAAATATGGATCTCGGACTCATAATGATATATTATTTAGTATGCTTTGAAACGAGAATCGGGCTAAGGCCCTAATGTTTACGAAAAGGTTTTGTAAATTGGGAGTCGAGGTCCAAAAGAATTTCTGCTTTAAAATCCCGAGATGATGTGTTCCTTTTCAAATATCTCTTACTTGAGTTCGAAATTCTAAAACTTCTAAAACATTTTGATAATTGATTTACGTATTAAATTCGTAGTTGCTATTTGCTTGTTACATTTCGTATGGTTAGATCCTTGCACAAGTAAAACAGTGGAGTTTTACTAACCCCCCGAGTATTCGGGGTGGATGTCTATTCTCCGGTACATGCGGAGTTCGGGGAGCGATCACGGGATTAGCACAAGGGGATGACGAGCTGCGATACTAATCAAGAGTTGAGAGTTGGTAGAGTTTAGTTGTATTGTTAGGGTTGATTCAGTCTTCCGCTGTATTGTATTTCGACCCCTGTGTGGGTAATATTGTTAGTCAGTCCTGTTGATAGAGTTGTGTGACCTCATCGGTCTGTGTGTTTATGTGTAAGTGACCTTAACGGTCTGTATTATTATATTGTTTGACCCTGGCCGGGCAAACATTTGGTTGTTTTTGGACGTTTAGCCTGGTAGATCCTTGCGGAAAGGGTTTACGGCGTGTAATATTCCCATACGGTTTTGGGGGTGTTACAGTCATATCATTGAGTTTAATGAGATCGAGATAGCTAATGATGGCACCTTCGAAGAGAGACCAATCAAGATACTTGAGATTCGGATCAAACAATTGAGGAATAAACCAATACACTTGGTTAAAGTGCAATGGTCACGACATGGAGTTGAAGAGGCCACTCGGGAAACGGAGGACAGTATGAAGACTAGATATCTAGAGTTGTTTTCATCTTAAGTTTCGGGACGAAACTTCTTTTTAGGGAGGAAGGATGTAATACCCGAGATTTCTGCTATGTATTTGGAACTTGTGATATTGTAATTGTTGCACTTTGATCTAAGTATTATTCTCCATATTTCATAATCCGGTGTTGTTGAGTGTATGATTTCATGAATGTGATTTAAAAGTGTGATTCTGCGCATGTAGCGCACGCTATCAACTAAGTGTAGCGTACGCTAACTTGGATCCATAGCGCACACTGTGAAGGGACCTTAGCGCACGCTACGTGGTCAATATGATTGAGACGTGCTGGTAGGTGAGATCAGGCCGGGGATCTTGGTCGGATTATGTCGGGATGAACTTGGACGGCTTTTGGGAAAAACTGAAGTCAACGCATTAGCGCACGCTATTCATATGAGGATAGCGCACGCTAAAGGCTGAGTACAGTGAAATCAGTAACGTTTCAAATAGCCGTTAGCGCACGCTATGATATTGGACTAGCGCGCGCTAATAACCATTTTCTATATATAGGACAACATCCTTTTTCATATTTTTAGACTTTTCACCTCCCCATCCGAATTCTTGAACTTAGAGAGTCACTCTCTTCATCCTAAACACTTCTTGCCGGCATCCTAGCTCGTGTTGAATATTGTAGATCATTGGGGATTGGTGTTCAAGCCTTCGGCGTTGGATTGCTTCGAATTCCTCCTTGTTGTTCTTGACTCTCAAAAAATGGTTCTGTAGTATCCTCTCAAAAAATTATATACATACTTTTTACATTAACATATGACTAATAGTATTATACATTACATTTTGATATTTTATAATCATATTTATACACTATTATACCTCTAATTATTTTTAAGTGATCACTAGTTCATACAGTTAGATTATTAAATATAGGAACAATATTTTTATTTTTTATTTAATTTAAAATAATGGAGACCAAATGAACACAGTAAAATGATAATTAACAAATAAATAATATTTATACTATCTGATGGTTCATTTTGTTTGTTAGATTTTTTTATCATTTAAAAATAATAATTCTGCAACGTATTCATAACTACATATATGGCTCATAGATTTAAAAAAATATCAAAATATGTGTATTTGTTGAGTAATTGCATCCTCATTCGGGGTTTAAGCCTCTTGAGAAAATATTTGATCTTATCAGCTTCCGAACGGACAACTGACGTAGCAAAAGGGAGAAGTGCTTGGAATTTTTCGGCAATCGCTAACACATCCTCGTCTTCCGATGGGTCGGGGTTTAGTAATTCGGACAGTTTGTCTTCACGGAGGGGTGCAGGATAGTAACTATCTAGCATAAGATTCTTGAATTCCTCCCAAGTACTCGCGCCTTCGGCAGGCCTCACAGAAAGCCACCAAGTATGGGCACTCTTACTAAGGTAGTAGGCTGCCACAGCAACTCGATTTTCCTCTTGGCACTCCACCATCTCGAACAGTTTCTCGAAATGCTCTATCCAGTGTACAATGTCAGCAGGCTCAGATGAACCTTCAAAAGTCGGAGGTCGCTGTCGTGATATGTCGCTAATAATCCGGCTCACAATCCCGCTAGGCACCAGAGGCGGAGGCTGTTGCCCCTGCTGTTGACCAGTGGTATTCCTCTGCATAACTTCCATCAGCTGACCCATTTGGGTCATCTGGGCCATCATGCCCTGCATCACGGTGTAAGGATCGACACGTGCATTCTCTCCGGTGTGGTGTGATTGGTCTCTAGAAGGCGAATCACTGCCTGTGGAACTCTGTTCCACATTCGCGCGTCTGTTGGCTCGTGGTATCGGAATTCGGCCTCTTCCGCGGCCTCGTCCCCCCTGCTACGGCCTCTCGGGTTCCTTTCCATACTGAAAGAATCAAGTCACAAGTATAGTTTGATTTATCAATCATAATTCATGCTAAGTTAATAGCAACAGGGAATTTCCTATCTAACAAAGCAGTTTGTAAAGAATCACTGGCACTACAGGTGTTACACACTCAATATCATATCAACATTAAGTCGAAACAATTCCAATCACATAATTAATTTAGGTTCACCTCAAACAGATGAATTTTACCTCATGGTGGCAAGATGCCAAGATAAGTAAGGAGACCAATACATCGTCAATATCATGCCAGTAATCAAATTATGGTTCATGAGAACATACCGTATTTGACGGGTCAGGCGCTTGCACAGGTTACACGTGGCACGAAGGTTTATTGATGCTATTTCGATTCTACAATGACTCAAAATAAAAACACACTCTCTGATACCATCTACTGTAACAGCCCAAAAACAGTGGCTATTACATTGCCGTGGACCCCTACCAGGACCCACCAGGCGATATCACAATATATATTTATAATCTGACAACGTGGCACCGTACCACAATATTTATCAAAACCCCGATGTGGAGTATGAGTTATTCATGTCTTTAAATACGAGCAAACATACACAGGATCCAAATTCGGTACAGACCATATGACGATGGGCGGTACCTAACAAATTTTAGTACATTCATCCGACACAAAATAAAATGAAAGTCACAATAAAACATAACCGAACAACCAAAAGACTCGGGCCCCCCCCGAAATAGCATACTTCAGAATCCTCCGTCGCCATTGTGCTCCTCCTGTGCCTTGCCCTTTCCCCGCCCTGAAATACAAGTATTTCACCCCAAACGACAGGGTCAGCTATACATGATAATGATTCTCATGACATTATACAATTCATATATATATACTGATCTCAAAGAAAACCACCGACTACTGAATATACCCCGAAGGCGTATAAACAATCAGTCCCAATTGTCGAACATAACCAAATATACGAACGACCATATAATATGTCTCAAGACGGACGTCACAGTACGCCCGATCTGGAAATGTGTCCGTGCACATGTCCACCCCGTATACGGAATCCAGAATATACGTGGGACGATGTACCTAATTAGCCTCACGAACTACGTCTCGTGTGCACGATCTAAATGCGGAAAACATCCACGCATGATCATCAAGTGCCCGGCTAAAAATCCTACACATAGCCAATCGGCGCGTAGATATGACTCCAGAGATGTCACGATACAACATCACAACGAAACTCAACGAATTACACTTTTACCAAGGAATCGAACAACTCACCGAAGTGTCAACAAAGCTCAAAAGGACTAACGGTAACAAGGACGGTAATTTTGGGTATATCATCCCCAACACCATGACAATACGATCAAGGGTATCACCATATCACGAATCATAGATTATCAGAACATTTCATACACACGAAACGCATAATAATCACAAGAATTCAACCATCATTATAACCAAGCAAGATAACTTGCCTCAATTCCGTAGATGAATAATCCTTCTTTGAATGGTCAAATGAACGGTATCCTCGTCTAACAATACTCACGTGAACAAGCAACCTTGAATGAAATGTAATTCATTCAACAACACATTCGTACGATAATGGTATTATTACATAAATAATATTCGTAAATTTACTTGAATAAATCAATTATCCTATTGATCATTTTAATGTTCTTATTACAAATCATCGTATGTTTATCATGTTCATTCACATATTCTAACCTTAATGTCAAATACTTGATGTCTAGTTTATTATCAATGTAATATCGTGAAAATATCTTTTCAAATCATCGACACTTCCAATTACGATATAAGTTTGTGTTTAATTACGTTCTTCATTATTTTACCAACGATTACATTCAAAACTTGATTACTATATGAAACATAAGTTTAAGTTTTTAGTGAACTAAGAACATCATCTTAATTTACGTCTCTTAACACGCACGGATTAATAAAATGGAATTCGGCTACTCATCTACCGCATTTGTATCATCATATTCAACACAATCCTCTTAAGAACATTATCAACCTATTAATGTAGTGATTAACACCCTTTAATGTAATTGATTAATTTGAACATATGAAGATTACAACTTCCTTCTATCAACATCCATTGTCTTACTTTGAAGAATTCATTAAAAGCCTAGTTATATCCTTGGATACTTGAAATTTTTGAAGTAACTTCATCCCATCTAGCGAAGATCATCTTCAAAGGGTTAACATAATCTTTCCAACAATTTTATTACAAAGGTTTTAGAGGCCAAAAATCATGGTTCCATACTACCTTCAAGAATCAATTGAATGTTCAAGACAAATTTAACATTTCTCACTTTTAATCATTAAGGATATCATCCCTAACATGTTCCTAGTGTTGAGACTATAATCAACTTCTGATTATCATGTTATACATCAGGTTTTATGTATATCATTATCAACACAATCACATTATGAAGTTATTTACATCAAGAAGTAACACTAATACCTTCAATGTTAATCTTCACTTAGTTGGAGCATGATTCAATTAACTGATCATGTTTGCACTAGTTTAAACTAACATTATGTGAAGTATTTATCTACTAACATCATCATAAGCATGGAATTGATATGAGTTGAAGAAAGACCAACCTTAAAATGAAGAACAACACCAACACTTCAAGGGATAAACTTCAATCTCTAACTCTCCAAGTCATCAATCAAGTGCTGAAGCTCCAACACAAGTTAGAAAGGCTTAGAAACGAAGTTGGAAGGGAAAGGGATCGTTTCTCAGTTGGGAGGTTGAAAGGGTCGAGTAGGAAATGAATGGCAAGTCATACTTTTATAATCTGAACTCGGCATTACGTACGTTAACAAAAGTGGTTAACGTACGTTATAGCCCTTACGTACGTAATCTTATGATCATTACGTACGTAACCAATTTCATCAGATCTTTCTGCCTCAAAACACGCAATTCGTTACGTACGTAACTATATAGCTATTACGTACGTAATAGCCGTTGACTTGGCTGTCACGATCGACTCTCGACCACCTACCCCCGCTCGGCCCCACCCGCCGAAAGGCGGACTGCTGGAGGATCTCCCGCATTACGTACGTTAACGTATTGATGTTACGTATGTAAGGCGACATACATAGCGTACGTTATGAAGACAGGTTAACGTACGTTAAGTACTATAACAAGCATAAATGGAATTCTTCCAATATCACCCAACAACTAATATAGTATGATTGACCATGATTCCAACTTAACATAATTCGTCGATACTCGCTACAACATCACAGATATGGTGCGAAAATACTTAGCTTAAATCGATGATGTTTCCCAACCATATTAATCCGCAAAAGTGGGTGTATGTGAATTGAAAGTTTGTGGTTTCTTTGCCCTTTTTTTGCAGGTTCTGAATTAGGGTTCTTGGGAAAAGAGAGTGTAGAGAGAAATAGATAGAGAAATATAGAGAGTTAGATAGGCAGATAGTGTAAGGGTTTTCATTTTAGGGATTGGTTCCTTTTTATAGATGACTGTGTGTACATTCTAGGGTTTCCATTGTGGAGAAGTTTATGAGATAACCCTCATTTTATTCCACATTCCCATAGTTTCCACTAGTAACTATATGTATGGGTGTCAATTATTTAATTCTAACCTTTAGTGCCATATCTCGATTGCCATAAGTTTTTCCGAGAGAGTTGATCTCATTTATGATTTCTGTGAATCTGGTATCCACAATGTCTATGGTTTTTCCATCCTTCATTTTGAAGTTATCAAATTTTTATGTAGCAATTGATAACTTGTTTTGCTTGATCGTTCTGTTCATTCACACATTACTGCTAATGCACAGTTTTCTTTGGCAATTTTACAATTTTTGATCTTCACCATGGTGGCTTTATCAAGGGTTTGATATAGAACATCTTTGGACCGGTTGTCAAGATTGGCCCGCTTCCTTTAATCGATGGTCAACTCTGATATGGTCTTGGGAATTTGCTTTGGTTTCCCAGTTGTGATTTCCTCAGCAGTGTTGTCCTTCATGTAGATGATATGACCTTCTTCAATGATGCTCCATATGTCGTCGTGGATAGATGATAGGTGTGCCTGAATTCTTATCTTCTAGAGATCATAATCATCAACAGAGAAAATATGAAACCTAGAGTGCATGTGCTCCATCTTAATACCAGAGATTAGGGAATTAAACGTAAGTATATCACTACTACAAAGAGACATTTAACATCGCTCACTTAACATTGATTATGGGAAAACCGATGTTAAAAACAACGCATGGCATAATAATAATTTTTAAAGCAAACTAACATCGGTTCTGCTAAAAGCCGATATTAATTTTTCATTTAACATCGGCTCTGAGAGAGCCGATGTTAAAATCTCCCATTTGACATTAGTTCTGAAACAACCGATGTAAATTTCTAGCGTTTAACATCGATTTTCTATAGAATCGATGTAATTGTTAATTTAACATCGTTTTCCGTAGAATCAATGTTAAATTCTCTAATTTAACATTAGTTTTTCAGAACCGATGTAATATCACTTTTTAATTATATAATATAATTTAGTATATATTAAAATTTATATCTTTATATATATATATATATATATTCATAAATTGTATTATAGATTTGGAGTTGTATTTAAACTATATGATAATATTAATATATGAGTTATATTTTAATATGTATATGGTTATTTGAATTTTTTATCAATAAATATTATATATTTGTATGACCTTTAAAACTATAATATTAATATATATTTTGAAAGTTATATTATTGATACATATATATAAATTTATATCTATACTCAATTATAATTGAGGTTATATGATAATATATATTTATAAGTTATTATAATATGTATAAATATAATATATCTAAATATATATTTATATCTATATAAATATAATATATAAATACATATAACTAAAGTTAGTGAGAACAATTTTTTAATTCCAAATCATAAAATTGACATGTTGTATATCCTCATTTATAAGAGTATAAGTTATTGATACCATTTTGCTTAAAACGACTAAAATATCATCCCAAAAGTTGTCAATGTTGACATTCTTTTCTTTTTGAATTTTATTTAATTTAAACTTTTTTTATATTCTTTTTTCTTTTTCATTTCCTCATCTCTTCCATTTCTAACTACCGATATTAATATCCAACAACCAAAATTTAACTACAACCTATACATCATCACAGTAAACACATGACATTTTTGACAATGGGTCTCTCAAAATCCTTATAAAAGTCACACGATTATTTGAAAAGGAGAAGTTGACGTTCAAATAGGACTTTATTTCTCATGCTTCTGGGTACATAAAGAAGGTATGCATCAATATTTTACCGCCAGAAACTTTTTTTTTTCCGTCTAGTTCTTCCGGACACGATACTGCACACGATGGCAAGCCACCGTGTGCAATGGTCATGTCCAACGGCCTTGATATTTCGTGTGCACAACTAACCTGTCCACGATCGTTGCACACGATCGTCTACAACCGTGTGCAGCAATCGTGTTCAAGGCCATTTCATGGCCAGGAAACTTGAACACGATCGCTGCACACGGTAGCATCCGACCATATGCGCCAGTCATGTCCAAGGCATCGACCGTGTGCTAGAATATTGTTCGATCAGTTTTTTGATAAGTTATTCATCAATTTTAATTAGATGTCGTGGTAGAGTATTTGCATACATCAGCATGGTCATTGGGAGCGATCGACATATGTAGATGGGACTCTTTTTTGTCTACACGACGCGAGCAAAGTTAGTCGTGCAAACCTCATGGGGGTTATCAGAGAGGGTTTGGGCGATCCAAATGAGTCCGATTAAAAATTATGGTACTTGACACACATGGACAAGGGTAACAAAGTAAAAGCCCTATTACGGGGTGATACCGAGATGCTTCAACTTCTAGTAGAATACAAAAAGGATCCTGATGTCTATGTTAAGAACGGAAGCTCCTCCACACCCGAGGTTAATGTGGGATGTAGCAAATTGAGAGTAGAGCCCGAAAATATATATTATGACCTGACTTCTAAAGATTATCAATATGAGGAAGATGTGGAAGACGAGGAAGATGAGGAAGGTGAGGAGATGCATACGTCCGAAGATGAAGATTGTTGTAAAGACTTGCTTGAGTTAATGTCTGTGGAGTTTCTTGCTTGGGTTCGCCAACCTGCCCAAATGAATAGGATTATGAGTCATCGGAACTTCTCATCTGACCATCAGTCTGCGAGAGAGCATGAGCATCAACCGTCAATGTGTAATTTGATCATTCAATTTCCTGACCCTGGTAGTGCCAGGACTTTGGGTTAGGTCGAGCAGCCTCCACCTGTCACCGGTCAACTAGAGGTGGGGTCCACCTTTCGGTCCAAGACAGAGTTGAGGATAACTGTAGGAATGTATCATTTGGAAAACATGTTACAGTGTATTACTGTTTGTTCCGCCGATAAACGTGTAGTGTTTCTCTATAAAAGTGTGAGAAACAATTGTTCATTTAGGTTGTGTGCTATTGAGCGTGCAACCATTTGTAGAATTACTAAGTTGACCTTGGATCACAGCTGTCACCCTGACTTGAACTGTCCTGCCGCACGGTGGGTCACCTCTGAGGTTGTCGCCCAAAGGAGATGATTGCAGAAATGTGTATAGAGTACGACATCGACATGCTATATAATTTTGCTCTCCGAACGAGGATATAGAAATAGAGAATACATATGACGGCTTTGATGAGTCATATCAGAGGCTCCCATCTTATCTGTATTTGTTGAAGCAGCATAATATAGGGACGATTTATGATTTGCAGATGACTCGTGATGCATTTTGATAACCTTTTGACAGTGATACCTTGTGCAGTCTGCATTCAAGCACACTTGTCACCCTATATATTCACTAATAACAGATCCAGAAAACATCCCCTATGCAGGAAAATCACTAATGATAGCGGTACACATAACACGTAAGTTTAACATCTCATGTGGCTAAATGTCGGATGATCTTGCTCCCACAACAACTTTAGTTCCTCTATCAAAAGTCTGAAATAAATATCAATACACTTTCATGGATACCCAGGGATAGGTACTAAGAGAGTCAACATATTACACTCCTTCTTCATGCACATCCATGTAGAAAGGTTGTAAGAAATTATTACCATCGGTCATATACTATACGAAAGACTCATGTTGCCAAAAGGGTTTAATCCGTCAGATGCGAGCTCGAGTCTTACATCTCGGACATCTTATGTAAACTATGGAAACTCTCTATCTATATGCTTCCAAGACTCTCCATCAAAATGGTGTATCATAATATCCTCGTCATTGACGCGAGGCTCGGCATGCTATCTCATCGCCTTGGCTGTGTGAAGAGACATGAAAAGCCTCTCCAGACTATCCTTCAGAGGGAAATACCAAAGAACCTTCATAGCTTTATCTTTACTAAAAGGAGTAAACTTATACCTCTCTGTGTCACATACCGGATATCTCTTTAGGTCTTCATTAGGATTTACCCAAAATAAAGCACAATCATATATGCATACGTAGATCTTGATGTACGATAGCCCAAGACCTTTCAGGATACGTCTCATTTTACTGTGATTAATAGGAAGATGATGACCTTATGGGAGCATTTTTCCTGTAAGTTCTAAATAATCATCCACCACTTTAATCGAGGTTTTATTCCCCACCTTGACTTTCATAATCTCCATGAAACTACCAAGAACCATCATGTGACACCCAGGGTAAAGAAGAGTCCGCTGGAGCTGCATTAGCTTGTTGTATCTATCGACAGAAACAGTGTTAACGGGTATCGATGTAGGGGTTCGGATGACTGGTTGATCAGTTATATGGTATTCTTGACCTTCAGCCGGTACGTCCTTCTCGTAATAACCAAACACGTCGTCAATCAACCTTCTTGTGGGATCATTGGATGTGCTACTACTGTACTGTCCATGATCATGGCGAATAAGTGAATTTGATCTTTCGTGTATTTATCCAAAACCCATTCTTTTTCAAGTGTCCTATACAACATCAAGTGTAAAATGGTACATATCACTGCGGCATTTACATTTATTGCATGGACATTAATGAATTATACTATCACTATCATGCTCATTCACAAATCGAATAAACCCCTTCTATGACTCTTGGAGCCCATTTTTGTAGACCAAACCAACTTTTATCCATCATATAAAAAAGAATAACAACAATATTACACAATTATAATTCGTATATATCAAGAACATACAAAAATTATGATTTCGATCATCATAGCTCGACTTCAAGATGTCAAATCTATATATATTATTCAATACTTGATCCTATAATCATCGATATATGTTATACATACACCAAGAAATATTCAAGAAAACTAATTAATTCTAAAACATGTTTATAATCATCAAAACAACTTTAATTTTTTATATATATTATGCATACACACACACACACACATATATATATATATATATATATATATATGCATAATATAAATAATTAATATCAAAGTTCAATAAACATACCTTCAATATGATTTCTTGAATGATCAAACCAGATAAAATTATTGTTTTTCATGTTCTTGTTTTGTACTTTCTGAATGTGTTGTAAATGGTGCGTTTTGAAGTGTGAGATGGTGATATTATGCACAAAAAAAATGTAAGACTTTAGCCGGCGACAAGCCGTCGCCTAAAGTATGGTAGTCCTTAGCTAATTCCATGTCGTCGGCTAAAGTATGGTAGTCGTTGGCTAACTCCAAGTCGTCGGCTAATGTCCTGTAGCCATCAGCTAAACTACCTGACTTTAGCCAATGGCTTGTAGGACTTTAGCCGGCAACCAAAAGTAAAGTCATCGGCTAAAGTAGTAGCCGACAACCTAAGAGCCGTCGGCTAAACTTTTGACCTTTAGCAGACAACCACAGCTGGCCGTTCTCTTGCCAATCGTCGGTTGAAGTGGTAATTTTGGTAGTGTAACACCCTCAGGTTTAACCGGGAATATTACAGCGACGTGGGCCCCGAGATGGAACCCACAAGGCTAAGAGAAATTTTCGCTAACATTTACAAATGCCCAAGGGGCTAACGACAGTACTGTCTTTTAAAAATTCACAAATACTATATAAAATCTGTTTAACAAAACCGTCGTAACATCTCATTTGAAACCACAAGGCCCGAAATGCCAAAACTCAATAGTTTGAAACATACGTTAAGCTATCGCTTACACGTACCGACAAAAGAATTTAGAAGGTGATTGCCAAAGTAACCTAAGTTACAAGATATCAAAAGGCTATTTAAAATACTCACGCAGCGGAAAGGACAACCAAATAAAATTACTCTAGCAGCAGAAATACAACAACTGATCAGGAACTCAGTTCACAAAAACATGCCCTAGCCAGTATCCTCCGGGAAGCTCATCTCTTCACGAACGCTACAAGATCGATATCCAAAGAACCTAAAAAGAAAGCCCACGACGTGGTCAGCCATAATATCCAACAATGATAACTGTCACATCACATTAATAATTACATACCAATGAGAATACAAAATAAGAATACGACCAATGTAATCTTATCTTCATAACTCTACCAAAATTCACATCTCGTATTGTGTGTCACACAATACCCCAAAATCCTCAAAACATCATCATAACTCACTGTTACGAAAATCCACTAACTCTGTCCAACCCAAATCCATTTGGTGACATCATCAAGTCTCAACACGAAAACCGATTGTCCATTAAAGACAAAAACCAAGGGAAATACGGAACATACCTCAAGATGCATGATACCACGACAATCACGTCAGTATAAACCGAGATCAGATCAATGTATCATATGGACACGGTCCTAACACAAGACCTACAAATGCATACTCATATGACAACGTCAATATGCTCAACAACACATGACAAAAATTAATGATGCGAATCCACATGATTCCATCAACATAACACTGGGTAATCCAATGATCCAGCGCCCTCAGCGTAGATCCCAAGATGATCCTACTAGATCAACACGAAATGGATAACCAACAATATACATATGCACAACAACACATGATAAAATCAATGATGCGAATTCACAAGATTCCATCAACACAATACTGGTAATCCAACGATCCAGCGCCATCAGCATAGATCCCCATGATGATCCCGTCGGACCAACGCATGGTGGAAAACCTGTCCAACGATCCAGCGCCCTCAGTATAGATCCCCATGATGATCTCATCGGACCAACGCATAGTGGACATCCGATCCAGCGCCCTCAGCATAGATCCTCATGATCCCATCGGATGATTTACAACATAAACAATGCAATTATGCGTACACAAATGCAACTCAATATGTTCATCAACATGAACAACATATGAATCAAAACACGAACGACACTATGATGAAACAACTAGGACGACTTCATGTTCAGCAACATGAATGACAACCTGCATGATCAACATCAATAGCACTAAACCACAATCAATATAGAATACTTGCCCCGAGTCCTTCGGGAGCAATCTCGATGTCAAATCATCACCGACGATTATCCGCAATGCTTGGCGATCCCAAACGTACCACGGACTATAGATAACTCGTATCCTCGTCTTGATCACAACGTAACCTTGATACCCAAACATACCAATAACCGAGATAAAGCATATACATTATGATTTTACCTCCCAGAATCGGAAACTAACATAAAATCCAAATCTCCAGGATTTACAATAATGATCATCGCTATATGCATTATAAATGAAATGAAACTGAAACCATTCATTAAATATTATAACTGAGCAAGTAATCACTTGCCTCGATACCGATACGACGATGATGAAGCCGCTACAAATTCCTCGGCTCCCGGCTAAAGCGATTCACGAAGTTCCCGAACACGACCGCAAGCCAAGGTTCTAATCACCGATCAATATTGTCAACCTATTGAAGTAATCAATTAACACATATCCGATAACAATCAACAACCGATATAACCAATTCACAAACCCACCGGCTCAACAATATCTCAATTAACCACCAGTCTGATCAATCCAACTTAAATGATCACGAATTCATAATCGAAACAGGATATACTACACTGCCTGTTGACTTAGCGCACATTAATCACTTAACGTAGCGTGCGCTAAGTCGCTCCCGTTAGCGTGCGCTAGCCAGTAACACTAGCGTGCGATAATGAAATGCAGTTACATGCATTTGAGATACCGATCAACATATGGCGATTATCAAGAACAGTAAGTGATTCTAAACCATGTTCATAGCTATCCAAAACAACGAAATCCGATATCCTTTAACATATAGGTAATCAACCAACTCTTAATCCAACTCATATATTCACATATCATCTTCTTCCTCAAATATCAATATCATGAACACCAAGAATCCTAACAACACTTCCCTAATCTAACATTACAGAGATTAATCCTCAACAATGACATCAACATCCGCAAAGGAGAAGGAGGATTAACCAACTTATCTCAAAAAAACGAACTACACAATTCAAATCACACGAATCATACTAATATCATCATACTCCGGTAATCCATCTCATAATCATGCTTGTCAACTTGTTTATGTAATAATCATCAACTCAAGAACATCAACATTCAATCCAAAATGAAATCCAAAGATGAAGAGTGATTACCTTTTTTAAGTAATTGATTGAATCCCAAGTTTGAATCCGTTTCCAATCGATTCCAAGCTTAATATTGTTATGGATGATTAACTCCACCATAATCCAGTGTTTGGAACTTCAAACATCCCTCTAACAACTCTCTATATCGGTTGCAAGGAGAGAATAGACGAAATGAAGAATAATGGCCAACTGCACATATATATACTGATTATTATTAGCGTGCACTAAACCTTGCATTTAGCGTGCGCTACAGCTCTAACGTGCGCTAACTGTCTTTGTTAGCGTGCGCTATCGTAGTCCAGAGACTACTTACTTACTGCATACAATGAGTTACGTACGCAATGCCCATACAATAGCGTACGTAATCTCCTCTATCTAGCGTACGCTAGTACCCGTTCATAGCGTATGCTACTCATAGTTGACTCGTTTGTCTGTACGCTCCTAAGATGGGTCCACACGCCGAAAGATCTGACGAGGATAAGATTCCCTTTGGACCGATCTGATATTAGCGTGCGCTAACAATATGCATTTTCGTGCGCTAACCCTTCACAAAAAACATCCGTTGACCTCGTCGGCACATGTGCCGAAAGTGGCCGGGTCCACACATAGATTCCTTCTGATCTGGTCTGTACCAGCGTGCGCTATCCTTTACTATTAGCGTGCGCTAAACCTGCACGGTAGCGTGCGCTAGGCATGTATATTAGCATGCGCTAATAATGCTACATTTAGCCACTTCAGCTATTCTTGTCCAACGTCTCAACATACAAAATATGAACATACGGCATACCAAATACACATACTCCTTCGAATAATATTCTCATATGATAAACACTATCCTCAAATGCAATTGTCGACCAAGTACGACAATTATACCAATACAGATGTCTCAGTCCTTCAATTATTTTATCCATACTGTACAGATTCCACGCTGTACAGCATAACTCGGATAAAATAACATTAAACAACAGTAATAGAATTTCCGGATATTACATACTACACCACTTAAAATAAGTTTCGTCCTCGAAACTTGCAATCCGTCATAAAAACAAAAAAACATACCGTTCAACCAAAATATCCCAAAACCATCACGACAACAATCAATCATCATCATTACCGAATAACCAAAACAGCATACTTACCAATGCGCAAAGTCGACGATCTCCCGAGATACTAGCAAGTGACCTCACTGTACAGTCTTAATACGCTTACAATCACAATTCCTTGAGTCTCAACAAAATATATCATCTTCGGATGAAACAATCGGCCCGAATCAAATCCTGTCTGCCTGATTACATAATCAAGTCAAAATTCCGATAAGACGAATAATACACAATACATCTGCAAAACAACTGACCAAAAAATCAACCGAATTTATCATCAACAATGATCAACCAATAAATCAACCGAATTTATCATCGACATGATAAATTCCAATATGACCAACCAGAGGTCAAAACACAATCGAGAATATCATCAACATGATAAACTCCAATATGACCAACCAGAGGTCAAAACACAATCGAGAATATCATCAACATGATAAACTCCAATACGACTAACGAACGATCAACGATGATCGAGAATTCCTTCAAACGGTAAGCTCCAACACGATCAACACAGAACCGCAGAAACCGATATACAAACGAATAAAGTTCTCAAAACGACACGCCAATCACATACAGTGGATCTCAATAAATATACCCGACTGGTGAACATACCCCTCGGCGTACGAACAACCAATCACAACCCGTCGAACATATCCAAATTATACATGGAGTGGGAACGACCAATCAATACTCAAAACAACCAGTATGGGGTCACCATCCCTAAATCTATACTTACAAAGACATCATTCAAAAATTACTATGGTAAAATTGCGCTACTACCATACCAATAGAATTACATAGCACATATGTCCCGGTTTCAGAAAATCCAAAGTTTCTAAAATCACATCTTGTGCATGAATCTACCACACGCAACATATTTCTCTTATCCGATAAATCAACCGATCATCCCTGGATAACGAAATTACCATAATAAAGTTCGAATCTCTTTTCATAGTACCATTAGTGTGTTATCTAGTTTGTGAGTCCCATTCAAAACTTCACCACGATATGCATTATGTACTAAATGCGTATGTACATCAATCACATTTTCAAAACCAGTTTGAAATCATATAATCTTGTCAATAAGACAAATTTTCGAAAGTTCTTTCAAAAGTTCAAAAATCAAAACATAAATTTTCGTAAGATCACGAAATCAATTTTCGAAAAATTAAACTGGCTCGCTAATGCCAAGTATTCAATAACAGTGTCCTTCGAATCCACACGATTTTGAAGTTTTAAAATGAAAACTATGCAAATGATTGATCACATCCATACTCCTGTATACCCGTTCGGCTCATCACCAATTCCACTAACATTCCATCGGAAAACCACACGATAGAATTCAAAAATCTCAACATATAAACTCTGACCAAAAACTCCTTTTCCACATATGACCCACAACGTCAACTATTAACCCATCCTGGATCACTTCAAATATGCTATGACAAAACTTTGAAACAAATCAACACAGCGAAAAACTTCCCGAGAAGTTTCATTTGAACAAATAAATCAAAACCCCGAAAGGTAGAAATAAAATGCATAAACGATCGGTAAAGTGTTTTACAAATCTCGGGTGTTTTAGAAAACAGAAAAGTCTTTTGAAACATTAGGGTCCCAGTCCGTATCTCATTCCGTATTACAAGAAGTTTAAAGAGTAGAAAACCCTTTTCGTACCCCAAGTCCTGAGTTGTAAAACTATTTCAAAATCAATTGGGTCTCGTCCCAAAAATCATTTCCCATTAAACATCCGTAAAATGTTCATTTTGAAAAGTATCATTTTCAAATGCTCAAAAGGAGTTTATATATCTCAAAAATGAAATAACATGACTACATGTTCTTCTCAACAATCCACAGTCCTTCTCCCGAATACACAACTCTGTTTCCAAAATTTAACCGACATATTGATCTCCAAAATCATAACTTCTCAAGATCATCAATCCTGTCCCAACTCTGTCACCTCATACTGTGGCTCATGATATCTTTCTAAATCTCAAAGCATATCAACTTAGAACGGCAATAAATCTCAATGCAATTCAAAAAACCAAATACTTACAGATCGTGAAGCCGACGATTCCCCGTGATACTGGCACATGTCTCAACTCAAGAAAATACTCGACACATATATCTTCAAAACACACAACACACAAGCCCGAGTGAATAACAAAAACTCACAGCTCTAATATTTTTCAAATCGATAATTCGAATGACGTGACAAAAACACGACCCAATTCGACCCGACTGCCTAGGTTTTCATAACCTAAACTCCGATACCATATTCTGTAACACCCCCCAGGTTTAACCGGGAATATTACAGCGTCGTGGGCCCCTAGATGGAACCCACAAGTCTAAGAGAAATTTTCGCAAACATTTACAAATGCCCAAAGGGGCTAACGACGGTACTGTATTTTAAAAATTCACAAAGACTATATAAAATCTGTTTAACAAAACCGTCATAACATCTCATTTGAAACCACAAGACCCAAAATGCCAAAACTCAATAGTTTGAAACATACGTTAAGCTATCGCTTAAACGTAGTGACAAAATAATTTAGAAAGCGATTACCAAAGTAACCTAAGTTACTAGATATCAAAAGGCCATTTAAAATACTCACACAGCGGAAAGGATAACCAAATAAAATTACTCTAGCAGCAGAAATACAACAGCTGATCAGGAACTCAGTTCACAAAAACATGCCCTAGCCAGTATCCTCCGGGAAGCTCATCTCTTCACGACCGCTACAAGCTCGATATCCAAAGAACCTAAAAAGAAAGCCCACGACGGGGTCAGCCATAATATCCAACAATGATAACCGTCACATCACATTAATAATTACATACCAATGAGAATACAAAATAAGAATACGACCAATATAATCTTATCGTCATAACTCTACCAAAATTCACATATCGTATTGTGTCTCACACAATACCCCAAGATCCTCAAAACATCATCATAACTCACTGTTACGAAAATCCACTAGCTCTGTCCAACCCAAATCCGTCTGGTGACATCATCAAGTCTCAACACGAAAACCGATTGTCCATCAAAGACAAAAACCAAGGGAAATACGGAACATACCTCGAGATGCACGATACCACGACAATCACGTCAGTATAATCCGAGATCAGATCAATGTATCATATGGACACGGTCCTAACACAAGACCTACAACTGCATACTCATATGACAACGTCAATATGCTCAACAACACATGACAAAAATCAATGATGCGAATCCACATGATTTCATCAACATAACACTGGGTAATCCAACAATCCAGCGCCCTCAGCGTAGATCCCAAGATGATCCTACTAGATCAACACCAAATGGATAACCAACAATATACATATGCACAACAACACATGATAAAATTAATGATGCGAATTCACAAGATTCCATCAACACAATACTGGTAATCCAACGATCCAGCGCCCTCAGCATAGATCCCCATGATGATCCCGTCGGACCAACGCATGGTGGAAAACCTGTCCAACGATCCAGCGCCCTCAGCATAGATCCCCATGATGATCCCGTCGGACCAACGCATAGTGGACATCCGATCCAGCGCCCTCAGCATAGATCCACATGATCCCATCGGATCATTTACAACATAAACAATGCAATTATGCATACACAAATGCAACTCAATATGTTCATCAACATGAACAACATATGAATCAAAACATGAACGACACTATGATGAAACAACTAGGACGACTTCATGTTCAGCAACATGAATGACAACCTGCATGATCAACATCAATAGCACTAAACCACAATCAATATAGAATACTTGCCCCGAGTCCTTCGGGAGCAATCTCGATGTCAAATCATCACCGACGATTATCCGCAATGCTTGGCGATCCCAACGTACCACGGACTATAGATAACTCGTATCCTCGTCTTGATCACAACGTAACCTTGATACCCGAACATACCAATAACCGAGATAAAGCATATACATTATGATTTACCTCCCAGAATCGGAAACTAACATAAAATCCAAATATCCAGGATATACAATAATGATCATCGCTATATGCATTATAAACGAAATGAAACTGAAACCATTCATTAAACATTATAACTGAGCAAGTAATCACTTGCCTCGATACTGATACGACGATGATAAAGCCACTACAAATTCCTCGGCTCCCGGCCAAAGCGATTCACGAACGTTCCCGAACACGACCGCAAGGCATGGTTCTAATCACCGATCAATAGTCTCAACCTATTGAAGTAATCAATTAACACATATCCGATAACAATCAACAACCGATATAACCAATTCACAAACCCAACGGCTCAACAATATCTCAATTAACCACCAGTCTGATCAATCCAACTTAAATGATCACGAATTCATAACCGAAACAGGATATACTACACTGCCTGTTGACTTAGCGCACATTAATCACTTAACGTAGCGTGCGCTAAATCGCTCCCGTTAGCGTGCGCTAGCCAGTAACACTAGCGTGCGCTAATGACATGCAGTTGCATGCAGTTCAGATACCGATCAACATATGGCGATTATCAAGAACAGTAAGTGATTCTAAACCATGTTCATAGCTATCCAAAACAATGAAATCCGATATCCTTTAACATATAGGTAATCAACCAACTCTTAATCCAACTCATATATTCACATATCATCTTCTTCCTCAAATATCAATATCATGAACACCAAGAATCCTAACAACACTTCCCTAATATAACATTACAGAGATAAATCCTCAACAATGACATCAACATCCGCAAAGGAGAAGGAGGATTAACCAACTTATCTCAAGAAAATGAACTACACAATTCAAATCACACGAATCATACTAATATCATCATACTCCGGTAATCCATCTCATAATCATGCTTGTCAACTTGTTTATGTAATAATCATCAACTCAAGAACATCAACATTCAATCCAAAACGAAATCCAAAGATGAAGAGTGATTACCTTTTTTAAGGAATTGATGGAATCCCAGGTTTGAATCCGTTTCCAATCGATTTCAAGCTTAATATTGTTATGGATGATTAACTCCACCATAATCTAGTGGTTGGAACTTCAAACATCCCTCTAACAACTCTCTCTATCGGTTGCAAGGAGAGAATAGACGAAATGAAGAATAATGGCCAACTGCACATATATATACTAATTATTATTAGCGTGCGCTAAACCTTGCATTTAACGTGCGCTACAGCTCTAGCGTGCGCTAACTGTCTTTGTTAGCGTACTCTATCGTATTCCAGAGATTACTGACTTAGGCATACAATGAGTTACGTACGCAATGCCCATACAATAGCGTACGTAATCTCCTCTATCTAGCGTACGCTAGTACCCGTCCATAGCGTGCACTACTCATAGTTGACTCGTTTGTCTGTACGCTCCTAAGACGGGTCCACACGCCGATAGCTCTGACGAGGATAAGATTCCCTTTGGACCGATCTGATGTTAGCGTGCGCTAACAATATGCATTAGCGTGCACTAACCCTTCACAAAAAACTTCCGTTGACCTCGTCGGCACATGCGCCGAAAGTGGCCGGGTCTACACATAGATTCCTTATGATCTGGTCTGTACTAGCATGCGCTATCCTTTACTATTAGCGTGCGCTAGGCATGTATATTAGCGTGCGCTAATAATGCTATATTTAGCCACTTCAGCTATTCTTGTCCAACGTCTCAACATACAAAATATGAACATAAGGCATACCAAATACACATACTCCTTTTAATAATATTCTCATATGATAAACACTATCCTCAAATGCAATTGTCGACCAAGTACGACAATTATACCAATACAGATGTCTCAGTCCTTCAATTATTTTATCCATACTGTACAGATTCCACGCTGTACAGTATAACTCGGATAAAATAATATTAAACAACAGTAATAGAATTTCCGGATATTACAGGTAGTGGTTACGCTTGTCCAATAACGTAGTTTCTCCAGCAACATAACCTTGCATGATTTTAACACTTTCTTCAAATACAAGTGAGCGATATTTACGTACTTTAGGCTATAGGCATAACGTACATTATCTTTGAGTATTTCTGGATTTAACATGTTAAATGTTAACTAAGTGAAGATTTGAAATTGTTGTGGAGTTTAATCTTGTTAATGATTATTTTGTTTATACAATCATCATCAAAAATGTGTGATAAATAAATTATTCCAATGCACCAACCCTATTTCATATCTCTTACTTACCTTATCTGAGTTCTGCACATTTGAGAGCCTTTCCAGTCATATAAACTCCTTATATCAACCTCTCAACTTGCTTTTGAAGATCATAGGCATATTAGATTAGTATTCAAGCTTTCAGTATCGAGTTCTACCGATCATACTTGTCATTTATCTCTGTACAAAGTATGTTGATGTTATTCCAGCCTTGAGTTCATGTTTCTAGGATTGTTATGAACATATTTCTGAGGTTATTAGGCTCGTTGGATTGAGCATCATGATTTGGAATCTTGAGCTGATTAAACTTAAGTTTTTCTATTTTTAAGATGATTATATGTTGGCATATGATTATGTTGAGTATTAAAATGAAGTTTTATGAGGTTTTCATTCTTCATGATGATTTCTAAATGCTTCTAGACCAGATGATTTAAGGAAGATATTATTCATAGCAGGTGAATTATGTTGAGGAATATTAGGGGTTTTCATCAATAATACGATCATTTCTTTAATTCTCCTATACTGTTTGTTAAAATGAAATGAATATATTGGTGATGGACACATGAAGATGTAGAAATCTTTAAGAAGGGATTATAACAATAAAGAATCAAAGTTTTAGTGAAGTTGTGATTAAACCTTCATATGAATCGACTACGTTAATCATAGCCTGTTAGACGTTCTTTACGGTGAAATTATGATAGGTAGAGAGATTAGGTACACGTATATATATTGAAGGAATGATCTTGATTATGTTCGTGACTTTTATCAAATGTTGATACGTAGTTTTATTACTCGATTATCTGGAACTCTTAGTTATTAAGATGTTAATTTGATAATTAAGGTTCGGGTCTCATGAAGTGGTTGATCGAAGGGGCGTGATTCGAGTGTGTTAACATTTGTCGAAAGTATTGAATCCTTATCATCATTCCAAGGTAAGTACTTTAAATATGCCTCTCGTTTTAATGTCGTTCATGTAGTATGCATATGCATGTCGTTGTGTGTATGTCCACCACGTGTTGGTCCGATTAGATCATCTTGGGATCTCTGCTAGCGGATGCTGGATCATTGGATGGGGTTTTCCGCCATGTGTTGGTCCGATGATATCATCTTGAGATCTATATAATGAATGTTGGATCACAGATTACCATGAGTATGTGTTGAGGTTGTCGTGTTGAGTTTTTCATTGTAGGTCCTTTCATAGGTGAAGTCAGTAAGTTGTTATTATTATTCGCCAAATGTGACATTAAGACCACATCAATGCGTGTATCTTGCAATCTCAATGACATATCTAATTTTGACCTCTTCTTTAACCTCAAAGCTTTTGAGTATGATACTGACAGAAGAGAAAAGGCTTAAGAGTCCACTTCCAAGATTACAACACTGTCCACTGTATCTAATAGGAGACAAAGCTCTATCCCCAGTACAATATAAAGCCACTGACAGCGATGATGATATCTTATCACAAGACAAAATGGCAATGCTCATGCGCAAGTTCTGGAAATTCATCAAGAAATTCAGAAAGGCTCCCTACGTTATTATCATGAAAATAGATGTTTTATAAAGGCTCCCTACTTTCCATGAGTTATTATCATCCTTTCCGGCTCCCTAAAAATTCATCAAAACCCTTCAATAAGGTGAGTTTCGAGTCACCATCTTCCGGAGACTCTCCTATGTTATTATTGCAGGAAGCCAGGCCACTATGCAAATAGATGTCCTAATCCTAAGGAATAAAAGCTTCCAGAAGCTGAGAAACAAGAGAAGGATGAAAAAAGACGTGTCTGGAGGAGTAAGCTGAAGGTACTGATCAAGGAATAAGAAACGACGCCCACACCTATCAAAATAGAGGAATGCATATGTGGTATCAATGATAGTGACTTACTAATGATGAATAAGATAAATCCTATAAGTGCTTTCTGGCAAAAGAAGAACATGATGATGACAGTGATGATGAGGTAAGATCAACCTCAGTTAACCCTATAAATGCATCACATACTTTTGAAAACATGATGAACGAGTTTTTGACCATTCAAACAGCCCATGAGATGCTGAAACAAGAAAACCTACAGCTCTCACTTTCTAACATAGAGCTGGAGGATGAAAATGATTGCTAAAAATTAATCATGAAAACATGTCTTTAGATTGCGAAAATAGCAATGCCACTCATGGAAAGTAAGCATCAACTTACAACTGAACTAAATTAGGTAAAATATCATTATCAATGTAAGACAAATGATTATGCTTTGCTAAAAGCCAAGATACATGTTCTCGAATAACGATAGGGAGAACTCGAGACCATCCTCAAGTTATTTTAGAAATCATATAGGTAGATGAAAGACATCCTGCGCACTGGACAACATATTCATGATAAACGCGGCTTAGGATACAACTCTGTCACGACCCCTTACCCCTAAGGACGGCACAACCGGAGCGTGACCCAGGGTAGGAATTAAGAAGCGGGGAATAAAGGGGGAGACATACGTTTCATAAGAAATAGGGGTGAATATCCATGCATAACCTATCAAGGCATCATAAAGGGGAGTTAATCCAGGGGAAATGACATAGAATCCAAAGTAGGATACATAGTTATAATATCAACCTTGAAGTTTAGAAAAAGGCTTCATAGCATATTACAATCAACATAACTTTGAAAACAAAATCATAAAGAGTGTTTGCAGCGGAAAAACATGGTTGGTTACATATATGAAGATATGTAATCGGTGCTTAACATTGATCGTAAACAAAAGACTTCCACTCAACACCCTCTGTCACATCCCTTGCTTAACCTGCACATTTTTAAAATATATACAGGGCTGAGTACAACGTACTCCGTGAACATATTGCCAAAACATAAAACATGCTTTCGTATTTGTCATCATGCATATAAGCAGTAACACACGGGGGTTTTAAGAAAAAGCCCATGTTTACTAAATCATTTCATCATATATCATCAGATTCACCATATCCATAATTTACGCCGGGGAAGGTGGCCACCTCCCGCGAACGTTACTCCCCGAGATCGGCCACTCCGAAGAGAGCTCACAATCCCGAGTACTGTGTACACTAACCTGGCCAGCGACCTCTGTCTAGCTCAGGATCCGATCATTTCATAGGTTGGCAAGCCAACAGTGATAGGTTCATAAGAATCCACATAAAAGTTATTATGCATCATAATCATTTGAAATCATAATTTGCTTGTAAAACATTTCATCAAAATAGAGCAAAGCTCAAATCATTTTCGTATAGAAAGCCCACATAATCATTTTCAGATAGAAAGCCCACATAATCATTTTCGTATAGAAAGCCCACCTGGACAAGAAATAAATGCAAGCAAAAATGATTCTCGACTCTTCCTTACGCTTCAGTCTGCTGCTCCACGTTTCATAGGAAACAACTAATTTTAGCGGTCAATCGAACTTAACGAAGTCTAACGGACGACGGACTCGATCTACATGTTTGGACTTTAGAGTTTTGCATTCGACTTAAGTTTAATAAAAAGCTATGATTATCTTAGAGAACCTAACTGACCATATATCATATAAATATACTAACAACGGTAACCGATACTCAATTCCGTTACACATTCTTTGGTTCAAAAACCATCATCAAACACTTAACATAATCATAACATAATGTGCATCAAGGCTGGAAAGAATTAGCATTCTATTAATGCACAATAAGAACTAGATAATGTATCTTATACCAATGGAAAGCTACTGAAGTCTAGTTTCATGTTCATTTTACAGATCTCAAAAATATTAAAGGTAGAGAAAGTTAACTCCGTTTCCGTGAAGTGTAATGAAACTGCTAACATCTGACGAAAATGGGAAAAACATCATATTAACCTAGAGCTCGTTTCTAGCAACGAAAACCCTAAACATGTAAACTCTAATCATACATATAATACTTATAACACATATAGGAGTCGACATACAAGCATGCTTCTCGACATTACGAACTCCATTTCATAATCTTTTCTTTTGAAAACATGCTACTTACTCATTCTTATTTTTCCAACATTAAACCTTCAAACATCATTAATATCAAGTATCATCAAGCATCAATTGTTTCCAACATCAAGCAACAAACTTAACATACACTCATGTTGATAATCAAAGTCTTGGTCCTAACATATAAATAACCTAAACATGACTTTAAAATCCTCAATACATAACATGCTCCTTAACTACATCAAATATTACCAACACATTGTCCAACTTTATAAATCTAACTTCATGCTCTTATTTTCAAATAAATTTCCAAAACATTTTCTAAAAATATAACAAAAACATATCATTTACTCCTTTTATATATCATCATAATCATCAAGTCACTTTTGAACATATATCAACATATCAAGAACTAAGCATGATTCTTCCTTACTTTCAAAACACCAAACATTTTATAAAAATCCCATAAATTCAACATAGCATCATATCATCATATAGCAACATATTGTGTAAGAAAATCATAAGAAAAACAATAAATGATTGGGTTATAAAACCCTAAAAGTTTCGGCCAACATGAAAAAAATCAAGACATGATTACAACTTATTCTAAACACTTTCAAGAACCTTAAAATCAACTTAGAGACAACATACAAAACATTATACATTAAACCTAAACTCTTCATATATCTTCCAAATTTTAAAGTGGTCCAAAACCTATTTTTACTTGGGTATAAATGAAGAGAATGTGGTCACTTACTTGAATATGAACTTGGATTCAAGTTTGGCATACAAAATAAGCTTGTAACTTGAGTTCTTAATGAAGAACAATGGTGTTCTTCAATGGTGAAGGGGGAGGGGCGGCTGAAGTGAGAAATGAATAGAGGAAGAAGATGAAGTGAGGAGGAAAAATGAAAGGGAAGTGATGTCCCTTTATATACTAGGTTAACCCTAGACGTCCTCGATAAAGCGGTCGAATAATATTCTACGTTTCGCTCCTCCACAGATAAAATTACTCGAGTATTGAATATATGACATATACTTAAATTATAGTATCACACTTATAGCTTAAGGTCGAAGAAAAGTTTCGCGATTTGCGGAACGCGAATTATCCGAGAAAATGACTCGACATAAAATATACCCGAAAATTCAAAAAGTAAACTTTTGAAAATTATACTCACAACGTAAAAGTGGTGTATATAGAAGTCGACGGAATCACGAGTCTGTCTATAGAAACATAAAAATCAAATTCTGAAGGTAAACCCAACCAAATAATCGAACATCTAATTTCTGAATTAAAAATGTGTAAATAGTTATAAACTTACTCCATTAGTCAGAATTTTATTATTTTTGAATGCAAAACCCTAATGTCGCACATGAGGTCATAATAATTCATGCATATAAAAGACCGGGGCATTACATCCTACCCCTCTAACAAGAAATTTCATCCCGAAATTTACATACCTTATCAAAAAGTTCTGGGTATTTCTCCCTTGCTTTCGAGTTCCCACATAGCTTCTTCTTGACCGGGGTGACTCCATAATACTTTCACCAAAGGAATCGACTAATTCCTAAGTTCTTGAACTTCCTGGTCTAGAATAGCTTTAGGCCTCTCTACATAACTCGTATCGTGACTAAGAACTATGTCACTCTGATGAATCACATGCTTGGGATCAAATACATACTTCCTCAGCTGAGAAACATGGAAAACATTGTGAACATTCCCAAGACTAGGTGGCAGAGCCAACCTATAAGTAACTGGGCCGATCCTCTCAAGAATCTCATATGGCCCTATAAAATGTGGCCTAAGATTTCCTTTAACGCCAAACCTGATTATTCCCTTAGAAGGGGAAACCTTGAGGAAAACCTTATCCCCACTCTCGAAATGTAATTCAATTCGGCGTGTATCGGCGTATGACTTCTGTCGAGTCTGGGCCTCTTGTATAGTCTTTGTCTTATATTACGGATAATCTCGATCATCTCACTTACTATGTATGGCCCTAAAATATTTCTCTCATCCACTTCATCCCAATAAAGTGGTGACCTGCATTTTCTGCCGTATAAGGCTTCATAAGGCATCATACCTATCGTTGCCTGATGACTCTTGTTGTAAGCAAATTCGATTAACGGCAAAACATGCTCCCAATTTGCACCTTGATCCAACACTATAGTTCTTAACATGTCTTCTAGTATTTGAATCGCCCTTTCCGATTGTCCATCAGTGTGCGGGTGGAAAGTAGTACTAAAGTTCAGATGTGTACCTAATTCCTTTTGTAGACTCGTCTAAAATCTAGAGGTAAATTTTGGATCTCGATCTGATGTGATTGATATCGGCACTCCGTGCAAACGTACAATCTCACGGACATATAACTGTGCCAACTTCTCATATCCGTAAGTGATTGGGATAGGCAAAAAGTGAGCTGATTTTGTGAGTCTGTCTACTATAACTCATATAGTAGTGTTTCCTCGTTTGTTCCTCAGCAAACTAGTCACAAAATCCATAGCTATTTATTCCCACTTCCATTCTAGAATGGTCAATGGCTGTAACTTTCCATACGGTCGTTGATGTAGTGCTTTCACTTGCTGACAAGCCAAACACCGCTCGACAAATGAAGCTACATCCCGTTTCATACCGTCCCACCAGAAATTTATCTTCAGGTCTTGGTACATCTTGGTACTTCCGGGGTGAGCGGTGTAGGGAGTATCATGAGCCTCCCTCATAATCTCATTCCTTAATTCCTCATCATGTCGAACAGATATTCTCTCTTCAAACATAATTGCGTTATCAGCCGCTTCGCGGTAACTTCCTGGGTTATTAGATCTAATTCTCATACGTGGTTTCTCGAATGCTTCATCTCTCCTCTGTGCATTCACTATACGTCATCTTAGATCTGGTGTTGTCACTAATGTCGTGACTCGACCCATTATCATTTCCGGTGGATGAACCACTTCTAAACTCATTCCTTCAAAATCTTTAATTAGACCCCCTTCCGTGATAAGTAGTTATCCTAATTGCGATTGAGTCTTACGACTCAAGGCATTTTCTACCACATTAGCCTTGCCGGGGTGATAGTTAATACCACAATCATAATCTTTTACCAATTCAAGCCATCTTCTCTTTCTCATGTTCAAGTCCTTCTGCTCGAAAAAGTACTTTAAACTCTTGTGGTCAGTGAAAATTTCACACCTTACCCCATAAAGGTGATGCCTCCATATCTTGAATGAGTGCACAACTGCAGCTAGTTCCAAATCATGCGTGGGATAGTTCACTTCATGCGGCCTAAATTGTCTTGATGTGTAAGCTATCACTTTCCCATCTTGCATCAATACACAACCTAGACCATTATTAGAAGCATCCGTGTAAAACACATACTCCTTGTTCGCGTCTGGTACTGCTAAAACTGGCGCAGTAGTCAACCTTCTCTTGAGTTCCTGAAAACTCTCATCACATTCATCCATCCATAAATACTTAATTCTTTTCCGCAATAGCTGTGTCATTGGTATAGCAATCTTGGAAAATCCTTCGATGGATCTTCGGTAGTACCCAGCTAGTCCCAAGAAACTCCTAATCTCATTAGGGTTGGTTGGTGACTTCCAATCACGTACTGCTTCCATTTTAGCTAGGTCCATCTTAATACCATCTGCTGACACAATGTGCCCAAGAAACATTACTTCTTTCAACCAAAACTCGCACTTACTGAATTTAGCAAAGAGTTTCTCCATTCTTAGTGTTTCCAACACTATCCTGAGATGTTCTTTATGCTCTTTCTCATTTCTAGAATAGATGAGAATATCGTCTATGAACACCAATACAAACTTATCCAAGGGTGGAAAACTCTGTTCATATGATCCATGAATACTGTGGGGGCATTGGTTAATCCAAAAGGCATGACTATAAACTCATAGTGTCCATATCTTGTTCAGAAAGCTATCTTAGGTATATCCTCTGGTCGAATCTTCAACTGATGATACCCAGACCTAAGGTCTATCTTAGAAAACACAGTTGTTCCCTTGAGTTGGTCAAACAAGTCATCTATCCTTGGCAGAGGATACTTGTTCTTGAGTGTGAGCTTGTTCAGCTCCCTGTAATCTATACACATTCTCAGTGTACCATCCTTCTTTTTCACAAAAAGGACAAGTGCTCCCCATAGAGAAACACTTGGTCTAATGAAACCTAAATCCAATCGCTCTTGCAGTTGGATCTTGAGTTCTTGCAGTTCCTTCGGTGCCATCCTATATGGTGCTTTCGACACTGGGGCTGACCCTAGCTCCAGGTCGATGTTGAAATCCACTTGTCGATCTGGTGGTAAACCCGGTAACACTTCTGGGAATACATCCTCGAATTCTTGCACAATTGGCACATCACCTATCGTGTGCTCTTCTCCAGCTTCTCCATTAAGGTAAACAAGGAAAGCCTGACAATCCTTCTTTCTCATCATCTTCTTGGATTGGAGAGCAGAGATAACAGATGATCCTCTAACCATTCTTATACCGTGAAAGTCTGTGGGCTCCTTTTCCAGTGGTCTGAAGGAAATTTTCCTCTCATAACAAAGAATTGTAGCATAATTCTCAGCTAACCAATCCATTCCTAGGATTACATCAACATCCCACATCGTCATAACATTCAGATTATTAGTTCCCACTTTAAGATTCCCGAGTTCTAATTCAAGATTACAACAAACATGCGTGGTAGTTGAAATTCCTCCTGGTGGTGAAGATACTCTCATGACATGACTAGCACGTTCCGGTATAATTCTAAGATTATCCACACATGTTCTAGCAATAAATGAATGTGATGCTCCAGTATCAAACAAAACAATTACAGGTAGGTTAAGAAGTCTGCTCATACCTGCCAAGTTACCCTTATCCTTCTCGGGTTGCTTCTGATTGATGGCATACGACCTAGCATTCTGATTCTGCTGTTTAGGTGGTGGTGGAAGTTGCGGCTGTCCTTGTATTGCTCTCAGTGGCTGGGGTTGACCCTGGTGGTTTGGTCTCTCTCCCTACTGCTGCTTAGGACAATTCCTCATAATATGCCCTTTCTGACCACACGTGTAACAACCTTCACTGCCCAATAGACAGGCACCATGATGCTGCTTGTTACACTTGGGACATTCGAGGTTTGCAACTCGCCCCTGATTATTGCCACCCTGAGCAGGAACCATCTGTTCTCCTTGATTGTTGCCTCCCTGAGCCTGAGGCTGTCCATGAGGTATATTGCCGTGCCACGGCTTCCTGTTAGCCTGGTTGTTCCCATTTCCACCATTGTTGCGTCCTTCCCACTTACGCTTCCCCTTATATTCGTTGGAATTTATCTGAGTGGGTGGTGGTGTAACTGTAGGCGATCGTTTCTCTTCTGGCATTGCTGCCTCAATATCCATAGCTCTGTGCAGCGATTCATTGTAGCTCAGCCTTCCATGGCTAGCTAGGGACATTCATATCTCATGCCTCAGTCCTGATTTAAATTTTCCTGCCATCTTCTCATCCGTATCAACTTGGTCTGGAGCATACCTTGATAACTCACAAAACATTCTATCATACTCAGTCACTGACATCCTTCCTTGCTTCAGATTATAGAACTCAGCTTCCTTCTTGACCTTGAAGGTTTTTGGAACACACTTGTCATACAGTGCCTCCTTGAATTCCTCCCAAGAGTAGTTTTCCAGTTGCTTAGCCGTCAGGATCTTCCTGCGTGCTTCTCACCAGAAGTCTGCAGATCCAGTGAGTTGGAAGAGCACACAAGAAAGACGCTCTTGGTTGGTACACCTTAGGAAGTTAAAAATTCGTTCCATAGCTCTAACCCAAAGCTCATCATCGCTCGGGTTTCCTGACCCACTGAAAGGAGGGGGATTCTGCTTGAGGAAAAGCTCTTCAATAGCCTGTTGGGGTGGAGGAGCAGGTGGTGTAGGGGAGCGTTCATTCCCTCCTCTCCTTATTTACCTTCTGGGTGGCATTTTGTGGTGCACATAATCATCATTAGTTCATTCTCAGTGGTCCGTAATTATCATCATACTGGATCATAGAAAGGAGTTCGTGACTATATAATCATAACGCATCAACACATTCTCATTGATAACTCTCGTAGCTAGGTCGAGAAAGATATCCGAAATAACATCATACTCATGAGAAGAAAAGCCCATGAAGGGTCAAAATATATGTAACACCCCAAACTAGGCGACTATTACAGAGCCGTGGAACCCCAACTGGGACCCACCAGGCGAATGAAAATTAATGAATTAAATAATATAATTGTAGTACCAAACCACATTATATTACCAAATACTCCGATGAGGAGCTTTAAGTACCATACACCCAGGAATACAGTATACTTGTACATTTTATATGAAGATAAAATATACAACCTTGAATAAATGAACATTCAACCGGAAGTTTTGCAGCGGAAATAAAATGAAGAAAAACATGAAAGACTAAAAGGACTGGGGCCCCCTGCTAGAATCACTGGGACTCCTCGCCGTCAACATGCTCTTCCCGTGCCTCTGCCTTGCCGTGACCTGAAAATAATGTCCCCTAACGGGGTCAGTTACACAGAACAACAATCCTCAAGAGTTGAATAAACACAATCATGAAATATCCTTTAGTTATGAATTTAAGCTGAAGATGAGCATCATAGTACGCCCGTAATGTTCTGTGCAAGTGCACAAGACGAGTGCCCAGACACACCCGTCCTTGTACCTAATTAGTCTCACGGAGGTAAGCGTTACCGTGTGCACAGTCCAATGTATCGGTGAACCCAACACATGACTATCGTGTGCCGACTAAAAATTCCACACATCCGTACTCGGCTACGCAATATGAACCCATAAGGTCACATGATCAAAAGTGACCATGAAGATTATTAATAAATAACAACCCGACAAGGGTCAAGAATGACTCACCGAGATGAAATAATAGTGAAATGAATGATAACTCTTTGAAATGATTGGAAACATCGTTCCTCGTGAATGAAATGATTATTTTGATAATTACACGTCTCAACATGATTAGTACACTGTGAATGATTGTGATTTATGAATGAACAACAACGAAAGGAATGAGTATCCTTTTAACCGAGTAAGAATTAACTTACACAACACCGGTGAAAAATGTCCTTCCACGAACAAACGTCCTAAATGAGATGTCGGCCGCTCGAACAACCTTCAATAACACAATTACCAACAATCCGTTCAACATACGAGTCAAGCACGATTATAACTAAATCAAAACGTCGATACGACTAAACCAAGTTCATTAGGGCATTATATCAAACACGTTGTAACCAATCTTCGATTGTTTACAATCAATCCTTAACTATACCAATATAAAATCCCCAAGGAGTGTTCCAAACCAACAAAACATCTTCAATACAATCAATAATCCAATATGTGTAACACCCCCAAGTTATTCAGGGAATATTACAGCGCCGTAAGCCCCGCCGTGGGACTCACAAGGCTAAACATACACAGGACTATAAACTTTGACCGAGGAGGTCTACATACAATGGAATTAAGAACAATACAAAGGTATTCAAAACATAACCAATGTATTCACCACATCACAACTCAAATCAATACTTCGGCAAACACAGACTGGAACATCAAGGAGAGGAAAAACGATACTCGAATATTCAAAAGTCAATCCAGTACAACAACACTGAACGGGAAACTCCAAACATAACTGGAAGAAAGACACAGTATCACACTTGCCCACCATCTTCGTGCCGACCCGATACCTGCCTGTCCGCCCTCCTGGAACCTGAAATACATAAAACGTATTTCCCCCATAAAGGGGTTAGCCGTCGAATAGCTAGTGCAAGTATATCAATATGAAACACAATACTCCTCGACAATAAAGTAAATGTAATCCGTCAATTCATCAATTTAAGACTAGTATTCCGGAATAACTAAATCTCATAAGACGTATGTGAATGCCGTAGAAACGGTTCATTCACCTCATACGCCGTTATGTATGTGAATGCCGTAAAAACGGTTCGTTCACCTCATACGCCGATACATGTAGGAATGCCGTCAAAACGGTTCGTTCATTACATGCCAACAATATATCTATTAATTCCGTAAAAACAGTTCATTCATGATATGCCATCAATATTTCTTACTTTCAAAGTCGAGAACGTACAATCATAGATGTATACTTGCCTTTGAGACATCGACAATTTGAATGGAAAAAGGTATGAGTTCGGTAGCTCCAAGAACGCGCTTCCGGCACCTAAACGATTCGTAAGGAATATGATAATCAATTATCCATATTCAAATTACACGAAGAAACCCCCGAAACCCGTCTACGATTCATAAAGATTTACGGATAATCAACTAGAGGTTGGAAAATCGTCCAAAATCTCACAAGTCCGAAAACGGCACAATCCAAACCGTAAAATCGTAGGAAAAGCATGCATACGGTATAGATACATCATAATCTCAAAGTTCTCAAGCTTCAAAGCGGTTAAATCGGACGAATCTACGAAAAACCCCAAAATTCCCAAAAGGTAGGGTTCTAAGGATTTTTACCTTGATTCGGACGTTAGGAGGAACTAGATGTTGAGGAATCCTTGTTCTCCAACCCAATATATTGTTGTTAGAAGGAAAATCGCTTCCAATCGATTAAGATCGCCTCTCCCGAGTGATTCCCGTCAAAAAGGAGTGAAGAAGGTGAGAAATGACGAAAATAAAGTCAACTGTCATATTTATATCTGTCCAGTCTAGCGCACGCTACGCCTCCTTCATTAGCGTGCGCTAGCGAAGTCACCGGATAGTCCAGTGGCTTCTGTCGGTCCCGTTAGCGTGCGCTAATCATCTGTCCCTAGCGTGCGCTAGCCCAAAATATGGCATCCAGTACTGGAGTCCAGAACTTACTGACTCTGCCCTGCTCAATACTTAACGTGCGCTACCGCCAATGTTTAGCGTGCGTTATGCTATAGCTTTAGCGTGCGCTAGCCGAAGCCTAGCGTACGCTATCTGATAGTCCAGAAAACCTGGCAACTTCACTGCCTCTGCTGACCAGCCCGGTAGCGTGCGCTACGGACGGATGTTAGCGTGCGCTACTATACATGGATAGCGCGCGCTAACAAACTCCTAGCGTGCGTTAATCCGCCAGTCCAGAGAGCAGTCCGAATACTGGTTCTGACCTGACTGATACTCTTAGCGTGCGCTACGGCTCAGAGCTAGCGTGCGCTAATCAAGCAGAATTAGCGTGCGTTAGCCTAGGCCTAGCGTACGCTAATTCTCTAGCACAGAACATTCCCGCAAGGTCTAAACGACATGATCAAGAACCAAACGAGATACGAAACTCAATAACAATATCAACCACATCTCCAAGCATTTACAGAGCGACAAAAATAAGGAGGATGACAGAGTTAAACAGTCAATAAAAGTACGGGTATTACATTCTCCCCCTCTAAAAAGAAGTTTCGTCCTGAAACTTAAGAAATAAATAGTTCGGGGTATTCCACCCGCATCTTCTCTTCCGTCTCCCAAGTTGCCTCCTCGACTCCATGTCTCGACCATTGCACTTTAACCAGTGGAATGGTCTTATGCCGAAGTTGTTTCTCGCGACGCTCAAGGATCTTCACGGGTTTCTTCGGAAAGGTAATATCCTCGGCTACGTCAATCTCACTGTAGTCGATGATGTGGCTCGGATCCGGTATGTACTTCCTCAACTGAGACACATGAAAAACACTATGGACGTGACTCAAAGCTGGGGGCAACGCCAAGCGATAAGCTAAATCTCCAACTCTGTCCAAAATCTCGAAAGGTCCGATATACCTCGAACTAAGTTTCCCCTTTTTCCCGAAGCGGAAAACTCCACGGGTCGGCGACACCTTGAGTAAGACATGATCCCCCACTTCGAACTCCAAGGGTCGACGACGAGTATCAGCATAAGATTTCTGACGACTTTGGGCGACGATGTCGGTCCGGATAATAGTAATCTTTTCTTTAGTCTCCATCAACATATCCGGCTCCGTTCCAACTAGCTCAGAAGCCTCGTCCCAACATAATGGCGACCTACATCTCCTACCATAAAGTGCCTCGAAGGGTGCCATTTGGATCGACGCATGCCAACTATTATTGTAAGCAAACTCGATCAACGGTAAGTGAAGCTCCCAATCATTACTCCAGTCTAAGGCACAAGCCCGTAACATATCTTCCAACGTCTGAATCGTCCTCTCTGTCTGACCATCCGACTGAGGATGAAAAGAAATGCTCAATTTCAACTCAGTACCCAAAGCCTGATGAACGGCCTGCCAAAAGTGCGATACGAAACGGCCGTCTCGATCAGAAACAATGGTTTTGGGGGCACCGTGTAGCCTCACAATCTCAGCGATAAAAGTTCGAGCTAGTCTATCCGGTCCCCAAGTATCCTTAATACCCAAAAAGTGTGCGGATTTGGTCAGCCGATCGACAATTACCCAAATCATATTCATTCCGACCCGAGTTCTCGGCATGCCAGCGATGAAGTCCATAGAAATGTCTTCCCACTTCCACTCGGGAATGGGAAGCGATTTCAACAACCCCGCTGGTCGTTGGTGTTCGATCTTGACTTGTTGACACGTCAAGCACCGTAGTACAAACTCCGTAACATCCTTCTTCATGTTATTCCACCAAAAATTACGCTTCAAATCTTTGTACATCTTACTCGTCCCGGGGTGGATTGAGTAAGGCGTAGCATGCGCTTCTCGGAGAATTCTCTGTCTCAACTCTAAATCGTTCGGAACACAAAGCCTGCCCTGAAATCTCAAAATACTATCTTCGTGCACCATAAAGCCAGGAGCTTTTCCTTTGATTACATCTTCCTTCAGTTGAGAAATCATCGGGTCACTCCACTGCTTACCTTTGATGTCATCAACTAAAGACGAAGTAATTTCGAGAGTACACAGTTGCCCCTGTACTCATTGAAGCCAAACTTATATCCCTTGCTCAATTAAGTCCTGACGGATTTTTGTCTGAGGTGTAAGAACCTCGAGCATTTGAAGAGATGCCGATTTGCGGCTCAAAGCATCCGCAACGACATTAGCTTTTCCGGGGTGGTAAAGAATTTCCAAATCATAATCCTTTATCAACTCTAACCAACGCCTCTGTCTCATATTCAGCTCCTTCTGACTGAAAATATATTTCAGGCTCTTGTGATCGGTATAAATCCGGCACGGTGAACCATACAAATAATGCCGCCAAATCTTGAGTGCGAAGACAATTGCGGCCAACTCTAAGTCGTGAGTAGGATAATTCATCTCATAAGGCTTTAATTGTCGAGACACAAAAGCTATCGTCTTATCATGCTGCATAAGTACACAGCCCAGGCCTTGACCCGAAGCGTCACTATAAACTGCAAAGCCCTCGCTACCATGTGGTAAAGTTAAAATCGGTGCTGAAGTCAGTCGTCTCTTCAGTTCATCGAAGCTCTGTTGTCTCTCATCCGTCCAGATAAACTTTTCGGTCTTCTGGAGCAATTTTGTATGCGGCCGAGCGAGTTTCGAGAACCCCTCGACAAAGCGACGGTAATATCCAGCAAGGCCCAAAAAGCTACGAACCTCCTTAACATTCTTAGGCGGTGCCCAATCTAGCACTGCCTCGATCTTCTGCGGGTCTACACGAACCCCTTTGGCCGAAATCACATGGCCGAGAAACATAACTTCTTCCAACCAAAATTCACATTTCGAGAATTTTGCATAGAGGTGCTCGGTTCTCAAAATGTCTAATATCAAACGCAGGTGTCGGGCATGTTCCTCCTTATATCGAGAGTAGATCAAGATGTCGTCAATAAAGATGACTACACATCTGTCGAGGTACTCGATGAATATCTTATTCATTAATTGCATGAAAACTGCCGGTGCATTAGTCAACCCGAAAGGCATAACTACAAATTCATAATGCCCATATCTCGTCCGAAATGCCGTCTTCGGAACGTCTGACTCCCTCACCCTGAGTTGGTAATACCCGGATCTTAAATCAATTTTTGAGAAAACTGCAGCCCCTTGCAATTGATCAAATAAATCGTCTATACGTGGCAAAGGATACTTGTTCTTGATGGTTACTTTGTTCAGATCACGGTAGTCAATGCACAAACGTAGTGAACCATCCTTCTTCCTCACAAAAAGAACAGGCACACCCCAAGGCGAGGCGCTCGGTCTGATGTACCCTTTTTCCAGATGTTCTCCCAATTGATTCTTCAATTCTTGCATCTCGGAAGGTGCCATCCGGTAAGGTGCTTTAGAAATCGGAGCCGCATCTGGCTCCAAGTCCACGGTAAATTCTATCTCTCGATCTGGCGGCAATCCCGGGAGGTCATTCGGAAAAACATCGGGGTACTCGCTAACAACCGGAATCGAAGAGAAATCGATTTCATTTCCTTCCGTTTTCAAGGCATGACACCAATAGCCCGCACAACCTTTATTCAAAAGTTTTACGGCCTTCATGGCACTGATAAGTAACTTGGATAGTCCCGACTTATGCCCCAAAAAAAAGTACTCAGATCCGTCTTTAGTCATCATGGTGATAACCTTAGTACGGTAGTTCATAATCGCTTGATGACTATCAAGCCAATCCTCGCCGAGGATCACGTCCTCGCCTTCCATATCAACTACAATTAAATTCGATAACCAATCCATACCGGATATAATCACCGGAAAATCTCTAATCTCCCGGTTCCCCACAATTCTATCCCCGCTAGCGATCACACGATGAAGGGATCACAAGTAGTCGACAAGTTATATTCAAACGGCGTACACTCCAAAGAAATAAAAGAATGTGTAGCACCGAATCAAAAAGTACAATTTGGATGAGATAGGATATGAATGGTACCTGAAGCCACCGCCGCGTCGGGTTTGTCTGCTCGACGCATCTCATAAACTCGTGGTTGCACCGAACCGACGCTAGAGTTTCCCCCTCCAGCATTCTGACCCCGTCCCCGGCCCCTGCCAAAATTCTGCTGAGGTTGACCAAAAGATTGACGTTGATTAATACCTTGATCAAGAGGTGTTGGGGCAGAAGCCCGAGTGTCCAAAGTCTGGTTCGGCTCGGAACAATAAACTGCTCTATGCCCCATCTGACCACACGTGTGACACTTCAATAGTGGGAAGTAGCACTCCGAACTAAAGTGGCCTGGACGACCACAATTATAGCAAGTCACTGTGCGATTTGAGGTACCCGGAGTGGGACGGTAACCCCTCTTCCCTTTATTAGAACGTGACGACTGTCCGGCAAAATGGTTAGTCGTCTGTGACTTCTGAAAGTTGCCACCCTTAGAGCCAGAAAAATTTCCCCCGACTTTCTGCTTCTTCGGTTCTTCAACGGTATCATTGTCGGGGCTCAACATATCATGGGCCAAAGCTCTGTCTTGATACTCTTTTAGTGTGGTACAAGCAAATCCGGCCATGTACCGCCGTAAATCCAAATTCATCCGCATATCAAAATAACGGATCTTATCACGCTCGTTACGCACTTGATCCTTCACATGGATCAATTGTTGGTTATACTCCACGATCGCCTGCGAAACGGGAATATCTTGTGGTTTAGCCTCGAAGAAGGCTCGGATTCGGCTCTCTCGTACCGGCCAAGGACAAAACTCGGCCTCCAAGAGCTCCTTAAACTCATCCCACGAGGCAATACGATCCTGTGGCTTGATGACCTTCCACCAAGTAGCGGCCTCCTTAGTGAGGAAATACTGAGCAATTGGTACTTTCCTCACCTCGGGGCAATCAACCGCCTCGAAAATCTTCTCTAATTCCGCTAGCCAGTCTTCCCAGCCTAACGGGTCTGTGGCACCGCCAAACTGTGGAGGGTGCATACGGATTACATTCTGAAGCAAGGCATCCGTGTTTGGGTTCGGGTTATTCATCTGAACAGTTTGGGCCAAAATAGTCATTTGAGTAGCCAATTGTTGAAGTGCATTCGCCACTCCAACGTCCGCGTTGTTCCCTTGACCGCCTGACTGGTCGTGCTGACTCTCGGTATCGGGATGCACCGAGTTCGACAAACTGGGGTTGGTCGACCCCGCAACTGAACTGATGGAAACGGCCGCGCCACGACCTCTTCCTCGTCCACGGCCACGACCACGGCCACGGCCACGACCAGCTGACATACTGAAGAACACACAAGTCACGTAAGCACAATTTAATCGCGCGTCATCAAAGTGTCCGATTCTCAAGAATACCGATAAAAGGAAGCAAAACGAATAAGGAAACACCAGAAGAGTGAGAGGTCTTACAAGTACCGGTCGCACTGATGATGGCAGAGTAGTGATACTGCGGAGAATTAACGACTCGATCGACCCAAAAGACCGACAGCCTAGGTATCCATAGACCTAAGCTCTGATACCATATTCTGTAACACCCCCAAGTTATTCAGGGAATATTACAGCGCCGTAAGCCCCGCCGTGGGACTCACAAGGCTAAACATACACAGGACTATAAACTTTGACCGAGGAGGTCTACATACAATGGAATTAAGAACAATACAAAGGTATTCAAAACATAACCAATGTATTCACCACATCACAACTCAAATCAATACTTCGGCAAACACAGACCGGAACATCAAGGAGAGGAAAAACGATACTCGAATATTCAAAAGTCAATCCAGTACAACAACACTGAACGGGAAACTCCAAACATAACTGGAAGAAAGACACAGTATCACACTTGCCCACCATCTTTGTGCCGACCCGATACCTGCCTGTCCGCCCTCCTGGAACCTGAAATACATAAAACGTATTTCCCCCATAAAGGGGTTAGCCGTCGAATAGCTAGTGCAAGTATATCAATATGAAACACAATACTCCTCGACAATAAAGTAAATGTAATCCGTCAATTCATCAATTTAAGACTAGTATTCCGGAATAACTAAATCTCATAAGACGTATGTGAATGCCGTAGAAACGGTTCGTTCACCTCATACGCCGTTACGTATGTGAATGCCGTAAAAACGGTTCGTTCACCTCATACGCCGATACATGTAGGAATGCCGTCAAAACGGTTCGTTCATTACATGCCAACAATATATCTATGGATGCCGTAAAAACGGTTCGTTCATGATATGCCATCAATATTTCTTACTTTCAAAGTCGAGAACGTACAATCATAGATGTATACTTGCCTTTGAGACATCGACAATTTGAATGGAAAAAGGTATGAGTTCGGTAGCTCCAAGAACGCGCTTCCGGCACCTAAACGATTCGTAAGGAATATGATAATCAATTATCCATATTCAAATTACACGAAGAAACCCCCGAAACCCGTCTACGATTCATAAAGATTTACGGATAATCAACTAGAGGTTGGAAAATCGTCCAAAATCTCACAAGTCCAAAAACGGCACAATCCAAACCGTAAAATCGTAGGAAAAGCATGCATATGGTATAGATACATCATAATATCAAAGTTCTCAAGCTTCAAAGCGGTTAAATCGGACGAATCTACGAAAAACCCCAAAATTCCCAAAAGGTAGGGTTCTAAGGATTTTTACCTTGATTCGGACGTTAGGAGGAACTAGATGTTGAGAAATCCTTGTTCTCCAACCCAATATATTGTTGTTAGAAGGAAAATCGCTTCCAATCGCTTAAGATCGCCTCTCCCGAGTGATTCCCGTCGAAAAGGAGTGAAGAAGGTGAGAAATGACGAAAATAAAGTCAACTGTCATATTTATATCTGTCCAGTCTAGCGCACGCTACGCCTCCTTCATTAGCGTGCGCTAGCGAAGTCACCGGATAGTCCAGTGGCTTCTGTCGGTCCCGTTAGCGTGCGCTAATCATCTGTCCCTAGCGTGCGCTAGCCCAAAATATGGCATCCAGTACTGGAGTCCAGAACTTACTGACTCTGCCCTGCTCAATACTTAACGTGCGCTACCGCCAATGTTTAGCGTGCGTTATGCTATAGCTTTAGCGTGCGCTAGCCGAAGCCTAGCGTACGCTATCTGATAGTCCAGAAAACCTGGCAACTTCACTGCCTCTGCTGACCAGCCCGGTAGCGTGCGCTACGGACGGATGTTAGCGTGCGCTACTATACATGGATAGCGCGCGCTAACAAACTCCTAGCGTGCGTTAATCCGCCAGTCCAGAGAGCAGTCCGAATACTGGTTCTGACCTGACTGATACTCTTAGCGTGCGCTACGGCTCAGAGCTAGCGTGCGCTAATCAAGCAGAATTAGCGTGCGTTAGCCTAGGCCTAGCGTACGCTAATTCTCTAGCACAGAACATTCCCGCAAGGTCTAAACGACATGATCAAGAACCAAACGAGATACGAAACTCAATAACAATATCAACCACATCTCCAAGCATTTACAGAGCGACAAAAATAAGGAGGATGACAGAGTCAAACAGTCAATAAAAGTACGGGTATTACAATATGAATATCCAAATTCGTGATTACAACAACAACTAATCGAAAACCCCCAAATCCAACTCAATATTCAAAGTGTTCTTGAATAAAACTTCAATAATCCAATGAATATTCATACACACTCATAATCATACGTATTTCTCTTCATAAAACATGATTATAACGTCCAAAACATCATATCTCAACACAAAATCGAAATCCAAGATGTTTAAGAATTTTACCTTTGAAAATCCAAACACTTCGATCCGGTGAATTCGTGTTAAATCAACTATCTAAGCTTCCCAACAAATCAAGATGATGAAATCCGAACACACAAGTGATTGATGATGACAAAATCTTTCTCTCAAGACTTCACTCTCGGAACTCAAATGGAGAAATGAGAAAATGAGCTCAAAGACCCGTCCAAGTCTATATAAATTGCCGAACGTTACGGCCGTAACTCGGCCTACATACGGTCGTAACCTCTCCAAGTCAACGGCCTTACGGCCGTGACCAGCCACATTGTATGGGCGTAACTCGGTTTTGTCGAAAGTCTGCCGACAGACTTACGGCCGTAACCGCACCAGCCTTACGGGCGTAACTCGACTCATACGGCCGTACTCGGCAAGACTTACGGGCGTATGAAACCTTTGTCGAAACTGATCGGGCACCCTGCTCGAATCGTACGGCCGTAACCGGACAAGCCTTACGGTCGTACCTGCCTCATCTTACGGCCGTATGCCGCAATCCTTACGGCCGTAAGTCCCATTGGTCTAAACTGTCCTGAAAGCAACGAACGCATGATACGGCTGTATCCGCCTATCCTTATGGCCGTATCTCTCCTTCGTCCAAAACATCCTTAAACTAATGAATGCATGTTACGACCGTAATGCCTGATTAGTTACGGCCGTAACTCGCTGCTAGAGTGACAAAAATCCAACAACTCCGTTTCTCGCTACAATGATGAATGATCCGACAAACCATACATATGTGAATGTAAACAAGTCCACAACATGCCATAGATGATACTTCCAACACAAGACTACCAATCACGAGGATAATGATAATACTCTCGTCTCGATTCTCAATCGGAGATGAATGACGATCGGTAACTGATACACGGTTACAAAATGCTAACGATGAATACAATGAATGAACGTGAATGATGAATGATTTTTAATGAGTGAAAATTACTGAGTGACCATTACTGACTGATAATTACTGAATGATAATGAATGAATTACAACCGGGTATTACATACTCCCCCCCTTAAAAAGAGTTTCGTCCTCGAAACTAAGGGTCAAACAACTCGGGATAACTTTCCCGCATACTATCCTCGGTTACCCAAGTAGCCTCTTTGACTCCGTGTTTAGACCACTGAATCTTGACCAAAGGAATCTTCTTGTTCCTAAACTGTTTGATTTCGTCATATGAATGATCATCCGCGACCTCGATTTCGTCGAACTGAAGTATGTGACTTGGGTCGACAACATACTTCCCCAACTGAGAGACGTGAAACACATTATGAATTCGGATCAACGCCAGAGGTAAAGCCAATCGATAAGCCAGACTGCCTACTCAATCCAAAATCTCAAACGGTCTGATGAATCTCGGACTCAACTTCCCCCGTTTTCCGAATTGAAAAATACCTCGACTCGGGGATACCTTGACCAACACGTGTTCACTTGTCTCGAACTCAAATGGTCGACGGCTATTATCTGCATATGATTCCTTTCGACTCTGAGCGATCAACAAACGACTCCTGATCGAAGCAACCTCCTCACGGGTGGCAATTAGCATATCGGGCTCGGTGCTGATTGATCCTGATAAGTCATCCCAACACAAATGAGATCGACAACGACGACCGTACAAGGCCTCGTAAGGTTCCATATTAATTGAAGCATGCCAACTATTATTGTACGTGAACTCAATCAACGGTAGTTGGGCTTCCCAATTATCTTTCCAATCGAGGACGTATGCCCTCAACATGTCCTCCAATGTCTGAATAGTTCTCTCTGATTGTCCATCGGACTAAGGATGAAAAGCTGTGCTGAAATTAAGCTGAGTTCCAAAAGTGTGACATGAATCGCCTGTCGCGATCAGAAACAAAACTCTTAGGAGTACCATGCAATCTCACTATCTCTTTGATGAACAACTGGGCAAGTCTCTCAGGACCCCACGTATCCTTAATCTCGAGGAAATGAGCTGACTTAGTTAAACGGTCCACAACCACCCAAATTGTATTCATGCCACGACGACTCGTCGGCAAACTCGTGATGAAGTCCATAGAAATATCTTCCCACTTCCACTCTGGAATAGGGAGCAGTTTCAGCATACCTGTCGGTCGCTGATGTTCTATCTTGACTTGCTGACAGGTTAAACATCTCGAAAGAAATTCTGCGACTTCTCGCTTCATATTACTCCACCAGTAATTTTGCTTCAAGTCCTTGTACATCTTGCTAGACCCCGGATAAATGGAGTAAGGTGTAGCATGAGCTTCTCTCAAAATTGAATTTTTCAACTCGTCATTCGCCGGTACGCATAACCGATTCTTAAATAACAAAAGTCCATCCTCGTGGACCACAAATCCAGGGGTTTCCTTTGAGCTACATCCTCACGGATGCGCAACAATGATGGGTCTGAACCCTGATTCACTCTGATCGCCTCCTCAAGTGGCGATAAAATCTCTAACATGCAAAGTTTCCCTTGCACTCGCTGAAGCCAGACCTCGATCTCAGGTCTAAGAAATTCCTGTTGAAGCTCCTTCTGAACTATTAAACGAGCAAGCATTTGCTCCTGAACGGACTTACGACTCAAGGCATTGGCAACCATGTTTGCCTTACCCGGGTGGTACAGGATCTCGATATCATAATCTTTGATTAGTTCCAACCACCGCCTCTGTCGCATATTTAACTCCTTTTGAGTAAATATATACTTCAAACTCTTATGATCGGTGAATATCTGACAGGTGACACCATAAAGGTAATGACACCAAATCTTCAACACGAAAACCACGGCTGCTAGCTCCAGGTCATGGGTCGGATAATTAACCTCATAAGGTCTCAATTACCGTGAAGCATAAGCGATAACTTTCCCATTCTGCATTAATATACACCTAAGCTCATGTCCGGACGCGTCACTATAAACCACAAATCCTTCCGTCCCTTGTGGCAAGGAAAGGACAGGTGCTGAAATTAACCGGCTCTTGAGTTCCTCAAAACTCCACTGACACGCGTCGGACCACATGTATTTCTTATCCTTTCGCAAAAGGTTCGTCATTGGTTGAGAGATTTTAGAAAATCCTTCCACAAACCGCCGATAATAATCGGCTAATCCGAGAAAGCTTCGGATTTCCTTAACATTCTTCGGAGGTAACCAATCTCGGATAGCCTCCGTCTTCTGAGGATCAACACGCACACCGTCTGATGAAATTACATGTCCGAGAAACGTCACTTCGGACATCCAGAACTCATATTTGGAAAACTTTCCATAAAGTTGCTCTCGTCTCAACACGTCGAGAACCTGATGAAGGTGAGCCTCGTGCTCCTCTCGATCACGAGAATAAATCAAAATGTCATCAATGAAGACAACCACGAATTGATCCAAATAGTTGATGAAAACCCGATTTCATTAATTCCATGAATACCGCAGGTGCATTAGTTAACCCAAACGGCATTACCACGAACTCATAATGACCATAGCGTGTTCGCAACACCATCCTTGCGATATCTGACTCTCGAATTCACAACTGATTATATCTAGATCTTAAGTCGATCTTGGAAAATACTGAAGTTCCCTGAAGTTGATCTAAGAGATCATCGACACACAGACGAAAAGAACCACCCTTCTTCTTGACAAATAACACTGGTGCTCCCCACGGGGACACACTCGACCAAAAATAATCCTTCTCGGTCAAATATCCCATTGATTCTTTAGTTCCTGCTCTTCGGTCGGGGCCATCCGATACAGTGCCTTCGATAATGGGGACGTACCAGGCTCCAACTCTATCGTGAATTCCACATACCTCGGTGGAGGTAAACCAGGTAGCTCGTCTGGGAGTACATCGTCAATCGATAACAATGATATCACGAATGGTTGAACACCTCGATTGCCTTAGAATGGCCAATCGATGACAACGATACAATGAATTATTGAACACCTCGATTGCCTTAGAACGGCCAATCGATGACAATGATATAATGAATGATTGAACACCTCGATTGCCTTAGAATGGCCAATCGATGACGATGATATAATGAATGATTGAACACCTCGATTGCCTTAGAACGGCCAATCGATGACGATGATATAATGAATGATTGAACATCTCGATTGCCTTAGAACGGTCAATCGATGACAATGATACAATGAATGATTGAACACCTCTGATTGAGTAATTTCACTGCATTCATCATATTAATGATTCTTCGAGAACAACAGGGATTACCTCCCTGAAATACACACTCGGCTCCAACGACTGAAATGATAGTGACCATACGCTTACGAACACTGAGGATGGCATCATGACGATCCATCCAACTAATACCCAATATTACATCGTCCTTAGGTAAATCCACCATGATTAGGTCCACCAACCAATCGCGGTCATTAAGCTTAATTCGGTCAGTTCTTAACCTCATGATTTCCAAAAATTCTTCTACAGCCTGGTAGACCAATGACATAGGGTTCACAACTAGTGGAACTATCCGGGAGTAGTCTACTCAAACATGACTCGAAAATGAATGAATGTGATGCACCACTATCACAAAGGGTACATACAGGTTGGGATAGAATATCGAGTGTACCTGAGATCATTCGGGCCTCTGGATCGTCGGTCCTCTTCATCTCGTGAATTCGGGACTTGCCGACCCCTAAACCGGATGCTCCAATCTGAAAAGTATGAGCTCCACCTTTAGTTGCTCCCGTCGTCTTAAACAGCACGGACTGAGTGGCCTGATTCTAAACCGCTGATTGCTTCGGGGCCTGAGATGCCACTGGAGTATGCTTGGAGTCTCTTCGGCAGAAGCGGACCTTATGCCCGGCAATCCCACAGTTGAAACAGGTGATAGCCTGCCTCGAACACCTAGTGCTGAAATGACCAAGTTCTCCACAGTTAAAACAGGTGATGGCCGAACTGGCCGCTCGGGACTGAGACTCTGCGGGCTTATGCGCCGTAGGAGTTCGCTCAGAAAAAGTAGAGTCCACACGAGAATTCTTGAAGGTTGACTAACCGCCTTCTGACTGATTACGCATCGTTGATTTCTTGCTAGCAGATGAAGGTTGCTGCTTAGCAATCTCCTTAGCAGCAGGCTCATACGTGAGAGTTCTCTTAATTAATTCGGCCAGAGTGGCGCAATGATGATTAAGAAATTGCATATGGGTCATCATGACCTGCATAAAAGTGAGTGGATCAACCCTAACATCTTCTGATCGAGCTGAGTCCTGGGTACGACTTCCCGACAGTGAGTGATTATTTCTCGGGTTTCGGCCCACACTGCGGCCTCTCCCCCTACGTCCCCTGACAGCTCTCTCCATACTGAAGTAGGAAGGTTGCATGATAATCATAGATCCCATATGAGTACCGCATTATGATTTACGTCATGAAATGATGAAATTGAGCATACGCGCTCTAACACAGTGATTACATGAATGATTAACTGAGGTGACATGATTATCTAATGATATTCTTGAAATGATTATCTTAGACAAGTTAACAAGATTAATGATACGATACTCAAGATCGACAACTGAGTAATGAAATGAACTGAGTGATTAATGAGTTAACATGATCAACATGATCAAAATGAAAATGATGTTTGAGGATTGTTAACTGATGAATGATGAATGAATGATTCTTATTGCCAGAAATTATACCATGGCATCAGAAATCTTACAGTTCTTGGTCTCAGGGGCTTGGCATTTGCACAGGTCACACGCGACGCGAAAGTCCACTGATACTAGTCTGATGACGATGATTTCAAATGAGACATGACTCAGAAGGTAGTATTCAAAACCACGCTCTGATACCAACTCTGTAACACCCCAAACTAGGCGACTATTACAGTGTCGTGGAACCCCAACTGGGACCCACCAAGCGAATGAAAATTAATGATTTAAATAATATAATTGTAGTACCGAAGCACATTATATTACCAAATACTCCGATGAGGAGCTTTAAGTACCATACACCCAGGAATACAGAATACTTGTACATTTTATATGAAGATAAAATATACAACCTTGAATAAATGAACATTCAACCCGAAGTTTTGCAGCGGATATAAAATGAAGAAAGACATGAAAGACTGAAAGGACTAGGCCCCCTACTAGTATCACTGGGACTCCTTGCCGTCAACATGCTCTTCCCGTGCCTCTGCCTTGCCGTGACCTGAAAACAATGTCCCCTAACGGGGTCAGTTACACAGAACAACAATCCTCAAGAGTTGAATAAACACAATCATGAAATATCCTTTAGTTATGAATTTAAGCTGAAGATGAGCATCATAGTACGCCCGTAATGTTCTGTGCAAGTGAAAAAGACGAGTGCCCGGACACAACCGTCCTTGTACCTAATTAGTCTCACGGAGGTAAGCGTTCCCGTGTGCACAGTCCAATGTATCGGTGAACCCAACAAATGACTATCGTGTGCCCGGCTAAAAATTCCACACATCCGCACCCGGCCACGCAATATGAACCCAGAAGGTCACACGATCAAAAGTGACCATGATGATTATTAATAAATAACAACCCGACAAGGGTCAAGAATGACTCACCGAGATGAAATAATAGTGAAATGAATGATAGCTCTTTGAAATGATTGGAACCGTCGTTCCTCGTGAATGAAATGATTATTTTGATAATTACACGTCTCAACATGATTAGTACACTGTGAATGATTATGATTTATGAATGAACAACAACGAAAGGAATGAGTATCCTTTTAACCGAGTAAGAATTAACTTACACAACACCGGTGAAAAATGTCCTTCCACGAACAAACGTCCTAAATGAGATGTCGGTCGCTCGAACAACCTTCAATAACACAATTACCAACAATCCGTTCAACATACGAGTGAAACACGATTATATCTAACTCAAAATGTCGATACGACTAAACCAAGTTCATTGGGGCATTATATCAAACACGTTGTAACCAATCTTCGATTGTTTACAACCAATCCTTAACTATACCAATATCAAATCCCCAAGGAGTGTTCCAAACCAACAAAACATCTTCAATACAATCAATAATCCAATATGAATATCCAAATTCGTGATTACAACAACAATTAATCGAAAACCCCCAAATCCAACTCAATATTCAAAGTGTTCTTGAATAAAACTTCAATAATCCAATGAATATTCATACACACTCATAATCATACGTATATCTCTTCGTACAACATGATTATAACGTCCAAAACATCATATCTCAACACAAAATCGAAATCCAATATGTTTAAGAATTTTACCTTTGAAGATCCAAACACTTCGATCCGGTGAATTTGTGTTAAATAAACTATCTAAGCTTCCCAACAAATCAAGATAATGAAATCCGAACACACAAGTGATTGATGATGACAAAATATCTCCCTCAAGACTTCTCTCTCGGAACTCAAATGGAGAAATGAGAAAATGAGCTCAAAGTCCCGTCCAAGTCTATATAAACTGCCGAAATATACGGCCGTAACTCGGCCTACTTACGGTCGTAACCTCTCCAAGTTAATGGCCCTACGGCCATGACCAGCCACATCGTACGGGCGTAACTCGGTTTCATCGAAAGTCTGCCGACAAACTTACGGCCGTAACCGCACTAGCCTTATGGGCGTAACTCGACTCATACGACCGTACTCGGTAAGACTTATAGGCATATGAAACCTTCGTCGAAACTGACCGGGCACCCTGCTCGAATCGTACGGCCGTAACCGGCCAAGCCTTACGGCCGTACCTGCCTCATCTTATGGCCGTATGCTGCAATCCTTACGGCCGTAAGTCCCATTCGTCCGAACTGTCCTAAAAGCAACGAACGCATGATACGGCCGTATCCGCCTATCCTTACGGCCGTATCTCCCCTTCGTCCAAAACATCCTTAAACCAACGAATACATGTTACAGCTGTAATACCTGATTAGTTACGGCCGTAACTCGCTACTGGAGTGACAAAAATCCAACAACTCCGTTTCTCGCTATAATGATCAATGATACTTCCAACACAATACTACCAATCACGAGAATAATGATAATACTCTCGTCTCGATTCTCAATCGGAGATGAATGACGATTGGTAACTAATACACTGTTACAAAATGCCAACGATGAATACAATGAATGAACGTGAATGATGAATGATTATTAATGAGTGAAAATTACTGAGTGACCATTACTGACTGATAATTATTGAATGATAATGAATGAATTACAACTAGGGTATTACAATATATATATATATATATCACTATATCATATGCATCATAATAGTACATTTGCCTTCCACGAGGTCTTACTGACTATCAATACAAGCCGATCTAGGCTACCTGCCTACACATATGCCAAAATGCGGGATTCTCATCAAATTGCATTGCCGTATATAAAATAAGAAAGTGCTAGACATCAGAACGACACGTATAAGCAAAAGTAGTGACGTTCCGCAAAAAAAATATAAAATAAATGGCTAGCACCATCCTGAGCAATCTCAAGTCGCCCTCGACTCGGCGATCGATCTGTCCTCCTCAGAGAACTCCTCCGGATCTTCTTATGACTCCTTGTCTTAAGCTGGAGAGACTGCAACAGGGTCTTTAGTGACTCTGCGCTTCTTCGGGAGAAAAAGATGAGCATCATCTGTGATCGGTCGTGGGTGGATTTGATCGATTACTGGAATAGGTTGAAGTGGCAGAGACGTCCTCATGAGAATAAAAGGCTCCATCCTCACGTCCCTGTGGCGAGGTGCTGATGTCCCTGTCCCCATGTCTAACCCATCCTGAGCATGAGACGGTGCAACAAGAACCACCTGGATCGGTAGAGGTGTATCTAGCCTCTCCGAAAAAGCTCCCCAAGCATAAGGTCGATACACACAAGCTCCAGGGGGAGGTGCATGGTGCTGGAGGTACTGAGTGGTGATGAGGATAGCAAAGGCCACAAAATCTCCGGATGGTATTAAAGTGGGCTCACGCAAAATGATATAGTACCATGAGACTGCAGCAGCCCACTCCCTCCACTCGATCAGAAGGAGGTCGATAAGGCATTGAATGCCCTCGTAGTCTGAGACACCATGAGGAGCAGCTAAGCGCCATGTAGCCTCGAGGTCTGCCACGCACTGGCCCACGGTGGCAATTGTGCCTCGATACGTGTTGCGGAAAGCCTCCACAAGGTCGCACGGTGTCCGCCTTCTCCTCGTTTACTTACGCAGCGTCGTAATCGTGGTCACCATCTTATGAAGAAGGTATACGTATAATACATCAACGTCTCGACATAATAGAACAACTCTACTATAGGGTTCTTAGAAGAAGGATATAAATCTCATCCCAAGTTCTCGACTGGGACTCTGGACTCTGAGAAACACCTAAAATAAAAATAATAATATACTCCCTGACGGGGTATGTTATGAAAGTTATTCGGGTTCCGCCATAAATGGACATCCCGATATAAATAACCATACTCGTATTACTCGTACGTAAGTCATATTGATTGGAGACGTCACTGCATCGTCGATCCTCGTTATTACATCATCATTGTTCATCCTTCATATTCGTACACGTGCTGGAATACTTAAGGCGCATAAGTTCTCGTTTGCGAAATAGAAGACACTAAGGAAGTTTCTAGGTTCTCGTCTTTCATGTTTCTTCATCAGCAACAATTCATGTGTAAATCGTAAAATAAAAATTCATATAGTACATGCTTCATCATACATATATCGTTCCATATATGTTCATAATTAACATTTCATAAAAGCTCGTAAAGAGATACATTTTCATGGAAAAAGAAGTTTGAATCATAAAGACAAGTGAATCTTTTACCATACTCTTCAGTTGAGCATGACGTGACAGGGTGTTGAGTTGACAATTGATTCTTAAATCAGTTTAGAGAATCGAACTAAACTTCGCTTGAAAGAACATAGACTCAGAGCGAACGAACCGCTCCGATACCATTCTATCACGGCCCCTTATCCCTAAGGACGGCACAACTGGAGCGTGACCCGGGGTAGGAATTAAGAAGCGGGGAAGAAATGGGGACACATACGTTTCATAAGAAATAGGGGTGAATATCCATGCATAACCTATCAAGGCATCATGAAGGGGAGTCAATCCTGGGGAAATGACTTAGAATCCAAAGTAGGATACATAGTTATAATATCAGCCTTGAAGTTTAGAAAAAGGCTTCATAGCATATTACAATCAACATAACTTAGAAAACAAAATCATAAAGAGTGTTTGCAGCGGAAAAACATGGTTGGTTACATATATGAAGATATGTAACCGGGGCTTAACATTGATCATAAACAAAAGACTTCCACTCAACACCCTCCGTCACATCCCTTGCTCAACCTGCACATTTTTAAAACATATACAGGGCTGAGTACAACATACTCCGTGAACATATTGTCAAACCATAAAATATTCTTTCGTATTTGTCATCATGCATATAAGCAGTAACACACGGGGGTTTTATGAAAAAACCCATGTTTACTAAATCATTTCATCATATATTATCAGATTCACCATATCCATAATTTATGCCGGGGAAGGTGGCCACCTTCCGCGAACGTTACTCCCCGAGATCGGCCACTCCGAAGAGAGCTCACAATCCCGAGTACTGTGTACACTAACCCTGGCCAGCGACCTTTGTCTAGCTCAGGATCCGATCATTTCATAGGTTGGCCAGCCAACAGTGATAGGTTCATAAGAATCCACAAAAAAGTTTTTATGCATCATAATCATTTGAAATCATAATTTGCTTGTAGAACATTTCATCAAAATAGAGCAAAGCTCAAATCATTTTCGTATAGAAAGCCTACATAATCATTTTCGTATAGGAAGCCCACATAATCATTTTCGTATAGAAAGCCCACCTGGACAAGAAATAAATGCAAGCAAAAATGATTCTCGACTCTTCCTTACGCTTCAGTCTGCTGCTCCACCTTTCATAGGAAACAACTAAGTTTAGCGGTCGATCGAACTTAACGAAGTCTAATGGACAACGAACTCGATCTAAATGTTTGGACTTTAGAGTTTTGCATTCGACTTAAGTTTAATAAAAAGCTATGATTCTCTTAGAAAACCTAACTGACTATATATCATATAAATATACTAACAACAGTAACCGATACTCAATTCCGTTACACATTCTTTGGTTTGAAAACCATCATCAAACACTTAACATAATCATAACATAATGTGCATTAAGGCTGGACAGAATTAGCATTTTGTTAATGCACACTAAGAACTAGATAGTGTATCTTATACTAATGGAAAGCTACTGAAGTCTAGATTCATTTCCATTTTACAAGAACATATATCAACATATCAAGAACTAAGCATGATTCTTCCTTACTTTCAAAACACCAAACATTTTATAAAAATCCCATAAATTCAACAAAGCATCATATCATCATAGGGTTATTATACAAACAGGTTACTAAAGTTTACCAAAAATGACAATTTTCTGACTAAAGTTTTTTTTGTTACAAAGAGGTTACTCAAGTTTTCGGGTTTGTCAACTGGGTTACTCAAAGATTAAAATCTTACACAAATGTAATCGCGAGTGGACAACCTGATGATTACCGGTTCCCCTTGTCCACGTCGGCACCATAGTTTTAAATGTTACAAAGAAGTTACTATAGTTTACGGGGTTATTAAATAGGTTCTTGAACTTTACAAAAAGTTACTATGCGTGTTTTTTTCTTTTTTCAAAAAAATAAAAATAAAATTTTCTAGGAAAAACTTTATCTTTTCGAAAAAAATTATTTATGGAAATTTTTATTTCTTCCAAAAAATTAAAAATATTTTCTCGGAGAAATATTTTTTTGGCAAAAATATTTTTCAAAAAATTTATTTTCTGAAAAATATATTATTTTTTCCAAAAAATAAAATTATTTTACGGAGAAATATTATTTTTGGCAAAAAATATTTTTGAAAAAATTTATTTTCTGAAAAAATATATTATTTTTAGAAAAAATAAAATTATTTTACGGAGAAATATTATTTTTGGCAAAAATATTTTTCAAAAAATTATTTTCTCGGAAAAATATATTATTTTTTCAAAAAATAAAATTATTTTACGGAGAAATATTATTTTTGGCAAAAAATATTTTCGAAAAATTTATTTTCTGGAAAAATATATTATTTTTTCAAAAATAAAATTATTTTCTGGATTTTTTATATTTTGAAAAAAAAATACTTTTTGCGAAAAATAAAAAAAAATATTTTCTAGAAAAAAATAATATTTCGAAAAAAAATTATTTTTTGAAAAAATATATTTTTTAAAAGAAATGTATTAGTCAAACACTTTTTTTATGAAATGTTGTGTAGGTAGTTTTTTTATATGCTGCAATCACCCCTAGGTATTAGTCAAACCCCAAGTCAAATTTTTTTTAAAAAAAAAAAATCCACGTTGGCAATGTAACCGGTATCAATGGGTTAAAACATCTTTAGTTACTTAAGTAACCGGTTACAAAACTTTAGTACCTATTTGTAACAAAATAAACTTTAGTAACAAAATTGCATTTTTTAGTAAACTTTAGTAACATGTTTGTATAATAATCCTATCATCATATAGCAACATATTGTGTAAGAAAATCATAAGAAAAACAACACATGATTGGGTAATAAAACCCTAAAAGTTTCGACCAACATGAAAAAAATCAAGACATGATTACAACTTGTTCTAAACACTTTCAAGAACCTTAAAATCAACTTAGAGACAACATATAAAACATTATAACATTAAACCTAAACTCTTCATATATTTTCCACATTTTAAAGTGGTCCCAAACCTATTTTTACCTGGGTAGAAATGAAGAGAATGTGGTAACTTACTTGAATATGTACTTGGATTCAAGTTTGGCACACAAAATAAGCTTGTAACTTGAGTTCTTAATGAAGAACAATGGTGTTCTTCAATGGTGAAGGGGGAGGGGCGGCTGAAGTGAGAAATGAAGAGAGGAAGAAGAAGAAGTGAGGAGGAAAAATGAAAGGGAGGTGATGTCCCTTTATATACTAGGTTAACCCTAGACGTCCTCGATAAAGCGGTCGAATAATATTCCACGTTTCGCTCCACCACATATAAAATTACTTGAGTATTGAATATATGTCAAATACTTAAATTATAGAATCACACTTACAGCTTAAAGTCGGAGAAAAATTTTGCGATTTACGGAACGCGAATTATCCGAGAAAATGACTCGACATAAAATATACCCGAAAATTCAAAAAGTAAACTTTTGAAAATCGTACTCATACCGTAAAAGTGGTGTATATAGAAGTCGACGGAATCACGATTCTGTCTATCGAAACATAAAAAACAAATTCGGAAGGTAAACCCAACCAAATAATCGAACATCCGATTTCTGAATTAAAAACGTGTAAATAGTTCTAAACCTACTCTGTTAGTCAGAATTTTATTATTTGTGAATGCAAAACCCTAATGTCGCACTTGATGTAATATCCGTATTTTTCTTTTCCTTGTATTTTCGTTTTTGGTGTATTTCTCGGTCGTAGTGACCCTCGTGTATCTTTCAGTGTGTCCTTCCTGTCAAACTGTTGAACTGTATCCTCGTTGTTGTTGTGCGGAACCGCCGTTTCGGGGTTGCCGTGGATCCATTGCGTGTTGTTGGCCCCCAAATATTGATTCCTATCGTTTTATTCCCTTTTCCGGATCATTTTTATCATTTTGGAACCCAAAAGGAGGTATGGGCCGCGGCACAAGGTGTGTGCGCCGCGGCACACAAATTCCTTCAATTGATAGTCGAACAAATCAGACTGTGTGCCGCGGCACACCCATCCGGTGCCGCGGCACGGTGCGGCCAGTGCCGCGGCACACCTATCCGATTCCGCGGCACACTCGTGTGTCTTCTGCGACCAAAACCCAACTGTACCGTGTGCGCACGCACTGCGTGCCGCGGCACAACGCGAAACACAGGAGTATTTTCTTGGCACGTGCCGCGGCACACTTTGGCTGTGCCGCGGCACACGGCGGTCAATTGTGCGGATTCGTCTTTATTAGACGAAATCGGCCGACTTTTCCCCATTTTTCATCTGCATCGCGAGAGTAGTGAGAGGGAAGGGGAGAAGCTGCCGATTTCTTAACTTGGGGGCCGATTTTCATCATTTCTCTTGAGTGAAGCTCGGGCAATCAATCTAACGCGCGTTCTACGGATCTTGGTACTTGAATCTCCTAAGGTAATGTTCTAAAACCCTATTTCGATTAATTTGGGGGTTTTGGGATTTTCTTCCGATTAGTTCCGTTTCGTTGGTGGGTTCATGATGTATACGATTAATATTGTTAGTATCCTTAGTTTTCCTACGGATTGATGGATATTTTGTGGATTTTTATGGAATCGAGAGGGTTTGGTTGTGGTCCGCCCTCGTTGTTATTTTTGTATGAATATACATGAATCGTAGGCGGGTTTCCGGGTGTATTCCATTTCCATAATCGTTTAGAAGTGGTTGTGATTGTGCTATTCGAATCGTTAGGTTCATTCTCGTCGGTTCCTCGTGGTTGTGCTTGATCCTTCCGTTCCGTTCGTGTCATCGTCTATTTAATCAAGGCAAGTACCCTTATGAACTTACGATCTTGACATAGTAGTTTTGTATGAGAAATTGTGTGTGTGTGTGTATGCTCACTGCGGGTTAGACTCGACGGGGTCTCGGTAGGGTTCCACGAAGCTGTGGGACCGCGAGCTTGCTTTTAACCACTGTGGGTTAGATCCGACGGGGTCTCGGCAGGGATCCACGAAGCTGTGGGTCCGCGGTTAATTGTGGTGCATTTTTACAAATGTGGTTTGATCATTGGCATTTCCGGAAATGAGTATTTTGGAACTATGTTTTCTTGAATTGCATGCATTACTATATGTGTAAGATGTAAGTCGTTCATCTGGTTACTTGTACTAGCGTAATTGCTAACCCCTCTGGGGACCCGTTTTGGGAAATTCGTTTTATGAATTTGGTCGGGTTCATCGAGACGAGCGGCTTGGACCAAGATACACGGATGATGGCCGTGCGTGATGATTGTGCACGAGTGACGTTTTGGTGTCTTTTACCTTTTTGTCTTTTGTGGTTTTGAACTAATAGTTGTACTCGAGTACTTAAGGGGTTCTTGTTCGTTTGGATTGTATTGTTGCTTATTATGTTGTGTTGGATGATGATGTTATGTTGACCGGTTAAACCGGGTGGATTGTTCTGTTTTGCGTCTTTATGACATGGTATTGTCCTGTCGTTTATGTGAGTCGATGAGTATGATGCTGTTCAGCCTGGTGGGTCCCATATAGGGATTCACGGCGCTGTAATATACCTCGAATACCTTGGGGGTGTTACACTTGAGGTCATAATAATTCATGCAAATAAAGACCGGGGCATTACAAACTCGTTCTCCAACAACGGGAAAACCAGTATGGTATTTTCAAAGAGGTAGATCCTGTCCCTAAGACCGAGGAATTTCAAAGGCAACACTTGTAGACAGAGAAAAGGCTACAGCTGTACCTTCTCAGAAATCAAAGGCTATTATTCCTCCACCAAGCACTTATCGCAAGCAGCGGACCGCACAGCCTCATAAGCCTTTAAGACAAAATGCACAACTTCAACTGTATGATCCACAAGCATACCAACAACAATGCCAATAGAGAAGAAGTAAGGTTGTACCAAAGTATCATCAACATGTGACTCAGTATTATCAAACTGGAAACCTAGAAGGCAGATAAACACAGCACCTCCCCCGAGACAACAACCTTACTTGGACCAATTTCTCAATTTTACACGCATAATAAAAATGCTTACAGCAATTGCATGCCTACCGCATGTAAATCTCGTAAAAAAGAACTAACGAAACCTACAGCAAACCTATTGCTGTCAGGCAAATTTGGGTACCTAAAGGCACTAATAACCAAGGACCCAAAGATCAAAAGAGACCTAAATCTACTTAATTCTTGATTACCAGATATCATGGAGAAGGACATCAGGTACTTCAATAACAGATGTTCTCACCACATGACAGGAGATATCACCATGCTAACAGATTAGATAGAAGGTCGAGGTCCAAAGGTGAGATTTGGTGACAAATCAAAAGGAAGAATAAGAGGGAAAGAAACCATGCTTGTAGGAAAATTTAAAATCACCGACGTAGCCTATGTAGAAGGACTAAAGTACAATCTTTTAAGTGTTAGCGAGTTTTGTGACAAACAATTCTCTGTTAAATTCTATGAAGATCACTATAGGGTGAAATACAGAAAGACCAAATAGATTGTACTCACATAAAGCCTGTCAGTTAACATGTACGTTGCTGATTGGAAACCTACTAGTGCTGTGATTTCTTGCTTTATTTCCAAAGGTACTGCATATCAAAGCTGGCTATGGCACAAAATGATGTCTCATATCAACTTCAAGACCATCTATAAATTGGTCCAACAAGAAATGGTCAGAGGCTTTCCCGATGTTTTATATTCCCGGTCGACACGGCCCGTGTAATATGACACGGCCCATACCTCATATGTCGTTTTTTTGTGGTGCTTGTTGATGATGCATTGGTTTTATGTGTAGCACGCTTTATTTTTTGCTTCTGTATAGAAACGCTGTGGTAACTTGCTTGCAGCAATCATTTTTCTAGTTGCCTCCTTCAGGGTCCTGTTCTTGCGCTCGATAACACCATCTTATTGAGGATTCGGGAAGCTAAGTATTCGTGTTGTATGACATTGTCCACACAGTACTACTCTATGAAGTGGTTTATGAATTATGTGCCTCTATCAGACCGAATAGATTGAATACTGAGCCTTTATCGTTCTAAAGCTTTTTGAGGTGTTTCAGCAGCTTTGTGGTTGTCTTTTCTCCTTTCTCATGAATATGGTCCATGAATACCTCGAGCAATCATCAATGATAATAAGACAACATTTCTTACCTCGTATAACATGGTCTACAGGGCCATAAAGATCCATATGGAGTAATTTCAGGACCTTGTGGGTTGAGAGATATGATATGCTCTTCGGAGAGGTCTTGACTTGCTTGTGTTTCTGATAGGGTCCAGACGATGTTCTTATGAAACTCCTATGGTTGTATATTTTCATATATTTTTATGCATGTGTTACATTCTCAACAATGGGGATGATCAGCTCAAGACCTTTGACAATAAATCCATTGAGAGTATTTTTGTTGGTTGCTCCTCTGTCAGCGAGGCATTCAAAGTTTTTGACAAAAGGAAACTGATTATAGAGGAGTCAGTCCATGTGGTCTTCGATGAAATTCAATGCGATCCTACAAGAATACATAACCTAACCCAAGCTGTACAGACTTTATCTATTGAGGAAATCCCACAGCATCAAGAAGACCATATCGTCTCTCTAGGAATTAATCCCACAGCTGTGAGAACCAATGAGGTAGTTGAAGCTGAAGCAAAATCTACAGTACAAAAGGACATAACAAGGGATGCGGACTTAGAACCTGACAGGAGGTGGTTAATAATTGGTGATATTGATGTTGGTGTTTCCACCAGAAGTAGAATATAGAATACACAAGAAACTGTACTCTATGCACAAGAGGAAACAAAATCTGGACCTGAACACTCCCTATTCCCTGTATGGAAGTATAAGGTTGAACTTATGAGACTTGCCATGTGCACACTAGCTGTATTCTTAGAATAGTCTGAACCCATCTCGACCAATAAAGTTCTCAATAATTCTCACTGGATTTCATCTATGTAAGAAGAGTTAAATGGTTTCGAAATAAATAATGTTTGGTATCTGGTCCCCAGACCAACCCATCAAGCTATAATTGGGACTAAGTGGATATTTAGAAACAAGAAGGACGAGAATGACCTTGTGATAAGGAACAAGTCCAGACTGGTTGCCAAAGGCTACAGACAAGAAGAAGGCATAGACTACAATAAAACATTTGCCTATGTAGCCAGACTAGACACCACTAGGATATTCCTAGCGTTTGCTGCTCACAAGAACTTAATCTTTTATTAAATGGACATTTAAGAGCGCATTGTTTAATGGCGACCTAGCTTAAGAAGTGTATGTTGAACCACCTATAGGGTTTTCCAACATGGAGGAGGGAGATATTGTATATATCCTAAGGAAAGTGTCATATGGTCTTAAGCAAGCACCCAGGGCATCGTATGGAACCATATCGTTGTATCTGATCGACAAAAGGATTTGAGAAAGGTGTTGTTGACAAGACACTCTTCAAAATCCATGAAGGTTATGACCTTCTTATGGTAAAAATGTAACGCCCCCAAAACCATCCGGGATATTACAGCGCCGTGGGCCCCGCGCCGGAACCCACCAGGCTAAAAACCGTTTACAAAACCAATTCAAAAACATTCAAAAAGCCAAAGAGGCCGATGACGGTAATATTTTGCAAATACTCAAATATTTTCAAAAACAAATTTCTCAAATACCGTCATAAAATACCATTTGAAAATACAAGGCGAAGTGCCAATTCTCGACAGTTCAAAATGTACGTTAAGCTACCACTTAAACGTACCGATAAAATAATTTGGGAAAAAGAGTTTGACGAATATAACCCAAGTTCGTAAAATGCCAAAAAGGTAATTTGAAAATACACACGAGTTGGTAAAAATACCAAAGAGCCATTTTGAAATATACACACGCAGCGGATAAAGATACCGAAAAGCCATTTTGAAATATACACACGCAGCGGATAGAAACACAGTTCAAAATACACATTTGCAGCGGAAATGAATAACCAGAAAAGAAATACTCGATACTCCAAAACATGCCACCGCCAGTATCACATCGGGAAGCTCATCCCTTCACGACCGCTACTAGCTCGATCTCCGAGTACCTAAAAATAAAGCCCATGACGGGGTCAGCCACAATACTCAATAATGATACCGATCACATCATCATAAATAATTACATACCAATGTAATAATATAGTAAGACTACTACCAAAGTAATCTTACCGACATAACCTTACCAATCCATAATAATCCAATCCTTACCATAATCCACATTTCGCATTCCCAAATGACGAAATGAACTCAACAACAATTATCTGTACTGTATTCCAAAAATACCAACAATCCTCAAAACATCATCATAACTCATAAGTGTGGAAATAATCCAATCTGTGCCAAATCATGTCCGTCGGATTACACAATCGAATCTCAACCTGGATAAACCAATAATACACAACATATCTGTAGATCAACTACCACTTGATAATGATAACAAATCCTAAAACATCGACGTATAGTCCGAATGCTTATACGATCAATAACCAGATCAACCGATAAATCAACTGAGAATATCATCGACATGATAACTCCAATACGACCAATAAAGGATCACGATAACCGAGAGTACCATCAACATGATAACTCCGACACGATCAACAAAGGATCAACAATAACCGAGAATACCATTAACAAGGTAAACTCCAAATGATCAACAAAGGACCAACAATAACCGAGAATACCATCAACAAGGTAACTCCAAATGATCAACAATAATGGATCTCAAGAAATAACTCTGACTGTCGAACATACCCCTCGTGCGTATGAACAACCAGTCACAAACAGTCGAACATATCCAATCATACATGGAACTATGAACGACCAAACGGTATGGCTCAAAGATGGAAGTCATAGTATGCCCGATCCGGAAATGTGTCAGTGCACAAGCCACCCCGGGTAGTGATCACATACACGTGTGGTCTTGTACCTAATTAGCCTCACGAAATACGTCTCCTGTGCACGGTTCAATGTGGAAATATCAACACATAACCATCATGTGCCCGGCTAAAAATCCTACAGAATAACCAATCGGCACGCAGATATGACTCCAGATATGTCACGATGCAACATGACAACGAAACTCAAAGAAATACATATACAATAAGGATCAAAAGACTCACCAAAGTGAACAACAACAGACTGACAATGAAAAGCCGACACGACTAATCAATATCCAAAACATCAATCCTGGGATCATCATCCCCAAATGAATGACCAACATGATCTACAATCTCAATACAACAGTCCTGGGATCAACATCCCTCAATGAATAACCGATACGAAACTCATTACACGAAACCTCAACATATACAACAACTCAACATACTAATTATCCACATGACTGAACAAATGCTTAGATTACCTCAAAGCCTAGGACCATATCCATCAACATCCCCCAATGAGACGATCAACACAACCATTAATACCAACAATAGTCCTGGGATCAACATCCCTCAACAAACAACCAATATGAATCTCAATATACGAAGCCTCAACATACAACATATACAACAACTCAACATAATAATTATCTCATAACTGAACAATACATAAATTACCTCAAAGTCGAAGACAACATCCTTTCCACGAACAATATCCCTGAACGAATACACAATTATACGAATAATCTCAAATATGGTACCATCCATTCAATACCAATAAACCTTTATCCTGATACTATGTCATCACGATAACTATCCTCGATATTCGGTATTCTATATCATTTACCAAAGATAACTCACGTCTTCCCTGAACACAATTAAATCATATACGTTATGATTTAATACAACCAGAGCACGATATACAAACCATTATCCCGACAACTTACATTTCTAACAACATTGCTATACGAATTATAAATGAAATGAAAATGAAACCTTTCATCAAATATTATAAACTGAACACGTATAAACTTGCCTCGATACCGATACCACGAAGCCGTTACCAATATCCATTGTCTTTGTCTATGAGCTCCTCAGCCCCGACCAAAAGCAATCTACGAACTCTTTAGCCTCAACCGCAACACAACGGTCATAATCCACGATCAAAACATATCAACCTATTGCAATAACCGATTAACACACATTCGATAAAAATCAATAACCGACATACCCAATCAACAAACTCAACGGTTCAACGAAACCTCAATCATATACATAAAACCAAATAATCCAAATCAACAAATACGAACTCATATCCACAATACAAGCCGTAACTCGATGATCACAAATAATAATCAATAACCGATCAACAAACACAACGGTTCTACAATATCCCGATTAAACACATATCCAAACAACCCGAACTAATCAAACACGAATTCAAAACCACAATACGAATCCAAAATCCGAAGATCATATTAATAATAAATTTAACCCAACAATGGTCTAACATTACTGTTTCCAAATTCAATCTTAAATACGGATACAAGTTTCCTCCTTGTAAATTTATATTATAACCCAATTACCGATTATCATCATCAATCCGGACGATCCGATTAATTCAACATCATAGATAACCATATTCCAAGAGTTTCAAACAACTCAAACATTCGATTTGAACACATGTTCAATATGTATGAATTTCCAAACTCAACGGTGAATAATAATCTCATCAAACCCTTAATCATATTCGGATTCCTATACGAATATTGTACCAAAATACATAACTTAATTATAGATATGAATATTCCATATTCATACCCAAAACACCAACACATTCCTCAAATCAATGATCAATTCATCTTGATATTAAGGATTTCATAACATATCCGATTCCGACTTTAATTCTAAATTAGAATCAACAAGACTCCTTCTTGTTATACTATTAAATTCGTAAGAAACAATTTACCAATTATTATCATGAAGAATCACAATCCAATTATCCGAAATCTTCCCAACAATCATGACATGAATAACTCACGAGTTCTTCAAGAACACGAATTATCCGAATTCGCGTTCATAATCCAGAAAACAACATAACCCGATGTTTTCTAACATCTAAACAACCCTTAATCATAATTCAAGGTGTATATAATCATGTTCTTCAACATATGATCTTCTTAGCATCAAAAATCGAAGCAATACTACCAAGAACATCAAGAATATTATGATTCCATAATCATAACAACATAATCAAGACATAATCCAACATATCATCATCTTCCTTCAACATACACCTCATATAACCTCAAGAATCGAAACAACATCTTAATCATCTTCATATGAATCATTTATCAATAACAACATCAAAAATCCAAAATGAAAAGGAGGATTATCCAATATACCTCTTAGAAGATGGAATACACAAGAAATCACTTCAAGAATCATCAATAACTCCATATCCAAGCTCAAAATCGAATTAGGAGAGCCAAAATATCCCTCTCTCAATGTTTAGAGATGAAAAATGAAGAGAAATGCTGAAGTATAATGAAATGACGGTCGTTCCTTATATAAACTCCCCGCTCATTACGTACGTAATATTCCCAAGTTAACGTACGTAACACCTCTTACGTACGCTATCTTGTCCTGGTTAGCGTACGTAATGCCATCCCAGACCCTACTGCCTCAAAACGTGAACTTCCTTACGTACGTAACCCATGCCATATAACGTACGTAATATACAAGTTGACTTGCTACAGTACAATGGTCGTGTTACGTACGTAACACGTCCTGTATAACGTACGTAACACGTATGTTGACTCACCTGTCAACATCCTCCACCGAAAGTTGCCGACACTGGGTCCCACCTGCCGACCATGACTCGGTCTTGTCCGATGCCCTCATTACGTACGTAATACCTTAGCCTTAACGTACGTAACCGTGCCAATCTTACGTACGTTATCTCACCTTGTTAACGTATGTAACAATTCCATACTTATCCAAGTTCAACGATTCCTGTCCAATGTCACGGCATACCAAACACGAGCATACGGCAAAAAAAAATCAATACATATACTCAATCCAAAAATATTCTCATATGATATACCTGATATCCGAATCAGTTCAACCTGATACAGCAAATCCTCAATATAATTGTCAATCAAAACGTCAATTACACAAGTATAACTGTCTCGGACCTCAATTTCTTTTATCCATACTGTATAGATACCAAACTATACAGTATACCTCAGATAAAATAACGCGAAAAATTTATACTGACAATCCGGGTATTACAAAAAACTTATGTGGATGATATTATTTTTGGTTCAACTAACCTTGATCTATGTAAGAAGTTCTATCATCTCATGCAAAGTAAATTTGAAATTGGTATGATGGGAGAACTTATATTTGGGGTTGCAGGTCAAACAATTACCTACAGGTATCATCAACCAGGAGAAATAAGTGCTGACAAAGCTGGAAAGCCAATGGACTAATCACTCTACAAGACCCTTATAGGCTCACTCATTTACTTAATAGTTAACAATGTGTGCTTGATATCAGGTTGCACCTAACGCATCACACTTCACCACGGCCAAATGAATCTTTAAGTACGTCAAATGAACAATCAATGTAGGACTATGGTATCATAAGGAAGGATGATTCGATTTGGTCGTCTACAGCGACTCAGATATAGGAGGTTGCAAGCTGGATAGGAAGAGTACGAGTGGGACTTGTCACTTCCTTGGACCTAGACTTATGTCATGGTACAATAAGAAGAAATTGGCCAACTCACTCTCTACAGTTGAGTCTGAATATTATGCTGTTGGAAGATGTTGCATGCAGATCCGGTGGATGCAGCAATAGTTACATGACTATGGAATCAAGGCAAGAGAAATTCCCACTATGTGCGACAACAAAAGAGTAACAATAATCACGCACAATCCTGTATTGCACTTGAGGACTAAGCACATCGATAGGAAGCATCATTTCATCAAAAATCATGTAGAGAATAAACATGTCTGGATCGATATGGTCCATATGGACATACAGATAGCCGACATCTTCACAAATCCTCTTAGCACAATGAGGTTTTGTATGCTTCGTCAGAAACTGGGAATGCTACAACTTGATTAAAGTCCCTGTAAGTTTTTATTTTACTCATTAATTGATGGGGAATACAGTAAGACCCATGAATACAGTGTCCACACTTACTAATTGTACACTCAGAACTACAAGTCATATCCTTCTTGTAGGAAGAAAATGGTACATTTACCTTCCTACAACTGTAATGTGCATTAATTATAGGGGAACACTATATTACTCTTTGAATATAGTATTAGTCACCATTTGATGAAAGAATTACATCATGTATGTACCTTTTAAAGGGGGGAATTATGTACTTTCGCAGATACAACACAAATACTGCAAGATTTCAATTAATATTTTAATTGTATCCAATTCTATACACAGTCTTTTCAAACAAGTTTAATTCCACATGGATTATCTAAATTTAAAACGATTTAACTTTCATATTGAAACGACATCTGGACTTTAAAGCCTTGAAACCCATGATTTTAAAATTCAGACTGCTTAAGCGTGCGTTCGTGGAGGCTGTAATGTGTCAGAGGTGGGACCAGGTATTTAATTCCAAATTGGTAGATTAGGCATACCAGTTATGTCCGAATTCATCATATACGTTTATTACAAAACTATTCCCATACCCTAATATGACCATTCACTGTAACCTAGCCTCTATGCACACTATAAAAGAGCCAGTATGCTGACATAGAGACTTTTTATGCTTCTGCAAATTAAACAAGCCTACAGCATAGAATCTACATACTTAGAATAATTCTCCAAATTTTTATATCTCGGTTTTCACCTTCTTTTTTGTGAAAATTACTTCATCTCAGACTTCATCCTTGTTCTTGAAGATGAAGGAAACTATCATTGATGGAAGAATCTTCACCCGCTCCATGCTCCAGGAATGCGTTATTTTCAAGAACAATGATATGGCGGGGATGAATTTGGTAATTTCCCATGTCAAACAGCAACGGCTTTATAGACTAGGTAGTATACACCTAAAAAACTGCGAGAAACAAATTGTTGAAAAATTCTACCTTAACGGTAGGTTTTAAGTTTGTGTCGGAAAAGAAAGGTGCTCCCGGGTCTGAAACTGTGAGTACCTTACAGGAGAATGAGATCTCAATTAACAGGGATCTTCTGGAAAATTTGTAGAAGCTGCCCTCTGACGACCTTTCATTCAAAGATCTGGATACTTTCGGACCTAAGAGTATGCTTGAAGCATAATGGAAACTGTTCACATGAAGCCCCAACACTACAACATTCATTCATCATGCCACAAAAAGAGTTTCACTCTTCCATACTTATATCTGCACGGGATGCCGGATATTAGAGGACAAGACCTGTGTATTTGAAATATGCACAAGTTTGAGGTTTAGGATGATGGTGGCCATCATGAGCGGTGAGAAGGTGAACTGGTGCCAGATAGTTATGAAGCACCTACAGGAGGAGGCTGCCAAGCCAGAAACGGCAAGGAAGTCCTTCAACCTAATGCTGAACTACATTCTGACAAGCTGTGGCATCTAGCAGTCACCTGTAACAAGGAAGATTCTTACTAGTAAGTTTTTGGATGGTTCCAAACCCACCTTGTACAAAAAAGCTACACCTATTGCCAACAGGTTTGATCCGAACTCTCTGCCAACGTCGAGTCATCCAAGGGATGTAAGTGGTCACTCCTCGAAAGCCAAAGCTGGTGACAGCAATAAAAAGAAGAGGCATGTAAGCAAGAAAAGGGCGATTCCCGACAGTAGCTTACACTCGACTGTCGAGAAGAGGAAGAACAAGAAGCAAAAGACTAAGGAGTCTTAAAAGTCGAAAGTTGTTCCTACAGCACCTCAGCTGACTACAACGGTCACTGAAGAAGTTCTGCCTACTGCATCTGCCCCTGCAGTAGTCTACCTATCAAAGGCCTTTCCTATGGAAGCAACACTAGTTGCTTTTGCAACATATACTAAGCCAGCTGTGGCTATTATGGATGACCAGTTGCTTTGCAATCTAGACGAAGTCGATGAATCGGCTACCCCTTCGGAGACGACAGCCACATCTCCTCCCAGGCCCCCTACCCCTGTGAGGAACCCCTTTCCCAACACGGCACCTATCCTATCAGGGATCCATCTCCTCAACTGGCTCCCATCCCTGTAGAGGATCCCAACCGGGCATTAGAACCCTTTGATGGTTGGAGTCCCTCCCTCTCAGCAATCATCAACCAAACAGTCCTCCAAGTCCAAAATGATGAAGCAATCAAACGCTTCAGAATATGGAAGAACTACAGGGTTGCACCTTACAACACTTTGTGTATTTTCGAATAATGGAAGGATGAGGAGTTGTTTGTGCTGTAGGTTACAGACTCCCGGAATGCCGAAGTCCTTATCAAATAATTTGATCCCATTTGACATGAGCTCATTGCCAAATATTACGTGGAAAGGGAGAACGTCAGACTAAAGGGGAAGAAACAGTCCCATGGTAGAACTTGGAGCTCAAGTCATCATTTTGATCCACACTCTTATGGTGACGAGGAGCCCTACAGAATGGGACACAGATGAGCCGTGAAGAGGACCGAGAAAAAGAATATTCCAACATTCAGGTCAGCCAAGGCCAAGGGACGTCTAGGCTATCATCTGAAAGCCTGAGTCTCCCAACCCACAGAACGAAGCTGCCCAGGTTGACAACTTGCAGAAGAAATCAGTCCCTCCTATAACTGAAGAAATTGCTACATCTACCCCACATCAGGAGGAAACAACACCTCCCGCCCAGGAGGAATCAGTCCCTTCGACCCAGGAAGATGCAACTCGCGCCACCCAACGGGAGGAATCAGTCACTCCTACAGAGCAGGAGCCAGCTGAGAGCCAGCAAGAGGACAGAGTCCCTCCTGTTCAATAGCTGCAGATTCCAAAATGAGGCAATAGGAATCAGTCCCTTCTGCTCAGGCCAAAACGACAAAGTTCAGGTCGCCAAATAGTTAATCCCTCCTATCCCAACAGGTTCACCTTCTGAACCAGATGTGGATTTCATACCTGAGGACATCCCGAAGAAACTTACACATAATGTAGTCATAAAACAGGTAGGAGAGGCCTCAGACTCAAAGATTGCTCATCCTCACTGTTCGTGGACTGAAGCCAAAATCGAGTAATTGCAATGCATCGGTCGCCAAACTATCTTCCTGTAGGATGCTGTCAAAGAATTGTACGATGTTATGGAGAAACTCGACTAGATGGGAGGAACTACCCTGGATGAATTCACTTTACTGAGAAGGGCCATAACATACATAGAAGATGACTTTACATTTCTACCCAATGCATCTTATAAAGTTCTTCATCAAGTCCAACAATATGAGGCGCATATCCTCAAGCAAAAGCAAGAAAAGCTTAGGGTTGCATAAGCAAAGACCTGACCATAGCGGTTGCAAGTCTCACCAACTCGGTGAAGGACATTCAGGATAAGCAGGCTGAATCTATAGATATTCTCTGGGATATTCATGGTAAGTCACTGAACTTGATAATACCAAAAGGGAGAAGAGGCTCGGGAAGTTGGAAAGAAATGGGGGATGGAGAGAGAAGAAGATGGAAGCACTACTTGATGAAAGTGTTGCTGCTGGAGACTAGCCGGACCCAGGCTAGGTCAATGAGCCAAAGGATATAAAGTAAGTGGTTCTCGTCCCGAGTTCCAATATCCTAAATTCCCATGGAAAAATACAGTACAAAAGACATCTAAGATTCCTCTTCCTACAGACAGACAGCCGACAACAGAGGAACTTAAAGTATGGAAGAACAATGAACTGTTGAGATACTTTTGTCTACTCATCAAGGAGTCCGCCATGTTAAACCACTACAAAATGTTGGAAGATGCAACAAAGGAGTACTCAAGGCTCCTGGCAGAAGTAAAGCTACCAATTCAACTAAAGTTAAGTGAAGACATCAGAAGGGTGATAGAATAACTCACCCAGAAAACTGGACTGTTGCCTACAATGTGACCCCAGGAGGAAAGAACATCTACAGGGACCAAGGCAAAGATTTATTAGTTAACTGGTGGAGAGAAATCGATTATGATTCCTCCGAGAAGTTGTCCAGACAACAGAATTATAGAAGATAATTCCTTCCGATTGTATCTTTCATGTTGTTAAACTCCAATGTAAATTTCAATTCCTGAAGTACTGTAATCAAGTTGCGTTATCAATAAAGTTTTAATATATCTCAAAAGATTACAGCTCGTAATCTTCATTTATTTTTTTATTGCGATACATATTGAAATATTTTCTAAGTATAAAAATTGCTAAGTCTAAAGCTGTGGGAACTTGTCTACGAACAGTTCATATATTAAGTCTCAAAGATCAAACCATCCGACAGAAGGCTTGAAGACAACCGTGTCTTTTTAAAGAAGTTTTGGCAAGAGGGAAATTATTGGGAAAAATAATACCCCAAGTACTTTGATAAATTCATACATAAGTATGTCCCTATAGAGAACTTCATACAGCGGCGTAAAGATGTTTCCTACAACAAATGAAAATTCCAGAGTACAGAAAGAAGACTGTTGGCTACAGCAAAGAAGCCGAAGGTATTTTACTTATGAAAAGTAAATACGATCCAACATGGTTTAGAGTTAGACCTTTAAACTGTTAGAGATAGGTCTTTCCTTATTCATAAAGTATTCATGACTTCAAAGGAGCATTTAATGCTGATAAGATAGCATTTAATGCGGCTGGAAAAACTATAGACAACGAGCATTTAATGCTGTTCAAAAAGAATGTCTGAAGAATTAAATACGGACATCTTTAATTCAAACATTCTGCAAGCCACCAATTCGACATGTCCAAATCTCACCAACTGGCCAATAACTATATTTATAACGGATCTATTTCCAAGGTTATAAATAGCACAAGCAAGAGGACATTGCTCATGAACTAACTTAATGATTGATCAAGAATCTAAAGCATTCATTATCTAAGAGAAATTTATTTCGTCAAGCATATAACGTATATCCTTGAGTGAAGAAATACTGAGTCATGAACTGAGAACAACACACTACAGCGAATAATTTCATAGCCTGCAGCTGCTGTTCTGATTCATGTGATTCAAAACATTACTGGTGAGATCATTAGCCCTGTGTGGACTAAGCTGAACTATTCCGACCCATGTGCGACGAAGAAAGTTCAAAGATGAAGCTTCAATCTGTGTGATAAGAAGCCATTTAAATAAGCCTATAGCCAGTCTATGTGAATGGCTCAAGCTACAGTCAGCTATATCAATATGTGTAAACGATACAGTGATCAATTTAGTTAAAATCATATTGTTTTGTACATCTTGATTATAATAAACTATTTACTCCTGTGTGGAGGACCTGTGGATGTATAGGAGTTTACCTAGAACCACATTAAACATTTGTGTTATTACTTCATGTATTTACTATTTTCTTACTGCCTGTGATTTATCGTATACTTACTCTGAAAAATCTAAAAGCACCAAGCTAAAGGAGACTATCTAGTTGTTGTACTTACAACAACTTAGTTAAAGACTTCCGCCACTCATTGTTGGAATTCGGTAATTAAAAGTGAATTATGTAGCGGAAAAATAAAACCAGTCTACCTGGACAAAAACCGAACCCCTAAGAGGATCGATCAAGCATCGTATATCGAATATAAATAGACAAAGATAAAATTAAATAAGTCATACCCTCGTAGTTCTTTGATAATTTTATCTTGAAGGAAAGCTGAGCCAGGCTTTGTAAAGTCCCGAGCACTGAAAAACATTGTTCCTCTTTGTATCACGGACAAGAATATGAATCCAATTCATTTAGGCTTGATGGATGATTCAACACCAAAGATGTGGGTGTCTCTATGTTGCCACGTGACGTATATTAATCGAAATTTTTTTATATCAATTCGTTCTCTAAGAACATGGCTACGAATTGATATATAATTTTTTCTCTCTTCTTCTCTTCTTCTTTCTTTCTCTCTAAGATGAACAAAACAGTGAAAATAAATTATTCCTCACCACCCTTAGCTCACGGCCGAACCATGTATGAAATGATGTGTGTGTTGTTTTGTTTTTATAACATGTGAGGTATATTTATCTTTACTTATTATATGATCAAGATGAGATCAAACAATGATACTACCTCATTTATTTATCCTTAACACATAAAATAAGTACATCACACCCTACACAACACATCAAAACAAAAGAGAAGAAATCTCATGGAATGTGATGGAGAGTGTGGTGGCCAAGGTTGGTGAGAAAAACGAGACAATCCACTCGAATCACGTACTGGATGTTCGCGTGTCTAATCCGTTAAGTACACTTCATTTTACCTCAAATGTATTTATACTTCACTAATCAAACCAATTAATTAATTCTATCAAATACAATATTATAATTATTTTCTCCATGAATTAATTATTTATGAACTAAATTACTCATCTAGTAATAAATTTTAATTCAAAGGACCGCACCGATTTTTCCAATAAATCAAATTAGATGTCTAACATTCAATATTAATGAAGAGATAATAAATATGCATTTTTCCATCAAATATACTTGTGGCTGAATCCCTAGGTCTGTCTCGGTCGGCATTGGGAGGAACCAAGGAATGCGGGTAACACTTAGCTAGTCTAATGACACGCACCGCAATCCAACTGAGAACGAATGGTAGAATCATTCTAAAACCATTATGTCGTGAATACCATATAAATATAAACTTTTCAATCACATGTCCCGGTCAAGTATTAGGGTCACGGTAATATCAAATCCTATTATAAATTGACTTTGTGCATCTACCAATGCAAACGAGATCACTAGCTCTCATGTATCAAATACAACTAGCTCTAAATGCTTTGGACAAATAAATATGATCTCATTTGCCATTAACTGCATACGACATTTACCTGCTCACTTACAGGAGAAAGAATCTTATCTTGGTATTTAGTAGAGACTGCTACTTGCCCATTAAGTTGCACTACGAGGTTGATCCCACCAATCGGTGATTGGATCGAATGAAACCTCAAGTAAAAGGTTCATGTATCACTACATCAAAATGGCCTATTAGCAACAGATATAGACGTTGCTTTTAATTATAGGAACGACTATAAACGTTTCTAATAGATCGTCCCTAATATTTGGCAACGTTTATAAACGTTCCTGTATTTAATTATAGGAACGTTTATAAGCATCCCTATATAATCTTAATAGAAACATATATAAACGTTGCAAAAGTGTAATCCGGTTTAAAAAAAACTATATTATTCCTGTAAAATTTCAATTTCTGCACCTATATATATATTTATTCTCAACCTGCACAATGGTGTTTTCCATCAAATCGACAAAATACATACACCTATATATATATATTATCAAGTGATTAGAACAACTACTAAAAGCAATTATAAATAGTTTAGACAAATGCATGTTTGTCCAATGAACCTATAGTGAAGGAGAATCATCAAAATACTGTAGGATTTTCCAAGTGTTCAAAACACGCAAAAAAAAGAACACTAGCATCTGTCGTGTTTTAGCAGCAAAAAAAGAACACTAATCATTAATCATTAATCATTAATCACAACACTAAAAAGTTTTTTGCTTGATATTCTTTATTCCTCGGAAGGTCGAAGTCTCTCCTCACTCCACACCAACCAAGTAGGCACTGGTATCTGACTTAAGGAGACCCAATCATCTCCTTGAGGGCCATCCCAAATTAACACTTTTTGGTCAAACACTTCCTCGATGTAGACATTCCTCTCATTCTTCTTTACCTTTCTACCATGAACTACACCACCACCATCAATAACACCAGATGCTACAACCTTACCCATATTGTTGAGTAGCTCAACTTGCTCAGACTGGACTCTATTTGTTGACTCCACTTTATTAATACTTGCACTGGCCTATTTCTCTTTCACCTGCACACGACCCTTTTGAACACCAGTAAAATAACTAGACCCTTTATCTGGGATAGGAATGTCGACGGGGGTATCACCTACTCTCTATTTCTTCAACCAATCCATTAACATCTGTGAACAAGAACAAAAATGACCATTATATATTAAAGCTCGCATCTAAAGTGGACAAAGGAAGACACACATGATTATCAAAACTTACATTGAATTTATTATTCACCAACCCCACTTGACCTTGAACTGCAGCTACTGTACTAACCAACGTACCAACGACCCCTTCAATTGTGTTCAGTCTTTCCTCACTTATGGTATCTTTTTTTTAAGAGCCAATTTCGTGATTGCTGCCATCTCTGCCTGCTTCTTTGACACACTAGATGAGTACCCACGGATCCCATATTTTCGGGTACGTCCAAACACTTCTTCCAGTGCCGGTGAAACTAGACCACTAAACCTTTCTCCGTTTTCAATGCACTTCTGTTTAGCTTGTGCTACTTTCTCCTGCAGTTTCAAATTTCGGAATTGGTTCTAGCAAACAAACCTAACTATACTAAGTTCAAATAAGTGCATCGTTTTGCGCGTTACTAAGATAGTAAGAAAGAGAGTGCCCTTACATATGCCTCGACCGCACTGGGATGAACAGTCCCATCCTTACATTGGTGCCCCAATAGCCACATGTCCGTAGTATTGTCGGGTACAACTTTGACCTTTGAATTGTCCTACAAGAATGGTTTATCATATTAAAAACAGAGTACGCTAGAAAATTTTATGTTTTAGATTACCAAAATTACTTACTAGTTTATATTCCTTGGTACTGTACGATTGTCGCCCAAGTGTATGACGGATAGTTGATTTAGAGCGACTTTGTGCATTCTTTTTACACGTAGCAATCGTCTCAGCTTTACACACATTGTCAATAAACTCTTCCTATACAATTTTATTCATCCCATCTAGAACTTTCAATCTGGCAGCATCCCATTCTTCTGGAGTGAGATCAGGTTCAGGTTCAGTTTCTTCGTCTTTTTCGTTATCCTCATCCATCTCTTCAGACCCCTCCAATTGTTCTTCAGACCCCTCCATTTCTGATGCATATCTCTTGTTCGTCACTTTTTTTCCGAGGTTTATTTTTAATGTAGTAATTCCTTGAGTCAGACTTATATCTCCTGAAGCATTTTGGAAATTTGATTTCTATAGTAGAGCGAATATGTTCGACCTCGAATTCATATTCCCCCTATATAAGCAAGTTAGACGTTTATGTTAATAAACATAAGTACAATATACCATCACTAGTAGTAAAAGCATACAAATGAAACCAATGGGAGAATTAGGAAAAATACCATAAAAGCAGTCCAAATATCATCTTTATACTTTTGCGGCACGATTCTCCGATTTCCATGGTTAATAGGGATATGCCTTCTTATGAGCTCCCCCGCCTGAGTCATAAGTTTGGAAGCATTGGGTCCTGTGGGCAAACCAACAATATTTAGTTTAACTAGAGTCTTTGGAGCTGCTGAAGAAGAGGTAGCCCCGTCTTGCTGCAAAGTTGTACTCTTTCGAACATAACTTGTGCTTTGCTGTTGTGCCATTGTCCTGCACTAGATGAAATCAAGTATTAGTACCAGATAAAAATGCTTAATAGTTAAAAATAGTTGGCAATCACACATGACTAATACTACGTAAGGACCATTAAGCAAAGCAAAAATGCATCATGAGCCAAAAATCACATTTTACAACACCAGTAACAAGCTAATTAAGGTCCAAAGTAGAAGCACAACTGGTACCAGTTTAATCCCATTGCAAAAAGGCTAAACTAAGGTTCAAACATAATTACAACAGAATCAAACATTCTTAACGCTTGCGCAATTTTAGCATGTCTTTCAAATGTGGTTCATCATCAAATATCGACTGAAATTCTTCGAATCTAGGCATCAATATGTCATCAGCTTGTACAGTGAGACGCTTCTTTGAGTGCATTACAACAGACCACTCAGGATCCTTCAAATCTGTCGAATAGAACACTTGATGGGAATCAAAGTCAAGTATAGCAGGTTCATCAAGGTAATTATTTGATCGCCTGAAATTGTTCAAGTTAACCAATACAAGGTTGCCATCAGAACTGAATTTACACACACGACTTCTGCTCTCTACCTTCACCCAGTCGCAATAAAACACCACCTCTTTAAAGTCATTGTAGTCAAGCTACAAGAGCTGTTTCACCACACCATACCACTTTGTCACATCATCAACGGGATTCTTATCTTTACGACTTGTCCTATATGTTGTAGTTGCTTCCATGCAAACACCACTGTCTTGTGTAATGCGGTTTAGCTCATGGGACTTGGGTAAAAAGGTAAAACCATTGACCCTGTACTTGTAAAATTCTTTGGCTCTAACTGGCCCTTTTACGAGGTGCCATAATTTGGATTCCATTTTGTGCTCTTCCTCCAACTGGAAGCATTAAAGTTCTCGTAAGTGTCAACGCAAATAACAACAAAGTAAATTGAGTAACTTTTGCTATAACTTCATTTGCTATATCTGATCATAGTACCTCTTTGTACAACCAGGTTATGAATTCTGTTTGCCGCTCTACTTCAGTGACGGTGCTCGGAGATAGTTCATCGCAGTATTCACTGCAAACCAGTTACATATATTAGAACTGAAACAGAAGAACAAATTACTACAGTTAATTCGAAGATATAACAAAAACTCACGCATAGTAGCCTGCGAGGCCCTCTACTTCACGGCGAAAGAGTACCAATCTGGTTATTTGTATCAACTGTACAGCAGTCAGAGTCACGAACTTATCTCCATACCCCAGAGGGCCTTCGTCACTGTACTCAGAATCAGCATCTAAGAATGCTTCTCGTGTAGCTTTATGATTCCCATCCTTTGAGTTTGCCACGTGTTCCATTGCATAGACCACTCCTTCAGCTACAAGTTGGGATTCTTTTATATTACCTTCCACGAAACGGTTGTTGCTCGGAATGTTTTTAAAACTCTTCATCGCCCTACATAACAAATAAGTGAAATAAATGAGTGAAGTAACTACAGATCATCAAAGTAACTATAACACATAACAAATCAAGGAAAAGTCATTGAATCATATTACCATTAACAAGATCTGTACTAGTATTTTCAGTAAATAAAGCGAACAATTTTAAAACCCAATGAATTGTTCAAGATAACATTATTTACAGTAGAAAAACAAGAATGGATGAAACTACATATTTTTAACGAAGTATGAAGTATTACCTTTCAAAAGGTACATCCATTGGTATCTAACTGGTCCGCAAGTTAAAGCTTCATCAGCGAGATGCACCACCAAATGGATGTTGATAACGAAGAAAGAAGGTGGAAAATATGCTTCAAGGACACACATGGCCTCAACGACCATGAATTTGGCCTGTTGTAATTCAGTTTTAATCATAACCTTCGAGCACAAGATTCTAAAAAATAAACTAATCTGTTGAAAAGCCCTGCGAAGGTCTGGGTAGCGTGGGAAAGCATGTTGAATTAGCACCAGCATCAAATCCTCCATAAGGACATGATAGTCATGCGACTTCGAACAATGCAGACCAGGAGGTTCAATCGTAACATTGTTTCTAAGATTTGAACAAAAGCCAGTAGGAAACTTGATGCTTCTTAATATCTGAAGAAAGTTTTTTCTCTCTTCCGGGGTCAAAACATAAGGAGCACGAGGATGTACCTTTTTCTTTGTATCAGGATATGTAATGATCCACTGATCTTTTTGAATATCCAGAGCCCTCATATATTCCCGTGCACTGACACTATCTTTTGATTTCTTCTTTATGTTCAGAACAACATATAGTAGATGTTCAATAAAATTCTTCTCACAGTGCATTACATCGAGACAGTGACGATAAGGATTATAAGCCCACGTTGAAATATCAAACAGTTTCGACCTTTTATAAAAATCTTTAGTTGTTGAATTAGGTTCGTCCTCATAAACTTCATAAAAATCACGCTTTCTCGTCTTCCCATCTCTGGTAAGCTTACCAGGAAGATAATGGAGACCGCTGGTCTTTATCAAGACTTCCTTTCCACTTAATCTAGCTGGTGCCAAATTAGTCTCCACTATTTTCAGACCTAAGTGTTTGTCTTTCCTGAAAGGATGAGTCGACATAAAAAATCTTCGGAAATTTATGTACACGATCTTTCTTGAATGATGTAACCTATTACTTTTAGTCTCATCACCACATCCAGGACATGCTTTGTAACCGTGAACTGAACAACCCGAAACATTACCATATGCAGGTAAATCATGTATACACCACATTAGGATTGCCCTCAACTTAAATGACTCTTTCTTGTGCATATCTACCGCGTCAACTCCTTTCCACAGTTTATTCAAGTCATTTATCAATGGTTGAAGAAAAACACAGATGTCTTGACCTGGTTGCTTAGTCCTGGTATTAGAAGCGACATGATCTGAAACTCTGGCTTCATAAACAGGGATGGCGGAAGATTGTATGGGACCAAAATGACTGTCTAACAACTATAACTTGCGCACTGGATGCCGCGAGGATTGAAACCATTAATAGAAATGCCAAGCCACACATTCCTCGACTCCTTTGCAAACTCAAGCCACTTTAGTTTCATGTTCTGCCATTGTGGAGAGTCTATTGGGTGCCGCATATACTCAACAGAGACTTCTGCTCGATCATGCCATGTAAAGTCTTTAGCAATCCACGACAGAGTGTAAAATTTTTGAAGTCTCTCAGGAAGTGGGAAATGTCGGAGAACTAATGCAGGCTCTTTTGTTGGTACTTGAACTCCATCTTTCCCTTCTTTGAATTTGAATCTAGATATGAAGGAAACAAGATTGGGAATTTACTCAAGTCTTGAATTAATGTAAATACCATATAGAACAACGAAACTAAATAAGAAGTAGATATTCAAAAAGATTCAGATGTTTAAAGAAGCGAAATTGTACCTGGATGCTCCACAACTCGGACATTCTACCTCATCCTTAAGATATTTGTAGAACAACACACAGTTGTTAACGCATGCATGGATGTTCTCCGCCTTCATTCCCATATCCTTCAACATCTCCTTCATTACCAGGTATTTTGTAGGGAATTTGTTACCCTCCGGGAACCATTTTCTTAGTAATCCCAAAAGGTATGTAACACTATTTCCTGACCAGCCGAACCTTTTCTTTACATGATGCAATTCTACAATGACAGAAAGGGTTGTTGTGCTATTCTCACATGTAGGATAAATTTTCTCTTCTGCTAATTTTTTGTACTTCTCGTGTTTCTTTCCTAGGTTAGGCTCCTGAATAAAGGGATTCTTTGAATCATCTACATTGACATCCTCATTTAACCCTTCATATACCCCAAATGCTTTGTCTACAAACTCATTTAACCTACAACCATCATCTCCACGGATCTCTTCTACGATTTCCTTCTCTAAGGTTTCTTCTTCTACAACACTATGTTCTACATTTTCCTGAGTTACATATGCTGATCTCTGCATATATGTCGACGTCTCTCCATGTAGTGACCAAATAACATAAGTACTAAGTATTCCATTTACTAGTAAATCATGTCTCATCAGGGCAAAACTCAATGATTTCTTATTACGACAATGACGACAAGGACAGATACATAAAGGTGTGTCCCTAAGTCTGTTACTGTATGCAAACTTAATAAAGTTATCTACTCCTGTTCTATACCCAGGACTAGACCTATCTTCAATAACCATCCAACCTTTGTCACACAGTTCGGACATTCTACAACCAGACAAACAAACCACACAACAAAAAAAGGTTAGAATCTTACCATAACACCTACCAATATTCATGCATTCACATCCATAGCAATATGTATACCTATATAACTCTAGCTAGCAAGCCACTAACTCAAGAACAAACAAGTTCCCAGTGCAATAGTACATAGAAAAAACAACAATCTCACGAGTCTGTCCTGGTTTATTATTACATGTATACTTTGGTTTCATAAAGGTCCAAATTTGCAGCAAAATTGGCTACAACTCAATTAATAAAAATAACCTATGAACATAAATTAGGCTGACAATACAAAATCTCATATGAAAATAAAATTCATGAACAAAATCAATTTCTAGGTTAAGATAACTTGTGGACAAAATCAAGAATTAACACCATATATTTATCATCATCACTAGCTAGGGTTTATACCTCCGACACTGACCTTGATTCTTCAAATTTCAGAGATAAAATTGAGCGCAGCCCTTCCACTCGGCATAGTAGGATTCTTCTGATGTTTGCGAATTCGGTTTTAGGGTTTTGAATATGATGGTTTCAGTCACTAGTTGAAGTGTTGATTCACAGAATTTCAGCTGAAAATTCCATGAATCGTCGAGTTCAGTGGTTTGGCTTTGGTTTTTTGAGATAGGGGGGTACCGGTGTTGTCCAACAAAAAAAGAAATAGTGAGAAAAAGAGGGGGTACGGGTGTATAATGGGGAGTCCGAATTATTAAAATTATTAATAGAAATTATAGAAACGTTTTTAGTTTTTATAGTAACGTTTATGGTTAGTAACGTTTATAAACGTTACTATGGCAAAAAATGAAGTGTTGCTGAATTCCTGATCTGGTGTAGTGTATACCTATTACAACCTTCCGATTCAGTCATTGAAAATCCCAGAGTTAAATCCATGTGAATGAATCAAGGTGAATCGAGTTCGAGTATACTAATCCCATACCATACCTATAAAGTGTGCTCCCACTAACCCTTAGTGAAGACAAACACTCCACATGTCGAAGCACATGTTATAGGTATGCTAATGGGACTAGTATAATTTGAAATTCGCTAGTGATTGTTTAATTATGATTAGTAAAGAATTTAAGGACCTTTTTTATTCAAAACTCAGCTCGCATTATTTTTATCGGCATTCCACACTCCCTTGTGGAGTCCGGAAGTCATGGTTGACTTTTTAGTGGTGATCGATTTCTTTACAAAGTTTAATGGAGCGAAAACCATATGGTTTCTATTCCATTATTTTTTATAAATAGGTGTCCAACACCAACCCATCTAATGGATGATTCGATCTTCTTTTATTCTTAGTTCACTTGCCCTCAACCCATACGGTTTCTATGGCTCGCAGAACTATCTAAGTTTAAACCATAAACTCCGATCAGTCTGACAATTGAATCTAACCCGACAACCCATACAGCTTCTAGGGGTTTGATTTGTCTCAATAGAAGTCATCTAATGTACTCTAGGAATTTATCAACCTTCCCCAAATATATTACCCCCACATACTAGGAAGAATAATATTTCGGTTTAGATTTCAATTTTTTATGAGTTTGATGGAGGGTAGGAAACCTCGTAACCTTTATAACTTAGTGTTTGTAAGTGGGATAATTACGCGATTATATGTTACACTTTATACATTAGTCATTTTATAATCGCGGTTTGTCGGTTTGTCTATTTGTCATACAATATGAAAAACATACACAACCTAAATCTACCAACATGTAGTTCATGGACCGTTCATAAGTACCGGCTGAATTTATAGTCATGAATGATACCTAGGGATCAGAGAGATTATCTCAGCTATTTATTACAGAAATAATCCGATTGCATGGAACACCAAAGACCATTTTTTTATCGGGATGGTCGTTTCATTTCGCATTTTTAGAAAGCAGTCCATAATGCTTTAGGAACTCATTTGAGATTTAGCATGGCTTATCATCCTAAAACCGAGGGGTAATCCAATAGGACCATCCAAATAGTAGAATACATGTTGAGAGCTTGTGCTCTAGATTGGTCGATTGATTGGGAAACTCACTTGCCTTTGATTGAGTTCACCTACAATAATAACTGGCACGCTTAAATTAAGATGGTATCTTCTGAAGCATTATACGGGAGAAGATGTAGGTCGCCATTATGCTGGCATGATTCATCCGGCTTAATTTGGAGGAAACCAGAATTAATAGTACAGACTCGGTAAAAGATAGCTCTAATTTGGGAAAAATGTTGAAATCCCAAAGTCGTTAGAAGTCTTATGCAAATGTGCACCATCGTCTTTTAGAATTTGAAATTGGGGACCATGTACTTCTAAAAGTCTCTCTAATGGAGGTACTTTTCATGTTGGAAGGAAAGGAAAGCCGAGTCCAATATATATCAGACCATTTGAGATTCTCGAGAGAGTTGGAGAATTAACATACAGATTGGTCTTGCCTCCATCAATGAGTCATGTGCATAACGTGTTTCATGTATCACGGTTAAAGAAATACATATTTAGTCGTAGTCATGTCATCGACTCCAGTGAGATTGAGGTAACTAGCGATGCCATGTTCAAAGAGAAACCAGTGAAGATACTTGAGAGTCGAATCAATCAATTGAGGAATAAACCAATCACGTTGGTTAAAGTACAATGGTCATAACATGGAGTCGAAGAAGCAACATGGGAAACTGAAGAAAATGTGAAGGCTAGATATCTAGAGTTATTTCCATCTTAAGTTTTGGGACGAAGCTTCTTTCTAGAGGTCGAGTATGTAATAACTAGATTATTATTATGTAATTTCATTTGTATTTGAATCGAGTGATGTATTATTATATCTATTAATAATTGGAAATATGGTTTCCATTATATCTGTTAGATTGGTACCGCCACTAGAAGGGGGGTTGAATAGTGCGGATAAGAGTATTGAACTCTTTTTGTGCGGAAGCAAAAATATTGGAGTAAATAAAAATGAGGAAAAGAAAGAACACAAGAAATTGTTCGAGAGGTTCGGCTATTAACGAATCCTATGTACCCTACCTAGTTTTATCGACTAGGACTTTGCTTAAAACATAGAATGCACTTTCTATTTTAGTGCCAACTCTTACAATTTCTTGATTTCCGGGCTCAAGAACAACCTCACTAAAACTCTCTTGTTTTTCCTGGTACAAGATAACCTTTACAAAAACAAATGCGAGTAGGAACTCGACTTTACACGATATATCGCTCTTTGATACAAGAATAAAGATTGGAAATAATAGAGCAAATCGTCTCGCATCACAATATAGAATAAGTATAACTCTCAAATTACTTGCTTGGAATTGCTTGAGTATACTTGTAAGCTTGGATCACTTGTGTGTTTTTCCATCTCCTTGAAGTGAGCTATTTATAGCCTTCTTTGCTTAAAACTCTCTTATTTTTCTAGGTACAAGATAACCTTTACATAAACAAATGTGATTAGGAACTCGACTTTACACGATATATCGCTCTTTGATACAAGAATAAAGATTGGAAATAACAGAGCAAATCTTCTCGTATCACAATATAGAATAAGTATAACTCTCAAATTACTTGCTTGGAATTGCTTGAGTATGCTTGTAAGCTTGGATCACTTGTGTGTTTTTCCATCTCCTTGAAGTGAGCTATTTATAGCCTTCTTGAGCTGATGTTCCCGTTGGAGCAGTTTCACTGCTTACGTACGTTAGGCACTCTGAATTACATACGTTATCATTGCTACGTACATTATATGGTTTGAGTAGCGGCCGTAACGAACAGGGAGAAATGGTCCAGAGAGATCTGATAAAATGCGTTACGTACGTTACGCAATGTATGCTTACGTACGTTATGTTCCAGTCAGAGATCCATTGTAATATCCGGGGATAATTTTTTTTTCGTGTTACTGTTGAGTTGTACGTATTCATTTGGAATTGTATAAGTATTGTTGTTTTGGACTCATACAATGAAAATTGTATTGGAATATTTCGTAATCGAAATATTATACTTGTCGTCAGGTTGGTTTCGTCGTTTGAATGTTGGTTGGAGAGTTTGGATTTTTGGCTAACTTCATAGCCTTAGCGTACACTACAGGTGTAGTATTACGTACGCTAGCGTGTTGCCATTACATACGTTATGCCTGTAAGGTTACATACGTAATGCTTGGTAGGTGGCAGGAACCTTCTTCGTGGTTACTTTCGGCCGGTGGGTCCCGAGCATATTCCGATCAGATCTCACTATTGCAGTCAACGGACCCTTATGTACGTTAAGAGGTGAGCTCTACGTACATAATGCAGGTCTTGTTAACGTACGTAATAAGTTCTTCTTTACGTACGGTAAGGCCTTTGTATTTTAGTCCAGTTAGTTCTGGATTTTACATTACGTACGTTAATGTCATGGCATACGTACGTAATGCCTCTTACGTACGTTAACCTTAGTGTATAACGTATGTAGTGAATTGGCCAGTCTATTTATCTTGGTTTCGTATTTCATTTCCTCATGAACCAAAACACATTTTCTCTCCCTAGAATCGTCCGTTTGGACTTATTATTGATGTTTAGCCTCTTCCAACTCGATCTTGATCATCCTAGCTTGGATTGAAGCTTGAAGTTGGAAGCTTGTTGGTGCTCCTTTGGTGTGTGGAGGCTTCTTCTTGTTCTTCTTTGGTATGTTCCCTCAATCTCTTGTTCTTCAAGTGATTTTCGAGTTTTTGTTGTTGTTTTCTTCGGGTATTGTTTGATTAATGGAGTATATCGTGATTCTTCATGGTTTTGATAAACTTTTGATGAAGAACATGATGGTATTGCTTGAGTTGGATTATGTTCTTGATGTTTTAGGTTGTTTGGAGGTTTTAATCATGTCTAGGAAAGATTATGTTAAGATTGTTATATGATTAACATAGTCTTGAGATGATTATTGTTGGTGGTGGTGTTCTTGAAAGATTTTAACCATTTTAGTAAGGATTTATGATGATTTAGGAGGTGATTATCATAATTTAAAAATGGTTGAGTGAATCTTGTTGCTTAATCCGAATTCATGATGTATTGATGAAGGATTTTTGTTTCAGACATCACGATTATTGAGTTGATGATGTTCTTGGGGGTGATAATGATAATATTGATAATATTATCATTGTAGGAGGATCAATTTGATGATATTGGTGATATTATCATTTTGAGATGTTTGTTTTGATGATTGTTCTTAAGTGAATCTTGTTGAATGGATTCCACAAGTGTTAAGAACGTAATGATCATGTTAATTGATCATCGAGGTGTTGGAGGATGTTGGAATTCATAGTTGAGAACTATGATATTCGTTCGTGCGGTGTGATCGATTCGTGTTTGAATCGGGCTTTGTCCTTGTTGTTGTTTTCTATTGATTTTGTGTTTTTGAATGAATCATTTTCATTCAAGGTTGTTCGAGTGTTTGTGATCGTCGGGAGGCGCCGTTCGTCGTTTCGTGCCAGGACGTTGATCGTGGAAGGACATTCTCGCCTTCTGTTTGAGGCAAGTTTTATACTTGTACTGGTCAATGAGATTAATGTTATCATATATGTGTATGAATGTATTGTATTATTTCGAGACTTGGTCTCTTCATGATTTGTTGATATTCGGGAATTGTTTGATGCAATACCTTTCGGCAATTATGCTAAATGTTATTGTTATTCGTTAACGGCCGGTTTAAGGCATTGAGATTCTTGTTGATACTGATGTTGTCGATAGCCGGTTCGCGGTATCGATGTATCGATTATTATTGTTGACGTTAATGTCGTTCTGAGGCATCGTTGAATCGTTATTATCGAATTGGAACTGTTGCTATGATGTTGCATTGGACGATTGAAGGCGTTCGATATATTCGTTTATCATCTATGTTTCGGTGGTCGGTTTAAGGTGCCGGGACATCTATTCTATCATATCATTGGTTATCGATTGACCGTTCTAAGGTAATCGAGGTATTAAATTGGGATTATCGAAGATAATTCCCATCCGTTGTATTATTGGTTATCGATTGACTGTTCCAAGGTAATCGAGGTATTGAATTGGGATTATTGAAGATAATTTCCATCCGTTGTACTATCAGTTATCGATTAACCGTTCTAAGGTAATCTAGGTATTGAATTGGGATTATCGAAGATAATTCCCATCCATTGTATTATTGGTTATCGATTGACCGTTCTAAGGTAATCGAGGTATTGAATTGGGATTATTGAAGATAATTCCCATCCGTTGTACTATCAGTTATCGATTAACCATTCTAAGTTAATCGAGGTATTGAATTGTTATTATCGAAGATAATTCCCATCCGTTGTATTATTGGTTATCGATTGACCGTTCTAAGGTAATCGAGGTATTGAATTGGGATTATCGAAGATAATTCCCATCCATTGTATTATCAGTTATTGATTAACCGTTCTAAGGTAATCGAGGTATTGAATTGGGATTATCTAAGACACTTCCCATCCGTTGTATCGTGTTATCGATTGACCGTTCTAAGGTGATCGGTGTATTGAATTGGGACTGTCAAGGATAGTTTCCATCCATTGAGTTGTTGTGATCGATTGGCCATTCCAAGGCAGTCGAGGTATTAAAATTGGGACCGCCGAGGACGGTGCTCATCCGTGAGTTATTATTGCCGTATTGGCCGACTCAAGGCAGCACACTATTATTCTTGTGAATTTGGTAATCTTGGGATCGTTACTGTGGTGATTAATTGTGTTTTGGAGGCTAGTCTCGGCTAGTGCTCGATGGGTAAGATTGGGGCTTGAACCTTCGTGGTTGGTTTCCCAACACCTACAGTTCAGTAGGTCATGGTCATGTTAATGATCTCATTATGGGTAAGTTTGGGGCTTGAACCTTTGTGGTTGGTTTCCCAGCACCTGCAATTCAGCAGGTTACGGTCATTGGATGACCTCATTGTCATACAGCTTCGTGCTGTGGCTTCGGCCCTCATTCTGATACGGCTTCGTGCCGTGGCTTCGGCCCTCATTGTGATACGGCTTCGTGCCGTGGCTTCGACCCTCATTGTTATATGGCTTCGTGCCGTGGCTTGAGCCCTCATTGATACAGCTTTGGGCTGTTTTGGCTTCGGGCCATTGTGATGATTGACAGCTTCGGCTGAGTGGTTTTTATACCATTGTGATGATTGACATATTCGGCTGAGTGGTTTTCAGACCATTGTGATATTGTGGTAGCTTCGGCTGAGTGGCTTTCAGGCCATCGTGACGTATTGGTATTTCCGTTGGAGCCTTCAGGCATTGTGATTCGTATTTATTTCAGCGTTGGCTTGGTTTACCTTCGGGTAATGCATTGTTATGTTTTGTATTGATGATTCGCCGTTGGGCACTTATGTTCTAACCTGTTGAGCAGGTATTGATCGTATGCCGTGGGCATAGTATTTCACGAATGCTCGATTCTTACTTTGGTTTGTGAGCATCTCGTATTACCATTGATGTACCATTTATTCTGCCTTTGGATGCATATCATGTTGTACATGTATTTGATATTCATTATCTGTATGACTGACCCCGTGGGGGCGGAACATGTTTTTCATGTTTTAGGTGCTTGCGAGGAGAGAGTTGAGACACAAGGGCATGATGATGGCGACGAGGCATTCGAGCGATACTAGTCCGAGATGTTTTGGTGTTCATGTCAGTCAGATAGTTTGGAGTACTCCAGTTTTGTCAGTTATTGTCATTTTGTATTATCCAAGCAAGGCTCGTGGATGTCGTTGTATTTTACTTAGGCCATGTAGGCCCACTGTTGTCATTGAAATTCCATATCGGAATATTATGTTGGATGTCAGTGTAAGGATTGTGATCCCCCTTTTGGTCAGTTAGTTGTATTTTTCGTCGTGTTAGCCTGGTGGATCTCCTGGTGTGGGGTCCACGGCACTGTAATGACCCGATGAGATTTGGGGGTGTTACAGAAGATGGTATCAGAGATATTGGGTTGTGAGATACCCTGATATGTGAGTTATGTGGCTCTACCGACGCGGTAGTAGTGAACTGTCAGGTTATGACAATCTGGATAGTCGGGTTTTGTGAGTCGTGGTAGTTGGACGACTGTATGAGTCATTCTTTCATCGAGTCATCATTAGTAAAGACTAGTATCGCAAGACCTCGAAGCTTCGTATGACCTGTGTAAGGGATCGATTCTCTTTATGTTCATACATTCATTATGCCATTGATTATACATGTTTTGTTGAAACCTGTATGTAACATTTGTGTTACGATTCATTCATGATTATTTGTTTTGGAACGTGTGAGCTCAGTATTGGCTATAATTAGCATGCTTGAGGTTATTATTTATCTGTTGAGTATGTATACTCGTGTTTGGATATTGACTTAGCATTCTGATTTGGCCATTGAGGCGTATTTGAGCCTTGTTCATGATCAAGCGTTATTCTTTCAGTATGGAAAGAGGAAACCGAGGATGTGGGATGGGGGGTAAAGGCTGCAGATGATACGAAGCCGACTACTCCAAGCGGAGAGGACGAAGTAAGGATCGACGTAAAACACCTCGACCGCACTACAACATACTTGGGCGAAAGAGTTGAAACGAGGCATGGAGTCACCTTGATAATTGGAATTGGAGTAACTTAAACAAAGGACAACTTGCATCTTGGGGAGGGGAAGAGATTCAAGTGGTAACTAAACAAATAAAGAATATTCAGCATCTTCTTACAAAAGCAGCAGGATTCTTGGCAAAAGGGCGGCTGTCAAACTTCAACTTGGAGACAAGACCCAACTTTTACTTTTGTCAACAAGTGACATGAAGAACCTTTTTATTATCTTTTATTATTCTAAGCTCAGCTTGTATTAGTTTAAGTTATCGTGTCAGGCTGCTTTTACCTATAAATAGTGGCAGTAGAGTTGTAATGAAGGATTATTGAATGTTGAAGAATTGAGAACACTTTGTGTTTTTCCTGGTGAATGCTTTTCATCAAAAACTTGGTTTTTATTCGACGCGTTTCGAATACTAATCTGATTGATTCTCAATAGGTCTTGAGGAGAAATCACTTTATCAAATTATAGGTCTAATTTGATAAAACATCTGTTCATATCTTGTTTCGATATTCTGTTTATTTTTCGATACAGTTTTATACTTGTTCAATATTTCGTACAAAGAGTTGTTCGATCCTTCGAACGTGTTTCCTGCCTTAAATTCGCTCCCGAACGAAACGGGCTGTTTCGAGCCTTTTCATTTGGACCAAATTCCTGTCGTGTGGCTGTATCGAATTACCGCCTTCATCACTCGCCAGTATTGTTGCTGTAGCGAACTGTTGTCACTAGTTCCCGACAGTTTCTTGTCGATAGCTTCCGTGCATCAAAAAAGCCTTCCGCTGTATCGATAGCGAATTCGCATAACCAGTGAGAATTCGTATCATAAGTGGCATCGGAGCCCAAGTTCTTGATCTTTGGCATTATGGATCTCAACGACGCTGATTTCTTGGCAAAACTTCGTGACGCCGCGTGGCGTGCACTGCAACGCGACCGGCGTTGGCAACCTAGGAGTGGTGACTATGAACGTCCCTCTCTCCATGCCGAAGAGTTCAAGGTGAACGAGCCGCGAGTTCGTTGGAGGGACAGACCACGAAGTTTACGGAATGGGAACGAAAAATTGATCGTATGTTCGAATTTAAAGACCTTGACGATGAGAAAAGGTGTAAGTATGCAATTCTCAAGTTGGGGAAAGGAGCTTCACTTTGGTACGAAGGAATGAAAACACGAAGAGCTCGTGCGGGGAAGGAAAAGATCCGTTCGTGGGATTCGTTAAAAGAAAACTTCGCAAGAGATATGTACCAAAGATCACACCGGTTATCCTTGTACAGAAGATAGCAGATCTCATGCAAGGAAAGTTAAATGTCGGTGAGTACATTGAGGAGTTTGAGAATCTAACCTTAATGGGAGAGATAGAGGAGAATGAGGAACAAGATGTCGCGATTCTTGCGTGGCTTAAACCGAAGCATAGCTAACTCGGTGGAACCGTATCCATACGAGGACTTCGATACATTATGTGGGTTATGTCTGAAGTTAGAAGCTCGTAACAGGATGAAGATGTATAAACCTGAGTTTCGATCAAATTTGGAAACCCAGCGTCGGATCTAGTTCGGTTAAGGCAAGCTGTACCGACTCCGGTTCTGTTGCGATTCGGCTAAGGCGACAGTACCTACGTGCAGCGGAGACGAGTTTGGCTAAAGTGAGATGTTTCAAATGTCAAGGGTTCGGGCATTATCAAAATGCTTGTCCAAACAAGCGAGTGGTGACACTAAGGGAAGCTGTCACGATCCGAGACGAGTTGTTGGTTGAGGAAGAAAGACTGGGTGACGTATTTGATTTCGACATTAAGGACGAAGAAGGAGAAGAATGCGAGACTTACAATGCTCCGAGCTATGACACGGCTTTAGTTCTGCGAACGCTACAAGCCAAAGCGGTATCGAATGATTCGGAACAGCGGAATCAAATATTTCACACGAAGTGTCGAGTGGGAAATAAATGGTGTAGTTTGATCGTTGATGGAGGGAGTTGCACCAACGTCGCTTCGGCCGAGATGGTGACTAAACTCAGGCTGACCACTACGGCTCACCCGAAACCTTACACTTTGCATTGGCTCGATGATGGGAGCAAAATAAGGGTAACTAAACAGGTGAGGATTGGACTAGCCATGGGTTCATATGAAGACAACGTATTATGTGATGTACTCCCGATGGATGCATGCCATGTACTGTTGGGAAGACCATGGATGTTTGATAGGGACGTTTTACACCGAGGGAGAAGCAATGAGTACGAGTTACGGGATAAGGGCAAGAAGATTGTGCTTAAACCAATGTCACCGCAAGCTATTCACTCTATGAGTTCTAGTAGGAGCGAAAAACCAAAACTGGCCATGTTTGCTAGCGAACGGGAGGTGGAACATGCTATTAATAATGGCAAGTGTGTGTACTTGTTGGTTCTGAAGGAAACACGGAATGGTGACATTGTGGTGCGGAACGAAAGGATGGATGTCTTATTACGCGAATTTGCGGATGTTTTTCCCGAAGAATTACCGTCGGGTTTACCACCAATTCGCGGGATTGAACATCAGATCGACCTCATACCGGGTGTGTCGTTGCCTAACAAAGCTGCCTATAGATGTAATCCCGAGGAGACAAAGGAATTACAGAACCAAATCGAAGAACTGATGGATCGTGGATATGTTCGAGAAAGCCTAAGCCCTTGTGCGGTTCCGGTATTACTGGTTCCAAAGAAGGACGGATCTTGGAGAATGTGTATTGACAGTCGAGCGGTGAACAACATAACCATCAAGTATCGATTTCCGATTCCGAAGCTTGATGACATGTTGGACGAATTACACGGATCAGTGATCTTTTCAAAAGTTGATCTACGAAGTGGTTATCACCAGATTCGAATGCGAGAAGGAGATGAGTGGAAGACAGCCTTCAAAACTAAACACGGGCTGTATGAATGGACCGTTATGCCGTTCGGTCTTACAAATGCACCGAGTACTTTCATGCGCTTGATGAATGAGGTACTTAAACCATTTTTAGGGAAATTTGTGGTTGTATACTTAGATGATATTTTGATCTACTGATGATCATTGCAAGAACATTTCGAACACTTGAGGCAAGTCTTGAAACCCTTAGAGACCAGTTTGTATGGAAAAAGGGAGAAGTGCTCATTTTTGGTCGAAAGTATAGTCTTTCTTGGCTATGTTGTTTCAAAGAATGGAGTGTCGGTCGATCAAGCGAAGATCGAAGCAATTAAGTCCTGGCCGGTTCCCACTACAGTGACGGAGGTTAGATCATTCCATGGACTAGCTTCATTTTACCGAAGATTCATTCGAGACTTCAGTACCATTGCAAGCCCAATAACCGAATGTTTGAAGAAGGGCACGTTTAATTGGAGCAGGGCTGCTCAGGAGTCATTTGCAAATTTGAAGGCGAAGTTGTGCGAAGCACCAATCTTAGCATTACCCGATTTTTCGCAACCGTTTGAGGTGGAATGTGATGCTAGCGGAGTGGGCATTGGAGCGGTTCTCATTCAGGGAAAGCGACCTATTGCTTATTTTTCCGAGAAGTTAAATGGTGCTCGTCTGAATTATTGTACGTACGACAAGGAGTTTTATGCTATTGTGAGGGCTCTAGATCATTGGAGTCACTATCTTCGACCAAAGCATTTTATCATCCACTCGGACCATGAATCCTTGAAGTATATTAACGGACAACACAAGTTAAGTCCCAGGCATGCGAAGTGGGTGGAATTCTTACAATCATTTCACTTCTCATCGAAGTATAAGGATGGCAAGAGCAATATTGTGGCAGATGCATTGTCTAGGCGTTATGCCTTACTCGCCACTCTTGATGTTCGTTTGCTAGGGTTCGATACAGTAAAGGAGTATTACGAAGGAGATGCGGATTTTGGCGAAACCTTCGTCCGGTGCAAACCTGGCCCGGTGGGAGAATTTTCGATACAGGAGGGCTTTCTTTTTAAGGGGAATCGTCTTTGCCTACCCAGGCACACGATTCGAGAATTACTGGTTCGAGAGGCTCACGGAGGGGGTTTGGCTGGCCACTTCGGTTCGGCCAAGACATTAGAAGTGCTTAAGGAACATTTTTATTGGCCAAGGATGCAGGGGGATGTTCATAATATAATTAGTAAATGTGTGACGTGCCATGTTGCGAAGAGTTCGTTCAAACCAGGAGTCTACACACCTTTACCGATTCCGGAGAGGCCGTGGGAAGATGTCTCAATGGATTTCATTGTGGCTTTGCCTCGAACCCAACGGAGTAAGGACGCGATTATGGTGGTCGTCGGTCGTTTTTCAAAGATGGCTCATTTTGTTCCTTGTCACAAAACCGATGATGCGAGTAATGTTGCTGACCTGTATTTCCGAGAGGTAGTGCGATTACATGGAGTTCCGAAAACTATTGTTTCGGACCGAGACTCAAAGTTTCTAAGCTACTTTTGGAACACATTATGGAGGAAGGTGGGAACCAAGCTTTTGTTTAGTACTTCACATCATCCTCAAACCGACGGACAAATCAAGTAACGAATCGAACACTGGGGCCATTTGCGAGGCTTGGTGAGCAAGACACAAAAGGATCGATCTCAAATCGCACATGCGGAGTGTGCTTATAATCGATCTCCTACTCATGCCACTGCACACTCTCCATTTGAAGTAGTTTACGGGTTGAATCCTTACATACCGCTAGATCTAATTCCACTACCAAATGACGAATTGGTGCATAAGGATGCGGAGTCAAAACTAAAATCAATGATGAAATTACACGAACAAAGTGGATCGAATCAAGGAAATAAACGAGGCGTATAAAAGGAAGTCGAACAAGCAAAGAAAGCCGAGACTATTCGAGGTTGGAGATTTAGTTTGGTTACATTTGAGGAAGGAACGATTCCCGAGTAAGCGCAAGAATAAGTTAATGCCACGAGCCGAGGGGCCATTTAAAATAGTTGCGAAGGTGAACGACAATGCTTACAAGTTGGAACTTCCGGGCGACTATGGAGTGCATGCTACTTTCAACATAGGTGATCTTTCTCCTTATCTTGATGATGACGGAATTGCAGAATTGAGGACAATTCCTCTTAAAGGGGGAGGGGATGATACGAAGCCGACTACTCCAAGCGGAGAGGACGAAGTAAGGATCGACGTAAAACACCTCGACCGCACTACAACATACTTGGGCGAAAGAGTTGAAACGAGGCATGGAGTCACCTTGATAATTGGAATTGGAGTAACTTAAACAAAGGACAACTTGCATCTTGGGGAGGGGAAGAGATTCAAGTGGTAACTAAACAAATAAAGAATATTCAGCATCTTCTTACAAAAGCAGCAGGATTCTTGGCAAAAGGGCGGCTGTCAAACTTCAACTTGGAGACAAGACCCAACTTTTACTTTTGTCAACAAGTGACATGAAGAACCTTTTTATTATCTTTTATTATTCTAAGCTCAGCTTGTATTAGTTTAAGTTATCGTGTCAGGCTGCTTTTGCCTATAAATAGTGGCAGTAGAGTTGTAATGAAGGATTATTGAATGTTGAAGAATTGAGAACACTTTGTGTTTTCTGGTGAATGCTTTTCATCAAAACTTGGTTTTTATTCGACGCGTTTCGAATACTAATCTGATTGATTCTCAATAGGTCTTGAGGAGAAATCACTTTATCAAATTATAGGTCTAATTTGATAAAACATCTGTTCATATCTTGTTTCGATATTCTGTTTATTTTTCGATACAGTTTTATACTTGTTCAATATTTCGTACAAAGAGTTGTTCGATCCGTCGAACGTGTTTCCTGCCTTAAATTCGCTCCCGAACGAAACGAGCTGTTTCGAGCCTTTTCATTTGGACCAAATTCCTGTCGTGTGGCTGTATCGAATTACCGCCTTCATCACTCGCCAGTATTGTTGCTGTAGCGAACTGTTGTCACTAGTTCCCGACAGTTTCTTGTCGATAGCTTCCGTGCATCAAAAAAGCCTTCCGCTGTATCGATAGCGAATTCGCATAACCAGTGAGAATTCGTATCAGCAGAGCATGCCGAAACCCAGAACCTCGTGTTTATGCGCGTACGGATGCTGAGATGGACCAGAATTCAGCTGGAGATGTGACTTATGCGACCGGTTCTCTTTTGGGACGTCATACTCGAGGAATTGATCGGACTGACGTCGACCCTTTCTTGCTTATGAGGGGCATGGTGGCCCAGATGACGCATATCACGCGGATAATGGAGACCATGCAGACCTCGGTAGTTCGTGGTCCACTGCAGCAGGAATCCCAGATGCCGTTTTATGGACAGGCCGGGAGAGTGAGCCAGATTATTGGCGATATCTCTCGTCAGAGGCCGCCTACTTTTGAGGGTTCGTCGGAACCAGCTGATATTGTTCATTGGCTTGAACACCTTGATAAACTATTCGACATGGTTCAGTGTCCGGAAGAGATTAAGGTGGCAGTGGTGGCTTACTATTTGAGTAAAGGCGCTTATTCTTGGTGACTCTCTGTGAAGCCCACCGATCGTGATTATGCTTGGAGTGAGTTTAAGACTCTCATGTTAGAGAGGTATTATCCGGCTCCACTTCGTGAAGCCAAGTTGTCGGAGGTTTTGAACCCCGAATCCGTCAAGGACGAGGGTGTTATTGTTATTGCGGAGAAGTTTCAGGGACTTCTTCAGTTTGCTTCATCTGTTATCCGTACTGAGGCGGATAAGATCAAGTATTTTAGCAAGAGGCTAAACCCGCAGTTGAGAATGCAGTTGTTCAATCACAATTGTAATTCACTTGGTGAATTCATCGAGAAGGCTCTTGGAGCAGAGCTTTTGATCAAGGAGCTTGCTCGGAAGAACCCTTCAGTTTCTTCTGGTGAGAGGACTAGGATGCCGGTTAGTTCAGAGGGACATCGGGCTCCGACGTCCAAGAGGTCGTCTTCTAGTCGTCTTTATGCTGGGAAATCATCTTCTTCTCAGGCGACGAGTTCGACTGTTGTTTGCTTTAATTGTGATTCAGCGGGGCACGTTAGTACCCGTTGTACTGTGCTAGATATTGTTTGTTTTCTGTGTGGGAGCCAGGGACACCTTCAGAAATACTGCAGGGTTTCTAGTATCAGTAGATCTCGGGAAAGCTCACGGGCCTCAAGAGATTTTGCTACTCTAGTCCGTACTTCATCCAAGGGGTCCTATCAGGCTTCGAGAGCCAGAGGTATGGACAGCCGAGGAGGAGCAGCGAGTTCAGATTTGGGTTTTCCGTGAGTCGATGAGATCGAGGAGATCGATGATCTGGAGGATGTTGATTTCAGGTACATTGGAGATGTAGCCTTGATTTGTATTTTCCTTGTTTTTAGGATTGATGTTTTGACTCAGTCTGTATTGTAGTATTGTGGTTGTGAACCATTTATTATTGATCTATCTTGTTATGATAGCTTTTGAGAATCTTGAGATTTGAGGTCGTTTGATGCGTTATTCTCCTCCTTTCGGTATTATACCCGAGATTTTTGTGGTAATCTGGGTAATTCTTCATTATGATTCGATAAGCCGAGTCGTGAGGACTTGGGCGTGCGGTTGAGATGGTCCCGAGGACTATATGTGCGTTGTTATTTTCATTTGGCGTAAGTCAGTGATTGCAAGGGCGTCCGATGCTGATGAGAACGGGGAAGTGTACACAGATGATTGTAGACATGTACAATGGGCGGCACCCGCGGGGTGTGTACGTCGGTGTTACGAGTCTTGCGGGTGGTGCGACTTCCTGGCTGATCTCTAGTGGGAGAGTTATGATTCAGCTGATCTTGCAGTTGGTTGAGTGTTTTTTTATCTCCTGTTTTTCGCCGTGATCGGACAGAGGAGATATGAGAACCCGTGGGGTTGTCCCGATTACTCAGATGGAGTTGTTCGTATTGAGGGGTATTCCCAGAGATGTTGTTTTCAGATCCTGATGGATAGTTCAAATCCCGTGTTTTTGCACCCTGAGTTTCGGGGATGAAACTCTTTTTAGGGGTGGGTATGTAATATCCGGGGATAATTTTTTTTCGTGTTACTGTTGAGTTGTATGTATTCATTTGGAATTGTACAAGTATTGTTGTTTTGGATTGATACAATGAATATTGTATTGGAATATTTTGGGATCGAAATATTATACTTGTCGTCGGGTTGGTTTTGTCGTTTGAATGTTGGTTGGAGAGTTTGGATTTTTGGCTAAGTTCATAGCCTTAGCGTACGCTACGGGTGTAGTATTATGTACGATAGCGTGTTGCCATTACATACGTTATGCCTGTAAGGTTACGTACGTAATGCTTGGTAGGTGGCAGGAACCTTCCTCGTGGTTACTTTCGGCCGGTGGGTCCCGAGCATCTTCCGATCGGATCTCACTATTGCAGTCAATGGACCCTTACATACGTTAAGAGGTGAGCTATACGTACGGAATGCAGGTCTTGTTAACGTACGCAATAATTTCTTGTTTACGTACATTAAGGCCTTCGTATTTTAGTCCAGTTAGTTCTGGATTTTACATTACGTACGTTAATGTCATGGCATAGCGTACGTAATGCCTCTTACGTACGTTAACCTTAGTGTATAACGTACGTAATGAATTGGTCAGTCTATTTATCTTGGTTTCGTATTTCATTTCCTCACGAACCAAAACACATTTTCTCTAACTAGAATCGTCCGTTTGAACTTGTTATTGATGTTTAGCCTCTTCCAACTCGATCTTGATCATCCTAGCTTGGATTGAAGCTTGAAGTTGGAAGCTTTTTGGTGCTCCTTTGGTGTGTGGAGGCTTCTTCTTGTTCTTCTTTGGTAAGTTCCCTCAATCTCTTTTTCTTCAAGTGATTTTCGAGTTTTTGTTTTTGTTTTCTTCGGGTATTGTTTGATTAATGGAGTATATCATGATTCTTCATGGTTTTGATAAACTTTTGATGAAGAACATGATGGTATTGCTTGAGTTGGATTATGTTCTTGATGTTTTAGATTGTTTGGAGGTTTTAATCATGTCCAGGAAAGATTATGTTAAGATTGTTATATGATTAACATAGTCTTGAGATGATTATTGTTGGTGCTGGTGTTCTTGGAAGATTTTAACCATTTTAGTAAGGATTTATGATGATTTAGGAGGTGATTATCATAATTTGAAAATGATTGAGTGAATCTTGTTGTTTAATCCGAATTCATGATGTATTGATGAAGGATTTTTGTTTCAGACATCATGATTATTGAGTTGATGATGTTCTTGGGGGTGATAATGATAATATTGATAATATTATCATTGTAGGAGGATCAATTTGATGATATTGGTGATATTATCATTTTGAGATGTTTGTTTTGATGATTGTTCTTAAGTGAATCTTGTTGAATGGATTTCACAAGTGTTAAGAACGTAATGATCATGTTAATTGATCATCGAGGTGTTGGAGGATGTTGGAATTCATAGTTGAGAACTATGATATTCGTTCGTGCGGTGTGATCGATTCGTGTTTGAATCGGGCTTTGTCCTTGTTGTTGTTGTTGTTGTTTTCTATTGATTTTGTGTTTTTGAATGAATCGTTTTCATTCAAGGTTGTTTGAGTGTTTGTGATCGTCGGGAGGCGCCATTCGTCATTTCGTGCCAGGACGTTGATCGTGGAAGGACTTTCTCACCTTCGGTTTGAGGCAAGTTTTATACTTGTACTAGTCAATGAGATTAATGTTATCATATATGTGTATGAATGTATTGTATCATTTCGAGACTTGGTCTCTTCGTGATTTGTTGATATTCGGGAATTGTTTGATGCAATACCTTTCGGCAATAATGATAAATGTTATTGTTATTCGTTAACGGCCGGTTCAAGGCATTGAGATTCGTTATCGAATTGGAACTGTTGCTATGATGTTGCATTGGCCGATTGAAGGCGTTTGATATATTCGTTTATCATCTTTGTTTCGGTGGTCGGTTTAAGGCGCTGGGACATCTATTATATCGTATCATTGGTTATCGATTGACCGTCCTAAGGTAATCGAGGTACTGAATTGGGATTATCGAAGATAATTCCCATCCGTTGTATTATTGGTTATCGATTGACCGTTCTAAGGTAATCAAGGTATTGAATTGGGATTATCGAAGATAATTCCCATCCGTTGTACTATCAGTTATCGATTAACCATTCTAAGGCAATCGAGGTATTGAATTGGGATTATCGAAGATAATTCCCACCCGTTGTATTATTGGTTATCGATTGACCGTTCTAAGGTAATCGAGGTATTGAATTGTGATTATCGAAGATAATTCCCATCCGTTGTACTATTAGTTATCGATTAACCGTTCTAAGGTAATTGAGGTATTGAATTGGGATTATCGAAGATAATTCCCATCCGTTGTATTATTGGTTATCGATTGACCGTTCTAAGGTAATCGAGGTATTGAATTGGGATTATCAAAGATAATTCCCATCCGTTGTACTATCAGTTATCAATTAACCGTTCTAAGGTAATCGAGGTATTGAATTGGGATTATCTAAGACACTTCCCATTCGTTATATCGTGTTATCGATCGACCGTTCTAAGGTGATCGGTGTATTTCTAACACCCGAATAAGGTGGCCATTACAGTGCCGTGGACCCCACGCTGGGATCCACCAGGCGATATCCAAAATACAGATTAAATACACAATACATGTGATACCGAACCACAAAACATAGTACTTACTCCGATTAGGAGTTTACAGTGGTATGGCCAATGGCCTTATTATACACAGGATCCAAAATATAAGTATAATCCATATGGAGATGGAATATACTTTAAATAACAATACATTTGTTCATACTTAAAATAAAGCGGAAAGATAACATTACACAGTACGAACATGACTGGACACAAAAGACTTGGGGCCCCGAACTTGTATCCTTCGAACCCTTCGCCATCACCCTGATCTTCCCGTGCCTTGCCTTTTCCTCGACCTAAAATACAACAAAAGTATTTCGCCCAACACAGGGTCAGATATACATGATAAATGATTCTCAAGGTATTATACAATTCACATATATAAGATTTCAAGGAAAACAACCCGACTAACGAACATACCCCTCGGGCGTATGAACGCTTAGTCACAAAACGTCGAACACATCCAAATATATATGAACGACTAAGATAGTACGGCTCAAGAGGGACATCACAGTACGCCCGATCCGAATATGTGTCAGTGCACATGTCCACCTCGTATACGGAATCCAGGATATACGTGGGACAATGTACCTAATTAGCCTCAACGAACTACGTCTCGTGTGCACAGCCCAACACGGAAAATATTCACGCATGACTATATATGTGCCCGGCTAAAAATTCTACACAATATCCAATCGGAATGTAGATATGACTCTAGATATGTCATGATGCAACATGACAACGAATTCAATAATTCACAAATCCAATTAAAGATCGAGGACTCACCAAAATGACAATAAGGTCAACAATATCAAGGGTTCGAAAATGACGAACTTGGGAATACAACCCAACGATGAAAACGGGACATCATTAAGAACAACCTCAAATCACAAGACACAAGTTTATAAGTGTTTCACAAGACACAAGTTTATAAGTGTTTCATTTACATGAAGTTCATAATCATCATAAGAATCCACACATCATTATAACCAAGCAAGATAACTTGCCTCAATACGGAGGCGAGAATAGTCCTTCCTTGTCGAACGAACGAATGGACGGCCCTCGATTCAAAATCGATTACTCGAACCTTGAATGAAGTATATTTTACTCAATAATATGTTCATATGATCATCTATACCAAATTTTAACGAGACAACATCCTAATTCCCATTTGAGTAGTTCAACTTTTTAAGATGTTGAAGTGTTACTCCAAGAACCTTATTCATACCATTTTATTCTTACAATTGATTACAAGATGTTACCAAATGTTTGCTGGATTAAGAATTAATCCATAATGTGTTAAACAATAATCTTGTACCATTTAAACTTATTAAGAACATCTCAATTGATTACAAGTAAAAATCTGCATTACTCACAATCACTTATGTTGAGTTAATTAGTTGTAAATCCATATCATGATCATGAAGACTATCTCAAGTTTAACACCATCCTTATAACCTTCTAACTAACCTGGAGATTCAAATATCATTCCTCTGAATTTACCTAGCTTAGGTTCAAGGAGGTCATTTCATTCTTCTAATGATCAACAAGGGTTTCTTAAACTATTTTATGGTTATTATTCCAACAAGTTATTTACATTATAATGAAACAAGGACTATTATTATTCCAATGGTGTTAGTCCAGAAAGAAGAGTGTGGTTTAACTAAGCATGATCATCACCATTTAAAACACCAAGAATACATCATTACAAATCCCCTAATCATCATATTCATCATTAAGTTTGTTGAAAGCTTAACTACAAACATGTTTAGCTTGATTAATTCATCACTCGGTGGAGTATACTTAATTACTATCATTACAATTACGAGATTATAGGGTTAAATCGTATAACATACCTTCAGAAATGAAAAACAATACACCAAAACCACAAGAACACAATCTAAGCTTCAAGAATGACTCCAACTTCCAATCAACAAGCTCCATAATCAAAATGTAAAGATCAAACACAAGTTGGAAGAAGGTAAATTTGATCTAGGGATGAAGGGGGATGATTATATGGGTGAAAATCGGAGTTTGGACGTGCAAAATGAAAGACACAAGTTGTCTTTTTATAACAGCACAGTTTTTTACGTACGTTATCGCAAGAGGATAACGTACGTTAACAGCTTTACGTACGCTACACAAAAAGTGTTACGTACGTAAGCTAAGTCTAGAGGCTACTGGACTGAAATACGAACAACATTACGTACGTTACCGCTTGAAGCATTACGTACGTAATGTAGGTCAACTAGGTTGCCTCCAAGAGATCAGATATTCGAATCTCGTCCGGCCCCACACGCCGAAAGTTGAGATCGGATACGATTACACTGGTTACGTACATAATATGTACCTCTTTATGTACGTAAAGGCCTCAAAATAGCGTACGCTATGCCTAAGGATTAGCGTAAGTTAGGCTCAGGTTTAATAGCTCAATATGTACTTATCTATACAACGTTGAGAATTTAAAACATAATGCGAGTGGTAGTTATTATTAAGTCTATTTATGATATATTCCAACATCAATAAACATTACACAAATGCAACAAGACTACAACAGTATTGAATTATCCGAATAATACAACAGTAAGCAAGAGTTTCCGTCGGATATTACATACTCCCCCCTTAAAAGGGGTTTCGTCCCCGAAACTAAGGGGTAAACAATTCGGGATACCTCTCTAGAATGCTGCTCTCTGTCTCCCACGTGTCCTCCTCGACCCCGTGTCGTGACCACTGAACCTTCAGTAGGGGAATCGTCTTGTTCCGCAATTGTTTGATCCTCTTCTCAAGTATCCGTACGGGGTGCTCCTCATACGAATGATCCTCCGCTAAATCAATCTCATCGAACTGAAGTACATGACTCCGATCAATAACTTATTTCCTTAACTGGGAGACATGGAACAAGTTATGAATCCAGCTCAGGGCTGGTGGTAAAGCGAGGCAATAGGCTAAATCGCCTACTCGTTCTAAAACCTCAAACGGCCCGATATACCTCGGACTCAACTTGCCTCTCTTCCCAAAACGAAAAACTCCTCGAGTAGGGGACACCTTCATTAGTACATGGTCGCCGACCTCGAACTCAAGCGGTTGTCGGCGGTTGTCTGCGTAGGACTTATGTCGGCTTTGAGCCGTCAACAAACGACTCCTAATCAGAGTGATCTTTTCACGGGCTGCTAATAACATATCGGGTTCCGTACCCAAGGTTTCAGACGGATCGTCCCAACACAGAGGGGATCTACAACGACGGCCATACAATGCTTCATAAGGTGCCCTCTGAATCGAAGTGTGCCATCTATTATTATAAGTGAATTCTACCAAAGGTAGTTGGGCCTCTCAATCATCCTTCCAATCGATAACGCACACCCTCAGCATATCCTATAAAGTTTGGATAGTCCTATCAGTCTGACCATACGTCTGCGGGTGAAATGCTGTGCTGAAGTTCAATTGCGTACCCATCGCACGATGAACTGCTTTCCAAAAATGTGACACGAATCGCCCGTCACAATCTGATACAATACTCTTAGGGGTACCATGTAACCTTACAATCTCTTAGACAAATAGTTGGGCCAATCTCTCGGGTCCCCAAGTGTCCTTAATCTCCATAAAGTGGGCTGATTTGGTCAGACGATCCACAATCACCCAAATCGCATTCATCCCTCAACGACTCGTCGGCAAGCTGGTGATAAAATCCATCGATATGTCCTCCAATTTCCACTCGGGGATCGGAAGCGGTTTCAGCATTCCTGCGGGTCGTTGGTGCTCAATCTTAACTTTTTGACAGGTTAGACACCTCGAAACGAACTCCGCAACTTCACGTTTCATACTTCCCCACCAATAATATTGTTTCAAATCCTTATACATTTTGCTAGACCCCGGGTGGATAGAGTACGGGGTAGCATGAGCTTCTCTCAGGATAGAATTCCTTAATTCGTCGTCTGCGGATACACAAACTCGGTTCCTGAAGCGTATCAACCCATCCTCGTGGATCACAAAGCCAGGGGCTTTCCATTGAGTTACTTCATTCCGAACTCGAGATAAGAATGGGTCTGTAACTTGCTTCGATCTAATTATATCTTCAAGGGACGATGAAATCTCAAGTGTACAGAGTTGTCTTTGAATACGCTGTAACCAGACTTCAATTTCCGGCCTCACCAATTCTAACTGCAATTCCCTCTGAGTTGTTAGGCGGGCAAACATCTGTTCCTGTACTGTTTTATGACTCAAAGCATCGGCAACTACATTTGCTTTGCCCGGATGATAAAGGATCTCGATATCATAATCTTTGATGAGTTCTAGCCACCTTCTCTGCCTCATGTTTAACTCCTTCTGAGTAAAAATGTACTTCAGGCTCTTGTGATCAGTAAAAATCTGACAGGTAACTCCATACAGATAATGACGCCAGATTTTTAAAGCAAACACCACGGCTGTGAGATCTAAATCATGGGTGGGGTAGTTGACCTCGTAAGGTTGTAGCTGTCTCGATGCATAGAAGATCACCTTAACGTTCTGCATTAGTACACACCCAAGGCCCTGTTTAGATGCGTCACTATACACTATAAACCCTTCTGTTCCTTTCGGTAGGACTAAAATAGGTGCCGAAATCAACCGACTCTTAAGTTCATCAAAACTCTACTGACATGCCTCTGACCATAAATACTTCTTATCCTTCCTCAGCAAATTAGTCATTGGTTGGGCAATTTTGGAAAAACCTTCCACGAACCGTCGGTAATAACCTGCTAGTCCCAAGAAACTACGTACTTCCTTAACGTTCTTTGGTGGTAGCCAGTCTCAGATAGCTTCTGCCTTCCGTGGGTCTACTCGCACCCCATCAGCTGATATCACATGTCCGAGAAAGATAACTTCACTCATCCAGAACTCACATTTAGAAAATTTTCCATAAAGATGCTCCCGCCTTAACGCCTCGAGAACTAGATGGAGATGACGCTCGTGCTCTTCATGGTCACGAGAGTAGATCAGAATGTCGTCAATAAAAATGACTACAAAGCAATCCAGATAATTAATAAAGACTCGATTCATCAGCTCCATGAATACTGCCGGTGCATTCGTCAGTCCAAAAGGCATCACTAAGAACTCATAATGCCCATAGCGAGTACGAAAAGCGGTCTTCGAAATATCAGACTCATGAATCCTCAACTGATGGTAACCAGACCTCAAGTCGATCTTAGAAAACACAGCAGCCCCTTGAAGCTGATGCAGTAAATCATCAATACGTGGCAATGGATATTTGTTCTTAATGGTTACCCTGTTCAGCTCACGATAATCAATACACAGACGTAGGGATCCGTCCTTCTTTCGTACAAATAGTACTGGTGCTCCCCAAGGGGAGACACTAAGTCTAATATAGTCCTTCTCGGTCAAATCCTCAAGTTGGCTCTTCAGCTCCTGCATCTCAGTCAGAGCCATACGATACGGTGCTTTTGAAAGCGGGGACGTACCAGGCTCTAACTCAATATTGAATTCTACATCACGATCTGGAGGTAAGCCTGGCAACTCATCTGGAAATACGTCTGGGTAGTCTCGGACTACCGAAATATCGATCAATTCAACTGGTCGATCCGTTGTCTTGGTCATGTAACACCAATAGCCAATACACCCCTGATTAAGCAGTTTCACTATTTTCATAGCGCTGATGACTCTCCCGGAACGGCTGGGATTGTCACCCTGGAAGGTACACTCAACACCATCGTCAGATGTGACGGTCACTGTTCGATTGCGGACACTAATTATGGCATCATGACGATCCATCCAATCGATACCCAAGATCACATCATCTTTAGGTAAATCGGCCACAATTAAATTTGACAACCACTCACGGTCGTTCATATGAATCGAGCAGTCCTGAACTTCACGATTCCTAACAATTCTTCTACCATCGGGTAGACCAATTATATAAGGTTCATAATTGATAACATGATCTAATTGCAAACAACTCAAACAAGAAGCAGATAAAAAAGAGTGTGAAGCACCGGTATCAAAAAGAACACAGACAGGCTGAGATTGGATCTCGAGAGTACCTGCAATCATGCTGGCTTCGGGATCTTTAGCATTCTTCATCTTGTAGACTCTGGGTTTTGTAGCCCCGGCACCAGAGGTACCAGCTTGATTTCCACGCCCCATCCCTTTGTTTGCCCCGGTAGTCCGATAAGAAGCGGACGGAGGTACACAGTCCTGAACTGAAGACTGTAATGGAGAATGAGGTGCTGTGGGAGTACGTCCTGGTCCACTCCTGCAATAACGAGCACGATGTCCATTTTTCCCACAAGTATGGCATGACACGGCTGGTCCTGGGCATTTCGAATTGATGTGCCCCTGGTCTCCACAGTTATAGCACACAACAGATAGGCTAACCGCTCGAGGTTGCGATCTGGTTGGCTTCGACGCCGTAGGTTGCCATTTAGAAGGATTTGGCACTGGTTGGGGTCTCTTGAATGTTCCCCGGTTGCTGTTTGTCTGGTTCTGGTTCCTGAATTTCTTGTTGTTAGACTGCGGTTGCTTCTTGGAAATTTCTTTCATGGTCAATTCGTACTCCAGAGCTTTCTCAATGAACTCCGGTAGGGTCACACAATGATGGTTCAACAGTTGCATTCTCATTCGGGGTTTAAGCCTTTTGAGAAAGTATTTGATCTTATCAGCCTCCGTTTGGACAATCGTCGCGACAAAAGGAAGAAGTGCCTGGAATTTCTCGGCGATAGATAGTACATCATCATCTTCGGACGGGTCCGGATTCAGCAATTCTGATAGTTTGGCCTCACGGAGAGGACCCGGATAGTAACGGTCTAGCATGAGATTTTTAAATTCTTCCCAAGTACATACGCCATCAGCTGGCCTCACCGAAAGCCACCAAGTGTGGGCGCCCTTGCCCAAGTAGTAAGCTGCTACGGAGACGCGATTCTCTGCTGGACAGTCTACCATATCGAACAATTTCTCGAAGTGTTCGATCCAATGCATGATATCCACCGGCTCAGAGGAACCTTCAAAAATCGGGGGTCGCTGGCGAGAGATGTCGCTGATGATCCGACTCACCGGTCCGCCATGTACAGGAGGTGGCCCCTGATGCTGGTCGGTAGCAGCTCTCTGCATAGTTTCCATTAACTGACCCATTTGGGTCATCTGAGCCATCATACCCTGCATCACAGTGTAAGGATCGACACGAGCATCCTCGCGTCTAGTGTGAGGCGATTGGTCCCTAGAAGGCGAATCACTGTCTGCGGAACTATGCTCTGCATTTGCACGCCTGTTGGCTCGTGGAATCGGGATTCGGCCCCTTCCGCGGCCTTGTCCCCCTCTGCCACGGCCTCTCAAATTTCTTTCCATACTGAAAGAATCAATTCGTAAAGATAACCATAAGTACAGTTCATGATACCAATCAGAATTCATGCTAAGTTAGTGGCAATAAGAAATTACATATTCAAGAAAACAGTTCGTAATGAGTTATCGACACTACGAGGGTCACACAGAATATCATATCGACGTTTGAGTCGAACAATTTCAATCATATAATCAATCCAAAATTTTATTCGTATCATCAATCAGATAATTCCTGCCACAAACCATTAAAATGCCAAGATCAATAAAGAGATCCATTCAGATATCAATATCATGTCAGTAATTTAATCATGGTTCATAAAGTACGTACCACATTTGGCTCGTAGGATCAGGCGCTCGCACGGGTCACACATGACACGAAGGTCTCTTGATACTAGTTCAATACACAAAGACTTAAATAAAAAAAAATGACAGCGCTCTCCGATACCATCTTCTGTAACACCCCAATAAGGCGGCTATTACAGTGCCGTGGACCCCACGCTGGGATCCACCAGGCGATATCCAAAATACAGACTAAATACATAATACATGTGATACTGAACCACAAAACATAGTACTTACTCCGATTAGGAGTTTACAGTAGTATGGCCAACGGCCTTATTATACACAGGATCCAAAATATAAGTATAGTCCATATGGAGATGGAATATACTTTAAATAACAATACATTTGTTCATACTTAAAATAAAGCGGAAAGATAACATTACACATTACGAACATGACTGGACACAAAACACTTGGGGCCCCGAACTTGTATCCTTCGAACCCTTCGCCATCACCCTGATCTTCCCGCGCCTTGCCTTTTCCTCGACCTAAAATACAACAAAAGTATTTCGCCCAACACAGGGTCAGATATACATGATAAATGATTCTCAAGGTATTATACAATTCACATATGTAAGATTTCAAGGAAAACAACCCGACTAACGAACATACCCCTCGGGCGTATGAACGCTTAGTCACAAAACGTCGAACACATCCAAATATATATGAACGACTAAGATAGTACGGCTCAAGAGGGACATCACAGTACGCCCGATCCGAATATGTGTCAGTGCACATGTCCACCCCGTATACGGAATCCAGGATATACGTGGGACAATGTACCTAATTAGCCTCAACGAACTACGTCTCGTGTGCACAGCCCAACACGGAAAATATTCACGCATGACTATATATGTGCCTGGCTAAAAATCCTACACAATATCCAATCGGAATGTAGATATGACTCTAGATATGTCATGATGCAACATGACAACGAATTCAATAATTCACAAATCCAATTAAAGATCGAGGACTCACCGAAATGACAATAAGGTCAACAATATCAAGGGTTCGAAAATGACGAACTTGGGAATACCATCCCACAATGAAAACGGGACATCATTAAGAACATCCTCAAATCACAAGACACAAGTTTATAAGTGTTTCATTTACACGAAGTTCATAATCATCATAAGAATCCACACATCATTATAACCAAGCAAGATAACTTGCCTCAATACGGAGGCGAGAATAGTCCTTTCTTGTCGAACGAATGAATGGACGGCCCTCGATTCAAAATTGGTTACTCGAACCTTGAATGAAGTATATTTTACTCAATAATATGTTCATATGATCATCTATACCAAATTTTAAAGAGACAACATCCTAATTCCCATTTGAGTAGTTCAACTTTTTAAGATGTTGAAGTGTTACTCCAAGAACCTTATTCATACCATTTTATTCTTACAATTGATTACAAGATGTTACCAAATGTTTGCTGGATTAAGAATTAATCCATAATGTGTTAAACAATAATCTTGTACCATTTAAACTTATTAAGAACATCTCAATTGATTACAAGTAAAAATCTGCATTACTCACAATCACTTATGTTGAGTTAATTAGTTGTAAATCCATATCATGATCATGAAGACTATCTCAAGTTTAACACCATCCTTATAACCTTCTAACTAACCTGGAGATTCAAATATCATTCCTCTGAATTTACCTAGTTTAGGTACAAGGAGGTCATTTCATTCTTCTAATGATCAACAAGGGTTTCTTAAAACATTTTATTGTAATTATTCCAACAAGTTATTTACATTATAATGAAACAAGGACTATTATTATTCCAATGGTGTTATTAGTCCAGCAAGAAGAGTGTGGTTTAACTAAACATGATCATCACCATTTCAAACACCAAGAATACATCATTACAAATCCCCTAATCATCATATTCATCATTAAGTTTGTTGAAAGCTTAACTACAAACATGTTTAGCTTGATTAATTCATCACTAGGTGGAGTATACTTAATTACTATCATTACAATTACGAGATTATAGGGTTAAATCGTATAACATACCTTCAGAAATGAAAAACAATACACCAAAACCACAAGAACACAATCTAAGCTTCAAGAATGACTCCAACTTCCAATCAACAAGCTCCAAAATCAAAATGTAAAGCTCAAACACAAGTTGGAAGAAGGTAAATTTGATCTAGGAATGAAGGGGGATGATTATATGGGTGAAAAATCGGAGTTTGGATGTGCAAATTGAAAGACACAAGTTGTCTTTTTATAACAGCACAGTTCGTTACTTACGTTATCGCAAGAAGATAACGTACGTTAACAGCTTTACGTACGCTACACAAAAAGTGTTACGTACGTAAGCTAAGTCCAGATGCTACTGGACTGAAATACGAACATCATTACGTACGTTACCGCTTGAAGCATTACGTACGTAATGTAGGCCAACTAGGTTGCCTCCAAAAGATCAGATATTCGAATCTCGTCTGGCCCCACACACCAAAAGTTGAGATCGGATACGATTACACTGGTTATGTACGTAATAGGTACCTCTTTACATACGTAAAGGCCTCAAAATAGCGTACGCTATGCCTAAGGATTAGCGTACGCTAGGCTCAGGTTTAATAGCTCAATATGTACTTATCTATACAACGTTGAGAATTTAAAACATAATGCGAGTGGTAGTTATTATTAAGTCTATTTATGATATATTCCAACATCAATAAACATTACACAAATGCAATAAGACTACAACAGTATTAAATTATTCGAATAATACAACAGTAAGCAAGAGTTTCCATCGGATATTACAGTATTGAATTGGGACTGTCAAGGATAGTTTCCATCCATTGAGTTGTTGTGATCGATTGGCCATTTCAAGGCAGTCGAGTTATTAGAATTGGGACCACCGAGGATGGTGCCCATCCGTGAGTTATTATTATCGTGTTGGCCGACTCAAGGCAGCACGCTAATATTCTTGTGAATTTGATAATCTTGGGATCGTTAGTGTGGTGATTAATTGTGTTTTGGAGGCTCGTATCGGCTAGTGCTCGATGGGTAAGCTTGGGGATTGAACCTTCGCGGTTGGTTTCCCAACACCTACAGTTCAGTAGGTCATGGTCATGTTAATGATCTCATTATGGGTAAGTTTGGGGCTTGAACCTTTGCGGTTAGTTTCCCAGCACCTGCAATTCAGCAGGTCACCGTCATTGGATGACCTCATTGTGATACGGCTTCGTGCCGTGGCTTCGGCCCTCATTGTGATACGGCTTCGTGCCGTGGCTTCGGCCCTCATTGTGATACGGCTTTGTGCCGTGGCTTCGGCCCTCATTGTGATACGGCTTCGTGTCGTGGCTTCGGCCCTCATTGTGATACGGCTTCGTGCCGTGGCTTCGGCCCTCATTGTGATACGGCTGTAATACCCGGTCGTAATCCATTCATTATCTTTCAGTAATTTTCAGTCAGTAATTGTCACTCAGTAATTTTTCACTCATTGATAATCATTCATCATTCATGATTCATTCATTTGCGTTCATCGTGGGCGTGTTACAACCATGTATCAGCTACCGATCGTCATTTCATCTCCGTTTATGGATCGAGACGGGAGTATTAACATTATCATTGTGATTGGTAGTCTTGTGCTGGAAGTTTCATCTTTGGACTTGTTCAATTTCACATACGTATGGTTTGTCGGATCATTCATCAGTCGTAGCGAGGAATCGGAGTTATCGGATTTTCACCATGTCCAGCATTGAGTTACAGCCGTAAGGATTGTAGGTTACGGCCGTAACAAGGGTTCGTTGATTGTCAGGCCATTTTGGACGAACGGGACTTACGGCCGTAAGCTTTTGGAATACGGCCATAAGTTGAGCAGGTACGGCTGTAAGGCTTGGCCGATTACGGCCGTACGTGTCGAGCAGGGTGCCCAAGCGTTTTTGGCCGAAGGAGAGTTACAGCCGTAAGGGTTGCGGCATACGGCCGTAAGGCGAGGGAGATACGGCCGTAAGGCTTGGCCGGATACGGCCGTGCGTTCTGAGCGAGTACCTGGTCATTTTCGACGAAGGGGGCTTACGCCCGTAAGTTTGTCCGGATACGGCCGTATCATCCGAGTTACGCCCGCAAGGTGTGCGGGTACAGCTGTAAGGATGTCGGCAGATGTTTTAGATGAGGGCGAGTTACGCCCGTAAGTCAGGGCGGATACGGCCGTAAGGCTGTCGGCAGGTTTTTGGACGAAGCCGAGTTACGGCCGTACGAGTTGGCTGGTTATGGCCGTAAGGCCGTTGACCTGGGATGTTATGACCGTATGAAGGCCGAGTTACGGCCGTAACTTCCGGTAGTTTATATATGTCTTGGACGGGACTTTTCCTCATTTTTTCTCATTTCTTCATTTTGTTCCGAGAGAGAGAGAGCTTGAGGGAGATATTTTGCCATCATCAATCACTTGTGTGTTCGGATTTCATCATCTTGATTCGTTGGGAAGCTTGGATAATCGAATTAACACGTTTTCATCGGATCGGAGTGTTTGGATCTTCAAGAGGTAATTTCTTCAACATCTTGGATTTCGATTTTGTGTTGAGATATGATGTTTTGGACATTATAATCATGTTATATGAATGGATATGCATATGATTATGAGTTTGTATAGAGATTCATTGGATTATTGAAGGGTTATTCAAGAACACTTTGAATATTGAGTTGGATTTGGGGGTTTTCGATTAATCATTGTTGAAATCACGTATTTGGATATTCATAACGGATTATTGATCGTATTGAAGATGTTTTGTTGGTTTTATACACTTCTTGGGGATTTGGTGTTGGTATTTTTGAGGTTTGGTTGTAATCAATCGAAGTTGGCCACAAGGTGTTCGATATAATGCCCCAATGAACTTGGTTTAATCGTATCGACGTTTTGAGTTCATTATATTCGTGTTTGATTCGTATATTGAACGGATTGTTGGTAATTGTATTTATTCAAGGTTGTTCGAGCGACCGATATATCAATTAGGACGTTGTTCGTGGAAGGATAATTGTCACCGGTGTTGTGTAAGTTAATTCTTACTCGGTTAAAAGGATATTCATTCCTTTTTGTTGTTGATCTTTCATAATCATAACTCATTCATCATTGTATTAATCATATTGAGACTTGTAATTGTCGAATAATCACTTCATTAATGAGGAACGGCGGTTCCAACCATTTCATTGAAACTATCAATCACTTCATTACCATTTCACCTCGGTGAGTCATTCTTGACTTTGTCAGATTATTATTATTCATTGATATTCATTATGGTCATTCTCGTTCATATGACCTTCTGGGTTCATATTGCGTGGCCGGGTGCGGATGTGTGGAATTTTTAGTCGGGCACGTGATGGCCATGTATTGGGAGTGATACATTGGACTGTGCACACGGTAACAGATTACCTCCGTGAGACTAATTAGGTACAAGGATGGGTGTGTCCGGTCATTCATCTTGTACACTTGCACAGAATACTACGGACGTACTATGATACTCCTCTTCAGCGTAATTCATAACTAGGGATATTTCATAACTTCAGATATATCATGATTGTGTATTTTCAACCCTTGAGGATTGTTGTTCTGTGTATCTGACCCCGGCTGGGGATTTTGTTTTGCAGGTCATGGCAAGGCAAAAGCACGGGAATAGCATGTTGTCGGCGAGGAGTCCCAGTGATACTAGTAGGGGCCCCGATCTTTTCAGTCATTCATGTTATCGTCATTTATTTTCCGCTGCAGATTTTCATTTAGATACTCCGTTTCATTCAGTGTTGTGTATTTTATCTTCATATAAAATATACTAGTATTCGGTATTATCCTGGTGTGTTGTACTTAAACTCCTCATCGGAGTATTTGGTAATATAATATGGTTCGGTACTACAATTATATTATTTAATTCATCATTTTCATTCGCCTGGTGGGTCCCAGTCGGGGATTCACGGCACTGTAATATCCGCCTAGTTTGGGGTGTTACAACGGCTTTGTGCCGTGGCTTCGGCCCTCATTGATACAGCTTCAGGCTGTTTTGGCTTCGGGCCATTATGATGATTGACAGCTTCGGCTGAGTGGTTTTTAGACCATTGTGATGATTGACAACATCGGCTGAGTGGTTTTCAGACCATTGTGATATTGTGGTAGCTTCGGCTGAGTGGCTTTCAGGCCATCGTGACGTATTGGTATTTCCGTTGGAGCCTTCAGGCATTGTGATTCGTATTCATTTCAGCGTTGGCTTGGTTTACCTTCGGGTAATACATTGTTATGTTCTGTATTGATGATTCGCCGTTGGGCACTTATGTTCTAACCTGTTGAGCAGGTATTGATCGTATGCCGTGGGCATAGTATTTCACGAATGCTCAATTCTTACTTTGGTTTGTGAGCATCTCATATTACCATTGATGTACCATTTATTCTGCCTTTGGATCCATATCATATTGTACATGTATTTCATATTCATTATCTGGATGACTGACCCCGTGGGGGCGGAACATGTTTTCCTGTTTTAGGTGCTTGCGAGGAGAGAGTTGAGACACAGGGGCATGACGATGGCGACGAGGCATTCGAGCGATACTAGTCCGAGATGTTTTTGTATTCATGTCAGTCAGACAGTTTGGAGTACTCCAGTTTTGTCAGTTATTGTCATTTTGTATTATCCGAGCAAGGCTCGTGGATGTCGTTGTATTTTACTTAGGCCATGTAGGCCCACTGTTGTCATTGAAATTCCATATCGGAATATTATGTTGGATGTTAGTGTAGGGATTGTGATTCCCTTTTTGGTCAGTTAGTTGTATTTTTGGTCGTGTTAGCCTGGTGGATCTCTTGGTGTGGGGTCCACAGCACTGTAATGACCCAATGGGATTTGGGGGTGTTACATCCGTTGAGTGTGACGACTTGTTGTAATGGCTAATGACTTTTGCAACGGTCAGAATATTTCAACCATTACGTATGTTAGATTGAATGGGTTACGTACGTTACCTGTACAGAAAATCTTACAAAAACTATGAATGTTATGTACGTTATGTTGAGCGAGTTACATACGTTACCTGTACAGAAAATCTTTACAAAAACTATGAATGTTACGTACGTTATAAAGGTTTGGTTTACGTACGTTAGTTGAAGGAGAAAATATGTTTAAGTAAATCTTGGTTAATAACACATCATCAAAATGTATAAAATGATCTAAAAAATATTGTTCCAACAATCTCCCCCTTTTTGATGATGACAAAATTTAAGTATGGGAGTTTTTGATAAAATATGAGTTTAGGAAGAAAGAATTTTTTTTTAATAAACTCTTACTCCCTCTGAAACGAGCAAGGGTTATTTTAAAAAATGATACATATTTTTCTCCCCCTTTTTGTCATTAACAAAAAGTCGAGAGATCCTGCAAAAATCAGCGACACACAGAATAATCAACGAAATCCAGAGCAACGAATAACTATAATAATGCATCGGACAAAGATAGTCAAAACACATTCATTTAACAAATAAAAACAAATAGTAGTTCATGCATGAAAATGAAATGAAATGTTTGGTCTTAAAAAGGAAACATCATCATGAGAAAGATAACACGACTAATCAAGGTCATCATCCGGAGGTGTTGGCGGTATCCCAAAGTGAGTGCAAATACTTTTGACCATGATTTTTATCTTACTCATCTCTTTCTCCAGTCTATCCATCCGAGCAACCATCTGAGATGAAGAGCTTTCCTGACGCGGGCGAGAGGTATCGAGCTGATACGAAGGGCAAGGTCTAATATGATCAATCCCTCTAGACGTGATCCTCTCCTCTGGTCTCGTAAGAGCACCCCCATCCACAAGGCGATCTTCATCCTTGAGGTAAGCAAAGTATATCCATCCTCGGTTTCTCGTGCGAAGATACCTCATAGTCCGAATAGTTCCCTCGGTGACTAAGCTCCCCCTCGGAATAGGAACCCCATGAAGCCCCGTTACATCAACTCCGGCATTCTCAAAGATTTCCATCAAGATCGACCCAAATGGCATTCCGGATTTTCTTTGGCGATCAACTTTGGCATAACTCTTTTTGTGGAAAATTTGTCCTTTTTCCACAAACCATTTAAGCACGATAAACGCAAAGTTGACTTGATGATCTTTCCAGACATGATAGATGATTTCCATATCGATGTTCACCAACCGATGTTGAGTGTTCACTTTCGGCATTAGACAGCGAGTAATAGTATCATGAAGCAAACGGATATTTATCCCAAAATCATTGTTCTCAAAACGTCCCGAATGAACATCGAGAATGGCTTTTCTTGATAAAAAATCTCGCACCACTTTCATGGACATCATGATTTTCATCACTATACATGGAATAATCAACAACTTCACCAGGAGCCGCAAACACTCCTTTACAACAAAATCCCTCATTGGGGAGACCAAAAAGTTCCAATAGCTTTGCGGCATCAAAAGAGATAGGCTTACCACGGACAAGAGAATTAACTACGGCTAATCCATCGGAATCATAAGTAACAAAGAAATTGGCATAGAACTCTTTCACACAATCCACAAATATCGGACGGGCAAGACTAACAAACCGATTAATTCCAAGCATATCGAAAAATTCTTCGATAGCAATTCCGATAGAATTTAAGGATTCGAAATCAAAATGATGACTTGGAGTTACCTCTTCGTCAATAAGAATTTCGTTGAATATTTTGCAAGCTTGAGCATTCCGAAAAGTAGGTTCTTTGGAAGGCGAGGAAGATGGTTGAGAGGTTTCGCCTCTTCGTTTCTTGCCGGTTCTGGATGCCATTTGTATGAATTGGCCGGAAAAAGTGGAGATGTCGGTCGAATTTGGAGTTTTGGTTGGATTTGTGTTGAGTTCGTCGCAGTCATTTCTAGGGATTGAAGGTGAAATGGGAAGGGTCTGTCGAAATGGGTTTATAAGTATTAGGCTTAAAAGCTGATTACGTACGTTATACTCTTTTTGTAACGTACGTAGCGAGAAATCCTGAAGTCTCTCGACTAAAAACTACATTTTGTTACGTACGTAACATGAAAGCCTGTAACGTACGTAAGGTCCTATTACGTACGTAATGGACCGTCCTTAACGTCCGTAAGCATGACCAAATGAACAGTGTTTTCCTTTCGATGATGTCCCAATTTAAATGACCATTTAATGTAACTATGATGAATATGCAACATTTAAAAATGATCAACATGTCTCATTCCTAAATTTATGCGAATAAAATTGAAAGCCTCTTCGGGTAATGGTTTTGTACAAATATCCGCCAATTGTTCATTAGTACCAACAAATTGGAGACAAACATTCCCGTTTTGGACATGGTCACGAATAAAATGGTGACGAATTTCTATGTGTTTTGTCCTACTATACAAAATGGGTTTTTTGCTTAAATTGATGGCACTTGTATTGTCACAAAAAATAGGAGTATTTTTAAGCTCAATGCCATAATCAAGTAATTGATTTTTGATCCAAAGAACTTGTGCACATGCACTTCCCGCAACCACATATTCTGCTTCAGCTGTGGAAGTAGCGACACTAGTCTATTTCTTACTCCCCCATGAAATCAAACATGAACTCATAAAATGACAAGTTCTGGTGGTGCTTTTTCTATCAATTTTACATCCACCGAAGTCGGCATCACTATATGCAAAAAGTTGAAAATCAATGCTAAAAGGATACCACACACCTAAGCCAGCAGTATATTTTAAATACCGAAAAATCCTTTTGCATACAATGAGATGAGATTCTTTAGGATTTGCTTGAAAGCGAGCACATAAGAAAGTAGCAAACATTATATCGAGTCTAGATGCAGTTAAATAAAGTAAAGAGCCGATCATACCTCGATACTGTTTTTGGTCAACAGACTTACCTTGTTCATCTTTGTCGAGTTTAAGAGTGGAAGACATAGGTGTGGATATTTCTTTGCAATCTTCCATCTTAAATTTCTTTAGGAGCTCATTGACGTACTTGGATTGGTGAATGAATATTCCGTCATTGAGTTGCCTAATTTGGAGTCCGAGAAAGTTTTTCAACTCTCCCATCATGCTCATTTCGAACTCTCCTTTCATAATATTTGAAAATTCTTTGGACAGAGATTCGTTAGTTGCACCAAAAACAATGTCGTCCACATAAATTTGACAAATAAGCATATCATCACCTAAAATCTTAATGAATAGGGTATTATCAACATTACCTCTTTTATACCCATTTGAAATAAGAAAAGAGCTTAAATGATCATACCATGCTCTCGGATCTTGTTTTGATCCATAGAGAGCTTTATGGAGCTTGTACACATGATCCGGATGATCATAATCTTCAAAACTCGGCGGTTGCTTGGCATACACTTCCTCCTGGATGATTCCATTTAGGAACGCACTTTTTACATCCATTTGATGGAGTTTGATCTTCTTGTATGCGGCAAAGGCACAGAGAAGACGAATAGCTTCAAGACGAGCAACATGAGCAAACGTTTCTTCATAATCCAAGACTTCTTCTTGATTATAACCTTGGACGACCAACCTCGATTTATTTTTAATTGGGAGACCATCATCATCGGTTTTAATTTTATGAACCCATTTGGTGCCAATGATTGATTTGTCTACCAGTGCCGGAACTAATTCCCAAACATTATTTCTTTCGAATTGGTTTAGCTCTTCTTGCATAGCAATAGCCCAATTCTCATCATTTATGGCCTCTTCGATATTTTCTGGTTCTGTAAGAGAAATAAACGCAATATTGTTAATATAATCATTTATATTTCTCCTAGTTCGTACACCTTCATCGATTTTTCCGAGAATTTGTTCCATCGGATGGTCTTTCACATTTGCCCAATCTTTAGGAAGGTTGTAAGAATTTTCCTCCTACTTGTCCGAGCTTACATCGAGCTTCTCCAACTCCTTTGATACTTCGGATACTTCGTTAGCTGGAACCATACCTGCATCATCATCAAAAACAACCTTTCTCGGGGGTAAAACTGTATCATCGAATTTTACATGAATAGACTCTTCTATCGAGCCTCTTCAACAATTATATACAAGATATGCTTTGCTGTTAGTAGAATAACCAAGAAATATTACAATATCTGATTTTGAATCAAATTTACCCAAATTATCCTTACCATTATTATGATTAAACACTTTACAACCAAATGGATGAAAATAAGATAAATTGGGCTTTTTACCTTTAAAAATCTCATAGGGAGTCATCATTTTGTTTCTCTTGAGATGGACACGATTAATAACATAACAAGCGGTGTTAACGGCTTCGGCCCAAAAATATTTAGGAAGACCATACTCATTGAGCATTGTCCGGCTCATTTCTTCTAGAGAGCGATTCTTCCTCTCGACAACTCCATTTTGTTGAGGTGTCCGAGGTGCCGAAAAGTTGTGCCCAATAACATATTTATCGCACCAATCTTCGAAGAGATTAGAATCAAATTCTCCACCATGATCGATTCGAATGGCGATAATTGGTAATTTTTTTTCCTTCTGGGTAACCTTACACCACTTAACAAACTCGTTAAAAGCATCATCTTTATTTGCTAAGAATTTTACCCAAGTAAATCTCGAAAAATCATCGACAAGAACTAGAGTATAAAGTTTACCTGTTAGACTGGCATGTCGAGACGGACCAATTAAATCCATATGAATTAATTCAAGAATATGAGAAGGGGGGTTGAATAAAGATGGAATATTGATAGATTGTTACCACCACTAGAAGGGGGGTTGAATAGTGCGGATAAGAGTATTGAACTCTTTTTGTGCGGAAGCAAAAATATTAGAGTAAATAAAAATGCGGAAAAGAAAGAACACAAGAAATTGTTCGAGAGGTTCAGCTATTAACGAAGCCTACATCCCCTACCTAGTTTTATCGACTAGGACTTTGCTTAAAACTTAGAATGCACTTTCTAGTTTAGTGCCAACTCTTACACTTTCTTGATTTCCGGGCTCAAGAACAACCTCACTAAAACTCTCTTATTTTTCCGGGTACAAGATAACCTTTACTAAAACAAATACGAGTAGGAACTCGACTTTACACGATATATCGCTCTTTGATACAAGAATAAAGATTGGAAATAATAGAGCAAATCTTCTCGTATCACAATATAGAATAAGTATAACTCTCAAATTACTTGCTTGGAATTGCTTGAGTATGCTTGTAAGCTTGGATCACTTGTGTGTTTTTCCATCTCCTTGATGTGAGCTATTTATAGCCTTGTTGAGCTGATTTTCCTGTTGGAGCAGTTTCACTGCTTACGTATGTTAGGCACTCTGAATTACGTACGTTATTATTGCTACGTACGTTATATGGTTTGAGTAGCGGACGTAACGAATAGGGAGAAATGGTCTAGAGAGATCTGATAAAATGCGTTATGTACGTTACGCAATGTATGCTTACGTACGTTATCTTTCAGTCAGAGATCCATTGAGTGTGATGACTTGTTGTAACGGCTAATGACTTTTGCAACGGTCAGAATATTTCAACCATTACGTACGTTAGATTGAACGGGTTACGTACGTTACCTGTACAGAAAATCTTATAAAAACTATGAATGTTACGTACGCTATGTTGAGTGAGTTACGTATGTTACCTGTACAGAAAATCTTTACAAAAACTATGAATGTTACGTACGTTATAAAGGTTTGGTTTACGTACGTTAGCTGAAGGAGAAAATCTGTTTAAGTAAATTTTGGTTAATAACACATCATCAAAATGTATAAAATGATCTAAAATATATTGTTCCAACAATATCTATATTCCAGTATTCATGATCGCAAGGTGTAGAAATTAATACCTATACTACATGAAACTGTATGATATTAACGTATGCAAGTTGGTAGAGCTAACATATAATTCAGCACAACTACCATATGTAAGACGTTACCCTTACGTACGTAAGGTGATTTGGATCAGACAAGTGTGGTCGGCATTGTTGGGATTCTGGATACAAAACGAGTACACACCGGAATAAGAAAACTCAATATAAAGAATCCCAAACAGGATCGATCGAGTAACGTATATATGAAAAATAAATTGATGAAGATAAAAGGATCAAAGTCCCATAACTTTGAAGCCTTTGATAATATCTTCATAATTTTTATGATGATCATGAACCCGAACACGAGCACGAAATCCCTTCGTCGCAAACACCGAAAGCACGATGTCTCTACTTCACACGCATCGGAACTTGACCAGAAAAATCAACGAGACTCCGTTCTTTAAGAACATGGCTAGGCAAACTCACAGGAATTTCTCTCTCTTATTTTTCTTGCTTTTCTTCCACCTCAAAGATGAAGAAGACAAAAAAATTTTCTCTCCCTCTTCTCTTTTGCTCTCGGCCGAACTACATTAAGTGTAGGTGGAGTGGTTTTTGATTTCGTTGTTATATAATGTGAATGATATGATCCCATCATATAATATCACCTTGGCATCATGTGTTGACATATCATGGTGGGATCTGACATCACAAAACAACAACAAAAAGGAAACCACCAAGGAAGAGAGGGGGCGGCCCATATGGAAATTTCTAGGAAACGAGCCCAATCATTCGGCTCGTGTACCGGACATTCGTAAAACGACTCCATTAAATACACTCCGTTTTATCTTCAATGTATTTATACTTAATTAATTAATCCAATTAATTAATTATATCAAATACAAAATATATTTCTCTAAGAAATATAATTTATGAATTAAATTAATTACCCAGTAACTTAATTTCAATTCAGAAGGTCGCTATTTGATTTATCCAATAAATCATAATTAGATATTAAATATCTAATATTAATAAAGAGATAATAAATTCATATTTATCCATCAACGATCCTGATGCGCGACTCTGTAGGTCCGTATCAGCCGGCATTGGGAGGAACCAATGAGTGCAGGCAGCACTTAGCCAGCCTACCGAGCCGCACTGTAAACCCCGACTGAGAACGAATGAGGGATCATTCCAGAACTATTATGTCGTGAATACCATATACATATAGACCCTTCATCAGATGTCCCGGTCAAGTCTTCGGGTCACGGTAAAGTCAAACCCTACTATTGACTAGACACTATACATTTGTTAATGTAAATCAAGACCGACTTATTACTAATGTATCCAATACGACTAGATAAGAATACTTTGGCTAAATACTTATGATCTTATTTGCCATTAACCGTATAGGACATTCGCCTGCTCACTAACAGGAGATAGAATCCTTTCTTGGCGTACAGTAAATACGGCTACCTGCATGTGTAGTCCGCACTTCGAGGTTGAGCCAGCGATTAAGCAAATGAGTATAACTAATCTAATGACAAACTAAATGTCACAAGCACATCTCTTTCTGAACCCTCAAGTCAAAGGTCCACGTATAATATCAGAACCTTTTGATTCGTCATCGACTCTCCAAGAGTGAATACCTTGTGATTGAATCAAGTATGAGTCGTGTTCGAGTACACTGCTCCCACCAATATACTTATAACTATGCTATCAAGACATTCACATGTCCTAGCATCAGTTATACAAGTCTTACTAAAAAATTTAATGCCCAATTAAGTTTATCGACTTGCGAACGGTTTATGTAAATAAGCTTTAAACACTTGCAGGACATTTTCTCTTATCCGATAACGAGAGTGGAATGTTCGGTCTTATTTATATGGACTTCACTTCAATGTTTACCAAATCAAGAATGCATTTGAAATACAATAAACAATGAATGAATTATATTTGCCTTTTATTAATTATTCCATAATGACAAGTACAATGCCCCTTCTCTCTCATCCCCTGAGTGGCATTCGAGGGCATATTCCTAACAATCTCCCACTTGCACTCAATGCCATACATCATGGTATCCAATACCCATGTTCTCAGATGTCTTTCCAATACGGCCTGAGATAACGGCTTAGTCAGTGGGTCGGAGACATTGTCTTCTGAGTCTACTCTTTGCAATGAAATATATCATTTTTTAACCATCTCTCGAACGATGTGGTACTTTCTTTCTATATGCTTGGTGTTGTGGTGAGCCATTGGCTCCTTGGCTTGGGTGACAGCTCCATCATTATCACGGAATAGTGATATAGGCAACTCCGCATCAGGCACCACTTGAAGTTCTTGCACAAACTTCTGCATCCAAAATGCTTCCTTGCTAGCCTCTGAGGCAACTTGGTACTCTGCTTAGAAGGTGGAATCTGCAGTATCGCTTTGCTTGGACCTTATCCAAGTGCTCCTCCATTGAGAGTAAACAAATACCCAGATATCAACTTAGAGTCATCCTTGTCTCCTTGAAAATCAGAATCGGTGAATCCAACCACCTTCAGTTATCCACCACCGTAAGTAAGAACCATATTTGTAGTTCTTCTTAAGTACTTAAGAATGTTCTTAATGACAGTCCAGTGTTCCCTTCCCGGGTTTGCTTGAAAACAACTTACCACACTTACAGCGTAGGCTAAGTCCGGTCTCGTGCACAACATAGCGTAGGCTACCCACTGCCGAGGCATAGGGTACCTTACTCATCTCTCTTTTGCCTTCCTCACTTTGAGAACACATTTTCTTGGTGAGATGAATTCCATGTCGCATGGGAAGGAACCCTATTTTAGAATTATCCATCTTGAATCTTCTCAGTATTTTATCTATATAGAGGGCTTAGGAAAGTCCTATCATTCTTCGCGGTCTATCTTTGTAAAGACGGATCCATAGAATATAAGAAGATTCTCCCAAGTCTTTCATGGAGAACGTTTTAGAAAGCTAAGCTTTCACAATGCTGAGCATTACTACGTTATTTCCCATAAGTAGAATGTCATCTACATACAGTACTAAGAATGCAATGTTTCTCCCACTGACCTTTTTGTAAACACATGGATCCTGTTCGTTTTGCACGAAATCAAAGTCCTTGACTGCTTCGTCAAATCGAAGGTTCCAACTCCAAGAAGCTTGCTTCAGCCCATGAATGGCTCGTTGCAGCTTACACACCTAATGAATATTAGTTTTGGACATAAAAACCTTAGGTTGTTCCATGTAGATTTCCTCCTCGAGGTATCCATTTAGAAAAGACATTTTAACATTCATTTTCCATATTTCATAATCGTAATGGGCAGCAATGGCAAGCATCATGCGAATCGACTTGATCATAGCTACGGGTGAGAAGGTATCATGATAATCGATCCCTTCCCTTTGGGTATAACCCTTTGCCACAAGCCTGGCCTTATAGGCGTGAAGCTTGCTATCCCCACCAGTCTTTCTCTTATAGATCCATTTACTTCCAATAGGCTTCATGCTAGTTGGTAGATCTACTAGAGTCCAGACCTAATTGGCATGCATCGAGTCTATCTCAGCTTCCATAGCTTGTTGCCATTTATCAGAGTCCACATCCACTATCGCTTAGTCATAGGTGACAGGGTCGTCCTCACGGCTATCAGGTACGTCGTGGATACCTAGTTCCTCGACATGTGTATAGCCATACCTCTCAGGTAAGTGAGACACCCTATCAGACCTTCGAAGTGGAGGTTGTGTTACAATAGGTTCGGTTCGTGATTCCTGATCAGATGTCTCCTCAGGACTTTCATTGTGCTCTTCCAAAGAGACATTTCTACCCGAGCCACCTTCCTGAATGAATTCATCCTCAAGGAAGTGCGCTTGTAAAGCCACAACGACCCTATGGTCTTCTGGCATGCAGAATAGATAACCGAATGAAATATCCCTTGACGGACCTCGCTTCCAGTTTGTCTACCTTAGCCTTCTTGACATAGGCTCGACATACCCAAATCCTTATATGATTAAGACTTGGTTTCTTACCCTTCCACATCTCATGCAAAGTGATAGAAACGGATTTGGAAGGACATCTATTAATGATATAGGAAGCGATAAGTAAGGCATTGTCATGCCCCCAATATCGGGAAGGACGAGGGCGCGACACACGGGTCGATCAATCAAATAAAGAGTAGCAATAAATAGCGGAAGCTAAATATCGATTAGATAAAATTTTCAATCAATGATCTTAACCCGATGTTCTAAGATTTGTTGTAACAAAAGTTGATAATCAAATTGCAGTGATCATAAGTTTGCAGCGGAAAAATAACAGACGATTCAAAGTATGAGGTATAGTACATTATTACAAGTCGGAATAAAGACATAAATTCTAAGTCCAGGCGGCGGTCTTCTAATAGTCCCTTCCACAAATCCTTCCTCGTCTTCTGCTGGTTGCTCATTCTCTAGTATAAAAGGGAAAACGGTGGGGTGAGAAAAAAGGTCTCAGTGAGTGGGTGAACGTGTGCTAGTGTGGCCTTCTTTCCTTTGAAAATTTTAAGTGATGCATGACTTTGTTAAGTTATAAGAAAACTGAAAAAGGTTTCAAAGATTTTCTGCGATTTATCGAAAGATAATAGTTTAGTAGCGAAATAATATATTCTTGTCCCTGTGGACAATTGTCAAGTCAATCAATCAGTCAATCAGTCATAGAGTCAATCAGTCAATCTAGATTTGAATCCTGCCGATGTAGACTTTGAATTCTATGCTCTCCTAGCAGTATAGGCCGTCGCCCCAAGATTTGGATTGTCGCCCCAGTAGCTGAACCTTCACTCTCACACTTAGCATGTGCTTCCTTATCTCTTATCTGGGCTCGGTATGTCCTTAGCTGTGGATCAATACCCGGATCACACCATAATCGCGATTATACCCCAAGTTCTACGACCCAGGTACCTCAGAACACTCCATTCCTCGGTTATGGGAATAGGCAACGGTAGCCTTGTTCATGAACCGCAGCAGCGCTGCTCGATCCATGACACGGTCTAACCGTCCCGACTCGATTTGGGACTCTAGAGGTGGATCCTACAGTTCAAGAGGTGGCCCCTGTATTTTAGGTCGGCACTCTGTTTCGTATGGGTTCAAGAGGTGGCCCCCATCCGTCGACGTGGCACTTTGTCCCGATAGAGTTAGAGGGCGGACCCGTCCATGGCACTTTGTTTGTATAGCACTTAGTTCCCGGACAGTCACAATTGTCAGTTAGTTGCATAGCACGAGTAACACTTAAACATTCGATCAGTGAGATTAATTGTGTGTTTTGATTAAGTATGGAATATGGTTACTTATATTTGTGGCACGGTAGTACGGGATAGGACTTGTATATTAATTTGAAAATATTCTCAATAATTCATCAAAGGCTTTAAAGAGTTTAAGTTAGATGTATTGTATTGGTAGGTTCGATGAAAAGAAGTCGAGAATTTTTCGGAAATTGGTCGAAACGACGTTTATACCCTTAGGTTGAGCCTAAGCATTTTGGAGATATGAAATAAACTCGGATGGTCGTGAAAATTTATAAGAAGGTCAAAGATACTATTCCAATTTCAGATTTAAGAAGAGATTCGGAATTTCCAGTTTTGGGACTGAAATTTCCAGAAATTACGAAATTGCCTCAAAACTTAACAAAATTGCTCTGAGGCCTTTAGAGCTACGAATTTAGCTCGGAATTTAACAAAATTTTACAAGATGGCTCGTAATGAACCTGGAATCTCATATTTGTGAAAAAATCCAACAAATTCGGACTTGGTCTAGAATTTTTGATTTCTTTCATTTTGACCCCGGAATTGTTTGAAAATTACATTATTGACTAATGAGCTTAGATAATGAACTCCGATTTTTTCAAAACTTTACGGACAGCTTATATAATTTAAAATAGATGTTATTCAGGCCAGAACAGTTTATTCTGGGAATTTTCAGATTAGTCCATAATTTTCCATTAATTACAATTTATGCCCTCAAATTCCGTTTACTTATTTTTAAGTCCCGTCTTGCCACAAATAAGTTATACAAACACCATAACATAATCATATAATACAAAATTCCAGATTTTTGGTAGAGTTTTATCAAGATTCCGAATAGGATATACAACATTCAACTTTTTACATAATCAAAATCCGACTACCAAATCGGTTATAACTTAAAACCAAAAGAAATATAATGCATATTGATATATCCATATACATACTTCTCAAGACATACATTTACACAAACTTTTAGATTCACGCATGCATCATAATATTTCATGAGTTTTGAATTAAAACTTAAGGAAAACAATAGATACATTTCTAAGTATATATATATATATAAATAATAGCATATATTTTATAATGAACATCTTAACACGTTTCTCAATAAATCTTGAAGATTTTAGATTTTTACATGCATCACAAAATAAAGAAACAAATTATTTACTTTAGGAGTTTTGAAAGGATTTTCACCCACCTCGATTTTTCATTGCTACGGTTGGTTCTAAGTCTTGTAAGTTGGAAGATGACCTTCCTTTCACTTCTATGATGATTTGTCCATGACCAAAATTACACCATGTAGGTGTATTTTATTTGCATGATGAGATTTTGTAATATCCGGATTAATTACCGAGTATTTCACCTGTATTTGAACTCTGTATTAGTTGGAATTGTGATATCAATAAGTGGAATATGGTATTTACCGTATTTGTATTTTCGTGCATGAGTATGGCAGCATATTACTTGTCCCATACAAATACTCAATAATACAAATTATTGAGTATGGCTGCATATTATAAGTAAAGTAATCAATTATGGAGTTGGGTGGAGGCCAGCGCATGGTCCTGGACAGTGTTTTTTATTATTAAGCCTGGACAGCTTTGGAATCTAGCGTAGGAATTATTGAGCACAGGGGCCCAGAAACATTTTATAAAGGACAGCACCTCATTTCATTTGGTTTTCATCTTCCTTCACCTGTTCTTAATTTCCTGGAAGTCCAGGGGTTTTCCTAACTCAAACACATTTAGACCACCCCCTTTTGTGAACTTTGAAGATTGGGTGTCACTGGTGATTGATCATTGAAGTGGAGAAACATCTTGATCTGGCAAGCAAGCAACCGGAGTTGGATTCTACTTATTGCCTCGGTGTTTTCTTCATCTTAAGGTATGTTAATACTAATTCCTACTTGGATTCGTGTTATCAAGGATATGATAGAAGTATGCTGTCAAGATATGGAGTTCCACTGATAGAATCATCCAAGCATCATCATGTTTTAGAAATTGGGATGTTTATACTTATGAATAAATCATCAGAGGTTATATCCTTCCATATAAGTTGGATTTGTTAGATGTTTTCTGGATAAAATGATGATATTGGAATCTAACACATCAATCTTGGATCACCCAACTTCACCTGAGAATTTCGTATGTTCAGTTTTCTACCCAATACCCTACTGTCATCAACTAGGCGAGTCAAGTCGGCTGATCGGCGAGGTTGACTTCTGACTCGGCTGATCAGCGAGGATGACTCGGCTGATCAGCTAGGTTGACTCGGCTGATCAGAGAGGTTAACTAGGCTGATCAGCTAGGTTGACTAGGCTGATCAGCGAGGTTGACTTTTGACGTCTGATCGGCGAGGTGACTTTTGGGTCATAACTTCTTCATACGAACTCGGATTCGGATGAATTTTATTTTAAAACGATCGTCTCGAGGTTGACTTTTGACTCGGCTGATCAGAGAGGTTGACTAGGCTGATCAGCTAGGTTGACTAGGCTGATCAGCGAGGTTGACTTTTGACGCCTACCGATCGAGGTGACTTTTGGGTCATAACTTCTTCATACGAACTCGGATTCGGATGAATTTTATTTTAAAACAATCGTCTCGAGGTTGACTTTTGACTCGGCTGATCGGAGAGGTTGACTAGGCTGATCAGCTAGGTTGACTAGGCCGATCGAGGTTGACTTTTGACGTCACCGATCAAGAGGTGACTTTGGGTCATAACTTCTTCATACGAACTCGGATTCGGATGAATTTTATTTTAAAACAATCGTCTCGAGGTTGACTTTTGACTCGGCTGATCGTGAGAGGTTGACTAGGCTGATCACCTAGGTTGACTAGCCGATCAATGAGGTTGACTTTGACGTCTACCGATCGAGGTGACTTTCGGGTCATAACTTCTTCATACGAACTCGGATTTGGATGAATTTTTTTAAAATGATCGTCTCGACGGACTCGGCTGATCGAGAGGTTGACTTTTGACTCGGCCGATCGCCGAGGTTGACTTTGACTCCTACCGATCGATGTTGACTTTTGACTACCGATCAATGAGGTGACTTTTGACTGACCGATTAGGTTACATTTTATGAACTTCCACCGTGATTTGGATTATTAAATGTTAGTACGACTATAAATGAAATCTATATTACTTATTTTGTTAAGGTTCAAGCTTAGCAACGTGATTGATTGAAGGGGCGACCTTCGAGTGTTTCGTTTTCGTGGAAGTTTTGTTCTTGTCTTCGAATCGAGGCAAGTACCTTATTTGTTTTATGTATTGATGTTGTACATATTGTCGTGCGTGTATGTCGTTGTTGTATGTCCACCTCGTGTTGGTCCGACGGGATCAGCGGTCGATCTATGCTATCGTGCGCAGGATCATCGGACGGGTTTTACCACCACTGGTAGGTCTGACGGGATCATCGTGGGTTCTAGGCGATGAACGCTGGATCGTCGGAATTACCATGTGTTTGTTATGATATCATGTTGTGATTATCAGATGTGTATGTTACTTATTGAGTTCTCGTAGGAGAAGACTCGTTGGTGTTTTTGTCAATTACGTATTATTATTTTACGTGAGATGTTGAATAATATGTTGTGGTACTTGTACTAGCATCGTTGTGCTAACCCCTTCGGGGTGAACATTTTGTTTATGTTCGGGATCCAGAGAGCGGGAAACAACCACCGGAGCCGCATGACGATGGGGGTGCAGAGTGATGTTCTAGCCGGTTTACTTGTCGTTGTTTGTTAGTTATTTCAATAAGTACTGAGTACGTAGTCGCTTTTGATAAATTTGAATTTGGTGATGTATTAATAATTTATGTTGAACATTTGTATTTTCGATTTGGTCGAATTGTATCTTAATTCCGTTATTTCCATTCGTTAGTACCTTTTATGCTTATTCAATTCTTGACCTTGTAAATCCTTATGTAAAGGATTTACGGTATTTAATATTCCCGAATATATTGGGGTGTTACGTAATATGGTATCGGAGACTAAGATTATGGATATCTTGGCCGTTGGGTTAAAGTAGGGTCGTTTATGTCTTTTGAGGTAACCGCCGGGAATAACATCATCAGATCGCCTACGTCGTCGTGCGGACGGTGGTTGTAAGTTCCTAAACTCTATCTCATCCTTTGCAAGTTACATTTCCTTATACTTGAGCATTTGAACGATATTGTTTCCTGTATATTGAGTAATTATGCTTACAGTATGTTGAGAGGCGGACGTGGACGTGGTCGCGGTCGCGGACGCAGACGAAGGAATGCTGAAAGAGAAGCGTCGCCTTCTAATCAGGCCAGTCATAGCTCCGGCGAGCCACAAAGATCTATCAATAACGAACCAGAACCTGCTGTACCAGAAATCCTTCGTCAGGTGGTGAACCAGATGACTCAGTTCGCCCAGGTCGTGGACCGAATGCAAGTGGCGGTGGGACTACAGCAGGGAGAGGGACAGCAAGGAATCCCGGACATGGGAAATCGAGGTGACCGGTGGCTGCAGGAGGTGGCAAAGATGCATCCACCCAAATTCGACGGTATTTCTGAGACTCCCACCTGGGATCATTGGTTAAAGGAGCTGGAGAAAATCTTTGCCGGAATTAACTGCCCTGACGACCGGAGAGCCTCTATCGCTCAATATTTTCTGATAGGGGAAGCGTCCGAATGGTGGGAAGCCATCCGGCCTATAGACCATGATGCTGATTGGACAGAGTTTAAATTGATGATGGAAGCTCGATCGCCTCGTCTGTGAAGGAAGCTAAGGTTCGGGAGTTTTTCTCCGCTCGGCCTTCGATGTGCGGATCTCGTGCAATTAAGACGTTTAACCAAAGAATGGCATTTGTTCGACATCCGGTCGTAATGTATGCGTAAATGATGATCCATTTTGATATGAGGATGAAACCGTAAATCCGTGAGGTACATGTCCGGTTTTTAATGTACCACACTCCGCCAATACCAGGATAAGGCATTGGCGTATGAGATCAAGGAAGCAGCTATGGAGAAATTTACGGAATCCAAGAAGCAGAAAGTCTCTGGTACTTTTACAGAGCACAAGAACAGCGGGCCCCGCAAGGCCCAGTCATCTTTTCATTCTTTAAAGAAACCTCCGCACCCAGTTAGGAGCGGAAAGAACTTGAGCAACATCAACTATGACAGATGTTATCAGAAATGCTTTAACTGTGCCCAGACGGGGCACTATCGACGGAATTGCCCCCTACCTGCCGTGACTTGTTTTGATTGTGGTCGAGAGGGACATCGTGCGGTGTTCTGTGAAGAGGCCGCAAAGTCTTTTAGAGCCCGTACACCACAAATACCCGTAAGGAAGCCAGATCCAACAAACGCAGAAAGTGTTCGGATGCCTCGCATTTTGGCCGCGGGCGAGGCAGAGGACAGTGGGACGGAAAGGGTACATCGAGTGCCGGATCTATTCCCCACGTTTGTACGAGATGAGGAGGACAGACGATCGAGATGCTTTGTCGCATCGTGCACTGTCCCATCCTTTCCCACCGGGCTAGCGTTTTATTCGATACAGAGCTACACATTCTTTTATATCCTTGTCTTGTGTAAATCGTTTGAATGTTTCTGGTTTTCATAATTGTGAACCTTATGTTGTTGGTTTACCGAGTGGAGAGAGGATTGTTGGAAACTTAGAAACTAGAGATTTCCCGTATCATTTGGAGGCAGAGAGTGGCTCTCAAATCCGATTGTAATAGAAATGCAAGGGGACGATCGATACTCGGAGACGATTGGCTTAATCGATATGGAGCTATTGTAAACTACCGAAGAAGGAATATCTCGCTGATCGCTGACGATGGTTCCAAATACTGTTTGAGGGATGGAAACCGAAGCTCAGAAAGTTGATCAAAGCGATGAAAGTCACAAATTGTTGAAACAGTATGCACTGGATAATCGTGTTATGCAATGAAGAAAGAAGACGAAATTGTGGAACTTTCATCCATTCTGTTGTGAACGAATTTCCGGATGTATTTCCTGACGAGTTACCTGGACTACCTCCACGAAGGGATGTAGAATTTACCATTGACCGGAACCCGAAGCTACACCAATTTCTAAGGCGCCATATCGTATGGCACCTACCGAGATGTATGAACTGAAAAAGCAATCGAGGAGTTCTTGGACAAAGGCTATATTCAGCAAGCTGCCGCCGGGAGCGCCGGTTCTTTTTGTCCGAAAGAAGGATGGATCACTTCGATCGTGTATCGACTATCGAGAGCCGAACAAGATGACGATTAAGAACAAATATCCGTTGCCACGGATTGATGATTTATTTGACCGATTGCAAGGAGCAACAAGATTCTCTAAAATTGATCTAAGATCGGGATATCATCGCCTAAGGATTAAAGAATCGATGTTTCAAATCAGCGTTTAGAACTCGCTACGGACACTATGAGTTTGTAGTGATGCCGTTTAGTCTCACTAATGCACTCTTTGTATTCATGCGGTTGATGAACCGAGTGTTCATCGAATATTTGGATAAATTTGTGGTCGTGTTCATTGATGACATTCTAGTGTATTCTAAGAACCCTAAGAGCATGCACAAAGATTTGCGGATTGTATTAGAACTTTTGAGAAGCGAGCAACTGTACGCCAAACTCTCTAAGTGTGAATTCTGGCTAAAGGAAGTAATGTTCCTCGGTCATGTGGTATCAGCTAAAGGAGTCCGAGTAGATCCTCAGAAGATTGAAGCGGTTTTGGATTGGAAGCCTCCTAAGAACGTGAAAGAAGTCCGAAGTTTCTTAGGACTTGCTGGGTATTATCGTCGGTTCGTGGAAGGATTTTCCAAAATTTCCCGTCCACTTACTCGACTCCTGCAGAAAACTCAAAAGTTTGAGTGGAATGAGTTGTGTCAGGTTAGCTTTGATGAATTGAAGAAGAGATTGACGACGGCACCAATTCTTTCACTTCCACAGGGAACAGGAGGATTTATAGTTTACGGTGATGCTTGAATCAAGGACTCGGATGCGTATTAATGCGTAATGACAAGGTGATCGCTTACGCATCGCGACAAATTGAAACCTTATGAAGTTAATTACCCAACACATGATTTGGAGCTAGCGGCGTAGTTTTTGCCTTGAAGATCCGGAGGCATTATCTCAGACGGACTCACCGTCGATCTTTACGGATCACAAGAGTCTCAAATACATCTTCATGAAAGAGTTGAACATGCGGCAAAGGAGATGGTTAGAGCTGATTAAGGACTACGACTTGGAGATTTTGTATCATCCAGCAAAGCGAATGTAGTGGCCGACGCCCTCCGCAAGCCTGTTTCTATTCGGATCCGGAGACTCGACCTCCCAACTTAGCCTTCAACGAGAGATTATTCGAGAAGGAATTGAAGTATGGTTACAAAGAGTCCAAGGACAACTGCATGATGGAAATAACTTCATCATTAACCGAAGAAATCAAATCTAGACAGCGGATGATCTTCTCGATGATTCGGTTACGTGATGAAGTAATCAAGGGAAGGCCCCGGATTCGTAATCCAAGATGATGGAGTTTTGAGATTTGTAACCGACTCGTACCCGATGTCGATGTTCTCAAATGCATAATTATGAAGGAAGCTCATAGTTCGCCCTATTCTATCCACCCGGCACCAAGAAATGTATAAGGACTTGAAACAGAATTTCTGGTGGGGCAACATGAAGAAAGATGTAACGGACTACGTTTCGAAATGCTTGACTTGTCAGCAGGTTAAAATCGAGCATCAACGACCTGCCGGAATGTTGAAACCACTCCCAATTCCTGAATGGAAGTGGGAGGACATATCGATGGACTTTATCACTAGTATGCCGAGAACCAAGACAGGAATGAACATGATTTGGGTGATAGTTGATCGTTTAACCAAATCAGCTCATTTTCTAAGCATTAAGGACACGTGGGGACCAGAAAGGTTGGCACGAGTATTTATTTCAGAGGTAGTTCGATTGCATGGAACGCCGAAAACCATTGTTTCTGATCGAGACGGCCGTTTTGTGTCTCATTTTTGGAAAGCAGTTCATAAGGCCTTGGGGACAGAATTGAACTTCAGTACAGCTTATCACCCGCAGACTGACGGACAATCCGAGAGGACCATTCAAACGGTGGAAGACATGTTAAGGGCTTGTGCCTTAGATTGGTCAAACGATTGGGAAATTCATCTACCGTTGATTGAATTTACCTACAACAATAGTTGGCATGCTTCCATTAAGATGGCACCGTTTGAGGCATTATACGGGAGGAGATGTAGATCGCCCTTATGTTGGGACGATTCATCAGACTTAATCGGGACAGAACCAGAGTTGATCGTATGCACTCGAGAGAAGATAGCCTTGATTCGTGAAAGGTCACACGCCCGCAGTCGCGTAAATCTTACGCAGACATACGTCGTCGCCCTTTGGAGTTCAATACCTGGAGACCACGTACTTTTAAAGGTTACTCCTACTGGGAATTTTCCGTTTTGGAAGAAGGGGAAAACCGAGTCCGAGATATATCGGACCGCTCAAATCCTTGAGAGAGTTGGAGAGTTGGCATCTGATTGGCATTACCGCCGTCATTGAGCCATGTTCATAACGTGTTCCACGTATCCCAATTACGGAAGTATATACCAGATCCTAGTCATGTCATTGATTTCGCGAGATCAAGTCGCTCAAGATGGCACGTTTGAAGAGAAACCGATCGGGATACTCGAGAGTCGAGTTAAGCGGTTGAGAAACAAACCGATCGCATTGGTCAAGGTTCGGTGGTCGCGCCACGAGTGGAAGAAGCCACTTGGGAAACAGAAGAAAGTATGAAGTCCATATATCCAGGATTATTTTCGTCTTGAGTTTCGGGACGAAACTCCTTTTTAGTAGGAGAGTATGTAATATCCGGATTAATTACCGAGTATTTCACCTGTATTTGAACTCTGTATTAGTTGGAATTGTGATATCAATAAGTGGAATATGGTATTTACCGTATTTGTATTTTCGTGCATGAGTATGGCAGCATATTACTTGTCCCATACAAATACTCAATAATACAAATTATTGAGTATGGCTGCATATTATAAGTAAAGTAATCAATTATGGAGTTGGGTGGAGGCCAGCGCATGGTCCTGGACAGTGTTTTTTATTATTAAGCCTGGACAGCTTTGGAATCTAGCGTAGGAATTATTGAGCACAGGGGCCCAGAAACATTTTATAAAGGACAGCACCTCATTTCATTTGGTTTTCATCTTCCTTCACCTGTTCTTAATTTCTGAAGTCCAGGGGTTTTCCCTAACTCAAACACATTTAGACCACCCCCTTTTGTGAACTTTGAAGATTGGGTGTCACCGGTGATTGATCATTGAAGTGGAGAAACATCTTGATCCGCAAGCAAGCAACCGAGTTGGATTCTACTTATTGCCTCGGTGTTTTCTTCATCTTAAGGTATGTTAATACTAATTCCTACTTGGATTCGTGTTATCAAGGATATGATAGAAGTATGCTGTCAAGATATGGAGTTCCACTGATAGAATCATCCAAGCATCATCATGTTTTAGAAATTGGGATGTTTATACTTATGAATAAATCATCAGAGGTTATATCCTTCCATATAAGTTGGATTTGTTAGATGTTTTCTGGATAAAATGATGATATTGGAATCTAACACATCAATCTTGGATCACCCAACTTCACCTGAGAATTTCGTATGTTCAGTTTTCTACCCAATACCCTACTGTCATCAACTAGGCGAGTCAAGTCGGCTGATCGGCGAGGTTGACTTCTGACTCGGTTGATCAGCGAGGATGACTCGGCTGATCAGCTAGGTTGACTCGGCTGATCAGAGAGGTTAACTAGGCTGATCAGCTAGGTTGACTAGGCTGATCAGCGAGGTTGACTTTTGACGCTACCGATCGGCGAGGTGACTTTAGGGTCATAACTTCTTCATACGAACTCGGATTCGGATGAATTTTATTTTAAAAGGATCGTATGGAGTTTGACTTTTGACTTGGTCGATCATATTGGTTGACTAGGCTGATCAGATATGTTGTGTAGGCCGATCGAGGTTGACTTTTGACGTACCGATCGGCGAGGTGACTTTTGGGTCATAACTTCTTCATACGAACTCGGATTCGGATGAATTTTATTTTAAAACAATCGTCTCGAGGTTGACTTTTGACTCGGCTGATCAGAGAGGTTGACTAGGCTGATCAGCTAGGTTGACTAGGCCGATCCGAGGTTGACTTTTGACGTCTACCGATCGAGGTGACTTTGGGTCATAACTTCTTCATACGAACTCGGATTCGGATGAATTTTATTTTAAAACAATCGTCTCGAGGTTGACTTTTGACTCGGCTGATCGAGAGGTTGACTAGGCTGATCAGCTAGGTTGACTAGGCCGATCGAGGTTGACTTTTGACGTCTACCGATCCGAGGTGACTTTGGGTCATAACTTCTTCATACGAACTCGGATTTGGATGAATTTTTTAAAATGATCGTCTCGACGGGACTCGGCTGATCAGAGGTTGACTTTTGACTCGGCCGATCAATGAGGTTGACTTTTGACTCTACCGATCAGCGATGTTGACTTTTGACTTACCGATCAATGAGGTGACTTTTGACTCGACCGATTAGGTTACATTTTATGAACTTCCGACCGTGATTTGGATTAATAAAGTTTAGTAAGACTATAAATGAAATCTATATAACTTATTTTGTTAAGGTTCAAGCTTAGCAACGTGATTGATTGAAGGGCGACCTTCGAGTGTTTCGTTTCGTGGAAGTTTTGTTCTTGTCTTGAATCGAGGCAAGTACCTTATTTGTTTTATGTATTGATGTTGTACATATTGTCGTGCGTGTATGTCGTTGTTGTATGTCCACCTCGTGTTGGTCCGACGGGATCATCGGGGATCTATGCTAGCGTCATACCGGATCATCGGACGGGTTTTCCACCACGGGTTGGTCCGACGGGATCATCGTGGGTTCTAGCAAAGCGAACGCCGGATCGTCGGAATTACCATGTGTTTGTTATGATATCATGTTGTGATTATCAGATGTGTATGTTACTTATTGAGTTCTCGTAGGAGAAGACTCGTTGGTGTTTTTGTCAATTACGTATTATTATTTTACGTGAGATGTTGAATAATATGTTGTGGTACTTGTACTAGCATCGTTGTGCTAACCCCTTCGGGGGTGAACATTTTGTTTATGTTCAGGATCCAGGAGAGCGGGGAAACAACCACTGGAGCTGCATGACGATGGGGGTGCAGAGTGATGTTCTAGCCGGGTTTACTTGTCTGTTGTTTGTTAGTTATTTCAATAAGTACTCGAGTACGTAGTCGTTTTTGATAAATTTGAATTTGGTGATGTATTAATAATTTCTGTTGAACATTTGTATTTTCAGTATTTGGTCAGAACTGTTGTATCTTAATTCCGTTATTTCCATTCGTTAGTACCTTTTTATGCTTATTCAATTCTTCAGCCTTGTAAATCCTTATGTAAAGGATTTACGGCGCTGTAATATTCCCGAATATATTGGGGGTGTTACAGATTTAAGTTAGTATATGAAGATTATAACTATAAATTATAGAAGGAGATGTAGGGAGTTGGGTTACCTATTCTTACTGGAATTCTTCTTCTTCCTCCTCCTTCAAAATTTTCGGCCCTCTCTCTCAAATCTCCCTCTAGTGCAGATTATTTTTCTTGTATTGAAAATGTAAAGGGTGGCTAGTGTTAAGTGTAGGTATTTAAGGTATGTTATTAGGGCTTCGGAAGTGTGGTTGCATGGAAGATAAGAGACATGTGTCTTGGTTGAGGGTGAAGGCTCTAGACACCACATTACTCTTCCTCTTTTTCTTCCCTTGGCCGCCCATCACCTTTAATTTCAGATTTTATATTTTTTTTTGTTATTTTAAGTGTATAGATTATTATTATTGTAGTGGGTTGGGTTAGTTAGTTAGTTGGGCTTTAAATTGTAAATTCAAGTCTTAGGAATTTTATTGAGTTGGGTTAGAGTCCATTAATGAGTATATATATATATATATATATAATTAGGTATTAGCACATTGTCCATTAGGCGAATCAATATTCTACTTTAATTTTATTATTTGGTTTATAAATATAATTTACGAAATTAATGAGTAGAATAACATAAAATTAGACGTAGATTATATCGTGTCATAAAACCAATATTATTAAAGTTCATCATGATTTAGTACGTTGAACATGTGATGTAATATCCTAGAATTTCACTATGAATTTTTCGCAGTATTTTATCTGAGTTGTACTGTACAGAGTGGGACCGATACAGTATGGATAAATAATTTTGGGAACTGTGACAGTCGTGTCAATATATCTATCGAGATTATATCTAATTCTAGGTTATTACATGCTCGATGTGTTTTTCGATGTCGGATATACTGTATGAGTATCTGCATAATTATCATACTTGGCCGACAAATGCAGTTGAAGGTATTGTGCATCAGATGTACCATATGAGAATATTTTTGGGTTGAGTATATGTGTATTCAGTATGCCGTATGGTTGTATTATGTATGTCGAGACGTCGGACATGAATAGTTGGATTTTGACCAAGTATATAAGGCCATTACGTACGTTAGCGTTAAGGACTTACGTACGCTAAATTATACGCTTTACGTATGTTATGCACAAGGCATTACGTACGTAACAAGAGGAATCAGACATGTGGGCCTGTGTCGGCATCTTTTCGCGGAAAATGTGGACGGGTGAGTCAACGGATGTATTTACGTAGGCTATACAGGGTGTATTACGTACGTAATACGAGTATAATACTGTAGCAAGTCAACGTATGTGTTATGTATGCAACGGATTAAGTGTTACGTACGTTACGGGGTGGCTGGCCGAGTCGTGGCCGAGAGGACCTGCAGTGGCCGAGCATGGTCGGCAGTGACTCGCGGGGATGGCCGATCACGGTCGGCAGTGACTCATTGGGGCCAAGGACTGGCCGATATCGTACGTAAGGATGTGGCCGGTTACGGCCGTAAGGGCCTATTACGTACATAAGCGGGTGCTGGTTACGACTGTAAGGCTGTCGGCCAAAATAGACAGGAGGGTAGGCCACGGCCGGTTACATATGTAAGCCACGGCCGGTTACGGCCGTAAGGTACCGACAGGTCCCGCCTATATAAGGCCTGGATCGAGTCATCCTTGCCATTTTTTTGTTTTCCTTCGTTTCTTCACGATTCCTTTAGCAAGAATTGATGGATTTGAGTAAGAACATCATGTAGCAACATATTTTGGAAGTTGTATTCGTGTTTAACATCTTCTTTCGCCCGGATCGAAGGTACGAACACCTAAACTTTTGGTTTTGGAGATTTTTGGAGTTTCTTGATGTTTTGTCCGATTTCCTTTGTTTCAATTCAGATTGTTAATAAAACTTGGTTGTATACTCGAAATCATACATTACCCTTGAAGTTTTGTGGAACAAATTCGAGTATTTCTTCGATAATCGATTAAATTGGACTATGCCCTCAAAGTGTCTGATAAAATGCTTCAATGAGTAGAACTTGGGAAATTCTATACGTTTTCGTGGAATTGTGATTGAATTGATATTATTGTGATTTAGGAACGAACTTTTGAAAGAGGTTGAATCGGTACCTTTTCCTTTCGTCGATTTCTTCACGCCGTGTTGTTCAAAACGAGTGATTACTTGTATATTTCATCTTCTAAGAGGTATGTTGGGTAATCCTCTCCTTGATTTGGGATTTTGATGTTATCGTTCAAGGATGATTCGTATGAAGATGATTATGGTTTTGTTGTTACGATTCTTGCGGTTATATGAACTATATGTTGGAGAAATTGTTAGGACTATTGAATATCGAATTTCGGCTTGTATTCGTATTGTTAAGAGTTGATATGGTTTGGTTTCGTATGATCGAGATAATGTTGAACTATCGAGTTTGATTAGTTGGTCATTTCGGTTGTTGATTGTTATTGAACGTATCGTTAATTGATTATTGCATTAGGTTGCGTTTAGTGATCGTTGATGTTAACCATTGCGATGCGGTTGAGGTTGGAGAATGCATGAATCGTCTTGGTCGGGGCTGATGAGCTTGTAGATGAAGACGGTGGGATTGATAGCGGCTTCGTCGAATTGGTATCAAGGCAAGTGATGCTTGCTCAGTTCATAATGTTTAATAAATAGTTTTGCTTTCATTTCATTTACGATTCATATAGCAATGGTATTATGGAATATGAATTGTCGGGATGATGGTATGTATATTATGTTTGGACTAAGATAAATCATAATGTATATGATTTTAAAGATGTCTAGTGGAAACGGAGACGTGAATCATATTTGGTCTGTAGTACGAGAATTTGGATATCAAGGTTAGTTATCAAGTCAATATTGAACTCGAGGTGGTGGTTTGGTATTAGTTATGGACTGTACTTCATTTTGCATTTTTCGGATAAACCGTGTATTCGTTCAGGGCGGTTGGTCGTGGAATGGTTAGCGTCTCCAGCTTGAGGTAAATTAATATTGTTATATTATGATAATCATCATGTTGCATTATTGCGTGTGTGTGTTGATATTTCATGCGGTGAGTGTGCACCATTATTTGTTACATTTTGTGATGTGCTCTTTCTTTGAGATGTAATCTGTTGGGCCGATGTGTTAGGGGATAAGACCTAAATGGCACCTATGTCCGGAGTATTCCTGAGTAGATGCTTCCGTGACCCTTGGCTGCTGCTTTAGGAGTTTATGTGATATTGTCCGGAGTATTCCTGAGTAGATGCTTCTGTGACCCTTGGCTGCTGCCTTGGGAGTTTATGTGCTATTATTATATGCATTGTTGAGCATGCTGCGAACTGTTGTCTGAAGGAATACGACATTGTGGTCGTGTCGGTCTTTCATGATCGAGTTATTGTTGCCCTTTTGGAAAATCTTCTGATCCTTGCTGGATATGCATTTCTTCGAGATTTGTTGTCATGTTGTATCGTGGCATATCTGAATTCAGATACGTTCTGATCATTCATGTGTAGAATTTTTGGGACGGGCACGTGTAGCATATGTTGGTTTCGACCTCATATTGAACCGTGTACATGAGACGTACTTCGTGAGGCTGATTTGGTACGAGACCAGACGTGTATTGATCAGTACCCGTGGCTGGCTTGTACACGGACACCTGTCCGGATCGGGCGTATCGTGACGTCCATCTTGAGTCTTATTGATTGGTTGTTCACAGTATCATATCTGTTCGAAATTCGGGTTATCTTTGTAAATCCGTATATGGTCGACGATTTTATTCTCTCGTGTACCTGGCACCATTGAACCTTTACTAATCTCATTCGGAGTTACCATATCGATGTTCAACTCATTTGGTATCGATCCTTTATTAATCTCGTTTGGAGTTCACCCTGTCATTCGTAATCTCGTTCGTTATTGATCCTTATTGATTCTATTTGGGAGTTGTCTCACCGTTGGTATTCTCGGTTATTAGTCTTTGACTGATGTTATTGGAGTTTACCGTGTAGTCGGTATTCTCGGTTGTTGATCCCTTATTATCCCTATTGGATTTTACCGTGTCATCGGTATTCTCGGTTGTCGATTCCTTATTGCTCTTGTTGGAGTTTACCGTATCATTAGTATTCCCGGTTGTTGGTCCTTATTGATCTTGTTAGAGTTTACTGTGTCGTAAATATTCTCGGTTGCTTCCCCTTTATTGATCTTATTGGAGTTTATCGTACCGTTGGTATTTCTGGTTGTCGATTCTTTATTGATCTCGTTGGAGTTACCGTATTGTTGGCATTCTCAGTGGTTGATCTTTCATTGATCTTGTTGGAGTTACCACATCATGGTATTCTCATTCGTGGTTGATCCTTTGTCGATCTTGTGTGGAGTTATCATGTCATTGGTATTCCGTTTTGATGCATTGGTTGTTTATCATTATTGATTGTGTGAACATTCATGTTTTGCATTGATATCCGGGAATTGGCATTGTCTCGGGACGGTTGGTTTACAGATGTACCGTGTGATATCATTTTTATCAGAATTAGAACCCAATTGTGCGATCCAGTTGACAGAATCGGACTTGGCCAGATTATTCCATATTGGGGATATGTTTATGTTTGAGAATCTTGGTATCATTATGGATACAGCTCACGTGGTTACTCTTGAATTTATCCGTCACTTAAGAACGCGAGATGTGATTAAGGTAAAGATTGATTTGATATGGATTGTGATGGGTTGGTAAGGCTATGTCGGTAAGACTACATTGGAATTATTCTTACCTTGTAATTACATTGATATGTATTGTTTTTGTTATGTGATTGTTATCATTGTTGAGTATTATGGCTGACCCCGTCGTGGGCTTTATCTTTTAGGTACTCGGGGTTGTATCTAGTAGCAGTCGTGAAGGGATGAGCTTTCCGGTGATACCGGCTATGGCGTGGTTGTTGGGATTCGAGTGTTCTTTCTAGTTTTTATAATTCCGCTGGAAATCTATTTAATTATGTCTCTATTCTCTGCGTGTGAAATTTTATAATGGCTTCAGTATTTTTCCAACTCGTGTTTACTCTCTAAATGCCCTTTTGGCGTCTTTGCCTTGTGCTTTCAAATGATATTTTCTGACGGTAAATGGGAATAATGTTTTTAAATATATTTGAGTATTTAAAACATTACCGTCATTGGCCTTTTGGCGTTTTTAAACGTTTGCGAAAATGATTTTAGCCTTGTGGGTTCCAATATGGGGCCCACGGCGCTGTAATATTCCCGGTCGGTTTTGGGCGTGTTACATGTGATAAGCTATCGAATTTAGGGGGTTTTACATCCTCCCCTCCTTAGAAGAATTTGGTCCCCAAATTCCTTCTTGAATAGTTCGGGATAGGATTTCTTCATTTCTTCCTCAGCCTCCCACGTAGCGTCTTCCTCTCTATTGTGATTTGACCAGACGACTTTAACTAAAGGAATTCGCTTCTTTCTCAATTCGCGTACTTGCCGGTCGAGGATCTTGGTCGGCCTTTCTTCATAAGACAAGTTCCCTTTGATAGGCGGAATGTCCGTGGTAAGAACGTGTGTCGGGTCTGGATGGCATTTCTTTAATCTCGAGACCTGGAAATCGTCGTGCATTTTATCCAGATTGGATGGTAATTCCAACTGGTATGCCAATCGTCCAATTCTTTCCATGATTTTTAATGGTCCTACATATCGGGGACCTAGCTTTCCTCCTTTCCTTGACACTATTAAATCCTTCTGTGGTGTTAGCCTCAGGAAGACTTGATCTCCTACTTCAAATTATAGATCCTTCCTATGCTGATCGATGTAACTCTTAACACATGAAAACAAAATACTCATCTTAGGGGTGCATGGTGTTCGTCCGAACCTAGTAGTAGTAGAGGGGAAGATCGTTTTCCAACTTACGGGACCTAGAATCAACTACTTTCGGCAGGAATCGAGGTGGGCGAAACTCGTTCAAACTTTTAAAATAATAACTCTTATTTTGCTTGTGATGCATGATCTAAATTTGAACTTTCTTCATATATAATGTTGAGAAATTTGTGAAAAACACCATATTTGAATTTATGCTATGATATTTTAGTTTTTTTTCTTATGAACTATGATTCTTAAATCTTGAAAATTATAGAGCATGCACTAATATGATATTTCTATATGTATATTTTAAAGATGTATGTCATGGTTATAATAACATGCAATACTATTTATTGAATTTAAACAACAACCGATTTGGTAGTCGTTTGTCGAGTTTGAGATAAATAGAACGTTATATGTTTTCTCCTAAATATTGTTGAAAATTCTATCAAAAATCTGGAACTTGTGTTGAATGACTAAGATATGATATGTGGATAATTTATTTGTGGCCAAAACGGGATTTCAATCGATTAATTAGAAATTTTGGGCATAAATTGTAATTTCTTTTAAAGTTTGGGGACTAAACTAAAATTTGCCAAAATAAAATATTCAGACAGTGCATATTTTATCATGTATGGACTATACGTAAGATTTCAAGTGATTTGGAGTTCGGTATCCAGACATATTAATCGAAATTGCAATTTTAAAATAGTTTTGGGGTCAAAATGCAAGAATTCGAAACTTCTTGACCATGTCCGAATTTTTTCTGGAATTTTCACAAATCTGGAATTTTAGGTTCATCAGGTGTCATCTCGTAAAATTTCGTTAAATTCCGAGCTAAATTCATAGCTCTATAAGCCTCGGAACGATTTTCTTAAATTTTCGGGCGATACCGTAATTTCTAGAAATTTCAGTCCCGAAACTGGAAATTTCCTAATTTTTTCTTAAATCTGGAGCCGAGGAAGTATTTCTTCCTCATAAATTTTCACGACCATCTTGGTCCAGAAGTTTCGAATTCTTGCATTTTGACCCCAAAATTATTTTAAAATTACAATTTCGATTAATATGTCTGGATACTGAATTCCAAATCACTTGAAATCTTACGGATAGTCCATACATGACAAAATATGCACTGTCCAAAGTCCAGAATATTTTATTTTTACAAATTTCAGTTTAGTCCCCAAACTTTAAAAGAAATTACAATTTATGCCTAAAATTTCCGATTACTCGATTAAAATCCCCTTGTGGCCACAAATAAATTATCCACATATCATATATAGTCATTAAACACAAGTTCCATATTTTTAGTAGAATTTTCAATAATATTTAGGAGAAAACATATAACATTCGATTTATCTCAAACTCGACATCCGACTACCAAATCGGTTGTCGTTTAAATTTAATAAATAGTATTGCATGTTATTATAACCATGACATACATCTTTAAAACATGTATATAGGAACTTCAGATTACTGCATGCAGTATAATTTTAAAGATTTAAGAATCATAGTTCATAAGAAAAAAAAAACTAAAATATCATAGCATAAATTCTAATATGGTGTTTTCACTAATTTCTCAACATATATATGAAGAAAGTTCAGATTTATATCATGAATCACAAGCAAAATAAGAGTTCTTATTTTAAAAGTTTGAAAGAGTTTCACCCACCTCGATTCTTGCCAAAAATAGTTGATTCTAGGTCCGGTAAGTTGGAAAATGATCTTCCCCTCTACCACTACTAGGTTCGGCCGAACACCACGCACCCCCAAGATGAGTATTTTGTTTGCATGTGTTAAGATTATAGTTAGATTAAAGGATTATTACAAGAATTTATGAAAAAGAAAGTAAGGATTGAGGTTAACTATGTCTTGTTGAATCTTTTCTTCTTATTTCTTCCTCATTCCTTTGCTTCGGCCTAACCTCCCTCTCACTCTCTCAATTTTTAGATTTTATTATGTTTGTAGGTGAGAGTGTGTTGGATAATGGTGCATGTATTTAAGGTGGTGTAAAGGGAACTTGGGAAGAGTAAGGGGTTGGGAAGAGGAATGGAAGGAATGTGAGTACATGTATCAAGAGTCTTGCATGAAGACTCTAGAATCCACCCCTTACACCACTTTGGCCGCCTTTTTTTTTTTTTTTTGTGTGTGTGTGTGTGTGTGTGTGTGTGTGTGTTGTATATATATATATTAAGTGTGTAGAATGTTAATATAATTAGTTGGGTATTTATTTAATTGGCAATCATGGTTTTTACAAATTTTAGAATTATCAAATAAGGTAGAAACCATAATTGATTTCAATTATATGTGGCTTAACCGCCAATCACATATTCCAAGTTTGTATGGCACTCATGCCTAAATATTCCAGTATCAAAACATCAAAACATCATAAGGTCACGTAAACATTCTCAAATATAGGGTTTTCTAATTATAATCCGAGTTCATGCTTGTGTCTTCTTCGGGGTCCTCTTCCGGATCTTCCTCCGGTTCCTCTTTTGGATCTTCATCTTCAAACTCACGAAATTGAGGGTCGGCAATCGGGGATGCTCGTGATGAGGTCCCGATTTCAGCAGTGAAGTTAGGAAAAAGGTCGATCACGGCTCCTAACTTGGACTTCACCATAGCTTGGAATTTTTCATGCTCGTGGCGTTCAGACAAGATTTGCTCCTCCAGCATTTGCATCTTGTGGGCTTGCAGTGTAACACTCCCAAAACCATCCGGGATATTACAGCGCCGTGGGTCCCGCGCCGGAACCCACCAGGCTAAAAATCGTTTACAAAACCAATTCAAAAACGCCAAAAGGCTGATGACGGTAATATTTTAAATACTCAAATATTTTCAAAAGCATAGTTCTCAAATACCGTCATAAAATACCATTTGAAAATACAAGGCGAAGTGCCAATTCTCGATAGTTCAAAATGTACGTTAAGCTACCACTTAAACGTACCGATAAAATAATTTGGGAAAAAGAATTTGACGAAAATAACCCAAGTTCGTAAAATGCCCAAAAGGCCATTTTGAAAATATACACACGAGTTGGTAAAAATACCAAAGAGCTATTTTGAAATATACACACGCAGCGGATAAATGCAGTTCAAAATACACATTTGCAGCGGAAAAGAATAACCAGAAAATAAATACTCGATATTCCAAAACATGCCACCGCCAGTATCACATCGGGAAGCTCATCCCTTCACGACCGTTACTAGCTCGATCTCCGAGTACCTAAAAATAAAGCCCACGACGGGGTCAGCCACAATACTCAAATAATGATATCGATCACATCATCATAAATAATTACATACCAATGTGATAATACTGTAAGAATACTACCAACGTAATCTTACCAATATAACCTTACCAATTCATGGCAATCCAAACCAAATTGATCCTTACCATAATTCACAATTCGCATTTTCGAATGACGAAAAGAAATCAACAATTATCTGTACTGTATTCCAAAATACCAACAATCCTCCAAACCTCATCATAACTTATAAGTGTGGAAATAATCCAACCTGTGCCAAATCCTCGTCCGGCTTGATCGCACAATCAAATCTCAATTTGGGTAAAACCAAATATACACGATACATCCGTAAGTCAAATTTCCACGTAACAATGATAACAAGTACCGCAACATCGACGCATATCGAATACTCATACGATCATCACAATGATCAAAACAATAGGTCAACCGAGAATATTATCGACATGATGACTCCAATATGATCAATAAATGATCAACGATAACCGAGAATACCCTCAACATGGTAGACTCCAAATGATCAACAAAGGACCAACAATAACCGAGAATACCCTCAACAAGGTAGACTCCAAATGATCAACAATAATGGATCTCAAAGAAATAACTTTGACTGTCGAACATACCCCTCGGGCGTATGAACAACCAGTCGCAAACCGTCGAACACATCCAATACTATGGACTATGAAACGACAAAAATATACGGGTCAAAGATGGACATCATAGTACGCCCAATCCGGAAATGTGTCCGTGCACAAGCCACCCCGGGTATCGATCAAATACACGTGTGGTCTTGTACCTAATTAGCCTCACGAAACTACGTCTCGTGTGCACGGTTCAATGTGGAATAATATGAACACATAACCATAGTGTGCCCAGCTAAAAATCCTACACAATAACCAATCGGAACGCAGATATGATTCCAGATATGCCACGATGCAACATGACAACAAATTCAATAAATCACATATCCAATAAGGATCAAAAGACTCACCGAAGTGAACAACAACAGACTGGCAATGAAAAGTCGACAAGACTAATCAATACCCAAAACAAAAATCCTGGGATCATCATCCCCGACAAATGATCAACACGATCAACGATCTCAATACAATCAGCCCTGGGATCATCATCCCTCAACGAAATAATCAATCGGAATCAACATATAACATATACAATAATTCCTCAAAACAATTATCCTCGTAACTGAACAATACTGGAATTACCTCAAGCCGAAGACAATATCCTTTCCACGAACCAACATCCCTGAACGAATACACAGTTATACGAATAATCTCAAATAAGGTACCATCCATTCAATACCAATAAATCTTTATCCCGATACTTATGTCATCGCGATAATTATCCTCGATATCCGATATACTATACCCTTGACCAAAGTTAACTCACGTATTCTTTGAACACAATTAAATCATATACCTTATGATTTAATACAAACTAGAGCACGACATACAACTCAGTAACCGACAACTTATCTTTCTAACAACATTGCTATACGAATTATAAATGAAATGAAAACGAAACCATTCATCAAATATTATAAACTGAACAAGTATAAACTTGCCTCGATACCGATACCACGAAGCTGTTACCAGAATCCATTGCCTTCGTCTCTGAGCTCCTCAGCCCCGACCAAAAGCAACCTACGAACTCGCCAACCTTGACCGCAACACAACGGCCATAATCAACGCTCAATTATCGCGACCAAATGCAATAATCAAATGACAACATATCCGATAATAATCAATAACCGGTATAACCAACCAATCAAACTCAACGGTTCAACAATACCTCGATCATTTACAAAACCGAACAATACAACTCAAACAATTACAAACTCATATCAACAATACAAGCCGAAATCCGATAAATCATAATTATCAATCAATAACCGATCAATAACCCAACAGTTCCACAATATCTCGATTAAACACAGTCTTAAACAATCCAGTTCAACCCATCACGAATTCATAATCACAGCACGAAAATACTACACTGTTTGCCTACTTAGCGCGCGTTAAACGCATAACGTAGCGTGCGCTAAGTTGTTCCCGTTAGCGTGCGCTATCCAGTAAGCTTAGCGTGCGCTACTGCTGTACAGTGGCATGCATTCCAAGCATCGACTAACACCTTGCGACTACGAATTCGAATGAAAAGGAAATCTTACTCCAAGATTAACAATAACTTTCCAGATCAAAACTCATCATCATGATCCATATCTTATCATACGAACTCAATCACTACAATCAACATAATGTTTAGTTTCAATTATCTTATCCATGTTAATAATCAAACCAACATATATCCTTCCTCTTTGATGATATATATATACCAAGAACACTAAAAGTACCATGATTCCATAATCACGTTCATGACAACCCTCATAATCCGATATGCTAACATGTAATTAATCACCTAAGTCATATATATCCGTATATCATCTTAACATCAAATCCTAAATGAAGGGAGACATAAATCGACATATCTCCTGAACACCATTCAAAACCATACAAAACATATCAATATCCGCATACCAACAATAACATCAACGTTACCCGGGAAGCCATCTCGAAATCATACTTATCAACTCATTAATATGATAAGTATCAACTCAAGAACACCAATATTCAATCCCCAAAACGAAATCCAAAGTGAAGATTAATTACCTCTTTGAAGAAAGGATGGATTATCAAGGTTGAATCCGTTCCCAATCATTTCCAAGCTCCAAATGTTGATAAGGACGCTCAACTCCATCATAATCCAGTATTTGGAACCTCAAGACTCTCTCTATGAACTCCATTCCAAGACTCATTAATAATTTCAAGAACAAAGCTTTGAATCCATGCTCTCCATCTTAATCTCGTTAAAGATCATCATCTCAGAGTGTTTTAGGAACTCAAGTACCTCCCAAAGCTCTCTCTATCGAGTGAAAGGAAAGAAATGGATGAGAATGCTTCATAACACCCGTCTGTCCCCTTTTATAAAGTGTATTACTAGCGTGCGCTAAACCTTATGTTTGGCGTGCGCTACGGCCTTAGCGTGCGCTAACCGACTTTGTTAGCGTGCGCTATCGCAGCCCAGAGGCCACTGCCTTGCCTCGAACATGAGCTTACGTACGTAATGCCCATGCATTAGCGTACGTATTTCACACTGTTTAGCGTACGCAAGTCCTTACATTTAGCGTGCGCTAATATTAGTTGACTTGCTACAGTCTACGTACCGCATGTGCCCTACATGCCGATCTAATAAGGATAAGATTCCCTTTGACCGATCTACAATTAGTGTGCGCTAAGCCTCATGCTTTAGCGTGCGCTAATACTTCAGGACAACAACCGTTGACTTACGAGAACGTGCGCCGAAAGCAGCCGGGTCCACACGCAGATTCCTTCCGATCTGACTGCATTTCGCGTGCGCTACATTCCACCTCTAGCGTGCGCTAACCATGAATGATAGCGTGTGCTATACTTGAACATTAGCGCGCGCTAATCAGGCTATACTTAGCCATTTTCTAGTTCTTCTCGTCCATCTCGACATATCAAAATACGAACATACTGCATACTGAATACATGTACTGAATCCAATAACATCATCATACGATATATCCAATATCAAAAGTACGATAACCTGATACACGGTATCCTCAAAATAATTGTCGAACCACTACGACAGTTATACGAGTACAAATACAGCTGTCTCAGTTCTCAATTTATTTTATCCATACTGTATAGACACCAAGCCATCCCGTATATCTTAGATAAAATAATGCGAAAAAAAATCATACTGAAAATTCGGGTATTACATGCAGAAACTTCTGGCTGCGGAGCTTGGCGATTGTTCGGATGTCTACTAACGATTGGGTTTCTAGGTGATGCGCTCTCTCTTCCAGCTCTTCATATTCTTGTCTCTTCTTCTATAGCAACCGAAACAACTCGTCTCTCTTATCACGATACGCCTTCACATCTTGAAAAATACGTGCAATTACGGACCTCAAATTCTGGATTTCTCTTTCCTTGGAATCGGCCAAAACAGCTGCGTTGAGAATGGGCCTAGCGACACTCTCAATCTGACTAAGGCCTGTCGAAGCTGATCTTCAGTGATTGTCGCCGGTGGAGTAGGCGTATCCTCGTTTTCCTAGGCCACAACCTTCTTGTCTGTGGGGTCCATCTAGTTAACAAAATAAACTAACTCGGTATCTCGCAAAATCTAATGTCCAATATAAACTCTACTAAGCATGATTAATCATCAAGGCAGTGAACTCAATGATTCAATAAATATACTTATACGACACTAGCGACCAACAAATAATAATACCCCATTTTAGAAAAGTAATGAGGTTTAGTGGATTTCATAGAATACGATAAGTAACATAAACTATATACATTTCAAGAGTTCAATAGAAAATCGATTTAATCGGGAAAATGCCGTAAATACTTAATCAAGTACCTTGGCCAATGAAGGAAATATGAATTTGACTATGCATATTCCAAGTGAATAGCGACAAGTCGAAAGAGATCTTAATGAGAATTGACTCGAGAAATCTACTTTAAGTCTCAGTCCTATGGTTCACTTCGTCCTAGATGGAATTCCCATCTAAGCCCGAAGAATCTTATCCTGGTTAGCCCGTTGTAAGTGTCCTTCTCACAAAGCGGGCTCCGATACCACATCTGTCATGCCCCCAAACATCGGGAAGGATGAGGGCGCGACGTGCGGGTCCATCAATCAATCAAAGCGCAACAATAAATAGCGGAAGCAAAATAACGATTAGATAGTATTTCAAGACAACGATCTTAACCCGACGTATTAAGATTCATTATGATAAAAGTTGACAAATGAAATTACAATGATCATAAGTTTGCTGTGGAAAATTTCCAAGTTCCAAATGAACTAAGTACGAAACATAATTAACTATTACAAGTTGGGATAATAACATAAATTATAAGTCTTGATGGCGGTGTTCTATTCAGTCTCTTTCTCGAAAACCTCTTCGTCTTCGGCTGGTTGCTCATTCTCTGGTTTTAAAAAAGGAAAATGGTGGGGTGAGACAAAAGGTCTCAGTAAGTGGGTGATCGTGTGCGAGTGTGGCTTACTTTCCTTTGAAAATATTTGGTGATGCATGATTTTACCAAATTATAAGAAATTGGAATTGATTACAAAATATATCGTGATCTTATAAAAGAATAATCATTGTATAGTTGTAATATTATAATCCTGTCCCCGTGGACGGATGTAGAGTCAATTAATCAGTCAATCTAACTTCAAATCCTTCCGATGTGGACTTTGGATTCTAGGCTCTTCTTCTAACGTCTTAGGCCGTTATAAGTGTTTGGCCTTTGACTATTGCCACGACTTCTGGTTTCATGACCGTACCCTTGGACGTTCGTCGGACGGTCACTATAACATTGACCTTTGAGATTATCGCTCGCACGCTTGGTGACATGCTTCCTTATCTATTATCTGGTCTTGGTATGTCCTTAGCTGTGGGTCAATGCCCGGATCACACCATAATCGCGATTATACCCCAAGTCTACGACCCAGTTACCTCAGGGACACTCCGGCATTCGACTTCAAGGGAATAGTATATGACGGTAGCCTTGTTCATGAACCGCAACCGTGCTGCTCGATCCAAGACTTAGTCTAACCGTCCCTGACACAAATTTGGGATTCTAGAGGTGGCCCCCGGATTTTAGGTCGACTCTCTGTTTCGTATGGGCTCAAGAGGTGGCCCCGTCCGCCGACGTGGCACTTTGTCCCAATAGGGTTAGAGGCGAACCCATCCATGGCACTTTGTTCGTATGGAACTTAGCTCCCGGACAGTCACAGTTATCAATTAAATGCATTTCACAAGTATCGCGTAACATTCGGTTAGTGAGGATAATAGTGTCCTTTGATTAAGTATGGAATATGATTACTTATATTTGTGGCACGGTAATACGGAATAGGACTTCGTATATAATTTGAAAATACTGTCAAAAATTTTATTAACGGTTTGATAGGTTCAGGTCAAATATAATAAATGGGTAGGTTTGACGAAACGAAACGAGGGTTTTCTGAAATAGGTTGAAAGGACGTTTTTACCCTTAGGTTCGAGCCTAAGCATTTGGAATATGAAACGAAATCGGATGGTCGTGAAAATTTATTAGGAAGTCAAAAATACTTCCTAGACTCCATATTTACAGAAAAATAGGAAATTTGTAGTTTCGGGACTGAAATTTCCACAAATTACGGTATCGCCCCAAAACTTAAGAAAATCGTTCTGAGGCTTATAGAGCTATGAATTTAGCTCGGAATTTAATGGAAATTTACGAGATGACTCTTGATGAACTTAGAATTCCATATTTGTGAAAATTCCAGAAAAAAAATCGGACTTGGTCCAGAAGTTCCGAATTATTGCATTTTGACCCCAAAATTATTTTAAAATTGCAATTTCGATTAATATGTCTGGATACCGAACTCCAAATTACTTGAAATCTTACGGATAGTCCATACGTGACAAAATATGCACTGTACAAAGTCCAGAATGTTTTATGTTCGCAAATTTCAGTTTAGTCCCCAAACTTTAAAAGAAATTACAATTTATGCCCAAAATTTCCGATTACTTGATTAAAATCCCATTTTGGCCACAAATAAATTATCCACATATCATATCTTATTCATGCAACACAAATTCCAGATGTTCGGTAGAATTTTCAACAATATTTAGGAGAAAACATATAACATTCGATTTATCTCAAAGTCGACATCCGACTACCCAATCGCTTGTCGTTTAAATTCAATAAATAGTATTGCATGTTATTATAACCATGACATACATCTTTAAAACATGTATCTAGGAACTTCAGATTAGTGCATGCTCTATAATTTTCAAGATTTAAGAATCATAGTTCATAAGAAAAAAAAACTAAAATATCATAGCATAAATTCCAATATGGTGTTTTTCACAAATTTCTCAACATTATATATGAAGAAAGTTCAGATTTATATCATGCATCACAAGAAAAATAAGAGTTTCACTCACCTCGATTTTTGCCGAAAGTAGTTGATTCTAGGTCCTGTAATTTGGAAAATGATCTTCCCCTCTACCACTACTAGGTTCGGCCGAACACCATGCACCCCCAAGATGAGTATTTTGTTTGCATGTATTGAGATTATAGTTATATTAAAGGATTATTACAAGCATTTATGGAAAAGAAAGTATGGATTGAGGTTACCTATGTCTTGTTGAATCTTTTCTTCTTCCTTCTTCCTCCTTCCTTTGCTTCGGCCTAACCTCTTTCTCACTCTCTCAATTTTTAGATTTTATTATGTGTGTATGTGGGAGTGTGTTGGATAATGGTGCATGTATTTAAGGTGGTGTAAAGGGAACTTGGGAAGAGTATGGGGTTGGGAAGAGAAATGGAAGGAATGTGAGTACATGTGTCAAGAGTCTTGTATGAAGACTCTAGAATCTACCCCTTGCACCACTTTGGCCGCCCCTTTTATGTGTGTGTGTGTGTGTGTGTGTGTGTGTGTGTGTTGTATATATATATTTTTATATATATATAAATTTGGTATTTTAAGTGTGTAGAATGTTAATATAATTAGTTGGGTATTTATTTAATTGTAAATGGATTAAGTAGTTGGGTTGGGCTTTCAACCATAATTCCAAGACTTAGGAATTTTATTTTATTGGGTTTGAGTCCATTAGTGAGTTCGTATGTGTAAGTGTTGATACACACGGCCCATTAGGTAATTCATGATCCCACTTAAATTTTTAATTGTTTGTTATTTGACTCAGATTTTAATTTACGAAAAAAATATGTAAAATAAAGTGAAACTAAATGTACAATATATGATAAATAAATGTTATTAAGATACATCATGACTTATTAATTATACATGTAGTAAACTATCGAATTTAGGGGGGTTTTACATCCTCCCCTCCTTCAAAGAATTTGGTCCCCAAATTCCTTATTGAACAGTTCGGGGTAGGATTTCTTCATCTCTTCCTCAGCTTCCCATGTATTGTCTCCCTCTCTATTATGCTTTGACCAGACGACTTTGACCAACGGTATCTTCTTATCTCTTAGTTCGCGTACTTGTTGATCCACGATCCTAATCGGCTTCTCGTCATAAGTTAAATCTTCTTTGATTGGTGGTATGTCATGCATGATGACATGTTCAGGATCTGAATGATATTTCTTCAATATTGAGACATGAAATACGTTGTGCATTCCGGCTAGATCGGTTGGTAGCTTGAGACGATATGCTAATTTCCCAATTCGTTCTAGGATTGTGAAAGGTCCGACATATCTGGGGCTAAGCTTCCCTCCTTTCTTCGGGTTGATCAATCCCTTACATGGTGACAAACGAAGGAATACTTTGTCTCCGGTGTCGAATTCTAAATCATTTCTTCTTCAGTCTGCATAACTCTTCTGTCGGATCTGAGCAATGCGAATTCGATCCCAAATGATTCGAACCTTATCCTTGGCATCTTCTACTAGATCAACTCTCGTTACCAAGTTTCGGTTCTGCTTACCGTTTGGTGTCCATCGGTCGTCAATCTCCCAATGTATTGGTGATTGACACTTTCTTCCATATAATGCTTCATATGGAGCCATCCCGACAGATGCCTGATAGTTGTTGTTGTAAGCAAACTCAGCTAAGGGTAGGTGGTGACTCCAACTCTTTTGAAAATCCAGTGCACATGCCCATAACAAATCCTCAAGGACTTGTATCATTCTCTCGGATTGTCCGTCCGCCTGAGGGTGTGCTGCAGTGCTGAAACTCAATGCCGTCCCAAGTTCTTGATGAAGGCTCTTCCAGAATCTGGAGACAAATTTGGGGTCACGGTCTGACACAATGTCTACAGATACTCCATGTAATCTAACTATTTCTCGGATATATGTCCTTGGTAGCTTCTGCAGACTACCATTCTTTCTTATGGGTAGTAAGTGAGCTGACCTTGTAAGTCTATCCACGACTACCCAGATTGTGTTATATCCTCCACTGGTTGTTGGTAGATCCGTCACGAAGTCCATCGTGATTAGTTCCCATTTCCATTAGGGAATCTCGAGCGGCTGTAGCAACCCTGATGGTCTTTGGTGTTCAGTATTCACTCTTTGACAAGTAAAACACCTTGCTACGAATTCTACTACTTGGTTCTTCATATTCACCCACCAATAGTGTTTCTTTAGATCCTTATACATCTTATTACCACCTAAATGAATTGTATACCGAGAGTAGTGAGCCTCTGCTAAAATTTTCTTCTTGAGTTCGTCATTATCGGGAACACATATACGGTGTTTGAATTTTAGTGTTCCATATTCCGACATGCTAAACTCAGATTTCTCACCTTGTGCGACCCTTTCCTTAAGTTTACACAATTTTCCGTCTTGTGTTTGTGCTTCTTGGATTTCTTTAAGTAAGTCCGGCTTCATTGACAAATTAGCGCATAAAACGTGTTTCTTAGCATGCCTTGATTTCCATTGGATTATTTCTCTCAGGGCATTCCATTCTCTTATCATGAGATTAGCCACACTCGCTTTTCTACTTAAGGCGTCTGCTATGATATTGGCCTAGCCCGGATGATGCTGAATGGTGAGGTTATAGTCCTCAAGAAGTTCTATCCACCGTCTCTATCTTAGGTTCAATTCCTTCTGAGAGAACAAATATTTGAGACTCTTGTGGTCGGTAAAGATGGTGAATGTAGATCCATACAAGTAGTGTCTCCATTTCTTCAAAGCAAACACTATTGATGCTAGTTTTAGGTCATGGGTCGTATAATTCATCTCATGGATTTTTAGCTTTCGTGATGCATAAGCGACAACCTTGCCGTTTTTCATTAGCACAACTCCTAATCCTTCCGTTGATGCATCGCTGTAAACCACAAATCCTTCACTCCCTTCGAGAAGTGTTAGTACAGGTGCGGTAGTGAGTTTTCACTTTAGTTCATAGAAGCTCAACTCACTCTTATCGTTCCACTCAAACCTGACGTCCTTCTGCGTCAGTCTTGTGAGTGGTCCTGCGATTTTGGAAAAATCTTTAATGAATTTGCGGTAGTAACCCGCAAGTGTAAGAAAGCTCCGTGACTGTTTCTGGCCTCTTCCAGTCCAAAATAGTCACCACCTTTGATGGATCTACTGCGACTACATCTTTAGATATTATGTGTCCTAAAAACGCTACCTCTCTTAACCAGAATTCACACTTGCTGAATTTGGCGTACAATTTATGCTTCCTTAGTGTATCTAGTACCAATCTCAGGTGAGTTTCGTGATCTTGATCCGACTTGGAATAAACAAGTATGTCGTCAATAAATATCACTACGAATTGATCCAGATGTGGTATCGGAGCCCGCTTTGTGAGAAGGACACTTACAACGGGCTAACCAGGATAAGATTCTTCGGACTTAGATGGGAATTCCACCAAGGACCAAGTGAACCATGGGACTGAGACTTAAAGTAGATTTCTCGAGTCAATTCTCATTAAGATCTCTTTCGACTAGTCGCTATTCACTTGGAATATGCATAGTCAAATTCAAATTTCTTAAGTCATTGGCCAAGGTACTTGATTATGTATTTATGGTATTTTCCCGATTAAATCGATTTTCTATTGAACTCTTGAAATGGATATAGTTTATGTTACTTATCGGATTCTATGAAATCCACTAAACCTCATTACTTTTCTAAAATGGGGTATTATTAATTGTTGGTCGCTAGTGTCATATAAGTATATTTATTGAATCATTGAGTTCACTGCCTTAATGATTAATCATGCTTAATAGAGTTTATATTGGACATTAGATTTTGCGAGATACCGACTTAGTTTATTTTGTAAACTATATGTACCCCACAGACAAGAAGTTTGTGACCTAGGAAAACGAGGATACGCCTACGCCACCGGCGACAATCACTGAAGATCTGATTTGACAGGCCCTTAGTCAAATTGAGAGTGTCGCTAGGCCCATTCTCAACGCAGCTGTTCTGGCCGATTCCAAGGAAATAGAAATCCAGAATTTGAGGTCCGTAATTGCACTTATTTTTCAAGATGTGAAGGCATATCGCGATCAGAGAGGCGAGCTGGAAGAGAGAGCGCATCACCTGGAAACCCAATCGTTAGTAGACATCCGAACAATTGCCAAGCTCCGCAGCCAGAAGTTTCTGTAAGCCCACAAAATGCAAATGCTGGAGGAGCAAATCTTGTCTGAACGCCATGAGCATGAAAAATTACAAGCTATGGTGAAGTCCAAGTTAGGAGCCGTGATCGACCTTTTTCCTAACTTCACAACTGAAATCGAGACCTCATCACGAGCATCCCCGATTACCGACCCTCAATTTCATGAGTTTGAAGATGAAGATCCAAATGAGGAATCGGAGGAAGATCCGGAATAGGACCCCGAAGAAGACACAATCATTAACTCGGATGATAATTAGAGAACCCTATGTTTGAAAATGTTTATGTGACATTATGATGTTTTGATGTTTTGATATTGGAATATTTAGGCCTGAGTGCCATATAAACTTGGAATATGTGATTGGCGGTTAAGCCACATATAATTGAAATAAATTATACTTTCTACCTTATTTAATAATTCTAGAATTTGTAAAAACCATGATTATCAATTAATAAACACCCTGCCAATTCTACAAATTAACTTAATTTATCAACAAACTCCCAATCAACAACTAACTCTATCATACTCTAATTAAATTGTTATAGATGGTTGATTGACGTAGAGGACGCCGCGAGTTAACCGTGATGAACAACTAAACCAACGCGATAACGAAGGAGGGGCTGCAAATGATGCTATAGCACAAGCTCTAACCCAACTGACAAACTTCATACAACTACAAGCTGACAATAATTGGACTGCGGATGGCACACAAATTGCATGTTGGTGAGATTCTTACGTTTCAGTCCGCCAATGTTTGACGGAGAACCGGATGACATCAAGGCTGAAATATGGGTAGAAAGGATGGAGAGCATATTCAATGCGTCCTAGTACACCGATGATCAACGCATAACATCGGCCACATTTAGATTCGAGGCTGCCACGCATGATTGGTGGAAGATTGTTAGTACCCGTTGGACAAGAGAGGATCGTGCCATAACATGGACCAACTTCTTAACTGATTTTCAGACCCAGTACGTCTCAACAACATCTAGAGAGGCCCGTCGAGATGAATTTTACCATCTGAAGCAAGGATATTTGACTGTAGCTCAATATGAGTCCCAGTTCAACCGACTCTCCAAGTACGCACCAGGACTAGTGAGCACAGAGGATGATAAATTGTACAAGTTTACCCGAGGTTTCAGGTTTGCTCTATGACAAAGTTTGCTGCCAGTGTGAGTGACGACTATGGCGAAAGCAGTCGAAGCTGCAACCCGAATCGAAAGTGAGTTGACACGTTTGGGACAGGTGAAGGATCAAGCTACCGGGAAATTCAAGAGATATGCATCAAACCAATCATTCAGACCCCCCAGAAATTTCAACGCAAGACTACTGGACAGAACATAAGAAAGAAGCCTGTGAATAACCTACCACCATGTTCCCAATGTAATAAGTTGGGACACAAATCGGAAGATTGCTGGAAGAAGCAAGGGAGATGCTTACGATGTGGAGATAATCAACACCCAACCAGGCAACGCCCAAAGTGGGAGGCACCGGACAACAATCGGCAGAAAAATGCAGCTAAACAAGATGATCGCAAGGGCAAGGGGAAGGCACCAGCAAGAGTTTTTGCCTTAGCTGGACAAGAAACCCTTAATGCAATAGAAGTGGTGGAATTTACATTTCTTGTGTCAAACCACTCTGCTCATGTGTTGTTAGATCCAGGATCATCACATTCTTTTGTTGCACCTCATTATGTACAAAAATTGAATGTCGATATGGAGTCACTACCCATAAGCTTAGAAGTATCCTTACCTATGGGTGCGAGCCGAGAAACATTAGTATTTAGAGATTGTGAACCGATCATTAAAGGTTACTGTTTTCCTGCCGACCTAATTCTTCTTCTTGTACTTTTGTATGACCTCATACTTGGGATGGATTGGCTATATAATCACTTTGCACAACTCGATTGCCATTCAAAAATAGTTCGATTCTGCAAACCCTATCACCCCATAGTTAAACTACATGGGAATGCTAGAATTAATTCGGCCCCAATAATATCAGCCACGAAGGCGAGGAGGGCCATTTCGGAGGGAGCATCGGGATATTTAGCTTTTGTCATAAACAAACCTAAGAACAAAATAGAGATTGAAGCAATACCAATAATATAAGAATACCCTGATGTTTTTCCCACGGAACTCACTTATCTGCCTCCAGACAGGGAAGTGGAATTTAGCATTGATATCTTGCCAGGAAAAGCACCTGTGGCTAGAACGCCATATCGAATGGCACCATTAGAACTGCAAGAACTGAAAGTTCAGTTGCAGAAGTTGTTAGAGGTTGGATTTATCCGACCAAGCATATCTCCATGGGGAGCACCAGTGCTATTCGTAAAGAAAAAAGATGGCACACTTAGATTGTGCATCGATTACCGAGAACTTAAAAACATTACTATTAAGAACAAGTATCCACTTCCTAGAATCGATGAGCTATTCGACCAGCTACAAGGAGCAACATTTTACTCAAAGTTTGATCTTCAGCAGGGATATTACCAATTGAGGATCAAAGAGTGCGATATACCAAAGACTGCCTTCCAAACTAGGTATGGTCATTACGAATTCATGGTAATGCCTTTTGGATTGACCAACGCGCTAGCTGCATTTATGGATTTAATGCACCGCGTGTTCTAACCATATCTGGATTAATTTATAGTGATATTTATTGACGACATACTCGTTTATTCCATGTCGGATTAAGTTCACGAAACTCACCTGAGATTGGTACTAGAGACACTAAGGAAGCATAAATAGTATGCCAAATTCAGCAAGTGTGAATTCTGGTTAAGAGAGGTAGCATTTTTAGGACACATAATATATAGAGATGGACTCGCAGTAGATCCATCAAATGTGGAGACTATTTTGGACTGGAGGAGGCCAGAAACAGTCACGGAGATACGGAGCTTTCTTGGACTTGCGGGTTACTACCGCAAATTCATTAAAGATTTTTCCAAAATCGCAGGACCACTCACAAGTCTGACGCAGAAGCACGTTTGAGCTTCCATGAACTCAAGAGAAAACTCACTACCGCACCTGTACTAACACTTCTTGAAGGGATTGAAGGATTTGTGGTTTACAGCGATGCATCAAAGGAAGGATTAGGAGCTGTGCCGATGCAAAATGGCAAGATTATGGCTTATGCATCACGAAAGCTAAAAATCCATGAGATGAATTATCTGAACCATGACCTGGAACTAGCATCAATAGTGTTTGCTTTGAAGAAATGGAGACACTACTGTATGGAGCTACATTCACCATCTTTACCGACCACAAGAGTCTCAAATATTTGTTCTCTTAGAAGGAGTTGAACCTAAGACAGAGACGGTGGACAGAGCTTCTTGAGGACTATAACCTCACCATTCAGCATCATCCGGGCTAGGCCAATGTCGTAGCAGACGCCTTAAGTAGAAAAGCGAGTGTGGCTAGACTCATGATAAGAGAATGGAATGCCCTGAGAGAAATAATCCCATGGAAACCAAGGCAGGCTAAGACACACGTTTTATGCGCTAATTTGTCAATGAAGCCGGATTTAGTTAAGAAAATCCAAGAAGCATAGACACAAGCGGGAAATTGTGTAAACTTAAGGAAAGGGTCGCACAAGGTGAGAAATCTGAGTTTAGCATGTCGGAAGATGGCACTAAAATTCAAACACCGTATATGTGTTCCCGATAATAACGAACTCGAGAAGAAAATTTTAGCAGAGGCTCAATGCTCTCGGTATACAAATCATCCTGGTGGTAATAAAATCTATAAGGATCTAAAAAAACACTACTAGTGGGTGAATATGAAGAACCAAGTAGCAGAATTCGTAGCAAGGTGTTTAACTTGTCAAAGAGTCAAGGCTGAACACGAAAGACCATCAGGGTTGCTACAACCGCTCGATATTCCCGAATGGAAATAGGAACCAATCACGATGGACTTCGTGACGGATCTACCAAAAACCAGTGGAGGATATAACACAATCTGGGTAGTCGTGGCTAGACTTACAAAGTCAACTCACTTCCTACCCGTAAGAAAGAATGATAGTCTGCAGAGGCTAGCAAGGACATATATCCGAGAAATCGTTAGATTACATTGAGTACCTGTAGACATTGTGTCAGATCGTGACCCCATATTTGTCTCCAGATTCTGGAAGAGCCTTCATCAAGAACTTGGGACGGCATTGGGTTTCAGCACTGCAGCACACCCTCAGACGGACGGATAATTCGAGATAATGATACAAGTCCTTGAGGATTTGTTACGGACATGTGCACTGGATTTTCAAAATAGTTGGAGTCACCACCTACCCTTAGCTGAGTATGCTTACAACAACATCTATCAGGCATATACCGGGATGGCTCCATATGAAGCATTATATGGAAGAAAGTGTCAATCACCAATACATTGGGAGATTGATGACCGATGGACACCAAAGGGTAAGCAGAACTGAAACCCGATAATGAGAGTTGATCTAGTAGAAGATGTCATGGATAAGGTTCGAATCGTTCGAGATCGAATTCGCACTGCTCAGAGCCGACAAAAGTGTTCTGCAGACCGGAGAAGAAAGGATTTGGAATTCAACACTGGAACAAAGTATTCCTTCATTTGTCACCACGTAAGGGATTGATCAACCCGAAGAAAGGAGGGAAGCTTATCCCCAGATATGTCGGACCTTTCACAATCCTCGAACTAATTGGGAAATTATCATATCGTCTCGAGCTACCAATCGATCTTTCCAGAATGCACAACGTATTTCATGTCTCAAGATTGAAGATTTAACTTATGACGAAAAGCCGATTAGGATCGTGGTTCAACAAGTATGCGAACTAAGAGACAAGAAGATACCGTTGGTCAAAGTCGTCTGGTCAAAGCATAACAGAGAGGAAGACGATACATGGGAAGCTGAGGAAGAGATGAAGAAATCCTACCCCGAACTGTTCAAGAAGGAATTTGGGGACCAAATTCTTTGAAGGAGGTGAGGATGTAAAACCCCCCCTAAATTATATAATTTACTATATGTATAATTACTAAGTCATGATGTATCTTAATAAAATTTGTTTATAATATATTCTACATTTAGTTTCACTTTATTTTACATATTTTTTTTCATAAATTAAACTCCGAGTCAAATAGCCAACAATTAAAAATTTAAGTGGGATCTTGAATTACCTAATGGGTCGTGGGTAGCAAAACTTATACATACGAATTCACTAATGGACTCAAACCCAATATAATAAAATTCCTAAGTCTTGGAATTATAGTTGAAAGCTCAACCTAAGTACTTAATCCATTTACAATTAAATAAATACCCAACTAATTATATTAACATTCTACACACTTAAAATATAAAAAAAATATATATATACAACACACACACACACACACACACACACACACACACACACACACACACACACACACAAAAGGGGCGGCCAAAGTGGTGCAAGGGGTAGATTCTACAATCTTCATACAAGACTCTTGACACATGTACTCACATCCCTTCCATTCCTCTTCCCAACCCCTTACTCTTCCCAAGTTCTCTTTACACCACCTTAAATACATGCACCATTATCCAACACACCCTCACCTACACACATAATAAAATCTGAAAATTGAGAGAGTGAGAGAGAGGTTAGGCCGAAGCAAAGGAAGGAGGCATGGTGCAAAATAATCCTATAATATTAACACATGCAAACAAAATACTCATCTTGGGGGTGCATGGCGTTCGGCCGAACCTAGTAGTGGTAGAGGGGAAGATCGTTTTCCAACTTACGGGACCTAGAATCAACCACTTTCGGCAAGAATCGAGGTGGGTGAAACTCTTTCAAACTTTTAAAATAAGAACTCTTATTTTGCTTGTGATGCATGATCTAAATCTGAACTTTCTTCATATATAATGTTGAGAAATTTGTGAAAAATACCATATTGGAATTTATGCTATGATATTTTAGTTTTTTTTCTTATGAACTATGATTCTTAAATCTTGAAAATATAGAGCATGCACTAATTTGAAGTTTTTATATGCATGTTTTAAATATGTATGTCATTGTTATAATAACATGCAATACTATTTATTGAATTTAAACGATAACCGATTTGGTAGTCGGATGTCGAGTTTGAGATAAATCTAATGTTATATGTTTTCTTTTCAATATTATTGAAAATTATACCAAAAATATGGAACTTGTATTTCATGACTAAGATATGATATGTGGATAATTTATTTGGGACCAAAATGGGATTTTAATCGAGTAATCGGAAATTTTGGGCATAAATTATAATTTCTTTTAAAGTTTGGGGAATAAACTGAATTTTGCGAAAATAAAACATTCTAGACTTTGGACAATACATATTTTGTCATGTATGTACTATCCGTAATATTTCAAGTGATTTGGAGTTCGGTATCCAGACATATTAATCGAAATTGCAATTTTAAAACAATTTTGGGATCAAAAAAACTTCTGGACCAAGTGCGAAATTTTTTCTGGAATTTTCATAAATCTGGAATTCCAGGTTCATCATGAGTCATCTAGTAAAATTTCGTTAAATTCCGAGCTAAATTTATAGTTCTATAAGCCTCGGAATGATTTTCTAAAGTTTTGGGGAGATACCGCAATTTCTGGAAATTTCAGTCCCGAGACTGGAAATTTCTGAATTTTTCCATAAATCTGGAGTCGAGGAAGTATTTTTGACTTCCTCATAAATTTTCACGATCATCCGATTTCATTTCATATTCCAAACGCTTAGGCTCGAACCTAATGTAAAAACGTCCTTTCAACCTATTTCAGAAAACCCTCGTTTCATTTCGTCGAACCTACCATTTATTAAATATGACCTGAACCCATCAAACTGTTAATAAAATTATTGAGAGTATTTTCAAATTATATACGAAGTCCTATTGCGTATTATCGTGCCACAAATATAAGTAACCATATTCCATACTTGATCAAAAGACACAATTATCCTCACTAACCGAATGTTACCCGATACTTATGAAATGCGTCTAATTGATAACTGTGACTGTCTGGGAGCTAAGTGCAATACGAACAAAGTGCCACAGACGGGTTTGCCTCTAACCCTATTATGGCAAAGTGCCAAGTCGGCGGACGGGGCCACCTCTTGAGCCCATACGAAACAGGGAGCTGACCTAAAATCCGGGGGCCACCTCTTGAGTTGTAGGGGCCACCTCTAAAGTCCCAAATTTGTGTAAGGGATGGTTAGACCAAGTCTTGGGTCGAGCAGCACGTTGCGGTTCATGAACAAGGTCTAATACCCGTACTTTTTATTTATTGTGTGACCTTGTCATTCTTCATATTTTGTCGCTCTGTAAACTCTTTGTGATGTTGTCGATATTGTTATAGAGTTTTGTATCTTGTTTGGATCTTGATCATGGTTGTTTAGACCTTGCGGAAGTGTTCTAGTTCAGATAAATAGCGCACACTAGGCCTAGGCTAACGCACACTAATTCTGCTTGAGTAGCGCACGCTAGCTTTGAGACGTAGCGCACGCTAAGGGACCAGATAGGGCAGGGACAGTAGCTAATACTGCTCTCTAGACTACCAGTTAGCGCACGCTAGGAGTTAACCAGCGCACGCTATTCGTGGTCAGTGGCGCACGCTAAGGCGTCCGTAGCGCATGCTAACAAGCTGGGTCGCCAGAGGCAGGGAGGTTTCCAGACTGTCTGGACTATCAGGTAACGTACACTAGGCTTCGGCTAGCGCACGCTATATGTGTTTCATAGCACACGCTAAGCTGTCACGACAGCGCGCGCTAAGACTCGAGCAGGGCAGAGGATAGTAGGTTCTGGACTCTAATTTCTACACACCGATTCCCAGGCAGCGCATGCTAACTTTCGGCTAGCGCACGAGGGGACTAACGCACGCAATGGTATACTTAACGCATGCTAACGGGGCCGGCAGAAGCCACTGGACTATCTGGTGACCCTGCTAGCGCACGCTAATGTTAGAGGCGTAGCGTGCGCTAGACTGGGCAAGTATGCATGGGACAATTGACTTCCATTTCGTCATTTATTCATCTCTTCACTCTTTTTCGACGGGAGAAGCTCGGGAGAGGCGATTTTGGATGGTTGAAGGCGATCCTTCTTCAGATATCAACATCTTTGGTTGAAGAACAAAGATTTCACAACATCTAATCCATTCCATCTTTCAAATCAAGGTAAAAATCCTTAGAACCCTAATTTTTGGGAATTTTGGGGTTTTTCTTAGATTCGTCCGATTTATCTATTTTGGAGATTGAGAACCTTGAGATTATGATGTATATACCTCATATACATGTTTCCCCTATGATTTTACGGTTCGGTTTGCGCCGTGTTCGGACTTGTGAGGGTTTGGGTGATTTTCCAACCCCTAATTGTTTACTCTCGTAGTTTCGTGAATCGTAGGAAGGTTTCGGGAGTTTCTTCGTGAGTTATGAGTATGGATTATTGATTATCATATCCCTTGCAAATCGTTTAGGTACTATAAGTGCATACTTGGACCTACCGAACTCATACTCTTTTCCATTTGTTTTTTCGATGTCTCAAAGGTAAGTATATATTTATGATTATACGTTCTCGATTTTGAAAGTAAGTTATGTGAATGATATGATTATTTATATCCACTCTGGGATGGGTCGAAGGGTCCTCTGAGAGTTTTGCAGCCTCTGGTGCGATTCCACGGATAATATGAGTTAACCACTCAGGGATGGACCGACGGGTCCTCTGAGGGTTCCATAGCCTATGGTGCGGTTCCACGGTTGATCATGTATGTATTGATGTGATGTTATAAGATTTAGTTATTTTGGAATACTAATCTTGAAATGAGGAATTGATGGTTACTTTTACTTTATTGTCGAGGAGTATTGTGTTTCATATTCGATATACTTGCACTAGCTATTCAATGGCTAACCCCTTTATGGGGGAAATACTTTTTATGTATTTCAGATTCCAGGGGAGCGGACAGGCAGGTATCGGGTTGGCATGAAGATGATGGGCAAGCGTGATACTGTGTCTTATCTCCGGTTATATTTTGTGTTCCTTCATTCAGTGTTGTTGTACTGGAATGGTTATTGAATACTCGAGTATTGTTTTTCAGTTTCCTTGATGTTTCGACCTGCGTTGCCGAGGTATTGGTTCGTGTTGTGATGTATTTGGATATTTTGGATATGGTTTGAATACCATTTTATCGTTCTTCATTTCATTTTATTTGGACCTTCTCGGTCAAGTTTTATGATTCCGCGTATGATTAGCCTTGTGGGTCCCACAGCGGGGCTTACGGCGCTGTAATATTCCCCGAATAACTTGAGAGTGTCACACAAGGCTACCGTCGTATCCTATTCCCTTGAAGGCGAAGGGCGGAGTGTTCCTGAGGTGACTGGGTCGTAGACTTGGGGTATAATCGCGATTATGGTATGATCCGGGCATTGACCCACAGCTAAGGACATACCAAGCCCAGATAAGAGATCAGGAAGCACGTCACCAAGCATGAGAGCGATAAGCTCAAAGGTCAATGTTATAGTGACGGTCCGACAAACGTACAAGGCTACGGTCATTAAACCAGAAGTCGTGGCAATAGTCAAAGTCCAAACACTGATAATGGCCTAAGACGCTATAAGGATAGCCTAGAATCCAAAGTCCACATCGGCAGGATTCGAAGTTAGATTAACTGATTGACTAATTAATGGACTCGACATCCGTCCACGGGGACAGGATTATAATATTTCAACTATACAATGATTATTCTTTTATAAAATCACGATATATTTTGTAATCAATTCCAATTCCTTATAATTTGGTAAAATCATGCATCACCAAATATTTTCAAAGAAAAGTAAGCTACACACTCACATAATCACCCACTCACTGAGACCTTTTATCTCACCCCACCGTTTTCCTTTTTAAAACCAGAGAATGAGCAACCAGCCGAAGACGAAGAGGTTTTCGAGGAAGAGACTGAATAGAAGACCGCCATCAAGACTTAGAATTTTTGTTGTTATCCCAACTTGTAATAGTTAATTACGTTTCGTACTTGGTTCATTTGGTACTTGGAAATTATACACTGCAAACTTATGATCATTGTAATTTCATTTGTCAACTTTTATCACAACTAATCTTAATACATCGGGTTAAGATCGTTGTCTTGAAATACTACCCGATCATTATTTTACTTCCGCTATTTATTGTTGTGCTTTGATTGAGTGATTGACCCGCACATCGCATCCTCGTCCTTCCCAATGTTGGAGGTGTGACAGATGTGGTATCGGAGCCCGTTTTGTGAGAAGGACACTTACAACGGGCTAACCAGGATAAGATTCTTCGGACTTAGATGGGAATTCCACCTAGGACGAAGTGAACCATAGGACTAAGACTTAAAGTAGATTTCTCGAATCAATTCTCATTAAGATCTCTTTCGACTTGTCGTGATTCACTTGGAATATGCATAGTTAAATTCAAATTTCCTAAGTCATTGGCCAAGGTACTTGATTAAGTATTTACGGCATTTTCCCGATTACATCGATTTTCTATTGAACTCTTGAAACAGATATAGTTTATGTTACTTATCGGTTTCTATGAAATCCACTAAACCTCATTACTTTTCTAAAATGGGGTATTATTATTTCTTGGTCGCTGGTGTCGTATAAGCATATTTATTGAATCATTGAGTTCACTGCCTTGATGATTAATCACGCTTAATAGAGTTTATATTGGACATTAGATTTTGCGATATACCGAATTAGTTTATTTTGTTAACTAGATGGACCCCACAGACAAGAAGGTTGTGACCCAGGAAAATGAGGATACGTCTACTCCACCGGCGACAATCACTGAAGATGTGATTGGCGGTTAAGCTACATATAATTGAAATCAATTATGCTTTCTACCTTTTGATAATTTGTGAATTAAATAAACACCCAACTAATTATATTAACATTCTACATACTTAAATACAAAATATATATATATATATATACAACACACATACACACACGCACACACACACACACACACACACACACACACACACACACACACACACACAAAAAAAAAAAAAAATGGGTGGCCAAAGTGGTGCAAGGGGTGGATTCTAGGGTCATCATGCAAGACTCTTAACACTTGTACTCACATTCCTTCCATTCCTCTTCACAACCCTTTACTCTTCCCAAGTTCCCTTTCCACCACCTTAAATACATGCACCATTATCCAACACACTCTCACCTACACACATAATAAAATCTGAAAATTGAGAGAGTGAGAGAGAGGTTAGACTGAAGCAAAGAAAGGAGAAAGAAGGAAGAAGAAAAGATTCAACAAGACATATGTAACCTCAATCCTTACTTTCTTTTCCATAAATTCTTATAATAATCCTTTAATCTAACTATAATCTTGACACATGCAAACAAAATACTCATCTTGGGGGTGCATGGTGTTCGGCTGAACCTAGTAGTGGTAGAGGGGAAGATCGTTTTCCAACTTACGAGATCTAGAATCAACTACTTTCGGCAAGAATCAAGGTGGGTGAAACTCTTTCAAACATTTAAAATAAGAACTCTTATTTTGCTTGTGATGCATGATCTATATCTGAACTTTCTTCATATATAATATTGAGAAATTTGTGAAAAACACCATATTGGAATTTATGCTATGATATTTTAGTTTTTTTTATGAACTATGATTCTTAAATCTTGAAAATTATAGAGCATGCACTAATCTGAAGTTCCTATATGCATATTTTAAAGATGTATGTCATGGTTATAATAACATGCAATACTATTTATTAAATTTAAACGACAACCGATTTGGTAGTCGGATGTCGAGTTTGAGATAAATCGAATGTTATATGTTTTCTCCTAAATATTGTTGAAAATTCTACCAAAAATCTGGAACTTATATTGCATGACTAATATATGATATGTGGATAATTTATTTGTGGCCAAAACGGGATTTTAATCGAGTAATCGGAAATTTTGGGCATAAATTGTCATTTCTTTTAAAGTTTGGGTACTAAACTGAAATTTATGAAAATAAAACATTCTGGACTTTGGACAGCGCATATTTTATCATGTATGGACTATCCGTAAGATTTCAAGTGATTTGGAGTTCGGTATCCATACATATTAATCGAAATTGCAATTTTAAAACAATTTTGGGGTCAAAAATGCAAGAATTTGAAACTTCTAGTACTCTTTATTTAACTTATGAGGGCGCGACGCACCGGTCGATCAATCAAATAAAGAGTAGCAATAAATAGCAGAAGCTAAACAACGATTGGATAAAATTTTCAATCAACGATCTTAACCCGATGTTCTAAGATTCATTGTAACAAAAGTGGATAATCAAATTACAGTGATCATAAGTTAACAGCGGAAAAATAAAAGACGGTTCAAAGTATGAAACATAGTAAATCATTACAATTCGGGATAACAACAGAAATTCTATGTCCGGGCGGAGGTTTTCTAATCGGTCTCTTCCACAAAACCTTCCCTGTCTTCTGGTGGTTGCTCATTCTCTAGTTTAAAAGGAAAAATGGTGGGGTGAGACAAAAGGTCTCAGTGAGTGGGTGATCGTGTGCGAGTGTGGCTTTCTTTTCTTTGAAAATTTTAAGTGATGCATGACTTTGTCAAGTTATAAGAAAAGTAAAAAAGGTTTCAAAGATATGCTGCGATTTATTGAAAGATAATCGTTTAGTAGTGAAATAATATAATCCTGTCCCCATGGACAAATGCCAAGTCAATCAATCAGTCAATCTATCTTTCAATCCTGCCGATGTGATCTTTGGATTCTAGGCTCTCCTTATTACTCCTAGCAGTATAGGCCGTCGCCCTAAGATTTGGACCGTCGCGCCAATAGCTGAGACTTTGCTTTCACACTTAGCGTGTGCTTCCTTATCTCTTATCTGGGATCGGTATGTCCTTAGATGTGGACAAATACCCGGATCACACCATAATCGCGATTATACCCCAAGTTCTACGATCCAGGTCCCTCAGAACACTCCGTTCCTCGGTTATGGGAATAAGCAACAACGGCGGCCTTGTTCATGAACTGCAGCCGCGCTGCCTGATACAAGACTCGCTCTAACCGTCCCGACTCGATTTGGGACTCTAGAGGTGGCTCCTACAGTTAAAGAGGTGGCCCCCAGCTTTGTAATATCCGCAATTTTCGATTTTCGGTAAAAAAAATTTTTTCGGCGGAAGTCCGTTTTGACGACTCGCTCATGACCGTTTCGTCATTCCGAGAATGATTAATTCTGCACTTTTTGTCATCCGAGCTCGTTTCGGTGTCGTTTTGTTGAGTTCCGTGCTTTTTAGCGGTTTTTCCGCACTTGAGTTCGATTCTTGCGAGTCTCGTCAAATCTGTTGTTTCGACTTTCTCGTAAGTTCATTTAATGTTATTATTCATGTTGCGAGCTTTGGCTTGGTGTTTCGATCACGTATCGTGATTTTCTGGCGTTTTGGGCCATTTTCGTAATTTCCCAAAGTTTGGGGTAATTACTTTCCGTTGTCGAATTTCGAGCCTTCGGGTGGTCGGAATCGTGTGTTCTATTGGTGCTCGGATTCGTATTTTCGAGTACTTCGTAACCGTATCTTCGATTCGCACTCGAGTTCGGGTTTCGGGTCGTTGGGCCGTCGGAGTTGGTCCCGGCGAGTCATGGCGGGCATGCTCGGGCGAGCCATACGCCGAGTAACGTGCGGTAGTGACCGGCGATTCGTCGTAAGGCGATTCGTCGTAAGGCCCTGGCCGGTAACGTGCGTAACGTTCGGCATTTTCTAGGCAGGAGTTCGGCCATGGCGATTACGTCGTAAGCGTGGCCGATTCGTCGTAACGGCCGGCAATCGGCTTTATTTAAGGCCAGCGGCGTTTTCTTCAGCCATTTCTCACTTCCTTTCTTCCCTTCCGCGGCAGTGGGTGTGTATATCATGGAGGAGTGTTGTTATACAATTAATCCATGAAGTGTTGAGGTTCATATCATCAATCATCCGTCCTATAACATCCTCCGATCTACTGACCTTGATTTCCAAGAAATCTAATTTTGGGGAATTTGAGTATTTTGGTTGTTTTCGTCCGATTAATCCGATTTAACTTAGGATTATGATGGATTGATGATTATTTAGATGTTTTATATCATTTACTTTATTATTCCATGGTTGGATCGTATCGATTCGTTGTTTTGGTCGAGTTCATGGTCGACGCCTTGAAGGTGTCCGGTAGAATGTCATAGAGGGGTTTTCGGGCGTTCTACGATTATCCTTCCTCGTATGATTGTTGATTTATGGATTATATGTTGCTAGGGTCGAGTTTCTTGCGAAGAAACCGTGTTGAACCCTTCCGTTCGTTGTCATCTTCCTTTTCGTTAGCATCGGGCGTTCCGAAGCTTTCCGGTTGAGCCGTGTTCGTCGGGATACTTGCGTGCCGATTTTGAGGCAAGTACCTTGTCCATACTATTCTTGTTTTGGGAATATGATTAATCTTGTCGGTATTCTTAGTTTCCCTACGGATTCATGGTATATTTCGTGGTTTTTACGGAATCGAGAGGGTTTGGTTGTGGTCCGCCCTCATTGTTGTTTATATACGAATATACATGAATCGTAGGCGGGTTTTCGGGTGTATTCCAATTCCGTATTCATTTAGAAATGGTTGTGATTGTATTCTTCGAATCGTTAGGTTCGGTTTCATTGGTTCCTAGCGTTCGTCGGTGACCTTCCTTTCCGTTCGTTGCGTCGTCAATAATTCAAGGCAAGTATTTTTGGAAACCTTTATGCTTAACGTGAAATGGTAATGTATATTGTTTGTAATTTGCTCACCTTGTGTTGGCCCGACCGGGTTAAGGAGGGAAATCTATGCTGCCGCCCTGGATTTCACGAGTTTCGTACCGCTAGCCAACTCGTTAGGGTCCTTGCAAGGCCTCGAGTGAGAATGTATGCTGCCGCCCTGTTCTCACGGCATAGCGTGTGCGTGGTTTTGATTTTCTGTAATTGTAGCCAACTCGTTAGGGTCCCTATGAGGCCTCGAGTGAGAATGTATGCTGCCGCCCTATTCTCAAGGCTATTTATTTGACTGTTTATTTCCGGAAAAGACATGTCTAGTTTTAGTTTTTGAAATGATATTGGTGCATGTACTATGAAATGTGTAAGCGATTGGTTTGCCTTGAATACTTGTACTAGCGTAATTGCTAACCCCTTTGGGGACCCGTTGTCGGGGAAATTCTTGTTATGGATTTCAGGTTATGTTCAGTCAGACGAGCGGGCGCTGGGATGGTACGAGGATGTCGGCCAAGGTTGTTGACATGTGCAATTGAGTCTTGTTATTTCCTACTGTCTCTTTTGATGTGGATGTTTTCCAAATTGTAAACTTATAGATTGTACTCGCGAGTACTTAGGCTTTTCCTCTCAGATTGTGATTGGTCTTTGTTGGAGTTACTGTATTTGTCGGTGTAACACCCCGAGATATTCAGAGTATATTACAGCGCCGTGTCTGTAACACCCCGAGATATTCAGAGTATATTACAGCGCCGTGGACCCCCCCACATGGGACCCACCAGGCTACAAACGATAAAACTCCACTCGACTAACCATCCCGGTTAGCGAGGACACACATTTAATTATAAGACATAAAAAGTTACGACCGGAGCAACCGGCGAAATGATCATCAACCAACAATGTAACAATTTAAAAGTAGTACAACACGGAGTTGAATTTGAAAAGCCTAAGTACTCGCGAGTACAAATGCATCGCTTATAAATATAGAAAACAACCAAATCGAAATGGATGAAAGAAATAGAAAGACCCAAATGCACATGTCAACGACTCAGCCAACATCCTCGCATCGTCTGTGCCCGCTCGTCCGGATAATCATAAACTGAAATCCATAACAAGAATTTCCCCAAAACGGGTCCCCAGAGGGGTTAGCAATTACGCTAGTACAAGTAATCAAGGCAAACCAATCGCTTACACATTCCATAGTACATGCACCAATATCATTTCGAAAACCAAAACAAGACATGTCTTTTCCGGAAACAAATAGTCACAATTAATTTGCCTAGGACCGGGACGAAGCCACGAATCCCACTCGAGGCCTCTAAGGACCCTCCCGAGCTGGCCACATTCATAAAACAAACCAAGCACCACACGTCACCTAGGACCGGGACGAAGCCACGAATCCCACTCGAGGCCTCTAAGGACCCTCCCGAGCTGGCTAGCGAATCAAACTCATGAATCCAGGACGAAGCCATAGATTCCCTCGAGGCCCCGTCGGACCCTCCCGAGGTGAGTAAAACATACACAATATACATTACCATTTCACGTTAAGCATAAGGGTTTCCAAGAATACTTGCCTTGAATAAATGACGACGCACGAACGGAAGGAAAATACCGACGAACGTTAAGAACATCAACGAGGGCGGATCACAACCAATCCCTCTCGATTACGCAAAACTACAAAATATACCATGAATTCGTAGGAAAATTAAGAATACTAACAAGATTAATCATATTCATCATGAATTAATCAACAATACGGAAAGAATCGAACAATAATTCGAAAACCCCCAAATCTCCCAAAAATGGGTTCTTAGAAGATTACCTTGGATTAGGATGAATGATTCAAGAAGAAATCGATAATCTACAACAAAACTCGAAGTGGATGATTTCTTCAAGTCCGAAAATGTTAAAATCGCCCAAGAGTTGCTCCTGAATCGCCCAGAACGAGAGGAAGAAAAGAGAGGAGAGGAAAATCAAGACCTTCCCCCAGATCCCGTGTAATATAGTCAACTGATCCTAATATGTCAAAAAAGTGAAAATAAATGACTCATCTACACTTGTAAGGATTAACTCCAGCTTTTAAAATGGTTAATTGAACTCACAAAATAGCCGGTCCTAACACGATGGATACAAAGACACGCCGATTCGATACAGAGACACAATCGGTCGATACAAAGATTTGCCGACATAAAGATCGCTGACATGGCGCTGCTGAGCATAATATCGCTGATACGGCGCTGCCGATCGTCTGATCGCTGATACGGGCGCTCGCTGATGCCGATCTCGATCTGGCTCGCTCGATACAGCGATCGCTCGATACGGCGCTCGCTCGATACAGCGATCGCTCGATACGGTACTCGCTCGATGCAGGGCTTGCTCGATACGGCGCTCGCTCGATACGGTGCTCGCTCGATACAGGGATTGCTCGATACGGCGCTCGCTCAATACGGCGCTCGCTGCATGACTCGACCGTGTCCTGGAACACGGTCGGGCATGTCGGCAGTCGGTTCTGGCATTACCGGACGAGTACGGCACGGGCCATGTCGGATGACACGGTCGGGTCCTGAGACAGAAACATTCGGCAGTTCCGGACGAGTACGGCACGGGCCGTGTCGGACGACACGGCCGAGTTCGATCGGCAGTGATCGGCCAAAAACTGAAACGACCATAACTCTCTCGTCCGGACTCCGATTGACTCACCGTTTGAACCATTGGAAAGCTAACTCAGTGTTCTATAATATTGCAAAGATTTATAATTTTTGGAGTCACCAAAAATTAATGGTGATCTAACAAAGTCGAACTCATATGAGGAAAGTTGAAACAATGAACAATAACGAGAATACAATTCAACAGTTGACAGGAAGGACATACCGAAAGATACACGAGGGTCACTATGACCGAGAAATATACCAAAAAATGAAAATACAAGGGAAAGAAAAATACCGGATATTACATTCTACCCCTCTAAAAAATAAGTTTCGTCCCGAAACTTAAGAAACAAACAACTCGGGGTACCTAGCACGCATGCTATCCTCGGTTTCCCAAGTTGCCTCCTCGACACCGTGTCTCGACCACTGCACTTTGACCAAATGGATGGTCTTATGCCTCAGTCGTTTCTCACGATGCTCCAAAATCTTCAAAGGACGCTCCTCGAAAGTAATATCTTCAGCAATATCAATCTCGCCATAATCGATGACGTGACTAGGATCCGGAACTTATTTCCTCACCGGGAAACATGAAAACGCTATGAACATGACTCAAGGCCGGAGGTAACGCCAAACGGTATGCTAACCCACCGACTCGCTCGAGAATCTCGAAGGGTCCAATAAATCTCGGACTCAACTTCCCCTTCTTCCCGAAACGGAAAACTCCTCTCGTTGGCGACACCTTCAGCAAAACGTGGTCTCCCACCTCAAATTCTAAAGGTCTACGACGGACATCGGCATATGACTTTTGTCGACTCTGGGCCGTCAACATCCGTTCTCGAATTAATTCTATCTTCCGCCTCGTCTCTAAAACGACATCCGGCTCGGTCCCGACTAAATCGGACGCCTCATTCCAACAAATCGGTGACCGACATCGCCGCCCATAAAGTGCCTCATACGGTGCCATCCGAATCGACGCGTGCCAACTATTGTTGTACGTGAATTCGATCAATGGCAAATGCTCCTCCCAGTCGCTGCTCCAATCGAGAGCGCACGCACGCAACATATCCTCGAACGTCTGGATAGTGCGTTCCGACTGTCCATCTGACTGAGGATGGAAAGAGGTACTCAAATGCAAACGGGTACCCAACGCCTTATGCACCGCTTGCCAAAAGTGCGATACGAAACGGCCATCACGATCCGAAACGATAGACTTCGGAGTACCGTGAAGTCTCACAATCTGTGCGACAAATATACGGGCCAACTTCTCCGGGCCCCAAGTGTCCTTGATGCCCAGAAAATGTGCCGACTTGGTCAGAAGATCAACGATCACCCAAACCATATTCATGCCTGATCTCGATCTCGGCAAACTCGTAATGAAATCCATCGATATATCTTCCCATTTCCATTCCGGAACGGGAAGTGACTGCAATAACCCAGCCGGTCGCTGATGCTCGATTTTGACCTGCTGGCAAGTCAAACATCTCACCACAAACTGTGCGACTTCCTCCTTCATATCATTCCACCAGAAGTTCCTCCTCAGGTCCTTGTACATCTTACTCGAGCCAAGATGAACGGAATAGGGTGTGGAATGGGCCTCACGCAAAATACCCTATCGCAACCCTGGATCGTTCGGCACACAAAGCCGACTCTGGAATCTCAAAACACCATCCTCGTGAATCACAAACCCAGGAGACTGTAATACCCGGTTGTAACTCAGTCATTTTCATTCGGTAATTATCAGTCTGTAATTGTCACTCAGTAATTCTCACTCATTAATAATCACTCATCATTCATGAATCACTCAATTGCGTTCAATGTTGGCATGTTGTAACCGTGTATCAGTTACCGATCGTCATTTCATCTCCGTTTGAGTGTCGGAACGGGAGTATTATCATTATCATCGTGATTGGTAGTCTTGTGCTGGAGTATCATTCTTTGGCATGTGTTAGACTTGTTCATTTCCACATTCGTATGATTTGTCGGATCATTCATCAGTCGTAGCGAGGAATCGGAACCATCGGATTTATTCACCTTGGCCAGCCTTGAGTTACGGCCGTAAGGTTCTGGGATACGGCCGTAAGTTCAGCGGGTACGGCCGTAAGGCTGGCCGGTTACGGCCGTAAGTGGTCCAGCAGGCTGCCCGGGCATTTTGGCCGAAGGTGAGTTACGGCCGTAAGCAAGGTGAGATACGGCCGTAAGTGGTGTTCGTAAGTTTCAGGTGTTGTCGACCAAGGGTGACTTACGGCCGTAAGGGTTGCGGCATACGGCCGTAAGTCGAGGCAGGTACGGCCGTAAGGCTTGGCCGGATACGGCCGTACGCTGCAGGAAGGATGTCTGGCCATTTTTGACGAAGGCGGGTTACGCCCGTAAGGTTGGCCGGATACGGCCGTATCATCCGAGTTACGGCCGTAAGGTGTGCGGTACGGCCGTAAGGCTGTCGACGGGTGTTTTGACGAGGGCGGGTTACGCCCGTAACTCAGGAACGGTTACGGCCGTAAGTCTGTCGGCAGGCTTTCGGACGGCGAAGTTACGGCCGCTGAGTTGGCGATTACGGCCGTAAGGCCGTTGACTTGGAAAGTTACGGCCGTAAGAGGGCCGAGTTACGGCCGTAACTTCCGGCAGTATTTAAGTACTCGGCCGGGACATTTTTCACCATTTTCTTCCTTTCTTCATTTTGTTCCGAGAGAGAGACTTGAGAGAGGGATTTTCCATCCTCAATCACTTGAGTGTTAGACTTTCATCATCCTCATTCATTTGGAAGCTTGGATACTGCTTTAACTCGTGTTCTTCGGATCAAGTGATTGGATCTTCAAGAGGTAATTTCTTCATCATCTTGGATTTCGATTTTGTGTTGAGATATGATGTTTTGGACGTTATAATCATGTTATATGAAGGGATATGTGTATGATTATGAGTTTGTATAAGGATTCATTGGATTATTGAGGGATTATTCAAGAACACTTTGAATATCGAGTTGGATTTGGAGATTTTCGACTAATTGTTGTTATAATCACGTTTTTGGATATTCGTTGTGGATAATTAATCGTATTGAAGATGTTTTGTTGGTTTGAAACACTTCTTGGGGGATTTGGTATTGGTATATTGAGGTTTGATTGTAAACAATCGGAGTTGGATGCAACGTGTTTGATTTAATGCCTCAATGGACTTGGTTTAGTCGTATCGACGTGTTGAGTTCGTTATATTCATGTTTGTACGTATATTAATCGGATTGTTGGTAATTGAATTGTTCAAGGTTGTTCGAGCGACCGATATCTCAATTAGGACATTGTTCGTGGAAGGATAATTGTCACCGGTGTTGAGTAAGTTAATTCTTACTCGGTTAAAAGGATATTCATTCCTTTTGTCGTTGTTCATTCATAATCATAACTCATTCATCATTGTATTAATCGTATCAAAACTCGTCATTGTCAATTAATCACCTCAGTCATAAGGAACGACGGTTCCGATCATTTCATTGAGCTATCATTCATTTCACCATCATTCAATCTTGGTGAGTCATTATTCATTTTCATTGTCACTTTTGTCGTATTGTGGCATTCCGGGTCATACTGGCGTGCCGGTTGGTATGTGTAGGATTTTCATGTCGGGCACATTATAGTCGTGTGTTGGTTGGTGGCCTCACATTGGACTGTGCACACGAGTCGATTGCTCGTGAGACTGATTAGGTACAAGACCACGCGTGTTTGATCGTTGGTGGCTTGTGCACGGACACATTTCCATCCCGGGCGTAGTGTGGCGCCATTCCTTTGAGCCGTACTGATTAGTCGATTCATATAGCATGTTTGATTGTGTATGTTTTGACAGAATAATTCATAATTTCAGATATATCATGATTGTGTATTTTCAACCCTTGAGGATTGTTGTTCTTTGTAACTGACCCCGTTTGGGGATTTTGTTTTTCAGGTCATGGCAAGGCAAACGCACGGGAATAGCATATTGATGTCGAGGAGTCCTAGTGATACTAGTAGGGGGCCCCGATCTTTCAGTCATTCTTATTATTGTCCTTTATTTTCCGCTGCAGATTTTCATTTGGATACTCCGTTTTATTCAGTGTTGTGTATTTTATCTTCATATAAAATACACTAGTATTCGGTATTGTCCTGGTGTGTTGTAATTAAACTCCTCATCGGAGTAATTACTGTTGTAATGTGGTTCGGTACTACATTTATCTTGTGTAATTCATTCATTTTCAATTGCCTGGTGGGTCCCAGTCGGGGATCCACGGCACTGTAATATCCGCCTAGTTTGGGGTGTTACAGAGTTGGTATCGGAGCGTGGTTATGAATACTACCTTCCGAGTCATGTCTCATTTGAAATCATCGTCATCAGACTAGTATCATTGGACTTTCGCGTCACGTGTGACCTGTGCAAATGCCGAGCCAATCAGACCGGAAGAACTGTAAGACTTCTAACGCCATGGTATAATTTCTGGCAATAGTCATTCATTCATCATTCATCAATTAACAATCCTCAAACATCATCATTCATTATGATCAGGACGATCATATTAACTCATTAATCACTTAATTCATTTCATTACTCAGTTAATAATCAGGACGATCATGTTAACTCATTAATTACTCAATTCATTTCATTACTCAGTTGTCGATCTGGATGATCATATTTTTAATCTTGTTAAGTTATTCAGGATAATCATTTCAAGAATTTCATCAGATATTCATGTCACTTCAGTCAATCATTCATATAATCACTAAGTTAGAGCATGTATACTCATTTTCATCATCTCATGACGTAATCATAACGTGATAATCATGCGGGTAATATAATCATTATGCGACCTTCCTACTTCAGTATGGAGAGAGCTGTCAGGGGATGCACGGGAAGAGGCCGCGGTGCGGGCCGAAACCCGAGGAACAATCACTCGCTGTCGGGAAATCGTGCCCAGAACTCGGCTCGATCAGAAGATGTTCGGGTTGATCCACTCACTTTTATGCAGGCCATGATGACCCATGTGCAGTTGCTCAATCATCATTGCGCCACTCTGGCCGGATTAATCGAGAGAACTCTCCCGTATGAGCCAACTGCTAAGGAAAGTGCTGAACAACAACCTTCATTTGTCAGCAGGAAATCAACGAAGCGTAGTCGGTCCGAGAGCGGTCGGTCAACCTCCAAGAAACCTCGTGCGGGTCCTATCGTTTCTGAGCGACCTCCTACGGCACCTAATCCTGCGGGATCTCAGTCCCGATCGGGCCGGCCATCATCTCTGCTTCAACCGTGGGCGCGGCCATTTCAAGATTACTAGGTGTACGACGCCGTCTATCACATGTCATAATTGTGGGAATTCGGGCATAAGGCCCGTTTTGCCGAAAGGACTCCAAGTCGCCCCGGCATCTCGTGCCCAAGCAATCAACGTTTGAGAATCGACTACTTTGTCAACGCTGCTTAAGACAATGGAAGCAAATAGAGTTGGAGCTCGTATTTATCGACGGAGCGTCCGTTCGGGGCCGCAAGTCCTGCATTCATATGATGGGGAGGATCGACGATCCGGTGGACCGAATGATTTCAGGTATACTCGTAATTTTATTTCAACTTGTGTGTACCTTTTGATTCTGGTACACCGCATTCATTTATTTTCGAATCATGTGGTAATAGACTTATTTTGGGATAGTCCTATTGCTTGTGGACCTCATACCATCGGCCTACCAGCGATGGAAGAATTTTCGGAATCATACCGAAGTAAGCTTAGTGACCGCGATTGATTGATGGACCTAATCGTGGTGAATTTTATCTTAGGACGATGTAATTTTCGGTGTTAGTTGGGTTGATCGTTTTGATTCTATCCTTAATGTTTGTTAGCGTTTGGTCGCTATCTTTCCGTCGTTGGTTGTCGAATGTGTACTTCAGGAGTAATCCCGTTGTTCCGAGAGAATTATTATTAGGCGGAAGGCAGAGATTCCGCAATCGATCTATTCAATCATTCATTATATCATTTTCATCGATTAGCCTTTCTAAGGCAATCGAGTCATTCAATCATTCATTGTATCATTTTCATCGATTGACCTTTCTAAGGCAATCGAGTTATTCAATCATTCATTTGCGTCATTTTCATCGATTGACCTTTCTAAGGCAATCGAGCTATTCAATCATTCATTGTGTCATTTTCATCGATTGGCCTTTCTAAGGCAATCGAATTATTCAAACATTCCTTGTATCACCTTCATCGATTGGCCTTTCTAAGGCAATCGAGTTGTCCAATCATTATTGGTATCTCTTTTTATCGATTGACCATTCTAGGGCAATCGAAATGTTCAATCATTCGTGGTATCATTGTCATCAATTGACGATGTATTTCCAGACGAGTTATCTGGTCACTTTCACCTAGAGTAGGGGAATTCAGGAGTGAGTTAGAGCCGGTACGTCTCCTTTATCGAAGGCACCGTATCGGATGGCCCCGACCCGAATGCAAGAGTTGAAGATTCAACTTGGGGAATAGTTCGAGGAAGGTTATCTCTGACCGAGTGCGTCCCCGTGAGGAGCACCAGTGTGATCTGTCAAGGAGCAGGATGGCTCGTCTCGTGTGTGTATTAATTATCAAGAGTTGAACAGGGTGATGATCAAGATTAGTACCCTTACCCGTAATGATGATCTTTTAGATCAACTTCAGGGAGCTTCAGTATTTTCCAAGATCGACTTAAGATCTGGATATCACCAGTTGCGGATTCGAGAGTCGGATATCGCGAGGACAGCGTTTCGTACACGCTATGGTCATTATGAGTTCGTAGTTATGCCATTCGGGCTAACTATGGCACCTGCGGTATTCATGGAGTTAATGAATCGGGTTTTCATCGACTTTTTAAATCAGTTGTTGTTGTCTTCATCGACGACATTTTGATTTATTCTCTTAGCCGAGAGGAACACGAGGTTGATCTTCTTCAGGTTCTCGACGTGTTGAGACGCGAGCAATTTTATGGAAGTTTTCTTAATGTGAGTTCTGGATGTCCGAAGTGACTTTTCTCGGGCATGCAATTTCATCTGACAGAGTTCGTGTCGACCCTCAGAAGACGGAGGCTATCCGAGATTGGCAACCTCCGAAAGATGTTAAGTAAATCCGATGTTTCCTCGGATTAGCTGGTTAATTATCCAACCCACGGCCGGAGCTAGCAACCGTGGTTTTCGCGTTGGAATTTTGGCGTCGTTACCTTTATGGAATCACTTGTCAGATCTTCACCAATCACAAGAGTTGAAGTATATATATTTACTCACAAGGAGTTAAATATGCGACGAGGCGGTGGTTGGCACTAATCAAAGATTTTGATATCGAGACCCTTTACCACCCGGGCAAGGCGAACGATGTCGCCGACGCCTTGAGTCGTAAGTCCGTCCAGGAGCAGATGCTTTGCTCGTTTAACAGTTCAGAAGGAGCTTCAGCAGGAATTCCTTAGACCCGAGATCGAGGTCTGGCTTCAGTGAGTTCAGGGACAGCTTTGTATGTTAGAGATTTCATCATCTCTGAGGATGCAATCAGGGAGAATCAGGGTTCAGACCCAGCATTGTTGCGCATTCGTGAAGATGTGGCTCAGGGGAAAGCCCCTGGATTCGTGGTCCACGAGGATGGACTTTTGAGGTTTAAGAACCGGTTGTGCGTACCGGCGATTGATGAGTTGAAAAGCTCGATCTTGAAAGAAGCTCATGCTACCCTTATCCGGTTCACCGGGGTCTAGCCAGATGTACAAGGACTTGAAACGAAATTTCTGGTGGAGTAATATGAAACGAGAAGTCGCGGAATTTGTTTCGAGATGTTTAGCCTATCAGCAAGTCAATATGGAACATCAGCGACCGGCGAGTATGCTGATACCGCTCCCTATTCCAGAATGGAAGTGGGAAGACATTTCTATGGAATTCATCACGAGTTGCCGACGAGTCGTCGTGGCATGAATACGATCTGAGCGATCGCGGACTGCTTAACTAAATTAGCTCATTTCCTTGAAATCAAGAATATGTGGGGTCCTGAGAGACTGGCCAGTTGTTCATCAAGGAAATAATGAGACTTCACACAAGACTCTAAAGATCGTTTCGGTCGTGACGGACGATTCGTGTCCCATTTTGGAAATCGATTCATCGCGCTATGGGAACTCACCAATCTCATTACCGTTTTCATCCTCAAACGACGGACAATCAGGGAGGACTTTTCAGACATTGGAGGACATGTTGAGGGCATGCGTCCTCGATTAGTAGAGGATTGGGAAGCCCAATTACTGTTGTTTGTGTCCACGTGCAGTTTAGTTAGCATGCTGCGATGAAGGTAGCACCTTACGAGGCCTGGTACGGCCGCCGTTGTCGATCTCCCTTGTGTTGGGACGGCCCATCGTAATCAATCGCACCGAGCCCGATATGCTTATTAGCCGCCCGTGAAAAGGTAGCTTTGATCGTGAGACGTCGTTGACCGCGCTCGAGTCGGCAAATCATATGCAGTAATCGTCATCGACCACTAGAGTTCGAGACGGGTGATCCCGCTTTGGTCAAGGTATCCCCGAGTCGAGGTATTCTCCGCTTTGGAAAACGGGGAAGTTGAGTTCGAGATTCATTGGACCGTGTGAGATTTTGAATCGAGTAAGCGAGTTAACTCATCGATTGGCCCTATCTCTCGTTGTTGGGCCGAATTCATAATGTGTTTCACGCCTCGCACATACTTGATTCGACGAAATCGAGATCGCAGATGATCATTCGTATGAGAAGAGCCCCATACGAGTGTTGGAGCGGCAAATCAAACAGCTTGAGGAATAAGGCGATTCCTTTGGTTAAGTTTCATGGTCTAGACACGAGTCGAAGAGGCCACTTGGGAAACCGAGGAGAGTATGCGGGAGTTATCCCGAGTTGTTTGACCCTTAGTTTCGGGACGAAACTCTTTTAAGGGGGAGTATGTAATACCCGGTTGTAACTCAGTCATTTTCATTCGGTAATTATCATCTGTAATTGTCACTCAAGAATTCTCACTCATTAATAATCACTCATCATTCATGAATCACTCAATCATGCTCAATGTTGGCATGTTGTAACCGTGTATCGATTACCGATCGTCATTTCATCTCCGTTTGAGTGTCGGAACGGGAGTATTATCATTATCATCGTGATTGGTAGTCTTGTGCCGGAGTATCATTCTTTGGCATGTGTTAGACTTGTTCATTTCCACATTCGTATGATTTGTCGGATCATTCATCACCGTAGCGAGGAATCGGAACCATCGGATTTATTCACCTTGGCCAGCCTTGAGTTACGGCCGTAAGGTTCTGGGATACGGCCGTAAGTTCGGTAGATGCCGTAGTAAGGCTGGCGATTACGGCCGTAAGTGGTCCAAAGAGTCGCCGGGCATTTTGGCCGAAGGTGAGTTACGGCCGTAAGGAAGGTGAGATACGGCCGTAAGTGGTGTTCGTAAGTTTCAGGTGTTGTCGACCAAGGGTGACTTACGGCCGTAAGGGTTGCGGCATACGGCCGTAAGTCGAGGCAGGTACGGCCGTAAGGCTTGGCCGGATACGGCCGTACGCTGCAGGAAGGATGTCTGGCCATTTTTGACGATGGCGGGTTACGCCCGTAAGGTTGGCCGGATACGGCCGTATCATCCGAGTTACGGCCGTAAGGTGTGTGGTACGGCCGTAAGGCTGTCGACGGGTGTTTTGACGAGGGCGGGTTACGCCCGTAACTCAGGAACGGTTACGGCCGTAAGTCTGTCGGCAGGCTTTCGGACGAAGCCGAGTTACGGCCGTCTGAGTTGGCGATTACGGCCGTAAGGCCGTTGACTTGGAAAGTTACGGCCGTAAGAGGGCCGAGTTACGGCCAGAACTCCGGCAGATTTAAGTACTCGGGGACATTTTTCACCATTTTCTTCCTTTCTTCATTTTGTTCCGAGAGAGAGACTTGAGAGAGGGATTTTCCATCCTCAATCACTTGAGTGTTAGACTTTCATCATCCTCATTCATTTGGAAGCTTGGATACTGCTTTAACTCGTGTTCTTCGGATCGAAGTGATTGGATCTTCAAGAGGTAATTTCTTCATCATCTTGGATTTCGATTTTGTGTTGAGATATGATGTTTTGGACGTTATAATCATGTTATATGAAGGGATATGTGTATGATTATGAGTTTGTATAAGGATTCATTGGATTATTGAGGGATTATTCAAGAACACTTTGAATATCGAGTTGGATTTGGAGATTTTCGACTAATTGTTGTTATAATCACGTTTTTGGATATTCGTTGTGGATAATTAATCGTATTGAAGATGTTTTGTTGGTTTGAAACACTTCTTGGGGGATTTGGTATTGGTATATTGAGGTTTGATTGTAAACAATCGGAGTTGGACGCAACGTGTTTGATTTAATGCCTCAATGGACTTGGTTTAGTCGTATCGACGTGTTGAGTTCGTTATATTCATGTTTGTACGTATATTAATCGGATTGTTGGTAATTGAATTGTTCAAGGTTGTTCGAGCGACCGATATCTCAATTAGGACATTGTTCGTGGAAGGATAATTGTCACCGGTGTTGAGTAAGTTAATTCTTACTCGGTTAAAAGGATATTCATTCCTTTTGTCGTTGTTCATTCATAATCATAACTCATTCATCATTGTATTAATCGTATCAAAACTCGTCATTGTCAATTAATCACCTCAGTCATAAGGAACGACGGTTCCGATCATTTCATTGAGCTATCATTCATTTCACCATCATTCAATCTTGGTGAGTCATTATTCATTTTCATTGTCACTTTTGTCGTATTGTGGCATTCCGGGTCATACTGGCGTGCCGGTTGGTATGTGTAGGATTTTCATGTCGGGCACATTATAGTCGTGTGTTGGTTGGTGGCCTCACATTGGACTGTGCACACGAGTCGATTGCTCGTGAGACAGATTAGGTACAAGACATCGCGTGTTTGATCGTTGGTGGCTTGTGCCCGGACACATTTCCATCCCGGGCGTAGTGTGGCGCCATTCCTTTGAGCCGTCTTGATTAGTCGATTCATATAGCATGTTTGATTGCGTATGTTTTGTGAATAATTCATAATTTCGTATATATCATGATTGTGTATTTTCAACCCTTGAGGATTGTTGTTCTTTGTAATCGACCCGTTTGGGGATTTTGTTTTTCGTGTCATGGCAAGGCAAACGCACGGAATAGCATATTTATGTCGAGGAGTCCTAGTGATACTAGTAGGGGGCCCCGATCTTTCAGTCATTCTTATTATTGTCCTTTATTTTCCGCTGCAGATTTTCATTTGGATACTCCGTTTTATTCAGTGTTGTGTATTTTATCTTCATATAAAATACACTAGTATTCGGTATTGTCCTGGTGTGTTGTAATTAAACTTCTCATCGGAGTAATTACTGTTGTAATGTGGTTCGGTACTACATTTATCTTGTGTAATTCATTCATTTTCAATTGCCTGGTGGGTCCCAGTCGGGGATCCACGGCACTGTAATATCCGCCTAGTTTGGGGTGTTACAGAGACTTTCCTTTAAGAACGTTCTCTCGGATTTGAGTAATCATCGGATCCTCTAATTGCTTCAGTTTAATTTCATCGATCAAAGACGACAAAATTTCTAAGGCACAAAGTTGCCCGACAGATCCAGGCAGCAAAACCTCAACATCTAACCCGATCAAAGCCCGCCGAAGCTCAGACTGAGGCGTAAGGACCTCAAGCGTTCGCAACGCAATCGGTTTCCGACTCAAGGCGTCGGCCACGACATTCGCCTTACCCGGATGATAAAGGATTTCGAGGTCATAATCCTTAATCAACTCTAACCACCTCCTCTGTCTCATATTCAACTCTCGCTGAGTAAATATGTATTTCAGACTTTTATGATCGGTAAAAATCTGACATGCAGAGCCGAAAAGATAGTGACGCCAAATCTTGAGTGCAAAGACAACCGCCGCTAACTCCAAATCGTGAGTAGGGTAGTTAAGCTCATACGGCCTCAACTGTCTCGACGCATAGGCAATGGTCTTGCCGTGCTGCATCAATACGCACCCAAGACCCTGACCCGAAGCATCGCTAAAAACGGCGAAACCCTCGTTGCCACATGGCAATGCCAAAACCGGGGCTGAAGTCAAACGCCTCTTCAGCTCCTAAACTCGATCGCTCTCATCGGTCCGCATTTAACTTCTCGGATTTCTGGAGCAACTGTGTAAGTGGTCGAGCTAGTTTTGAGAAACCCTCGACGAACCTACGGTAGTAGCCAGCCAAACCCAAGAAACTACGGACCTCCTTCACATTTTTGGGCGATGCCCAATCCAACACTGCCTCAATTTTCTGCGGATCTACTCGAACTCCCTCGGCTGAAATCACGTGACCCAAAAACATCACTTCCTTCAGCCAGAACTCACATTTCGAGAACTTCGCATAGAGTTGCTCGGTCCTCAAAATGTCTAACACTACCCGCAAATGATGGGCATGCTCTTCCTCGTTCCTCGAATAAATAAGAATATCGTCAATGTAGACGACGACACACTTATCCAAATACTCGATAAAGACTTTGTTCATCAACTGCATGAACACCGTCGGCGCGTTAGTTAACCCGAAAGGCATAACTACAAACTCATAATGTCTGTATCTCGTCCGAAAAGCCGTTTTCGGCACGTCGGACTCCCTCACCCGGAGCTGATAGTACCCCGATCTCAAATCAATCTTTGAGAATACCGCCGCTCTCGCAATCGGTCGAACAAGTCGTCAATCCTCGGCAAAGGATACTTGTTCTTGATGGTCACCTTGTTCGCCCACGATAGTCGATACACAAACGTAGTGAACCATCCTTCTTACGCACAAACAAGACCGGTGCGCCCCAAGGCGAGGCGCCTGGTCGAACATACCCCGACTCAAGAAGTTCACTCAATCTGTTTCTTCAACTCGACATCTCTCAAGGTGCCATGCGATACGGCGCCTTGAAATCGGAGCCGCACCCGGCTCTAACTCTATAGCAAACTCAACCTCACGATCCGGTGGCAATCCCGCAACTCGTCAGAAATACATCAGAAACTCACTAACGACTGGAATCGATGAAAGCTCGACTCCACCATTCTCCGCCTTCAAGGCGTAGCACCAATAACTAGTACACCCTTTTCGCAGGAGTTTCATCGCCTTCAAGGCGTTAATAACAAACTTCTGGTTTCTCTTTCGCCCTGCGAAAGAGTGTTCGGTGCCGTCCTCGGCTAACATAGTGATGATTCTCGTGCGGTAGTTCATGATTGCACCATGCCGTTCGAGCCAATCATTCCCGAGATCTAAATCCTCGCCCTCGATACTCACAACAATAAGATTAGAGAGCCAAGCCCTCTCACAAATAATCACAGAACAGTCCCGGACTTCTCGATCACCGACAATTCTATCACCGCTAGGAAGTTTAACGATGAAAGGCTCGCAAGGTGACAAGCAGTCGAGACTCAAACGGCGTACACACTCTAGAGAAATGAATGAATGCGTAGCACCCGAATCAAAAAGTACACTGACAGGATGGGAATGGATATGAACGGTACCTGTCGCCACAGTAGCTGCTGGATCATCGGTCCTCCTCATCTCGTAGATACGCAGCTGGGCAGAGCCGACACTGGATGCTCCTCCCCTAGCGGGCTGACCCTGACCCCTACCTCGGCCGGCACTCGGTGGGGGCGGCAGAGCAAATGAGCCCTGGTTCACGCTCGGCTCCATAGGTGCTGGGTGAGAAGAACGGGCACCGCGAAACTGCTCGAGCTTCGCAAAGAAGCTTTGTGGCCCGACTGACCACAAGTATGACAAGTCAAAGGTGGACGAAGACAATCCCGGTTCACGTGGCCTGGCTTGCCACAGTGAAAGCATCTGGGGTCCCGGACGACGGTTCCGGCGGCACTCCGAAAGCTCCCAGAAAAACGAGCCGAACCGCCCGTAGAAATATTTGCAGCCTGAGATTTCTGCTGGCCTCCACTCTTGGGACCAGAAAAATTTCCGACCGACTTCTGCTTCTTGCTCTCGCGAGCCAAATCGCTAGCGGTTACCGACATATCATAAGCAAGAGCTCGACTCTGATAATCCTTCAAGGTAGTACAGACGAGCCCAGACATATAGTCCCGAATGGACAGTTTCATTCTCCTGGAAAAATGAAAGATCTTGTCACTCTCTTCGACAACTTGGGTCTTCACATAACCCAACTCCTTATTAAAATCGGCAATAGCTTGGGATACGGGGATATCCCGTGGTTGAGCATCAAAGAAAGCATGCACTCGAGCCTGTATGACCGGCCATGGACAATACTCGGTCTCCATCAACTCCTGAAACTCGGCCCACGAAGCAACATGATCTTTGGGACCAACGGCCTCCCACCAATCTGTAGCATCTCCCGTGAGAAAGTATTGAGCAATGGGGACCTTACGGTCCTCGGGGCAGTTGGTAGCAGTGAATACTTTGGATATCTCCTTGATCCACCCTTCCCATCCGATCGGGTCCGAAGCTCCCGAAAACTGGGGAGGATGCATCTTGATGACATCCTGAAGCCAACGATCCGTTCCGCCCCGATTAGCATGGGCCCGATCGGGGTTCTGGACCACCTAAGCTATAGCCGCCATCTGGTTAACCATTTGCTGCATAACAGCCGCAATACCAAGATCGACGCGCTCCTGAGAAGAAGCATGACTGTGACGGTCACCGATCGCCGCCTCGAAGAATGCGACGTGGCCGCCCCACCGGCTGCCCCACGTCCTCGGCCGCATCCACGACCACGACCACGGTTTCTCCGCATCCATACAAGTTGAGAGATAATGTAAGTATATCGATGATGAGTAAGGGAGGAAAAGCAACTACGATTCAAATGGGAAAATACAATGCAAGAAACAAAAGAGCCGAATAAGAAAACTTACGAGCACTGGAAGTACTGGGATGCTGGCAGCGGTGTGACAATGTGCAAAACAAATACGACTAGACCCAAATAACCAACAAGCCTAGGTATCCATAAACCTAGACGCTCTGATACCATTTTCTGTAACACCCCGAGATATTCAGAGTATATTACAGCGCCGTGTCTGTAACACCCCGAGATATTCAGAGTATATTACAGCGCCGTGGACCCCCCCCCCCCCCCCACATGGGACCCACCAGGCTACAAACGAGAAAACTCCACTCGACTAACCATCCCGGTTAGCGAGGACACACATTTAATTATACGACATAAAAAGTTACGCCCGGAGCAACCGGCGAAATGATCATCAACCACCAATGTAACAATTTAAAAGTAGTACAACACGGAGTTGAATTTGAAAAGCCTAAGTACTCGCGAGTACAGTCTATCCGTTTATAAATATAGAAAACAACCAAATCGAAATGGATGAAAGAAATAGAAAGACCCAAATGCACATGTCTACGACCCTGGCCAACATCCTCGTACTGTCCAGGTGCCCGCTCGTCCGGATAATCATAACCTGAAATCCATAACAAGAATTTCCCCAAAACGGGTCCCCAGAGGGGTTAGCAATTACGCTAGTACAAGTAATCAAGGCAAACCAATCGCTTACACATTCCATAGTACATGCACCAATATCATTTCGAAAACCAAAACAAGACATGTCTTTTCCGGAAACAAACAGTCGCAATTAATTTGCCTAGGACCGGGACGAAGCCACGAATCCCACTCGAGGCCTCTAAGGACCCTCCTCTAGGACTGGGGAGCAATTCACAGGATCGTTAGGAAGGATGATGGAAGACGGCGATACTAATCACATGAATACCGGTGTTGAGTATTTGGTGATGTCTTGTTGTTTTGTCCTTCCGTTGTGTTTAATTTCACATTTTACGGGAATGTTGAATTATGTTAACCCCTGCGTGGGTATGAGATACGAGAAAGGGTAATGTATGGTTGATGTGTATGTTGTGATAAAAGACCAAATCGGTCTAATGGTCCATTAATTACCCAGTCGGTATGTATTGTATTGTGGTGTTTATGTATTAAGCCTGGTAGATCCTCATGGAGGGGGTCTACGGCGCTGTAATATTCCCGAGTGGTTTGGGGGTGTTACACTATCAAGCATTCCAAATGCTAAAATAATTCATATATACGGTATCATTGACCTCGCTCCGATACCACTGTTGGGATTGCGGATATAAAAATGAGTACGCAGCAGAATAATAAAACTCAATATAAAGAATCCCAAACAGGATCGATCAAGTAATGTATATACGAAAAATAAATTGACGATGATAAAAGGATCAGAGTCCCATTCTTCGAAGCCTTTGATATATCTTCGTAATTTTGATGATGATCACGAATCCGAACACGAGCATGAAATCCCTTCATCGCAAACACCGAAAGCACGATGTCCCTACTTCACAAGCATTTGAACTTTACCGAAAAAATCAACGAGACTCCGTTCTCCAAGAACACGGATAGGGAAACTTGTAGAAATTTCTCTCTCTTAATTTTATTGCTTTTCTTCCACCTCAAATATGAAGAACATGATGAAAAAAATTTCTCTCCCTCTCCTCTTTTGCTCTCGGTCGGACCTACATGAAGTGTAGGTGGAGTGGTTCTTGATTTCTTTGTTATATAATGTGAATAATATGATCCCATCATATAATATCACCTTGGCATCATGTGTTGACATATCATGGTGGGATCTCACATCACAAAACAACAACAGCAACATGGAAACCACCAAGAAAGAGAGGGGGCGGCCCATGTGGAAATTTCTAGGAAACGAGCCGAGTCATTCGGCTCGTGTACCGGACATTCGTCAAACGACTCCGTTAAATACACTCTGTTTTATCTCCAATATATTTATACTTAATTAATTAATCCAGTTAATTAATTATATAAAATACAAAATATATTTCTCTAAGAAATATAATTTATGAATTAAATTAATTACCCAGTAACTTAATTTCAATTCATAAGGTCACTATTTGATTTATCCAATAAATCATAATTAGATATCCAATATCTAATATTAATATAGAGATAATAAATTCATATTTATCCATCAACGATTATGATGCATGACTCTGTAGGTCCGTCTCAGCCGGCATTGGGAGGAACCAATGAGTGCGGGCAGCACTTAGCCAGCCTAGCGGGCCGCACTATAAACCTCTTCATTAGATGTCTCGGTCAAGCCTTCTGGTCATAGTAAAGTCAAACCCTAATGTTGACTAGATATTATACATTTGTTAATGCAAATCAAGACCGACTGATTACTAGTGTATCCAATACGACTAGATCAGAATGCTTTGGCCGAAGACATATGATCTTATTTGCCATTAACCATATAGGACATTCGCCTACTCACTAACAGGAGATAGAATCCTTTCTTGGCGTATAGTAAAGACTACTACCTACCCGTATAGTCTGCACTTCGAGGTTGACCCAGCGATTAAGCAAATGAGTCTAACTACTCTAATGACAAACTAAACGTCACAGGCACATCTCTTAACTGAACCCGCATGTCAAAGGTCCATGTATACCATCATAACCATTCGACACATCATCGACTCTCCAAGAGTGAGTACCGTGTGACTGAATCAAGTATGAGTCATGTTCGAGTACACTGCTCCCACCAATATACTTATAACTATGCTATCAAGACATGCACATGTCCTAGCATCAGTTATACAAGTCTTACTCAAAAATTTAATGCCCAATTAAGTTTTTCGACTTGCGAACGGTTTACGTAAATAAGCTTTAAACACTTCCAGTGCATTTTCTCTTATCCTATAATGAGAGTGGAATGTTCGCTCTTATTTACATGGATTTCACTTCAATGTTTACCAAATCAAGAATGCATTTGAAATACAATAAACAATGAATGAATTATATTTGCCTTTTACTAATTATTCCATAATTACAAGTACAATGCCCCTTCTCTCTCATCTCCTGAGTGGCATTCGAGGGCATATTCCTAACAATCTCCCACTTTCACTCAATGCCATACATCATGGTATCCAATTCCCATGTTCTTCAGATGTCTTTCCAAGATAGCCTGAGATAACCGCTTAGTCAGCGGGTCAGAGACATTGTCTTCTGAGTCTACTCTTTGCAACGAAACATATCCTTTTTCAACCATCTCTCGAACGATGTTATAGTTTCTCTCTATATGCTTGGTGTTGTGGTGAGCCCTTGGACACTATACATGTGTTAATGCAAATCAAGACTGACTAATTACTAGTGTATCCAATACGACTAGATCAAAATGCTTTGGCCAAAGACTTATGATCTTATTTGCCATTAACCGTAGAGGACATTCGCCTGCTTACTAATAGGAGATAGAGTCCTTCCTTGGCATACAGTAAAGACAGCTACCTGCCCGTATAGTCCGCACTTCGAGGTTGACCCAACAATTAAGCAAATGAGTCTAACTACTCTAATGACAAACTAAACATCACAGGCACATCTCCTACTGAACTCTCAAGTCAAAGGTCCACATATACTATTAGAACCTTTCGATTCATCATCGACTCTCCAAGAGTGAATACCGAGTGACTGAATCAAGTATGAGTCATGTTCGAGTACACTGCTCCCACCAATGTACTTATAACTATGCTATCAAGACATGCACATGTCCTAGCATCAGTTATACAAGTCTTACTCAAACATTTAATGCCCAATTAAGTTTATCGACTTGCGAAAGGTTTACGTAAATAAGCTTTAAACACTTCCAGGGCATTTTCTCTTATCCGATAACGAGAGTGGAATGTTCCCTCTTATTTACATGGACTTCACTTCAATGTTTACCAAATCAAGAATGCATTTGAAATACAATAAACAATGAATGAATTATATTTGCCTTTTATTAATTATTCCATAATTACAAGTACAATGCCCCTTCTCTCTTATCCCCAGAGTGGCATTCGAGGGCATATTCCTAACAGGCATATGGAGCCCGGATGTCAGCCATTTTCAGCAAGCAGCCAAACAACTTTTGAAAAGGCATGTTAACACCTATTAGGGGACGTTACGCCCTGTAAACAACATACGCTAAGTCGATAGAATTACATACGCAAGTCATTTTCCCAACGTACATAAGATAAGATAGGAATGATAGAGTAAGCTATGTAAATCGATAGGGTACGCTATATTGACAAATAGTGTACATTAAGCCTTAACGTAGGTAACCCTGATCATCTAGCGTACATAATGGATAGTTTTTTATTTAAAGACACCATCCCACTTTCATTTCTCCTATTTACCTTGTCTGAGTTCTACAAATTGGGAGCCTTCCCAGTCCTTTAAACTTTTTATATCAACTTCTAAACGGAGTTTTGAAGATCATAGGCATCTTGGATTGGTGCTCAAGCTTCCAGTGTCGAGTTCTACCTATCATATTCGTCGTTTATCTCTGTGTAAGGTATGTTGATGCTATAATACCCGGTTGTAATTCAGTCATTATCATTGAGTAATTATCGTTCAGTAATTGTCACTCAGTAATTTTCACTCATTGATGATCATTTGTCACTCATATTCAATCATTGTATTCACCGTTCAGAGTAATTGTATCATGTATCAATCGTCATTCATCATCAATCTAGTTTGAGAATCGTGCCGTGTTTATCATCATTATCATCTTCATAGTGGGCTGTGTGCGAGGAGTAGCGCACGCTACGAACTCTCTTTAGCGCGCGCTAATTGAGTTCGTGTAGCGTACGCTACCTCTCAACATTAGCGCACGCTAATGTAGTTCAAGCAAGTAGTCCAGATGGCACTGAACTGCAGTTGGGTTGTAAGTAGCGCACACTACTAATGGTAAGTAGCACACGCTATGCAGTCGGTGTAGCGCGCGCTAAGGTCGGATCAGGCAGAATCCAGTGGCTACTGGACTGAATTGGAATAATTCCTAGCGCACGCCATGAGTAGATACTAGCGTACGCTCATCGGTGTCAGTAGCGCATGCTGAATTTTGTGCGTAGCGCACGCTACCGCGAACAGATCAGAGAACAGGAGGTTCTAGACTTCAGTACTGGGCAACAGATAATTTGTTAGCGCGCGCTAACATTTTGAGTTAACACACGCTAAGTATATGGTTGTAGCGCACGCTACAAAAGGTATGTAGCGCACGCTACCATTGCGAACAGAGGGTACTGGACTAGCCAGTACACCCGTTAGCGCACGCTACGCACAAGAGCTAGTGCACGCTAAACTGGGGTTGCTATAAATAGGACAGTTCAGTCTTTTCTTCATCATTCTTCATTTCTTTTCATTCCTTCGTCGGTTCCGGGCAATTTGGAGCTTCTTGAGAAGTTTTCTTCGAGGTGAAATCAACTATCAACATCTCCAAGCTTATAATTCGGAGTAATCATCATTTCATCATCTCCATCGCATCTAATCAAGGTAATAATCTCTTGGATCTAGAATTTCTGATTTTGGGCATTTTCCTTCTGATTTCTTCGCGTAAGCTTGGATTGTTGTTGGAATATGTTAGAAATGGATTATCTACCTTGGATAAATGTATTCCTACAGATTTAATGGCATATATTTCGGATTTCATAAATTGTTGGGGGTTTGATTCAAGAACACTTTAGAGTTGACTTTGATAGTTCGCGGTTTTCGATTAGATGTTGTCGTTAACTCGATTTGTGGATTCCTATGGGATTATTGATATCATTGAAGGTGTTTTGCTGTTTTGAAATACTTATTTCGGAGTTGGTTTCGATATATTCGGGTTTGGATATTATCAAAGGATGTATGTTGCTAAGTATTCGTTAGAATGCCTCAATGAGTTTGGATATTGTTGTATCGACGTTTGAGTTGGTTATAATCGTGTTTGATACGTATATTGAGAGTTTGTTGGTAATTGTCATTCAAGGTTGTTCGAGCGACCGACATCCCTTTTAGGATGTTGTTTGAGGAAGGACATTCTTCACCGGCGTTGTGTAAGTTAATTCTCACTCGGTTAAAAGGATATTCATTCCTTTCGTTGTTGTTCATTCATAATCATAATTCATTCACAATGTATTAACCATATTGAGACTTGTAATTGCCAATTAATCACTTCATTCACGAGGAACGACGGTTCCAATTATTTCATTGAGCTATCATTCTTTTCACTATCATTTCATCTCGGTGAGTCATTCTTGACTTTGTCGGATTGTTATTCATTATTATTCTTCATGGTAATACTTGCCCATATGACCTTCTGGGTTCATATTGCGTTGCCGGGTGGGGATGTGTGGAATTTTTAGTCCGGCACGTGATAGTCATGTGATTGGGTACACCGACACATTGGACTGTGCACACGGTAACGTACCTCCGTGAGACTAATTAGGTACAAGGGCGGGTGTGTCCGGACACTCGTCTTGTGCACTTGCACATACCATTACGGGCGTACTATGATGCCCCTCTTCAGCTTAATTTCATAATTGAGATATATCATGATTGTGTTTATTCAACTCTTGAGGATTGTTGTTCTATGTAACAGACCCCGTTGGGGGATGTTGTTTTCAGGTCATGGCAAGGCTAAGGCACGGGAAGAGAACGTTGACGGCGAGGAGTCCCAGTGATACTAGTAGGGGACCCCAGTCCTTTCAGTCTTCATGTTTTCTTCATCTGTATTCCGCTGCAGACTTCCATTTAGATACTCATTTTAATTGATGTTGTATATTTGATCTTCATATAAAATATACATGTATTCTGTTTTATCGTGGGTGTGTTGTACTTGAAACTCCTCATCGGAGTAATTATTAATATATTGTGGTTCGGTACTACAATTATATCACTTAATTAATTAATTTTCACTCGCCTAGCTGGTCCCAGTCGGGGGTCCACGGCACTGTAATATTTGCCTAGTTTGGGGTGTTACAGAGTTGGTATTGTTAGGAATACTTGTTAGATTTTGATGATGTCATTAATATAAAATCAAATGTTTATTACTTGGCAAAAATGTAAGGAAGAACCAAATGAGTATCTTCCATAGGCCAAATATGTTAAGTATAAAACTTGGCAAAATGTAAAGAAGAACCAAATGAGTATCTTCTGTAGGCCAAAAATTAGTTAGGCTAAAATCGGCTAAGTACTGAGTATAGCTAAGTCCATCAGAGAGGATCAGCCAAGTCCAGTCAGAGTAGCCCTGGTCAACATAATTTATCAGAGAAGTTTGACCAGACTGCAGCCAAGGTACCTCAGGGAAGTCACCTGATCAGATAAGTCACAAACAGTGAACAGCAGAGAGGTCCAGACTGTAGAGATGTTAGCTGCTCATCAGCCTAGTCGAGATCAGCCAAGTACTCCAAAGTCCACGTCAGCATGCGTTGAAAAGTCAAGTATTATGGAAAGTCACATGCAACGTGAAGAGACAAATTGGAGTGATTCCCGCTAGAGATATGATTTAAATAAATCATCCAGACCCACCTTGAAGACTTTAATCGTTTTATATTCAAAAGATTTGGCGCTCACATGCAGAAGTCTTCACAACGGTCGGAAGATAAAATAAAATAATGGGAATCCAAATTGCAACGCTCGTAAAGATTAAACAAAGAAGTCTCCCTCCAACGGACGGATTTGTTCAAAAGATTTGCAATGGCTACAAGGAAAAAGCTCAGAGATCGTGACCTATATATATCCGAAGATTTGAAACTGAGCAACTACCGGTGCGAACATACTTTCAAGCAATAAAAGCAATCAAGCAATCTAAAGCAATCAATAACATCGTGAAAAGAGCGGTTTTAAGAGTTCATACTTAAAGAAGCTCTTAGTTGGAGAAGACAAAAACTCTTGTCTATAATCCTGAGTACGGGGTACTTCACTGGTTGAAGTAAGAGACTGTAAAGGCATCCAAGGATCGAGGATCAAGAGGTGCAAGGCAGTCTAGGGTGTACAACGGCACGGATTTCCACTGGTTGGAAGCTGTTGTAGTGTGGTTTGAATCACTGTAATATTTATCACTGGTTGAGAATTATAGTGAATTCATCTCCAACTGGTTTGGAGAAAAGTGGATTAGTAGAGGATTACCCCACCTCTGAAACCACTATAATCGCCTGCGTTCTTTACTGTTTTATTGCATCATACTTTTAACTGCTGCATTCATTGTTAAGTGTTCCATTAGTTGCTTTCTATTCGTCATCAGCTGACTTCCGCATATATTAAAGAACAAACGACTCCAAGTCATTTGTTTACCTTTCAGCTGAAGAAACTCACTCTTCGTGAAAAAGAGTTTAAGAGTTTCTACAAGTCTATTCACCCCCCCCTCTAGATTTGTACCTGGACGACTTGTGACCTACAAGTGGTATCAGAGAGGTTGGTTCATTTATTTCACGAACCAGATCTATATCAGATATATATATCTTTACTCTCACTTTATAATGGAACACATGCATTCTAGACTCCCTGTGTTTTCAGTTGACGAGTATGATCTGTGGAAGATAAGGATGCAGGCACACTTATCTTCGATTCATGACGACATGTGGTGGATCATCGAGGACGGTCCATTCATCTTTGAGAAGGACAACACAGCAGAGGAGATCGCAGCAGGGAAGCCAGAGAAGATTCCTAAGAAGAGGACAGAGCTGAATCCCGAAGAAAGAAAGCTGGCCAATCTTGATAACCGGTCCAGAGATGTGTTATATCAAACTCTTGACAAATCCACCATGGTCAAGATCAAGAACTGCAAGAATGCTAAAGAAATCTGGGACACATTAGCCCTAATGTGTGAAGGAACGGAGCTGATCAAGGAAAACAAGCTGTCAATTGCTATCCAAAAATTTGACAACTTTAAAATGAAGAATGGTGAATCCATAGATCAAGTGGACACAAGGTTCACTGAGATTATTAATGAGATCAACACCCTCGGCAAAACCTATTACTACAGGGAAATGGCACTAAAGTTCTCAGATCTCTCAACCCCGAATGGAGCATGAAGGCCGTGTCCATGAGAGAGTCCAAGGACCTGAATAAGATAAAGATCCAGGAGCTGTTCTCTGATCTGAAGGCTTATGAGTTCGATCTTCCAAGTTCATCCTCAACTGAGCCTGCAGAGAAGGGAATCGCATTTGCAGCCGAGTCCCCTGCCAAGAGCCTATCTGATGTAAAGCCTCCAAATCCATTAGATTTTGAGGAAGAAATGGCGTTTATAATGCAAAGGTTCAGCAATTTTAGAAAGAACTACTCCAAATACAAGAAAAATTATAAGGAGATTCCAAGAAGGAACCAAGGCCGAAGCTGGAAAGTAGAATGCTACAACTGTCACAAAACAGGACACATCCAAATGGACTGTCCTGAGCTCAAGAAGGACGAAACCAAGAAGGAGGTGGGCAGAAAAGAAGATAGAAGAAAGGCCCTCATCGGAGAAGACCAGGAGCATGTCGAATCAAGCAGCGGATTTTTTTTCTGATGAAGATGAGGAGTATGACTGCCTGATGGCAAACCTAGCTGATGAAGAGGTAACTTCTAAACCCACCGGTTCAAATAATAGCTCAGCCATGTCACAAGATATGGATCTACATGAATCGATAAATCAGTTATTTAAAGATTTTGAAACATTCAAATCTGCACACCAAACTGTATCAGCAGAGAAGACTCAGCTGCAAGATGAGAATAGGCAGCTGAAAAATGATTTCGAAAAACTTAGCCTAGATTTAAATAAGGTTGAGATAACTGCAGCTGACTTTAAAAACCAGGCTGACGTTAATACAGCTGAGATAAACAGACTAACCATTTTACTTAAAGAAAAATCAGCTGCACTTGCTCATGCAAAAAACGAGTTTACTAAGCTGACACAGGTGAATAAAACTCAAGCGCAGGAAATAACCTCCCTGAAGGCGTCTTCAACCCTGGAAGAATTGTGTACCAACAAAAGGCCACTATATTCCAAATCGTGCCTCGATATGATCCTCACACTCCTCTAGTTCTAAAAGAAAATTTATCAAGGGAGAAACAATTGTCTCGATCGTTGAGCCTACGTATAAACCGATATTCAAAATGTGCAAATACCAAGTCAAATGTCTAGTCAGCAATGTGCTACACCAGCGACCACTTAGACAGCGACTAGGCAAAGGGCCTAGGCAAAAGCAAAGAAATTTCTGCATAACATGCCCACTATTACCAACAACTCCCTAAAAACAGATTTCATAATGGTAGGGGCAGATGGAAACCTCAAGGTTATCCTAATTACCAAAATGAACAAGTGTGGAGACCACAAAGATTTAATAAATGGTCTCAGCCAAGATTTAGAAATGGCCCACACTATCAAAATTTTGAGGAATATCCGGTATACAATCCCAACAGGAGATTCAGACCTCGAACTTACACACCTTGTGATGGTTATAATAATAACAACTTTTACAATACAAGGAGAAATCAATTCTCCAGGAAACCAGCTAACCCCAAAGGACCCACACAGATTTGGGTACCTAAATCTCTGCTTGTCTGATTGCAGAAAAGATGGAAGGACTACAACCACATCTCCACAAGCTCAAATTTTGGAGGTGAAGAATGGTTTGTAGACTCTGGATGCTCGAGGCATATGACCGGGAACAAGAAGATGCTGTCCAATTACACCAAAGAAAGAGGTCCCGATGTAACCTTTGGAGATAGCTCTAGAGGACAAACAAAAGGCTTTGGAGAGCTGCATCGAGGAAATATTGTGATATCCAAAGTTCATTATGTCAAAGGACTCAAGTACAACCTCCTGAGCATAAGCCAGTTCTGTGACGAGAAGAACCTAGTAGTCTTCACTATCTGGAAATGTATGGTGATAGACATCTTATCTGGAGAAATAAAGCTACAAGGTTTCAGAAGGAGAGATGTCTACATGATTGACTGGAACACAGGAACACCTAACTCCTGTTTTCTATCCAAGACAGTAGCTGAAAATGGATGGTTGTGGCACAAAAGACTATGTCACCTGAACTTCAAAGCCATCAACAAGATTAGTTCTCAGAAGCTGGTCAGAGGACTTCCAAATGAAGCATTCAAGAAGGAAGCACTTTGTGATGCATGTCAGAAAGGAAAGCAGACCAGGGCATCGTTCAAGCCAGTTCAGCCTACAACGCTCACGACAAGGATCTTAGATCTACTCCATATGGATCTATTTGGTCCTATCAAGCCAAGGACTTTGAGCGGCCGAAAGCATGCGCTTGTAATAGTAGATGATTATTCAAGGTACACTTGGATTATCTTCCTATATAAGAAAAGTGAAACCTTGACCAAGTTACCTGAGCTGCTGAGAAGGATCCAGAATGAGAAATCCCTATCCATAATCAAGATCAGATCATATAGAGGAGGAGAGTTTCTCAACAAAGCGATAACTGATTACAGCGATCAGAATGGGATCCAACATGAGCTCTCTGCAGCCAGGACGCCCCAGCAGAATGGTGTTGCTGAAAGAAGGAACAGAACCCTAAAGGAAGCAGCAAGGTCCATGATTGCGTAAGGCACTGCCAAAAGGTTCTCGGGGTCAAGTCACAACACACTGTCACACCTGCAGCAGAGTATGATAGTAGGGAGACATGGCAAAACTCCCTATGAGGTTTGGAACAATAGAACTCCTACTGTTGCTTACTTTATGTTTTTGGTTGTAAGTGTTTCATCCACAACAATGGTAAAACACAACTAAATGCCTTTGATGCTAAAACTGATGATGGTCTCTTTATGGGATATTCTCAAAGAAGCAAGGCATATAAAGTTTTTAATAAAAGAACCTTAGTTGTGGAGGAAACACCCCATGTTGTTTTTGATGAATCTACCGTTGAGTACAGGAAACAAGTGGAGCTAATTGAGAACAAGCTCAAGTCAGCAACCCGTGAAGAAGTCATTGTTCATGACACTGGAATGGTGGACTCACCTGCAGACCAGCCTGATGACCCAATCAAATGGGCCAAGACCCAATCGCAGATCGACAGATCACCAAACCTATCCGATCCAGCTTGTCGCCAAGAAGACCCAATCAGAATATAAAGACTCATCTGCAGATCAGAACCAACCTGCAGATGACAACACGGTAGCTGATCCAGTTGCAGACCAAAACCCAGCTGATGCAGAAATTCACCAAGGCAATCCAACAGGTGGAACAAACCCAGAAGAGGACGATATCCCCAAATGGCTCAAGGATCACCCAATCCAGCAAATTATCGGAAAGTTGACTGATGGAGTTAAGACGAGACAGTCAACCCTACCAGCAGGAATGGTGATGTTCTCATGTTTTATGTCGCAAATTGAACCTAAAACTACAGAACAAGCCTTGGAAGATTATTCATGGATTAATGGCATGCAAGAAGAATTGGAGCAGATGGAAAGAAACAAAGTTTGGGAACTAACAGACAGACCTGATCACAAGAAAGTTATTGGCACCAAATGGGTGTACAAAAATAAGAGTGATGAAGACGGAGCTGTTGTTAGGAATAAGGCCAGACTTGTAGCGAAAGGTTATGCACAGTGTGAAGGAATAGATTTTGATTAAACCTATGCACCCGTTGCAAGATTAGAGGCCATCAGACTATTCCTCGCATATGCTGCATTCAAGGATTTTGAAGTCTATCAAATGGATGTAAAGAGTGCTTTTCTAAATGGAATCCTATAAGAAGAAGTCTATGTAGAGCAACCCCAGGTTTTGTCAAAGGAGACAAAGTCTATAAGCTGTTGAAGGCTCTGTATGGACTTAAGCAAGCACCAAGAGCGTGGTATGAAACACTGTCTGTGTTTCTTGAGAAAATGGATTTTGCAAAGGAAAGGTGGACAAGACCCTATTCAGAGTAGAGCACGAAGGCCACATATTAATAGTCCAGATATATGTGGATGACATCATATTCGGATCAACCAATCCAGAGCTATGCGAGAAATTCTCCAACCTCATGCAAGGAGAATTTGAGATTAGTATGATGGGAAATCTTAACTTCTTTCTCGGACTACAAGTTAAGCAGATGGAAAAAGGAATTTTCATCAACCAAGCAAAGTATACCAGAGATCTTATCAAGAGATATGGAATGGAATCAGCCAAGCCCGCAAGAATTCCAATGAGCACAAGTACTCACCTGGATGCAGACGAGGCAGGCATATTAGTGGACTCAACCCACTACAGAGGACTCATTGGATCTCTTCTGTACCTCACTGCAAGCCGGCCAGACATATCCTATGCTGTTGGAGTTTGTGCACGATTCAAGTCCAAGCCGAAGCAATCACACCTAGATGCAGCCAAGAGGATAATAAAATACCTTAAGTATACAATCAATGTTGGACTATGGTATCCCAAGGATGATAATTTCGAGCTGTCAGGATACTCAGATGCGGATTTCGAAGGATGCAAAATCAACAGGAAGAGTACTAGTGGAACGTGTCAATTCCTAGGAACCAGACTGATATCTTGGTTTAGCAAGAAGCAGGTTTCTAACTCTATCTCCACCACAGAGTCAGAATACCTAGTCAGCAGTAGTCACAGTACGCATTCTATGGATCAGACAACAGTTAAGGGATTATAATATCATTGCCAACGAAGTTCCAATCTGGTGTGACAACAATAGTGCTATTGCAATAACCAACAATCCGGTTTTGCATTCAAGGACGAAGCACATTGATGTTAAGCACCACTTCATCAGAGACCATGTGCTTAACAAAAGGGTTAGAGTTGAAAGAGTCAGCACAGACTACCAGATAGCTGGCATATTTACCAAACCCTTGCCAGAAGAAAGATTTTTGGAGCTAAGCAGAGATCTTAGATTACTAGATTGGGAATCTAGTACTGAAGCAAGCTGAAGCATTTCAGAGGAAGGACGGACCCAGCTGAACAATCAGATCCTAGATGATGCAGGCAAGAAGACGAAGGACGGACAAGGCAACCTAGCTGATCAGAATACCAGGCGAGAAGTCAACTCACCTGATACAGAGCGGTCAACAGTCAACAAATCAGACCAGCTAAGTTTTCTAAACTGACCTATGAATATTTAATTATTATCTTCCATAGTTATAATATTATTATATTAATTTTGGTTAACAACTGGCATTTAAATATACATTTTTCTAAGCCAAGTGGCAATTTTAATACACGCGTCAATCGCTTATTAAATCGACCTCTACGATGGCCAATCAAAATCAACCGTCAAATTTTAAAATGGGCCACCGATTCAAATTTGAAATTCAAAAGAATATCAAAAGGCGTACCACCGTTTCAAATATATAAAAAATTAATCCATACGTCTTTTCATCTTCTTTGTAAGGAAAGAAAACCAGTTACTTTACCTTTTACGCTTACAAAAACCCTAGATTTTTCAGAGCAAAAATTCCTTGAACACCAAATACACTAAAATCTTTTATTTGCAGAAATGGCATCCTACTTCGAAGGAGTTAATTTGAAGGCAGTGAAAGACCAGATCATTTTCTCGCTGGTCGTCGACTTTGAAGGCTTATTGGAAGCGAATTTGGAAGATTACGATGTGCTTGACCTGATTCGCGCAATGAAGCTCAATGGGATCTACCCATTCCTAGACATCAACCCTCAACATCTATTCCAGGAGGATGTCATCGCGTTCTATCGCGAAGCTTGTTTGATTCAAGACGGAATTCGAAGCACTGTTCGCGGAACGCAAATCGACATAACACGAGAGTCGATTCGCAGAGTTTTCGGTATGAAGCATCGCGGCATTGCCGTCGAAGCTCTCAAGCAGTCTTCTGCCGAAATCTATAAGAAGATTAAGGTGGAGAATATCCCCGAAAAGCTGAAAGTAACTGCCAAGAGGAATGAGCTTAAGAAAGTGTATCGTTTTGCGTTGGACATAACCAACAAGATAATCATGGGGATGGTCGGCAGTTATGACCAACTGTCGTCGGCAAAATTTATGGTGCTGGGAGCACTAAATCAGGAAGAAGAAATCGACTGGGCTGATTACATCTTCAGGCAACTCGTGCGAGAGGTCAACAAAGTCGAGTGGCTTGATGATGAGAAGAGATTTAAAACAAAGCTGGCGTTTGGAACGCAGCTAAGTTGGTTTTTGGAAAAGACTGGTGTGGCAAAGGGAAGCACTGACCCCTTCCACCCCAACAAAAGACTTGGTCATATGGACCACGAGAAGGTGAGGAAATTCGGAGGCGCAAAGAGAGCAGCTCAGATGCTGAAGGACCTACCTGACACGAGGCCATATCCTAGATATTATTCGTCAGGAGAGTCGGACAGACCTGCAGCCGATATCGCAACTGCAGTCGAGTCAGACACCGAGTCCGACGACACTCCCATAGCAGTTAGATTTAAGAGAAGGGGACCAGCCCCTGAAGGACCCTCTATCTTGCAGTCGTCACCAGAACCCTCTCCCAAGAGGCCAAGGAAACTGCAATTTAGTGAGGAAGAGCAGTCTGAACATCTTGCCAGCCCCTCAGCCAGATCACCAACTCATCTGGAAGACCAGCCTGCCCCAGGCACCCACGAGACTCGGATTGTAGCTGTACTCACCCCCCCAGCCTACATCTCCGAGGAAGAAGAAGCAGGTCTCATAATTTCTATCCCTGAAGCTAATTATACCTTTAACCTGCTAGAAAACAATACTTTCAACCTATCAATTGAACAACTCCAGCTTGTTAAGCCACAAGCATTCAAACACTCTTTTGTCAATATTTTTGAAGAGTGGAAGTTTTTCAAAACTCTGACATTTACAAACCTTCAAACTTACATTGCAACTAGTGGTTGGGAAATCCCCAAGCCACATAGGAGGTTCTGATTCACTTTTGCAAAGAATCAGACTTAGTGTTGATCCTCCAGGATAATTGGTTCATGTCCCATTTTAAAACAAACATGGACCAATTTATCCATTCTATAATGCTTAGCATTTTTGATGGTTCTTTTGGAGAATAGGAGGAGGAGGAAGTTGAAAAAGAAATTAGAATTGAGGAGGTAGATGGAGAAGGAAATAAAGAAGTTGTTGATTTGGTTGATGAAGAAGAAGAAGAAGAGAGAAGAACAGAAGAAAATACTCTAGTTGAAAAATTGAGAAATTGAGAAAACAGAAGAGTTGGCTGATGAAGGAGAAGAAGAAGAAGGAGAAGAGGTATAACAAGAAAAAGATGAAGGAGAAAAGGAGGATGATGATGATGAAGGAGAAAAAGAGGAGAAGGATGATGACAACAATGATGATGATAATGATGATGATGATGGAGGAGATGAAGGAGCCGAAAAAGAAAATGGAAAAGAAAAGGATGAGGAGGAAGAAAAGGAAAATATTGAAAAGGCAGAAGAAGAGAAGGAGGAGGATCAGGAGAAAGAGGAAGAGAAAGAAGAACAAAAGGAGCCAGAGCCAGAGCCAATTCAAGAAGCTGCAGATAAGACTGTGGTACCTGCCCGGTACACCAGCCTAGATGTAGAGTTAGCTGAAGACTCCAGGTCAGGGACCCCAGAGAAGACCCCTTCTGGTGTATCTGCTGCAGACAGAAGCTTGCAGTCTAGTGGTTCTTTTGCAGAAGGCTGAGGAGAGCACTCTCCATCAGCTCAGATATCTCCTGCCATGACTGAGCTGATCAGGCAGATAGTCAAAGATACAATTGGAGAGCTGCTGGCATCTCAGGTCACTCCTGACCTCCAATCAATCAATGCAAAGATCGACACTCTGCTGCAGAGAGAGATTCCTCAGCCCCCTCCCCCTACCAACAACAGAATGCCATTTGGCATGTCTGATTGGATGAGCAGAATGGAGCAGCAATTAACTACCCTTGTTGATGCTGGCAAAAAGGGGGAAGAGAGAGTTCAGGGGGAAGGATGTAATCAAGGAGAGATAAGGGAAGAGATAAGAACAAAGAAGAAGCAAGATATCCTTCAAATTGAAGGACCCTCAAGTCTGAAGAGGAAGGGAGGAGCGGATCCAGATGAATAGGATGACCAGCCTGAAGGCAAAAAAAGGAGGACTAGAGGAGGTTTTGGGCCTACTCTAGAATGGGAAGGAAAGGAGCTGTGGTATGTTGAGGATTTTATACCATATGAAGCCCTGCCCATGTGGGGAACTGCAAAGAAGAAATTCATCAGAGACTATTACATCTGGGAAATACTCCAGGATGATAATCTCTCCCCACAGCAGATCTTCATCAATTTCATGGAGGCAGCTCATCCAAAACTCTAGGCCATTCTGAAGAAGCATGCTAAGGATCAAAATGCTTATCCTATGATTCCCTCATTCAGAGCAGAGGAAGCGCCGACCCATCTGGACAATGAGCTAAATGAGCTAGAGCTTCAAAGAGAAATCAAGCAGTTATGTCTTGAGAATAGATTTTCATCCCAACAAGAACAAGACTTTGCATCTCTTGTTGTGAATAGGAAATATGGTCTTGCTCCAGTCAAGATAAGACCAATTGGAGCTAAACCATTTAGGCCTGCCAAACAGCCTATTCGCAGAGGCAGAGGAAGAGGCAGATGACTTCATTTCTTTATACTTGTAATTTTATTTCTGTACCTGTAAAAACTTTCTTGTAAATTTCAATCATAAACAAGTCAGAAAATTTTATAACAGTCTGTTGAATGACAATTTCCAGTTGTCTCAATATTAGATCGATTTCGCCAGTGTCTTGCACTTAAGTGCAGACTTGGTCATTTGATTAATTGTTTAAATTTTTGCCATCATCAAAATAGGGGGAATTTGTTAGGAATACTTGTTAGATTTTGATGATGTCATTAATATAAAATCAAATGTTTATTACTTGGCAAAAATGTAAGGAAGAACCAAATGAGTATCTTCCATAGGCCAAATATGTTAAGTATAAAACTTGGCAAAATGTAAAGAAGAACCAAATGAGTATCTTCTGTAGGCCAAAAATTAGTTAGGCTAAAATCGGCTAAGTACTGAGTACAGCTAAGTCCATCAGAGAGGATCAGCCGAGTCCAGTCAGAGTAGCCCTGGTCAACATAATTTATCAGAGAAGTTTGACCAGACTGCAGCCAAGGTACCTCAGGGAAGTCACCTGATCAGATAACTCACAAACAGTGAACAGCAGAGAGGTCCAGACTGCAGAGATGTTAGCTGCTCATCAGCCTAGTCGAGATCAGCCAAGTACTCCAAAGTCCATGTCAGCATGCGTTGAAAAGTCAAGTATTACGGAAAGTCACAAGCAACGTGAAGAGACAAATTGGAGTGATTCCCGCTAGAGATATGATTTAAATAAATCATCCAGACCCACCTTGATGACTTTAATCGTTTTATATTCAAAAGATTCGGCGCTCACATGCAGAAGTCTTCACAACGGTCGGAAGATAAAATAAAATAATGGGAATCCAGCCTTGCAACGTTCAGAAAGATTAAACAAAGAAGTCTCCCTCCAACAAACGGATTTGTTCAAAATATTTGCAACGGCTACAAGGAAAAAGCTCAGAGATCGTGACCTATATATATCCGAAGATTTGAAACTGAGCAACTACCGGTGCGAACATACTTTCAAGCGATAAAAGCAATCAAGCAATCTAAAGCAATCAATAGCATCGTGAAAAGAGCGGTTTTAAGAGTTCATACTTAAAGAAGCTCTTAGTTGGAGAAGACAAAAACTCTTGTCTATAATCCTGAGTACGGGGTACTTCACTGGTTGAAGTAAGAGACTGTAAAGGCATCCAAGGATCGAGGATCAAGAGGTGCAAGGCAGTCAAGGGTGTACAGCGGCACGGATTTCCACTGGTTGGAAGCTGTTGTAGTGTGGTTTGAATCACTGTAATATTTATCACTGATTGAGAATTATAGTGAATTCATCTCCAACTGGTTTGGAGAAAAGTGGATTAGTAGAGGATTACCCCACCTCTGAAACCACTATAATCGCCTGCGTTCTTTACTGTTTTATTGCATCATACTTTTAACTGCTTCATTCATTGTTAAGTGTTCCATTAGTTGCTTTCTGTTCGTCATCAGCTGACTTCCGTATATATTAAAGAACAAACGACTCCAACTCATTTGTTTACCTTTCAGCTGAAGAAACTCACTCTTCGTGAAAAAGAGTTTAAGAGTTTCTACAAGTCTATTCACCCCCCACCCTCTAGACTTGTACCTGGACGACTTGTGACCTACAGGTATCGGAGCGTGGTTTTGAATACTACCTTCCGAGTCATGTCTCATTTTAAATCATCGTTCATCGGACTAGTATCATTGGACTTTCGCGTCACGTGTGACCAGTGCAAGAACCGAGCCCCTCAGACCAAAGAATAGTAAGAATTCTGACGTCATGGTATAATTTCTGGCAATAAGGATCACTCATTCATCATTCAATAGTCAACAATCCTCTTTCATCATTTTCATTTGTGATCAAGTCGATTATGTTAATTCATTAATCACTCAGTTCATTTCATTGTTCAGTTGTTGATCTTGAGGATCATGTCATTAATCTTGTTAACTTGTTCAAGATAATCATTTCAAGAATTTCATAAGATAATCACGTCACTTCAGTTGATCATTCATGTAATCATTGTGTTTGAGCGCGTATGCTCATTTTCATCATTTCATAACTTAATCATAATGTGATACTCATGCGAGATATAATTATCATTTGACTTTCCACTTCAGTATGGAAAGAGCTGGCAGAGGACGCGGGGGGGGAGGCCGTGGTACGGGCCGAAACCCGAGAGCTCGTGTGAATACACGCGCGAACGCGAGGAATAATGCGAATTCATCGAGCAGTGACGCTGCCAGTCATTCACCCTGAAATGATCACTCACTGTCAGGGAGTCGTACCCGGGACACAGCTCAATTAGAAGGTGTTCGGGTTGATCCACTCGCTTTTATGCAGGGCATGATGACCCAGATGACTCAAATGGCACTCCTCATGGAGATGATGCAGAACTCAGCTACACAGAATCAACAGGCTCCTCCACCGCCACCTCAGGGGTAAGAGAGGGGTGTAAGCAGTATCATTGGCGACATCTCTCACCAGAGGCCTCCTACTTTTGAGGGCTCATCCGATACGGCGGATATTGTTCACTGGCTTGAGCATTTCGATAAGTTGTTTGCTATAGTGGAGTGTCCCGAAGGGAACAAAGTTTCTGTTGCGGCTTACTATCTTGGTAAGGGCGCACATTCATGGCGGTTATCGTTGAATCCCACCGACGGATCTTGTACTTGGGATCGATTCAGGACTCTCATGATGGAGAGGTATTATTCGGCCCCACTCAGGGAGGCCAAGTTGTCAGAATTACTCACTCCCGACCTCTCAACGGACGATGATGTTCTCGCCATCGCCGAGAAATTCCAGGAGCTACTTCATTTCGCCTCGTCCATTATTCACTCTGAGGAGTATAAGATCAAATATTTCAGCAAGAGGTTGAAGCCTCGTATGCGGATTCAGTTGCTTAATCACAATTGCACCACTCTGGACGAATTCATTGAGAAAGCTCTTAATTATGAGCTTACTGCTAAGGAGATTGCTAAGCAACAACCTTCATCTGCTGGCAAGAAGTCTAAGAATCGTAATCAGTCTGACGGCAGTCAGTACACTTTCAAGAAATCTCGTGGGGGCTCTACTTTTTATGAGTGACCTCCTATGGTGCCTACACCCACGGAATCTCAGTCACGAGCGGCCAGTTTGGCCATCACCTGTTTCAACTGTGACGAACAGGGTCATTTCAGCACCAAGTGTCCGAGGCAGACTGTCATGTGCCATAACTGTGGGATTGCTGGGCATAAGGCCCGTTTTTGCCGAAGGGACTCCAAACCTACTCCGGCGTCATCTCAGGCCCCGAGACATTCAGCGGTGCAGAATCAGGCCACTCAGTCCACGTCATTCAAGACGAAAGTAGCAAATAAAGGCGGAGCCAAGAGCTATCAGACGGGAGCGTCCGGTTCGGGGGCCGGCAATCCCCGAATTTATGAGATGAAGAAGACCGACGATCCAGAGTCCCGGATGATCTCATGTACACTCGATATTCTATCTCAACCTGTGTGTACCCTTTTTGATACTGGTGCATCGCATTCATTCATTTTCGAGTCATGTTTGAGTAGACTACGTCTGGGTAGTGCTACTAGTTGTGAGACTTATGTCATTGGTCTACCTGATGGTAGAAGAATTATAGGGAATCGCGAGATTAAGGATTGTCCGATTCAGCTTCATGGCTGGGATTGGTTAGCAGACCTAATCATAGTAGATTTACCGAGAGACGACATCATCCTAGGTATTGATTTGATGGATCGTCATGATGCCGTCATTAATGTTCGTAAGCGTATGGTCACTATCATTTCAGATGATGGGGTCGAATGTGTATTTCAGGGAGGTAATCCCAGCTGTTCTGGGAGAGTCATCAACATGATGAAAGCAGTGAAATTACTCATTCAGGGGTGTGTCGGTTATTGGTGCTATATGACCAAGATCGAGGAACCATCAGTAGTGTTGACGGATATTCCTGTAGTGAGAGAATATGCTGATGTATTTGCAGACGAGTTACCTGGTTTGCCTCCACAGAGAGATGTGGAATTCATGATTGAGTTGGAGCCTGGTACGTCTCTAATATCGAAGGCACTATACCGGATGGCCCCGACCGAAATGCAGGAGTTGAAGAATCAATTAGAGGATTTGACCGAGAAGGGTTATATTCGACCGAGTGTGTCCCCGTGGGTAGCACCAGTGTTATTTGTCAAGAAGAAGGATGGTTCGTTCCGATTGTGTATTGATTACCGGGAATTGAACCGGGTGACGATCAAGAATAAATATCATCTACCCCGTATCGATGATCTTTTGGATCAACTTCAGGGAGCTTCAGTATTTTCCAAGATCGACTTAAGATCTGGATATTATCAGCTGCGAATTCGAGAGTCGGATATCACGAGGACGGCATTCCGAACACGCTATAGTCATTATGAGTTTGTGGTAATGCCGTTTGGGTTAACTAATGCACCTGCGGTATTCATGGAGTTAATGAATCGGGTTTTCATCGACTATTGGATCAGTTTGTGGTTGTCTTTATTGATGACATTTTAATTAATTCTCGTGACCGGGAGGAGCACGAGATTCACCTTCATCAGGTGCTCGACGTGTTGAGACGAGAGCAACTTTATGGAAAGTTTTCCAAATGTGAGTTCTGGATGTCCGAAGTGACGTTTCTCGAACATGTAATTTCATCAGACGAAGTTCGTGTCGACCCTCAGAAGACGGAGGCTATCCGAGATTGGCAACCTCCGAAGAATGTTAAGGAAATCTGAAGTTTCCTCGGATTAGCTGGTTATTATCGGCGATTTGTGGAAGGATTTTCTAAAATTGCTCAACCTATGATGAACCTTTTAAGGAAAGATAAGAAATACATGTGGTCCGACGCGTGTCAACAGAGTTTTGAGGAACTCAAGAGCCGGTTAATTTCATCACCTGTCCTTTCTTTACCGCGAGGGACGAAAAGATTTGTGGTTCATAGTGATGCGTCCGGACAGGGTCTCAGATGTGTACTAATGCATAATGGGAAAGTTATTGCTTATGTTTCACGGTAATTGAGACCTTACGAGGTTAATTATCCGACCCACGACCTGGAGCTAGCAGTCGTGGTATTCGCATTGAAGATTTGGCGTCATTATCTTTATCGCGTTACCTGTTAGATATTCACCGATCATAAGAGTTTAAAGTATATATTTACTCAGAAGGAGTTAAATATGCGACAGAGACGGTGGTTGGAACTAATCAAAGATTATGATATTGAGATACTTTACCACCCAGGCAAGGCGAATGTTGTCGCCGACGCCTTGAGTCGTAAGTCCGTTCAGGAGCAGATGCTTGCTCGATTAACAGTTCAGACGGAACTTCAACAGGAATTTCTGAGAACCGAGATCGAGGTCTGGTTACAGTGAGAACAAGGGAAACTTTGTACGTTAGAGATTTCATCGCCACTTGAGGAGGCGATCAGGGAGAATCAGGGTTCAGACCCATTTTTGTTACGCATTCGAGATGATGTGACTCAGGGGAAAGCCCCTGGGTTTGTGGTCCATGAGGATGGACTTTTGGGATTTAAGAATCGATTGTGCATACCGGCGAATGACGAGTTGAAAAACTCGATTTTGAGAGAAGCTCATGCTACCCCTTATTCCGTTCATCCGGGGTCTAGCAAGATGTACAATGACTTGAAACAAAATTACTGGTGGAGTAATATGAAGCGAGAAGTCGCGGAATTTGTTTCGAGATGCTTAACCTGTCAGCAAGTCAAGATAGAACATCGCCGATCAAGGGTATGCTGAAACCTCTCCCTATTCCAGAGTGGAAGTGGGAAGATATTTCAATGGACTTCATCACGAGTTTGCCGATGAGTCGTCATGGCATGAATACAATTTGGGTAATTGTGGATCGTCTAACTAAGTCAGCTCATTTCCTTGAGATTAAGGATACGTGGTGTCCCAAGAGACTTGCCCAGTTGTTCATCAAAGTGATAGTGAGATTGCACGGTACTCCTAAAAGTATCGTTTCCGATCATGACGAACGATTCGTGTCTCATTTTTATAAATCAGTTCATCATGCTATGGGAACTCAGCTTAATCTCAGTACAACTTTTCATCCTCAGTCCTACGGACAATCAGAGAGGACTATTCAGACATTGGAGGAAAAGTTGAGGGCATGTGTTCTCGATTGTAAAGATGATTGGGAAGCCCAGGTACCGTTGATCGAGTTCACGTACAATAATAGTTGGCATGCTTCGATTAAGATGGCACCGAGCCCGATATGCTTATAGCCGCCCGTGAGAAGGTAGCTTTGATCAGGTGTCATTTTTTGACCGCTCAGAGTCGACAGAAATCATATGCAGATAATCATCGTCGCCCATTAGAGTTCGAGACAGGTGATCATGTTTTGGTCAAGGTATCCCCGAGTCGAGGTATCTTCCGTTTTGGGAAGGGGGGAAAGTTGAGTCCGAGATTCATTGGACCGTTTGAGATTTTGGATCGAGTAGGCAAGCTATCTTATCGATTGCCCTTACCTCCGGCGTTGAGCCGAATTCATAATGTTTTTCACATCTCTCAATTACGGAAGTATGTTACTGACCCGAGTCACATAGTTCAGTTTGACGAAATCGAGATCACTGATGATCATTCATATGAGGAGCGTCCTATATGAGTCTTAGAGCGGCGAATCAAACAGTTGAGGAACAATACGATTCCTTTGGTCAAAATCCAGTGGTCTCGACACAGAGTCGAAGAGGCTACTTGGGAAACCGAGGATAGTATGGGGGAGAGTCATCCCGAGTTGTTTGACCCTTAGTTTCAGGGACAGAACTCTTTTAAGAGGGTGTGTATGCAATACCCGGTTGTAATTCAGTCATTATCGATCAGTAATTATTGTTCAGTAATTGTCACTCAGTAATTTTCACTCATTGATGATCATTTGTCACTCATATTCAATCATTGTATTAACCGTTCAGAGTAATTGTATCGTGTATCAATTGTCATTCATCAGTTTGAGAATCGTGCCGTGTTTATCATCATTGTCATCTTCATAATGGGCTGTGTGCGAGGAGTAACACACGCTACGAACTCTCTTTAGCACGCGCTAATTGAGTTCGGGTAGCACACGCTACCTCTCAATATTAGCGCATGCTAATGTAGTTCAAGTAGGCAGTCCAGAAGCCACTGAACTGCAGTTAGGTTGTAAGTAGCGCACGCTACAAATGGCAAGTAGCGCGCGCTAGTAGGTCGGAGTAGCGCACGCTATGCAGTCGGTGTAGCACGCGCTAAGGTCGGATCAGGCAGAATCTAGTGGCTACTGGACTTAATTGGAATAATTCCTATCGCACACTACGAGTAGATATTAGTGTACGCTAATCGGTGTCAGTAGCACATGCTGAATTTTGTGTATAGCGCGTGCTACCACGAACAGATCAGAGAACAGGAGGTTCTGGACTTCAGTACTGGGCAACAGATAATTTGTTAGCGCACGCTAACATTTTAGGTTAACGCACGCTAAGTATATGGTTGTAGCGCACACTACAAAAGGTACATAGCGCACGCTACCGTTGCGAACAGAGGGTACTGGACTAGCCAGTACACCCATTGCGCACTCTACGCACAGGAGCTAGCGCACGCTAAACTGGGGTTGCTATAAATAGGACAGTTCAGTATTTTCTTCATCATTCTTCATTTCTTTTCATTCCATCGCATCTAATCAAGATAAGAATCTCTTGGATCTAGAATTTCGGATTTTGGGCATTTTCCTTCCGATTTCTTCGTGTAAGCTTGGATTGTTGTTGGAATATGTTAGATTTGGATTATGTACCTTGGATAAATGTATTCCTACGGATTTAATGGCATATATTTCGGATTTCATGAATTGTTGGGGGTTTGATTCAAGAACACTTTAGAGTTGACTTTGATAGTTAGGGGTTTTCGATTAGATGTTGTCGTTAACTTGGTTTGTGGATTTCTATGGGATTATTGATATCATTGAAGGTGTTTTGTTGGTTTGAAATATTCATTTCGGAGTTGGTTTCGATATATTCGGATTTGGATATTATCAAAGGATGTATGTTGCTAAGTATTCGTTAGAATGCCTCAATGAGTTTGGATATATTCGGATTTTGTTGAGCGTTTTTTGGTAATTTTCATTCAAGGTTGTTCGAGCGACCGACATCCCTTTTAGGACGTTATTCGAGGAAGGGCATTCTTCACCGGCGTTGTGTAAGTTAATTCTTACTCGGTTAAAAGGATATTCATTCCTTTCGTTGTTGTTCATTCATAATCATAATTCATTCACAATGTATTAACCGTATTGAGACTTGTAATTGTCAATTAATCACTTCATTCACGAGGAACGACGGTTCCAATCATTTCATTGAGCTATCATTCATTTCACTATCATTTCCTTGGGTGATGTTGTTTTCAGGTCATAGCAAGGCTAAGGCACGGGAAGAGAACGTTGACGGCGAGGAGTCCCAGTGATACTAGTAGGGGCCCTCAGTCCTTTCAGTCTTCATGTTTTCTTCATTTGTATTCCGCTGCAGACTTCCATTTAGATACTCATTTTAATTGGTGTTGTATATTTTATCCTCATATAAAATATACATGTATTCTGTTTTATCCTGTGTGTGTTGTACTTGAAACTCCTCATCGTAGTAATTATTGATATACTGTGGTTCGGTACTACAATTATATCACTTAATTCATTAATTTTCATTCGCCTAGTGGGTCCCAGTCGGGGGTCCACGACACTGTAATATTCGCCTAATTTGGGATGTTACAGATGCTATTCCAGCCTTGAGTTCATATTTCTAGGATTGTTGTGAACATATTTATAAGGTTATTAGGCTCGTTGGATTGAACATCACGATTTTGGAGAGGTGATTCACCAAATGTTTTACCATTTTTAAGATGATTATATATTGGCCTATAATTATGTTGAGTATTCCGATGAAGTTTTCAGAGGCTTTCACATATCCTTCATGATGATTTCGAAATGCTTCTGGACCATATGAGTTGAGGAAGATATTGTTCATGTGAGATGAATTATATTTAGGAATGTTAGGGCTTTCATCCATAATAGGATCATTTCTTTTAGAGTTGATTTCGATTGGTTAATTTTCCTATATCGACTTTTAGAAAAAAAAAATGAATATATTGGTTATGGATATATTAAGATGTAGAACTCTTTAAGAAGGAATTACCACAACATAGAATCTAAGTTCTAGTGAAGTTATGATTACACCTTCAAATAAATCGTCTAAGGGGATGTTTACATTCGACTTAATGGGACTTAATGGACTGGACGACTTATTCGCGCAGACATGGGTGGGTATTTACTTACGACTTATTGAAAAATGAGGAGTCTGAATCGCTAAGTCACATCCCCCCTCTTGTCCCCATACAGACACAAAAATAACACCCGTTACCCCTCTCCCCTTTCACGACCTATTAATTAGCCAAATCTCAAAAAATAATAAAAACTTAAAATAATAAAACTTAAAATAATCAGATTTTTTATTATTTTCTTCTTATGTTCATAAAAAATCTGAAAAATAATACAAACTTAAAATAATAATATAAATAATAATAATAAAAAACTACTGTTTATTTTCGTAAAAATAATAATTAAATATTAAAAGAATATAAAAAAACTAGAAAATCTGAAAAAGTTAAAAAATATGAATGTATTTATTTTTATTTAAAAAATCTGCAAAATTAAAAAAAATCTGAAATTTAGGTAATTTTATTTTTAATTCTGGAATATTAATATTAAAAAATTAAAAAAATTTATTTTAAATTCCGAAATTAGAAAATCTAAAAAATTCTGAACTATTTAAGAAATTCGAAAATTAGTAAATTTATTCTTGCCATTTTTGGATTATATCATTTATATGGCTTAAAAAATAACAAGCAGTTTATAAAACAGCTTTTAATTCATATTGAGGGGTAAATCGGTCATTTATATTATTCAGACAGTTTATTCAGATAAAAAAGTAAACAATAGCATCAATTTACCCAGACAGACATATTTACCCAGACAGACAAATTTATATATACAAGACTTAATGGAGAATTTGGTAAACAGCCCCTAAGTTAATCATAGCCGAGGGAATTCTCAGGTAGAGGGTTGAGATACACGTTTATATATTGAAGGAACTCTCGTGATTGTGTTCGTGAATTGTATCAAATGTTAAGTAGTTTATGATTTGATTATCCAGAACGGCTAGTTATTATGGTGTTAATTTGATAATTAAGGTTCCGGTATCGCGAATGGTTGATCAAAGGGGCGTCCCTCGAGTGTGTTGACATTCGTCAAAAGTATTGAATCCTTATTGTCATTCTAAGTCAAGTACTTTAAATATGCTTTATGTTTTAATGTCGTTCATATTATTGTGCATATGTATGTCGTTGTGTATGTACACCATGTGTTGGTTCGATGGAATCATCTTGGGACCTATGCTAGCATGGGCTGGATTATTGGACGGGGTTTTCTGAGAGGTGTTGGTCCAACGGAATTATCTTGGGATCTAGACACCGGATCACAGATTACCATGAGTATGTGTTGAGGTTGTCATCTTGAGTTTTGCATTGTAGGTTTTATTCGCACGTGAAGTCTGTAAGTTGTTATTATTGTTTGTTTATTGTCGAATAATTAACCATTCTATAATTATTATACTTGTACTAGCATTGTTTGCCAACCCCTTTGGGGATGGACATGTGTTTCATGTTCAGGTACCATAGGAGCGTGAAAGCAACCACAGGGGCAACATGATAGTGGGGGTGCACAGTGATGATAGTCGTACGAAGTGTTCTTCCAGTCTGTGTTCGTGTTTTGAATAAGTACTCGAGTGCATTGTTCCTTCGTTGTTTTGACTGGGATATTGATGTGTTTTTGGTTCCTATGTAGTGTTCTTATTCACAATTAAACGTGGTTTGTATTAGTTACTCCATTGTTAAAATTTAAATAGCATGTTTGTTTTACTTATTAGCCCAGTAAATCATTATAAAAAGGGTTTAAACACTGTAATAAAGATGGATATCTCGGGGGTGTTACACCATATATCCACGCCAGTACGCCGCTATGTGCCAACTGTGGGAAGAACGATAGAGGAATATCTTTGAGTGGGCAGAACGTGTATTATATTTGTAAATAGCAAGGACATGAGAACTTCGAATGTACTCTCCGAGGGAGCAATGAACAAGGTTCTGGTAGAAACATCAAGTACTTGAATCTTTCTAGTCGAGCTGCATAACTGAATTTTCAAGACAAAATTTTATTACCGCTTTGAATCATTTTGCTAAAATGGCTAAAAAATCGACGGGGTCTTACCACTTTGAATCATTTTTAGGACATGGTTCTGGTGATACTACTTACTAGTGAGTAACCCATCTAAACTCGACGGGATCTCACCGCTTGTGGGTTGAAATCTATCGAAGACAACAAACATGTAGATGGCTGGTTTAATCTAAAAATTAAAATAGAAAAACTGTTATTCATTAATTAATAGAAAATATTCCCAATAGTACAATAATAATCGAGATGAATTAGTTTAAAGGTGATCAATTCACAGTAAATTATCAGTAAGCAACATGCCGCTTCAATGATGCATGTCCAAAAATAGACATTATTAAATAGAGTATATTACTTTAACTGACATAATACATGTGAAAAATAAATTTTAAAGTAAAAATATATTCTATATTAACAAAATGTTACTTCCAAAGTACCTCAAAGTTTGTCGAACACTTCTTTGTGCACAATATTAGTAGTTGTATTATGTGTCTCATTGTCCTTGTCGGAGATTTAAACATTTATGACCTTTTTGATGGCTACCCTAGACATTTTGACATACAAATGACCATGGCTGAAGACAAGTTGGGAAAGTTAGAGACATATTTGGGAAAGAGACTGCCATTGACTCATATTGATAGTCATGGCAAAGCAACATCTTAGGGAATTGTCTTTTCTGAATTATGATGGGGAACTTTGTGGAATGTGACGGGCTCATGGTTGTAACACCCCCAATCCGCTTAGGGATATTACACGCCGTAGGACCTTTCCTCAAGGTTCTACCAGGGTGGTAACAAAACCGAACAACTCAATAACGCCTTTAAGGCTAAAATGACTCAGTAGACTGATTTGCTCTTTCAATAAATACATACAACTCAATTACAATACATGCCCACGCAGGGGTCGAATACAACACACTCCCGTACAACGGGGAAAGAATACTGCAGCAGAAATAAAATACAACTAAACCAATAACATCATACGGATCCTCGTGTGATTAGTATCGTTCATATTTCATCATCCTTCATGCCGACCCTGTGTTTTGCTCCCAAACCTGAATGCAAAAACAGACATCCACCGCCCGAATACTCGGGGGTTAGCAAAAATCCACTGTTTTGCTAGTGCAAGAACAAAGTGCAAATACGAGCCACACAATACAAGTTCCAAGGACAATAATAACCAGGAATCCTCAAAGATCCAAACGTAACGAAAAGTACTTCCCGAGGCAAGAGTTTGGGTAAACATTCCAAAATTGAAAGATTACAATACAAGGGAAAACAATTTATAAAACGGTTTAAAATGCCATCGAGAGTTTTAATAGAAATTAGGATTATCAAATCATTCTCTTTCCAAAAATCAATAGGGTCATAGCCCAAAGGTTTTGTTTCCGCAAATAGAAAACCAACAACAATTCACAGGGTTCAAACCCACGTCACGTGTCCTCGACGGACAGAAAATCAATAAATGTAATTGCCCAAGATACGCAAATCTTGGTCACAAAAATACAACACCAACTCGTGAATCCAGGGCTATACCATTGGATTCCCTTAGTGGCCCCGTCGGACCCTCCAAAGTGAGCAGAATACGTTTTCGAAATCATGTACACCAACTCGTGAAGTTTTACTCGTGAATCCATGGCGAGTACCATTGGATTCCCTCCGTGGCCCCGTCGAACCCTCCCAAGGTGAGCAAAATACATTCACAAAACATACACACCACTCGTGATGTTTTACTCGTGAATCCAGGGCGAGTACCATTGGATTCCCTCCGTGCCCCCGTCGAACCCTCCCCAGGTGAGCAAAATACATTCACAAAACATACACACCACTCGTGAATCCAGGGCGAGTACCATTGGATTCCCTCCGTGTCCCCGTCGGACCCTCCCGAGGTGAGCGAAATGTACACACAAATCACACGATCAACATGTCACACCAAGGATATCCAAGCAATTCACCCAAATGTAACAAACACAAATCACGACACCATTGTCAAATCACAACGTACCAAAATAAGATAATATACGCATATATATTATCAAAGCACAACAACAACACCAAGCATATTCATAGGGTTCACTTAACCATTCACGAGACACAACATTCACAAAACACACGCGTTTTGAAAGTGAGCCTTTAACGAGGCTAAACCAAATCTTTTGAAAGTTCAAATCAAACGATCAAACAAACACAAAGAGATGATCACTAATTATCATATTCATAAAACAAGAATTATATGGACAAGGTACTTGCCTCGAATAAGAACAACGCGGAGAATCGACCGAAGTAGGTTGACACGAACCGACTACAAACCCGCCGACTCCGCCGATCGCCAACTCGCGATAATAAACTACGAAGGACAATAACAACAATGAAATGAATTCCATAGCATGGCTCAAAGCCGTTGAATTCAAAGAACAAATGACTAAAGTTCAAGTGTTTCCCCCAAAACGGCCAAGAACACGATTCGTCCCGTCAAAACACGAAAACGGAATTCCAAAATGAAATATGGATATACAATCCATAGAATATGTTTAACAACATCATTTAACAACAATCCATCCATCAAAAATAGATGGAAAACGAGATCGAGAACAAATCCCCCAAAAAGTCGATTCGAAGGAAATCAAGAAGTATACTTCGATTCGACGAAGAACAATGGATTAAATGATGTTAAACACAAGAATACTACCAAGATTAATCATACCCATCATGAATTAATCAACAATACGGAACGAATCGGACAAAAACGCAAAAACCCCAAAATTCAAGAAATTAGGGTTCTAAGGAGAGATTACCTTGATTCGCTGGATCAAAGGATGATATAGGATGATCAATCCATGATATGAACTCAAGAACTTCGTGGATTTGTTGTTCAGTAACATAGCTTCGCCTCCCCCGAAGCTTCAGCCGTGGATCGAAAGGAAAGGAAATGAAAAACGAGTGAAAATGAGGCTGCTCTGCCACATTTATACTGGGCCGGACTAGCGTGCGCTAGGCTGCCGAGCTAGCGTGCGCTATCGGCCCAGGCTGCAATCCAGAGACCTCCTGGACTAGGCTGCTCGGCCAGGTAACGCGCGCAGCCTTCCGGCCGTAGCGTGCGCTACCCGCCGGTCGTAGCGTCAGCGGTCCGGCAAGAGCGTGCGCTAACCGCGATCCATCGAGTCGAGCCTCACCGCCCTACCGCCGGCCCGATAGCGTGCGTCGGCCGGCCGCATAACGTGCGCTACTCCTGCCGGTTAGCGCACGCAGCCTTCCGGCAGTAGCGCGTGCTACGCCGGTTCCTGCCGCGTCAGCCTGGCCAATGCCCGCAACCGTCCGGCCAGAACCCGCCACCGTCCGGCCAGCTACTCAGCCGCCATGACCCGACGACTCGATTTCCAAAAACGTACGAAGCGAACACGACGAAAAGCTCGCGAACAACATCAATGACCTGAAATGAAAACATAATGCAATAATTAATCATACATGACCAAGAAAAGGGTCGAGACAACAAATACAGATACGGATACCCATAACTTTGGGTAAATTACAAAATGGCCCAAAAACGCCCGAAAATCACGATACGTGATCGAATAACCAAACCTAAGTTCAAAACACGTCTAAAAAGTTAAAAGGACTTACGGGAAACTGGAAACAGCAGTTTCGAACGAGATTCGCAAGAATCGAATTCAAGCGCGGAAAAGTCGCCAAAAAACACGGAACTCAACTAAACGACACCGAAACGAACTCGGATGACAAAAAGTATAGAATTAATCATTCTCGGAATGACGAATCCGTCATGGACGAGTCATCAAAATGGACTTTCTCCAAAAAAAAGAAATTACCGGAAATCGAAATTACGGGTATTACATTCTACCCTCCTTAAAAGAAGTTTCGTCCCGAAACTTAAAACAAGTAGGGAGAAGAAATATCCCGCCAGGAAAACTCAACGAGATACACAAGAAATGCGTAACATACACCCATCGGCAAAACGTTACAAGAAACACAAAGGAATATACGGCGTGAAAACATGCTCTATGACGGCTAACATAATGTCACCAGTAGAGACATAATAAAATCAACAAGTGATAAGCGTCATCAAACAGATAATACAATCGAGTCGATTATCCGAACAATCACAAAACACAGCGAACGAAAATCAATATGATTGCCCAACCCAACGATACATCAATCAAAACGCGAGCCAATCGTTGAACAAATACGGAATTCCACCGCCCAAGGGTTGGAAGATCGAAAACGAGACTAATTTTCCGAACTTAAGGGAATTACGAAGGAGCCTGAATGTTCAACAATCATGACACAAGATCAACAAAAACCGAATAATCGAACGATCGAGACAACAAAAATCGAACTATCATGTTCGAGTCACGAAGAACAATAAAATTCAAACAACAACTCCAAGGTTCACGTCTCGGCTCGAGACAATATATGTTCCGGTGAAAACACAAGATGTGATTCACATAAAATACACAGGAAAGGGAATAGTAATTTAAAAGTCACAACGACAAACGAGTCATCCCGAAACAATACCACACTTGTTCGATCAACAAAAACAATGGACAGGGCAAGCTCAGAAAATGTTAACGAGCATAAACGAGTCAACACAGTCGAAAACACAGGGGTTCCAAATCCAATCCACTTCGAATAAAAGAACTAATAGAACCAAATGATGTCACTTCCGAACAAGGTTCACAAGAATCGAACCGAACTCGAAAAAAAAGTCACAGCGATAACCAGATCGACCCACAACAAGATCACAACTCGTTCGGATGATGAAACCGAAATACAGAACAAGTTCATAAAGTATCAACGAACATGAGCGAATCGATAGGCTGGAGAAAGAGAAAATACAGAAGTCAAGATAGTACGGGTATTACCTTCGACCTCGTCTACGAAATTCACAAAAACTGGAGCAAGGTAACAAGACATTAAACAACTGACACATAACGGAACGATCACCGATGCACACCGTCATACCGAACCAAGCTCTAACAGCTCGCACATGCGCGACAATGCAGAAATCACTATGAGGCGGCAACATTCAACACCAACATCCCACCTCTCGCAGAGGGCTAACACAACAAATGTGTGGAAAACGACTCAACGCTCACACCGCCAATTCGATCATACTCGGGGGCAAACATCATAATGACAACACGAACATCATACATACATACCCAGCCCTCAAACGGGAATGGATAGGTTTTAAAAACGAAAACCTCATTTTGAAAATAATTTAGAAGAACACCGGTTGATCTTGAGTATCATCTTTCAAAAAAGTACAAACGTGAAACATCACTATCGAGACTTTGGAGAACCATTTCGCATTTGATAAGAATGAGGACACTTTCTCTTAGTGTAAACTTTCAGAATACTTGACCCTCGGGTCTAAGTAAAAGTGTTTCTAAAACATTGAAAATATCTCAAAACATTTTGGTCCTCGAGGTAGAAGAATTTTGAAACATATTGTGGCACCTTGGATGTACCACAAAAAAAATAATTCATTTTAAAAGTACGTCTCGAAATTTATTTTCTAAGATACTCAAGGTTTTCAAAGATAATTCAAGGGGCCAGAATGCCCAAAAATTTCAAGTAATAACACGAAACATTATAGCGCCGTGGGTCCCGCGCCGGAACTGACCAGGCTAAAAACCATTTACAACGTCAAAAAGGCCGATGACGATAATATTTCAAAAACTTACAAAAGCCATTTAAAAAATACTAAATACCGTCATAAGAATTTCGCCAAAACGATCAAGGCCATAATACCACAAACTCGGTTAAGGGAATCGCTTTTCGAAATAGAACTCAGTCGGTAAAATACCGAAAGCCATTACAAAAGAACTCACGCAGCGGATAAAAGAAATAAAGTCAAACATGCACAATCCAGCAACACTACTCCTCATATGAACGAATTATGAGGGTCAAATAAACACATATCAAGAAATCAAAATCCATAAGAGGATTCCGTCACTTAACAAATAATCATAAAAATAGCTCGGGTCACACAAGGCACAACACAAAGAAGGGAGACTTACATCCACAGGTCGCACGAAGATGATGATCCCCCCACGATACTAATCACGACCAACAAACTCAAACGACACGTCGTGACACAACTCAGTCAGAAAAAATCTGTCGAGACAAAACTCAACAGACCCTACTAGACCCGACAGCCTAGGTTTCCACAACCTAAGCTCCGATACCATTTATGTAACACCCCCAATCCGCTCAGGGGTATTACACACCGTAGGACCTTTTCTCAAGGTTCTACCAGGCTGGTAACAAAACAGAACAACTCAATAACGCCTTTAAGGCTAAAATAACTCAGTAGACCGATTTGGTCTTTCAATAAATACGTACAACTCAATTACAATATATGCCCACGCAGGGGTCAAATACAACACACTCCCGTACAATGGGGAAAGAATACTGCAGCGGAAATAAAATACAACTAAACCAATAACATCATACAGATCCTCGTGTGATTAGTATCGTTCATCTTTCATCATCCTTCGTGCCGACCTTGTGTTTTGCTCGCAAACCTGAATGCAAAAACAGACATCCACCCCCCGAATACTCGGGGTTCAGCAAAACTCCACTGTTTTGCTAGTGCAAGAAGAAAGTGCAAATACGAGCCATACAATACAAGTTCCAAGGACAATAATAACCAGGAATCATCAAAGATCCAAACGTAACGAAAAGTACTTCCCGAGGCAAGAGTTTGGGTAAACATTCCAAAATTGAAAGATCACAATACAAGGGAAAACAATTTATAAAACGGTTTAAAATTCCATCGAGAGTTTTAATAGAAATTAGGATTATCAAATCCTTCTCTTTCCGAAAATCAATAGGGTCACAGCCCAACGGTTTTGTTTCAGCAAATAGAAAACCAACAACAATTCACAGGGTTAAAACCCACGTCACATATCCTCGACGGACTGAAATTCAATACAATATAATCGCCCAAGATACGCAAATCTTGGTCACAAAAATATGACACCAACTCGTGAATCCAGGGCTATACCATTGGATTCCCTTCGTGGCCCCGTCGGACCTTCGCAAGGTGCGCAGGATGCGTTTTTGAAATCATGTACAGCAACTCGTGAAGTTTTAGTCGTGAATCCAGGGCGAGTACTATTGAATTCCCTCCGTGGCCCCGTCGAACCCTCCCGAGGTGAGCAAAATACATTCACAAAACATACACACCACTCGTGAAGTTTTACTCGTGAATCCAGGGCGAGTACCATTGGATTCCCTCCGTGGCCCCGTCGAACCCTCCCGAGGTGAGCAAATACATTCACAAAACACACACCACTCGTGAATCCAGGGCGAGTACCATTGGATTCCCTCCGTGGCCCCGTCGGACCCTCCCGAGGTGAGCGAAATGTACACACAAATCACACGATCAACATGTCACACCAAGGATATCCAAGCAATTCACCCAAAAACAACAAACACAAATCAAGACACCATAGTCAAATCACAACGTACCAAAATAAGATAATATACGCATATATATTATCAAAGCACAACAACAACACCAAGCATATTCATAGGGTTCACTTAACCGTTCACGAGACACAACATTCAAAAACACACGCGTTTTGAAAGTGAGCCTTTAACGAGGCTAAACCAAATCTTTTGAAAGTTCAAATCAAACGATCAAACAAACACAAAGAGACGATCACTAATTATCATATTCATAAAACAAGAATTGTATGTACAAGGTACTTGCCTCGAATAAGAACAACGCGGAGAATCGACCGAAGTAGGTTGACACGAACCGACTACGAACCCGTCGACTCCACCGATCGCCAAATCGCGATAATAAACTACGAAGGACAATAACAACAATGAAATGAATTCCATAGCACGACTCAAAGCCGTTGAATTCAAAGAACAAATGACGAAAGTTCAAGTGTTTCCCCCAAAACGGCCAAGAACACGATTCGTCCCGTCAAAACACAAAAATGGAATTCCAAAATGAAATATGGATATACAATCCATAGGATATGTTTAACAACATCATTTAACAACAACCGATCCATCAAAAATGGAAGGAAAACGAAATCGAGAACAAATCCCCAAAAAGTCGATTCGAAGGAAATCAAGAAATATACTTCGATTCGACGAAGAACAATGGATTAAATGATGTTAAACACGAGAATACTACCAAGATTAATCATACCCATCATGAATTAATCAACAATACGGAACGAATCGGACAAAAACGCAAAAACCCCAAAATTCAAGAAATTAGGGTTCTGAGGAGAGATTACCTTGATTCGCTGGATCAAAGGATGATATAGGATGATCAATCCTTGATATGAACTCATGAACTTCGTGGATTTGTTGTTAAACAACATGGCTTCGCCTCCCCCGAAGCTCCAGCCGCGGATCAAAAAGAAAGGAAATGAAAAACGAGTGAAAATGAGGCTTCTCTGCCACATTTGTACTGGGCCGGACTAGCGTGTGCTAGGCTGCCGAGCTAGCGTGCGCTATCGGCCCAGGACGCAATCTAGAGACCTCCTGGAATAGGCTGCTCGGCCAGGTAGCGCGCGCAGCCTTCCGACCGTAGCGTGCGCTACCTGCCGTTCATAGCGTGCGCAGTGTCCGACAGTAGCGTGCGCTAACTACCGATGTAATACCCGGTTGTAATTCAGTTATTATCATTCAGTATCTATCATTCAGTAATTGTCATTCAGTGATTTCACTCATTAATGATCATTTGTCACTCATATTCAATCATGGTATTCATCATTCAGAGTAATTGTATCGTGTATCAATCGTCATTCATCACTAATCTAATTGGAGTTTCGTGCCGTGTTTATCATCATTGTCATTTTCGTTTTGGGCCGTGCGTGAGGAGTAGCGCACGCTACGTACACTTCTAGCACGCGCTAATTGAGTACAGGTAGCGCACGCTACCACTCAGCATTAGCGCACGCTAATGTTACCCTGGCTGCAGTCCAGAAGGTACTGGACTGCAGGTGTGTTATAAGTAGCGCACGCTACGAAAGGTAAGTAGCGCGCGCTAGTGGGTTGTAGTAGCGCATGCTAATAGTTGGTGTAGCGCGCGCTAAGGACGGATTAGGTTGAGTCTAGTGTCTACTGGACTGCACTGGATTAATTCGTAGCGCACGCTATGAGTTGTTTTTAGCGTACGCAATCGATATTATAGCGCACGCTAAATATTGGTTTTAGCGCACGCTACCGAGGTCAGAGCAGAGGGCAGACAGTTTTTTGGATTCCAGTACTGGGCATCAAATAATTCGTTAGCGCACGCTAACAATGGGTTTTAACGTACGCTAGTGGTATGGCCGTAGCGCACGCTACAAAAAGGTATGTAGCGCGCGCTACCGTATTCGGACAGTGGGTACTGGACTACCCAAATTACCCGTTAGTGCACGCTACGCACAAGGGCTAGCGCACGCTAACCTGGATTGGCTATATATTGGACAGTTAGCCTGAGTTCGTCATTTTATCATTCTTTCTCATTCCCTCATCGGTCTCTGGCGATTTCGGACATTTTGGAGAGTTCTCTTCGAGCTTCTATCATCCATCATCATCTTCAAGCCTTTGAATTGGATTATCATCACTTCATCATCTCCTTAACATCGAATCAAAGGTATTAATCTGTTGGATCTAGAATTTCGGATTTTTGGGTTTTTCCTTCCGATTTCTTCGTGTAAGCTTGGATTATCATTGGAATATGTTAGATATGGATTATATACCTTGTATAAATATATTCTTACGGATTTAATGGCTATTTTCGGAATTATTTCAAGAACCATTGGGGTTGAATTCGGTTAATTGGGGATTTTCCGATTGATGTTGTTGTAATCTTGAATTGTGGATTCCTATTGGATTAATGATATCATTGGAAGTGTTTTGATGGTTTGAAATACTCATTTTGGTGTTGGTTTCGATATATTCGGGATTGGATATTTTCGAAGTCGTGTGGTTGGTTACGTATTCATTAGAATGCCCCTATGAGTTTGATTATCGTTGTTTCGACCTTTGGGTTAGTCGTGTTTTGTTGCTTGATACGTGTATTGAACGGTTGTTGGTAATTATTGTTATTCAAGGTTGTTCGAGCGACCGGTATCTCGTTTAGGACGTTGTTCGTGGAAGGACTTTGTCATCGGTATTGTGTAAGTTAACTCTTACTCGGTTAAAAGGATACTCATTCCTTTTGTTGTTGATTGCTCATAATTATAATTCATTCATCATAGTATTAATCATATTGAGACTTGTAATTGTCGAATAATCATTTCATTCACGAGGAACGATGGTTCCAAATCATTTCATTGGGTTATCAACCAAGTCACTATTATTTTCATCTCGGTGAGTCATCTTGGCCTTGTCGAATTATTATTCATTGGTATTCATTGTGGTCATTCTCGTTCATATGACCTTCTGGGTTCATATTGCGTGGCCGGGTGTGGCTGTGTGGAATTTTTAGTCGGGCACACGATGGTCATGTTTTAGGTTCACCGATACATTGGACCGTGCACACGGTAACGCTTACCTCCGTGAGACTAATTAGGTACAAGGACGGGTGTGTCCGGTCATTCGTCTTGTACACTTGCACAGAACATTACGGGCGTACTACGATACTCCTCTTCAGCGTAATTCATAACTAAGGATATTTCATAACTTCAGTTAATTCATGATTGTGTAATTTCAACCCTTGAGGAATGTTGTTACGTATGGCGGCCCGTTGGGGGATTTTTGTTTTCAGGTCACGGCAAGGCAAAGGCACGGGAAGAGCATGTTGACGGCGAGGAGTCCCAGTGATACTAGTAGGGGCCCCCAGTCATTTCGTTTGTTTTAGTCATTTCAGTTATTCCGTCATTTGTAATTTTCCGCTGCAAATTCCGTTTGAGATGCTTATTTGTTCAGGGTGGTGTATTTTATCTCCATATAAAATATACTAGTATTCTGTTTTGTCCTGGTGTAATGTACTTAAACTCCTCATCGGAGTACTTGGTAATATAATGTGGTTCGGTACTACAATTATATTATTTAATTCATCATTTTCATTTGCCTGGTGGGTCCCAGTCGGGGATTCACGGCACTGTAATATCCACCTAGTTTGGGGTGTTACAGAGTTGGTATCGGAGCGTGGTTTTGAATACTACCCTCCAAGTCATGTCTCATTTGAAATCATCGTCATCGGACTAGTATCATTGGACTTTCGCGTCACGTGTGACCTGTGCCAATGCCGAGCCAATCAGACCAAGAACTGTAAGATTTCTAATGCCATGGTATAATTTCTCGCAAGAATCATTCATTCACAATTCATCAGTTAACAATCCTCAACCATCATTTTCATTTAACCAGGACGGTCATGTTGACTCGTTAATCACTCAATTCACTTCATTATTCAGTTGTTGATCAGGAAGATCAAATCATTAATCATGTTAACTTGTTCAAGATAATCATGTCACCTCAGTTAATCATTCATGTAATAACTGTGTTAGAGCGCGTATGCTCATTTTCATCATCTCATGTCATAATCATAACGTGATATTCATGCGGGAAATATAATCATCATGTGACTTTCCTACTTCAGTATGGAGAGGGCAATTAGAGGACGTGGAGGACGAGGCCGTGGAGCGGGCCGAATCTCGAGAGCTCGTGTGAATACACGTGCAAACGCGATGAATAATGCTAATTCATCGAGCAGCGACGCTGCCACTCAATCTCCTGGACGTGATCATTCACTAACGGGGAGTCGTACCCAGGGCACGGCTCAGTCAGAAGGTGTCCGGGTTGACCCACTCACTTTTATGCAGGGCATGATGGCCCAAATGACGCAGATAGCATAACTTATGGAGACGATGCATAACTCCGTCAATCAGAATCAACAGGCTCCTCCGCCGCCACCTCAGAGGCAAGAGAGGAATGTGAGCAATATCATTGGCGACATCTCTCGCCAGAGGCCACCTACTTTCGAGGGCTCGTCTGAGCCGGCGGATATCATTCATTGGTTCGAGCATTTCGAGAAGTTGTTTGCTATGGTAGAGTGTCCCGAAGGACACAAAGTTTCTGTTGCGGCTTACTACCTGGGTAAGAGCGCACATTCTTGGTGGTTGTCGTTGAAGCCCACCGAAGGATCATGTACTTGGGATCAGTTCAAGACTCTCATGATGGGGAGGTATTATCCGGCCCCGCTCAGAGAGGCCAAGCTGTCAGAATTACTCACCCCCGACCCCTCAGCAGACGAGGATGTTCTCGCCATTGCCAAGAAATTTCAGGAACTTCTTCCATTCGCCTCATCTATCATTCATTCCGAGGCAGATAAGATTAAGTATTTCACAAGAAGGTGAAACCCGTATGAGACTGCGATTGCTTAATCATAATTGCACCACGTTGGCGAATTCATCGAGAAAGCTCTCACCTATGAGCTTATTGCTAAAGAGATTGCTAAGCGGCAACCTTCGTCGCTAGCAAGAAATCGAAGAATCGTAATCGATCCAAGGCGGTCAGACAACCTTCAAGAAACCCCGTGCGGGCTCTGCTTTTTCTGAGCGACCTCCTGTGTCGTCTAAACCCGCGGAATCTCAGTCTCGAGCGGCCAGTTCGGCCATCACCTGTTTTAACTGTGGGGATCTTGGTCATCTCAGTACCAAGTGTCCGAGACAGACTATCACGTGTCATAATTGTGGAATTGCTGGGCATAAGGCCCGTTTTTTCCGTAGGGACTCCAAACCTACTCAGACGTCATCTCAGGCCCCTAAGCAGTCATCCGTTCAGAATCAGGCCACTCAATCAGCGTCGTTTAAAACGACAGGAGCAACTAAAGGTGGAGCCTATATCCAGCAGACGGGAGCGTCCGGTGCCGGGACCATCAAGCCCCGGATTTATGAGATGAAGAAGACCGATGATCCAGAGGCCCGAATGATCTCAGGTACACTCGATATTCTATCTCAACCTGTGTGTACCCTTTTTGAAACTGGTGCATCGCATTCATTCATTTCCGAGTCATGTTTGAGTAGACTACGTCTGGGTAGTGCTACTAGTTGTGAGCCTTATGTCATTGGCCTACCTGATGGTAGACGAATTATCGGTAATCATGAGATTCAGAATTGTCCGATTCAGTTTCATGGTCGTGTATGGCCAGCGGACCTAATCGTAGTAGATTTTCCGAAGGACGACGTCATCTTGGGTATTGATTGGATGGATCGTCATGATGCCATCATTAGTGTCCGTAAGCGTATGATCACTATCATTTCAGACGATGGGGTTGAATGTGTGTTTCAGGGAGGTAATCCCTACATTGCTCGTAAGGTCATTAATTTGATGAAAGCGGTGAAATTACTCAATCGGGTGTGTTGGTTATTGGTGCTATATGACCAAAACCGAGAAATCATCGATAATGTTGACGGATATTCCGGTAGTGAGGGAATATGCCGATGTTTTCCAGACGAGTTACTGGTTTGCCTCCACAAAGGGATGTGGAATTCACGATTGAGTTGGAGCACGGTACGTCCCGATATCGAAGGCACCGTGCGGATGGCCCAGGCGAAATGCAGGAATTAAAGAACCAACTTGAGGAGTTGTTCGAGAAGGGTTATATTCGACCGAGTGCGTCCCCGTGGGGAGCACCAGTGTTATTTGTCAAGAAGAAGGATGGCTCTTTTCGCTTGTGTATCGATTATCGGGAGTTGAACAGGGTGACAATCAAGAATAAGTATCCCTTACCCTGTATCGATGATCTTTTGGATCAACTTCAGGGAGCTTCAGTATTTTCCAAGATCGACTTAAGATCTGGATATCATCAGTTGCGGATTCGAGAGTCGGATATCGCGAGGACGGCGTTTCGAACACGCTATGGTCATTATGAGTTTGTGGTTATGCCGTTTGGATTAACTAATGAACCTGCGGTATTCATGGAGTTAATGAATCGGGTTTTCATCGGCTTTTTGGATCAGTTTGTTGTTGTGTTCATCGATGACATTTTGATTTATTCTCGTGACCGAGAGAAACACGAGTTTCACCTTCATCAAGTGCTCGACGTGTTGAGACGAGAACAACTTATGGGAAGTTTTCCAAATGTGAGTTCTGGATGTCCGAAGTGACTTTTCTCGGACATGTAATTTCATCAGACGGAGTTCGTGTCGACCCTCAGAAGACGGAGGCTATCCGAGATTGGCTACCTCCGAAGAATGTTAAGGAAATTCGAAGTTTCCTCGGATTAGCGGGTTATTACCGGCGGTTTGTTGAAGGATTTTCTAAAATCGCTCAACCCTTGAAGAGCCTTTTACGGAAGGATAAGAAATACACGTGGTCCGACGCGTGTCAACGGAGTTTTGAGGAACTCAAGAGCCGGTTAACGTCAGCACCTGTACTTTCCTTGCCGCAGGGGACGGAAGGATTTGTGGTTTATAGTGATGCGTCCGGACAGGGTCTCGGGTGTGTGCTCATGCAGAATGGAAAGGTTATTGCCTATGCTTCACGGCAATTAAGACCTTACGAGGTTAATTATCCGACACATGACCTGGAGCTAGCAGCCGTGGTGTTCGCTTTGAAGATTTGGTGTCGTTATCTTTATGGCGTTACCTGTCAGATATTCACCGATCATAAGAGTTTAAAGTATATATTTACTCAGAAGGAGTTAAATATGCGACAGAGACGGTGGTTGGAATTAATTAAAGATTATGATATCGAAATCCTTTACCACCCGGGAAAGGCGAACGTTGTCGCCGACGCCTTGAGTCGTAAGTCCGTTCAGGAGAAGATGCTTGCTCGTTTAACAGTCCAGAAGGAACTTCAGCAGGAATTCCTTAGACCCGAGATCGAGTGCAGCTTCGGCGAGTTCGAGGACGACTTTGTATGTTAGAGATTTCATCGTCACTCGAGGAGGCAATCCGAGAGAATCAAGGTTCAGACCCAGCATTGTTGCGCATCCGTGAGGATGTGGCTCAGGGGAAAGCCCCTGGATTCGTGGTCCACGAGGATGGACTTTTGAGATTTAAGAATCGGTTGTGCGTACCAGCGAATGTCGAGTTGAAAAACTCTATTTTGAAAGAAGCTCATGCTACCCCTTATTCTGTTCATCCGGGGTCTAGCAAGATGTACAAGGACTTGAAACAAAATTACTGGTGGAGTAATATGAAGCGAGAAGTCGCAGAATTTGTTTCGAGATGCTTAACCTGTCAACAAGTCAAGATTGAACATCAGCGACCGGCGGGTATGTTGAAACCTCTCCCTATTCCAGAGTGGAAGTGGGAAGACATTTCTATGGATTTCATCACGAGTTTGCCGACGAGTCGTCGTGGCATGAATACGATCTGGGTGATTGTGGACCGCTTAACTAAATCAGCTCATTTCCTTGAGATCAAGGATACGTGGGGTCCCGAGAGACTGGCTCAGTTGTTCATCAAGGAGATAGTGAGACTGCACGGTACTCCTAAGAGTATCGTTTCCGATTGTGACGGACGATTTGTGTCTCATTTTTGGAAATCAGTTCATCGTGCTATGGGAACTCAGCTTAATCTCAGTACCACTTTTCATCCTCAGTCCGACGGGCAATCAGAGAGGACTATTCAGACATTATAGGACATGTTGAGGGCATGCGTCCTCGATTGGAAAGACGATTGGGAAGCCCAACTACCATTGATCGAGTTCACGTATAATAATAGTTGGCATGCTTCGATTAATATGGCACCTTACGAGGCCTTGTATGGTCGTCGTTGTCGATCTCCGTTGTGTTGGGACGACCTATAAGAATCAATCGGCACCGAGCCCAATATGCTTATAGCCACCCGTGAGAAGGTAGCTTTGATCAGGAGTCGTTTGTTGACCGCTCAAAGTCGACAGAAATCATATGCAGATAACTGTCGTCGACCATTAGAGTTCGAGGCTCGTGACCATGTGTTGGTCAAGGTATCCCCGAGTCGTGGTATCTTCCGTTTTGGGAAGAGGGGAAAGTTGAGTCCGAGATTCATTAGACCGTTCGAGATTTTGGATCGAGTAGGCGAGTTAGCTTATCGATTGGCTCTACCTCCGGCGTTGAGCCGAATTCATAATGTGTTTCATGTATCTCAGTTGCGGAAGTATGTTGCCGACCCGAGTCACATACTTTAGTTCGACGAAATCGAGATCGCCGACGATCATTCATATGAGGAGCGTCCTATACGAGTTTTAGAGCGGCGAATCAAACAGTTGAGGAATAAGACGATTCCTTTGGTTAAAATTCAGTGGTCTAGACACGGAGTCGAAGAGGCTACGTGGGAAACCGAGGATAGTATGCGGGAGAGTTATCCCGAATTGTTTGACCCTTAGTTTCGGGGACGAAACTCTTTTAAGGGGGGTGTATGTAATACCCAGTTGTAATTCAGTTATTATCATTCAGTATCTATCATTCAGTAATTGTCATTCAGTGATTTCACTCATTAATGATCATTTGTCACTCGTATTCAATCATGGTAGTCATCATTCAGAGTAATTGTATCGTGTATCAATCGTCATTCATCACTAATCTAATTGGAGTTTCGTGCCGTGTTTATCATCATTGTCATTTTCGTTGTAGGCGGTGCGTGAGGAGTAGCGCACGCTACGTACTCTTCTAGGGCGTGCTAATTGAGTACAGGTAGCGCACGCTACCACTCAGCATTAGCGCACGCTAATGTTACCCTGGCTGCAGTCCAGAAGGTACTGGACTGCAGGTGTGTTATAAGTAGCGCACGCTACGAATGGTAAGTAGCGCGCGCTAGTGGGTTGTAGTAGCGCACGCTAATAGTTGGTGTAGCGCGCACTAAGGACGGATTAGGTTAAGTATAGTGGCTACTGGACTGCACTGGATTAATTCGTAGCGCACGCTATGAGTTGTTTTTAGCGTACGCAATCGATATTATAGCGCACGCTAAATATTGGTTGTAGCGCACGCTACCAAGGTCAGAGCAGAGGGCAGACAGTTTTCTGGATTCCAGTACTGGGCATCAAATAATTCGTTAGCGCACGCTAACAATGGGTTTTAACGTACGCTAGTGGTATGGCCGTAGCGCACGCTACAAAAAGGTATGTAGCGTGCGCTACCGTGTTCGGACAGTGGGTACTGGACTACCCAAATTACCCGTTAGCGCACGCTACGCACAAGGGCTAGCACACGCTAACCTGGATTGGCTATATATTGGATAGTTAGCTTGAGTTCGTCATTTTATCATTCTTTCTCATTCCCTCATCAGTTTCGGGCGATTTCGGACATTTTGGAGAGTTCTCTTCGAGCTTCTATCATCCATCATCATCTTCAAGCCTTAGAATTGGATCATCATCACTTCATCATCTCCTTAACATCGAATCAAAGGTATTAATCTCTTGGATCTAGAATTTCGGATTTTTGGGTTTTTCCTTCCGATTTCTTCGTGTAAGCTTGGATTATCCTTGGAATATGTTAGATATCTATTATCTACCTTGGATAAATATATTCTTACGGATTTAATGGCTATTTTCGGAATTATTTCAAGAACCCTTGGGGTTGACTTCGGTTAATTGGGGATTTTCCGATTGATGTTATTGTAATCTTGAATTATGGATTCCTATTGGATTAATGATATCATTGGAAGTGTTTTGATGATTTGAAATACTCATTTTGGTGTTGGTTTCGATATATTCGGGATTGGATATTTTCGAAGTCGTGTGGTTGGTTACGTATTCGTTAGAATGCCCCTATGAGTTTGATTATCGTTGTTTCGACCTTTGGGTTAGTCGTGTTTTGTTGCTTGATACGTGTATTGAACGGTTGTTGGTAATTATTGTTATTCAAGGTTGTTCGAGCGACCGGTATCTCGTTTAGGACGTTGTTCGTGGAAGGACTTTGTCATCGGTATTGTGTAAGTTAACTCTTACTCGGTTAAAACGATACTCATTCCTTTTGTTGTTGATTGCTCATAATTATAATTCATTCATCATAGTATTAATCATATTGAGACTTGTAATTGTCGAATAATCATTTCATTCACGAGGAACGACGGTTCCAAATCATTTCATTGGGTTATCAACCAAGTCACTATTATTTTCATCTCGGTGAGTCATCTTGGCCTTGTCGAATTATTATTCATTGGTATTCATTGTGGTCATTCTCGTTCATATGACCTTCTGGGTTCATATTGCGTGGTCGGGTGTGGCTGTGTGGAATTTTTAGTCGGTCACACGATGGTCATGTTTTGGGTTCACCGATACATTGGACCGTGCACACGGTAACGCTTACCTCCGTGAGACTAATTAGGTACAAGGACGGGTGTGTCGGGTCATTCGTCTTGTACACTTGCACAGAACATTACGGGCGTACTATGATACTCCTCTTCAGCGTAATTCATAACTAAGGATATTTCATAACTTCAGTTAATTCATGATTGTGTAATTTCAACCCTTGAGGATTGTTGTTACGTATGGCGACCGTTGGGGATTTTTGTTTTCGTGTCACGGCAAGGCAAAGGCACGGGAAGAGCATGTTGACGGCGAGGAGTCCAGTGATACTAGTAGGGGCCCCAGTCATTTCGTTTGTTTGATCATTTGATCATTTGATTATTCCGTCATTTGTAATTTTCCGCTGCAAATTCCGTTTGAGATGCTTATTTGTTCAGGGTGGTGTATTTTATCTCCATATAAAATATACTAGTATTCTGTTTTGTCCTGGTGTAATGTACTTAAACTCCTCATCGGAGTACTTGGTAATATAATGTAGTTCGTTACTACAATTATATTATTTAATTCATCATTTTCATTTTCCTGGTGGGTCCCAGTCGGGGATTCACGGCACTGTAATATCCGCCTAGTTTGGGGTGTTACAACCGATCCACCAGAGTCCAGAGCCTCACTGCCCCTACTGCCCATCCCGATAGCGTTCGTCGGCCGGCCACATAACGTGCGCTACTCCTGCCGGTTAGCGCACGTAGCCTTCCGGCAGTAGCGCGCGCTACTCCGGTTCCTGCCGCGTCAGCCCGGCCAGTGCCCGCAATCGTCCGGCCAGAACCCGCCACCGTCCGGCCAACTGCTCAGCCGCCATGACCCGACGACTCGATTTCCGAAAACGTACGGTACGAACACGACGAAAAGCTCTCGAACAACATCAACGACCCGAAATGAAAACATAATGCAATAATTAATCATACACGACCAAGAAAAGGGTCGTGACAACAAATACAGATACGGATACCCATAACTTTGGGTAAATTACGAAATGGCCCAAAACGCCCGAAAATCACGATACGTGATCGAATTACCAAACCGAAGTTCACAACATGTCTAACAAAGTTAAACGGACTTACAGGAAACTCGAAATAGCAATTTCGAACGAGATTCGCAAGTATCGAACCCAAGCGCGGAAAAGTCGCCAAAAAGTACGGAACTCAACTAAACGACACCGAAATGAACTCGGATGACAAAAATTGTAGAATTAATCATTCTCGGAATGACGAAACGGTCATTAGTGACTAGTCAAAACGGACTTTCTCCGAAAAAAGAAATTACCGGAAATCGAAATTACGAGTATTACAATGGTAACTCGGGAAATCAACATATTCTGGCCTCTATCTTTGCCAGAAATTAGTGATGGTTCAATTATTTTCTTCCCGAGTCTATCATCCTTATTTCATTGCACATACCTGGTGCTTAATCAATGTTCATGAGCAACATGACCAGACAACCAATCTTCAACTTGATTACGTGATTCGACAACCCATAATATTTTAGCAAGTTGAAGAATTTAGGAGAAAGTACTTCTTCATGTTCAAACACATGCCCATCCATTTTTCAAATACTATTAGAGCTAATATATTCCACCTCCTTATCCGGCATCTTTGACATCATGTGGTCATTAATCTTCTCAATAATGTTAGTAGTCAGGGCTAGTATGGTTGTATCTTGAAAAAATTGCTGATCTGACATACCCTATAAAATGGATGGGTACATACTTTCACAATGTTATCTAGAGGATTGACAATATTTCTTATAGTAATATCGTCCGATAAGCTAATGCGAGTATCCTTGTCGATTTTCTATATGCAATATCCGGTCACCAAACCCTGCAATTCATTTGAATCAGACGGAGAAGCACACACTAAAAAATAGAAACATCACATAATATTATATTCATAGAGTATAAAGTTAGATAACTAACGTGATAATATGAATAAAAGCATAATGTAGAAGCATATCAAGTACTTGGAGCCATATGCTCCTTGTTACTTTAAGGACACGACACTCATCCCACAACTTAGAAGCGCTGATGGCAGCATGCACAATATCATTCGGTTTCAACTAACATTTTGCACTTTCTCATTTGTGAGGTGTAAATTTGCACTCATCGGACACATAATTAGAAAAAATATACAACATTCTTTATTATTTGTATGCTTATAAAATCACAATAAATGGTTTTTAAGTGAAATAACAAAATAACATGACCTAGTAACATTCTACATTTTCGCATTTACCATTACACTCATTAATAAATAGACAATGAACAACGCATATTGTTGTTAACAGTATACAATATATACAGCTTAGAATGGGGGTGGGGTTGAATAAGCAATATTCTTTTTCTAAGTTTGTTTGCATAGCAGAAGTTCGAAACTGAGTTGCTGTAAATATAGCAACTGGATGGTCTCCTGTTAGCTTGGTTCTTACAAGGTTTTTAGGATAACTATATTAAAATCACACAAGCAGTAAGAAAATAATAAAGACAGTAAGTAAAGACACAAGGTTTAATGTGGTTCGAGGTAAACCCCTCTACGTCCACAAGTCCTCCACACATGAGTAAATAGTTTATTAAAATCAAGACGTACGCAACTGTATGATTTTAACTAAACTCGTCGCTGTATCGTTCACATACATTGATACAGCCCAGTAGCTTTGGCCGTTCACACTGATTGGCTTGGGCTTCTTCGACTTGCTTCCTCTCACACAGATTGAAGCTTCGTCATGAACCCTATTCGTCCCACATAGGTCAGAATAGCTTTGCTTATTCTACACTGGGCTAAGTATATCAACAGTAAGTATTGGGTTATCATGAGTCGAACAACAGTTGTAGGCTTGGTAAGATTTTGCCGTAGATGTGTTGTTCGTTGTTGAGGACTTATATATTTCTTCACTCAAGATATTGTTGTATGCTTGAAGAAATATATTGCTCTTTTAGCTTGATTTTCAGCTTTCAGTTCTCAGTAGAATGATCGTTATTGTGTGTGTTATCGTGTGAGCAATATCCTCTTGCTTGGACTATTTATAATCTTGGAAATAGATCTGTTATAAATGTAGCCATTGGCTGGTTGGTGAGATTGAGACAGCTCTGATTGGTGGCCCCAGAATGTTTGATATAAAGGTGATTCACATTTAATGCTTCAGACATTCTCTTTGACCCGTATTAAATGCTTTTCTATCTATAGTCTCTTCAACTGCATTAAATGCTGTCCTATCATATTAAATGCTACTTTAGATGAATAAAGAAATTTTGTTTCACAACAGTTTAAAGTTCCTCCTCAGTCCGATTGGTTTTGTATTTTACTTTTCCTAAGTAAAACACCTACAACATTTTTTGATGTAGCCAACGTCTCATCTTGCTGTATCTTGAAGGCTTAGTTGTAGGATTTGACTCTAGGCTCGTTGTATAATCTTGCATTGCATGGACATGGCTGTATAGACTGGCTTGTATGGCAGGCTATATGGACAGGCTGTACGGACAGGCTATATATAGCATTTATCAAAATAAGATGTTTCCCAACAATGTCCAAAACTTCTAACAACATGAGGCTATCTTCAAGTCTTATGTCCAAAGATATGATCTTCGAGACTTAGACTAAAAATTTGAACTGCTCGCAATCATGTTCTAAAATTACAAATCCTACTAGACCAAGTGTATTACAACTTAAATTGTGATTCGCTAGTAGGCACAATCTTACAAGAAGTAATCCTATTTGAATACAACTTAATCTTATGAATTGTCCGCACATAAGTTCTTACATCTTTAGCCTTCTCAAGGTTTTATATTTATTAAACATTTTAATATAAATCATAATAAAAAGAAGTAACATTAGATCATGGGCTGTAATCTTTAAAGGTAAAATAGTATTTTCATTGATAATTCGCATTACAGTAATGTTTGGAATTGAAATATTATATTGGAGATTATAAAGTAAAAATTAAGTACATCTATAAGAAGTTATCCCCTATAGTGCTTATGCTCCAAGACTTCCTAGATGGGTCATGCTCGGTTCCATTCCACCAGTTGACTAAAGAGTCTCTACCTCGGTCCTTGTAGATGTTTTTTCTTTCCTAGAAGACATCTAAGGCAAGAATCCAGTCTTCTGGGTGAGTTAGCCGATCACCCTTCTGAAGCTTAGATTTTAGTTTGACTTGCAGATGGAGCTTTCCTTATGATAGGAGCCTTGAGAACTCCTTTGCAGAATCTTCCAGGGTCTTGAAGTGGTTGAACATGGCAGATTACTCGATGAGAGTACAGAAGTATCTCATCTGTTCATTTTTCTTCCATGTCGTCAACTCTTCAGCTAATGGCTGCCTGTTTGTAGGGAGTGGGATCTCAGCAGGCTTCTGCACTATGTTTTTTCAAGGAAATTTGGGATCTTAGAACTCATGACAAGAACCAGTTACGTTATATCCTCTAGCTCCTTGACCTGGCACGGGTGTGGCCAGTCTTCTGATGGTTGTGGTAACACTGTCATCCAAGATTGCTTCCATATCCTTCTCCATCCTCCATCTCCTTCCATCCTCTCGAGCCTCTTCCCCTTTTTTGGCGTTATCAAGCTCGGAGACCTTACCGTGAATATCCCGAAGAATATCCATCAATTCGTCCTGCTTGTCTTTTAGATCTTTGACTGAGTTCGCTAAACTAGCGACTACTGCTGTAAGGTCGTCGATTTTCTGATAATGAGCAGTTAGTCTCAAATTGTACTCGAGGGAGGCGACTGTTTTGGCTTCCGCAACTCTCAGCTTTTGCTGCTTCTGCTTAAGGATCCTCTCCTGATGTTGTTTAAGATAATTCAGGGCCTGTCATAAGGAGTTTGGCATGAGGCATAATGCTTCTTCACCATCTTGCACGTCCCTTTGCATCTTAGGGAGTTCATCCCGAGAAGTCTCGCGCATCCAGTCGAGTTCCTTAACCGACATCATACAAGGCTTTGGCAGCATCATGTAGCAATACGGTTTGCAGACCGATTTGTTGAAGTTGCTCAATCCTGGATTCAGTGCGAGGAGAGTAGTGGTGAGTGATTTTGTAGTCAGATGGCTCTCCTAGATGTTTGAGAACAACAATGTGACGTGGCCTATGGTATTTGTCATTAGCTTGGAAATCCTCACTGATTCGGATGGTGATCCTATAAGGATAAGAGTTGATACCTGTTCGGGAGTGGGAATCTCAGATGGTTCCGCTATTGTTGCTGTCTGGGAGACAGAAGGGACTGATTCCTCCTGCCTCTTTTTGGTTTCTGTAGCCTGGACTACAGGAGGGACTGATTCCTCATGCTGGCTCTCAGCTTCTGCCTGTTTCGTAGAAGGGACTGAATCTTTCTGTTGGATGGCATGGGATCCATCTTCTCCAGTCGGAGGGACTGATTTCTCCTTAGTGGGAGATAATGGTTTCTCATGTTGATTGTCTGGTGTAGCATGACCAGATGAAGGCCTCTGGATCTCGGCGTCCTTGGACATAGCAAATTCCTCCTTACGAGCATCCTCATGGATCATGCTCAGACATATTTGAAGGTCATCATTGTCTCCATCTGAATCGGGATATGAGTGATGGCTGAGGCTCCGAGTCTTGTCATCAGACTGAGTCCTCACTTTCAGTCGGGCCTTTTCCTTTGCCACATAATAGGATGTAATCGTATCGTGGGAAAAGGGATCATCCTATTGGATCAGGACCTCAACATTCTAGGTGTCTGTGACTTCCAGAACAAACAGCTCTTCCTCATTCCAATCTTTCACGTTATACAAGGATTCGTATGGGGCGACCCTGGACTTGGAGAACTGTCGAACTGATTATTTCAGTGGGGGAGGGAATCCAAACATTAGAGGGTTCTACTATCCAGTTGGGACCCTCTACAGGTATAGGATCCTGTTGAGAAGAGGGATCCTTGACAGGGTGGGATTCCTTGTTGGGAGAGGGACTCCTTACATGGGTAGGGGCCCAGTTAGGAGTGGTGACTTTCGGCTATGAAGAGGCAGCCGATTCACCAGTGCCTTCTAATTTGACAAATGACTGGTCATCCGTCATAGACGTCATACGCTTAGGAACTATTGTAGGAACATCCAGTGTTTCTTCCATAGGGGTTGCACCCTGTGGGTCAGCTACTGCAGCAGATGGTGCAGTAGGCGGAACTGCCTCAGTGACCGCGGTAGTCACTTGAGGTGATGTAGGAACAGCTTCCAACTTGGAAGACTTCTTAGTCTTCATCTTCTTCTTCTTCTCCACAGCTGTAGGGTAGGTGCTATCGGGAACAGGTCTCTTTTTGCTGACCAGTTTCTTCTTGCTGTCAACATATTTGGATTTCATCGAGTGATCAATAACATCTCGAGGATCACTAGACGTGGGTAGCGACAAGGTGCTTGGCCTGTCTACAAGAAGAGTCGCCTTGTTGAATACAGTTAGATTATAACCACCTAGGGACTTTACAGCAAGGATCTTCTTGGCATTAGGTGACTGTTTTTTGCCACAGCAAGTCAGAATATAGTTCAAGATCAGCTCCAAAGACTTCCTTGCAGAATGTGGTTTGGAAGCCTCTTCTTGAAGGCATTTCAAGATCACCTGACACTAGTTGACTTTCTCTCCAGACATGATGGCGACCATCATCCTGAATCTCAGGCTGGTGCACATCTCGAAAGCTCAAGTCCGATTCTCCATAATTCTACAGCAAAAATCATGAAGATAAAAATAATTGAGGGTGAAGTTCCTCTTGTGGTAGGGTAGATGCACTTGCGATGGCAGAGAGTTGCCAGTGAATAGATTCCAGTAGGCCTTCAGCAAGTCTTCTGACACAAAGGCTTCCAACTCCTCCGACGTCAGTCCATCAGAGGGAAATTTGTATAGTTTTTTAAGGAGGTCCCGGTTGATGGAGATCTCCTTCTCCTGCATAGTGCTAACAATGGCAGTTAGGGCAGAGCCCTTCTTCTCAGATGCATATATAAATTCAGGGTTGTTCTCTTTCTCCTACCCCACTTGTACAGACCGGTTTGTTTGACGCGAGAGATGACCAAGTTCATCAGAAGCATGTCTTCGTCTTTATAGATTATGCACTCTTGAAGAATAGAGCAAGCAAAGATACGTCCGTCGATTATCATATCCTTCTTTTTCAGAGAGAGAGAGATAAAGTTTTAGAAGAAGACATTTTTGCAGGGAGAAAGAGTATATTGAGAGTTTTAATGATATGTAAGTTGTATGTTGTAGGCTCGTTTAATATGCAGAAAGCATAAAGAGTCTATGGATCAGCATACTGGCTGTAACACCCCCTAACCTAGCAGCTGAACCGCAAAGGGGTCCGTGCTACTAAGTTGGGGAGTCTCACGCTTTTAAACTTTGAAAATCAATAAAACGTAGATTTGGTAATGCGAGTACTCAAGGAAATAATGCAAACCGGTATTATTTATTCAAAACATTACACAACCTTAAGTTTAATACATAGCAAAACCATAACAGAGTAATCTTATTAAAAACAAAACATAGTCTTCCAGCATAGGGGCGAAATAGCTGGGAATGGCATATGGACAAGTCTCCGGCTGTCAACACTGAAGAAGATAGTCAACTCCTAAACATGAGCATCATCACCTGTATCATAAGAATCTAATGAGCTAATGGCTCAGTAAGATGAGACTTCTGTAATAGCAAAGTATCACGTAGCACATTTATCAATGAATAACTACTATATGTATAGTCATGTTCTTGTAAAATCCTTTCTCCGGGTACCCTTGAAGTGTGGTACTCGACTGATAGTGGTAGGCCATGGTTTTAGGAACCTGTTCATATAATTGGCCAATAAAAGATGTATACGGGGGTTCCCATACTGGTTTTTCAACCAATGGTATTAGCCGTAATCAACCTTTTTCATTCAGTGTGGGTTTCCTTGACCGACTTTCAGCCGCAAGTATTTGCCACCATTTGTTGGGTCCGCCGGTCCACCGCGTCCCGTGCCTACCCGCCATCAATCAAGTACCATACTTCCTGTTCTTAAACATTCTTTTACATACACATGTTATGCATGATCATTCAATAACAGTCACATATGAAAATATCAATCAATATATGATCCTTATGATACAGCAAGGAAAAGCATCATCTTACCTCAAGTCCTGTGCCTGTTGATGTGAAAAGATCAGTTTCTATAGATGGATGTGCTAAAATCCTTGAAGAAAATCTGAAACCTCTTTAAGGACATTTATCAATCACCTTTGAAAAACTGTCAGATTTGAGCTATCTATTTGATCGGGATTTTTGTGGCTTTTATAATTTTTGGAAGGAAAATATGTTTCGGGCGTTTTAAAGTAGAGTTTCACAGATTCAAAATGATATATAATATGTACAAAACCACGTCCGGGAACATGTATAAATAAGGGCTCAAAGTCGGTTGAAAATCAACCTTACCCGGACAGCTAGAACCCTTATCCGGACAGCTGGCCGAGAAGCTTCTGTCGGTCATGACCGACCTTATCCTGGCACATTTGGGCACCTTATATGGACAAATGCCGAGAAGCTTTCGGTCGTGGCCAGACCTTATCCGGACAATTGGGACAGCCTTATCCGGATAGTGGTCGAAGCTTCGCCGGTCGTGGCCGACCTTATCCGGACAATTTGGACGGCCTTATCCGGATAGTGGCCTAGAAGCTTCGCCGACCATGACCGCGATTGTCGATCGGCCAGCGTCCGTGATGGCCGGCAAATGTCCGTCAACTTGGCTCGGCCAGTTCCACCCCTTCCGATGTCCAAATTCGATTTTCCGACATTTCCGGACTAAATCGAGTTAAATCTTCGATATGCTTGGAACCAATTTTCGATAATATTAAAATAATAATTTAATATTATTTTGCGATATAAGTGTTCAAATGAAAATTTTATCGTATCAATTAAATGAAAATTTTCAAATTACTTTCATAAATTCTAAAATAATCCTCATAATTTATTTTGAAATCTTTACTTTTAAATCTTTCATATTAAGTTGGAAACATATCGATCCAATTATAGGACAACTTGTAATTATTGAAATCACGACCATTAGCAAAATAAATAGCACTTAATTAAGTCTTTGAATTTTCTAGTATTACAATTATTATTTTATAATCATTTAGCACATCGATCTCCTTCTTGAAACCAGGCTCCTCACTGCAACAAAACATCTCACAATGACCTTTTATCATGTTAGAGGAGATAATTAACATGTCGTATAAAACGTAATGCAAATGGACATAGCAGTTATTCATGCTCATGAAATGTCTACTTGTATGCCATGCTTTCATAATGCATATTATATAAATGCATTTAGGTATTAAATGGTTATTGGCTTAGGGGATAACCGGGCATTACAGTCCTCCCCTCCTTATAAAATTTCGTCCTCGAAATTGACATACCGGACAGTTCTGGATATTTGCTTTGCATTTGCTCCTCTCTTTCCCATGTAGCCTCTTCAACGGCATGATTCCTCCAAAAAATCTTTACCAAATGAATTTCCTTGTTCCTAAGTTTCTTTATTTTCTTATCAAGAACCTGTACCGGCTTCTCTTCATAGGACAAGTCTGGGGATAATTCCAACGGCTCATAATTTAACACATGTGAGGGGTTGGAAATGTACCTCTTTAACATGGACACATGGAATACGTTGTGTACACCAGATAGCGAAGGAGGTAAGGCTATTCTATAAGCTCTGTCACCAACTCTCTCAAGGATTTTAAATGGGCCAACATATCTCGGGCTAAGTTTTCCTTTCTTCCCAAATCTCATTATGCTTTTCATCGGGGATACCCTCAAGAAGACATAGTCTCCAACTGCGAATTCCAAATCTCTTCTTCGATTATCTCCATAACTCTTCTGTCTACTTTGTGCAATTTTCATTTGTTCTCTTATCTTTTCTACCGCCATAGCAGTCTGTTGTATCATTTCTGGGCCCAATAGACTTCTTTCTCCAACTTCATCCCAGTGTACGGGAGATCTACATTTTCTCCCATATAGTGCTTCATAAGGTGCCATCCCAATTGTAGATTGGTAACTGTTGTTGTAGGTGAACTCTACCAATGGAAGCTTTGTATCCCAATTGCCCTTGAAATCTAGTATGCATGCTCTCAACATATCTTCGAGTATTTGAATAACTCTTTCTGACTGCCCATCACTTTGTGGATGAAATGCGGTGCTGAAAGCAAGCTTCGTACCCATTGCATTATGTAAACTTTTCCAAAATGCAGATGTGAATTTAGGGTCCCTGTCAGAGACTATAGATAATGGCACCCCATGTAGCCGGACTATCTCTTTAATATATTCCTGAGCATATCGATCCATATTATATGTGGATTTTACTGGCAAGAAATGAGCAGACTTGGTCAATCTATCAACAATCACCCATATGGAATTATACCCACTTTGAGTCCTTGGTAGCCCAAGCACAAAATCCATTGTAATGTGTTCCCATTTCCATTCCGGAATTAGTAAAGGCTTCAATAATCCTGCTGGTCTCTGATGTTCAGTTTTGATCTGCTGACAAGTTAGACATTCTGCGACGAATTTTGCGATATCTTTCTTCATGTTAGGCCACCAATAATGTTGTTGCAAGTCTTTATACATTTTTGTGCTACCTGGATGTATTGAATAAGGACTGGAATGAGCTTCCTTCAGAATTTCCCCTATGATGGTTGTCTCAGCTGGCACACACAGTCTCCCTTTATATCGTAATATTTTGTCACCAGAGACTGCGAAGTTTGCTAATTTGCCTTCATCAACTTTTTCCCTTAATTTGCCAATGTACTGATCCGCCTTCTGGGTTTCTTTGATTATATCTTGAAGTGCAGGTTTCAATATGAGTGCTGATAACGAACAAATCTTTCTTTTGGGCACAATTTCCAGTTCTAACTTTTGCAAGTCTAATAATAATGGCTTCTGTGTGATTAGAAAGGAAGACATAGACTTTCTACTTAATGCATCTGCAACCACATTTGCCTTACCAGGATGATAATTGATCTCACAATCATAGTCTTTCACCAATTTTAACCATCTCCGCTGTCGCATATTCAGCTCCTTCTGTGTGAAAAACTTCAAACTCTTATGGTCTGTATAGATTTCGCACTTTTCACCATATAGGTAATGCCTCCAAATTTTTAGTGCAAAGACAACAGCAGCCAGTTCTAGATCATGTGTTGGATAATTCTTCTCATACTCTTTTAATTGCCTAGAGGCATAGGCTATTACCTTTCCATGTTGCATTAATACAGCACCCAAACCATTCTTAGAAGCATCAGTGTAAACTACAAAGCCACCTGCTCCCATAGGAGTGGCAAGGATAGGAGCCGTAGTTAATCTACGCTTCAATTCCTGGAAACTCCCCTCGCAAGCATCAGTCCAAATAAACTTTGTATTCTTCCTTGTTAACAATCTTAATGGGGTTGCAATCTTCGAGAATCCTTGTACGAATCATCGGTAGTAGCCGGCTAGTCCTAAGAAACTTCGAACCTCTGATACATTCGTTGGTGTTGGCCAGTTACTCACCGCTTCTATCTTGTTTGGATCAACTGAAATGCCATCCTTGGATACTACATGCCCTAAAAATACCACTTGTTCTATCCAGAATTCACATTTCTTGAATTTAGCATATAACCGTTTTTCTTTGAGAATTTGAAGCACAATTCTGAGGTGTTCTTTATGCTCATCTCTATCATGTGAATAGATAAGGATGTCATCAATAAACACCACCACAAATTTATCAAGGAACTCTTTGAATATCCGGTTCATCAGATCCATAAATGCTGTTGGAGCATTTGTCAAACCAAAAGGCATCACTAAAAATTCATAGTGACCATATCGCGTTCTAAATGCTGTCTTTTGGATATATTCTTCTTTGACCTTCAGTTGATGATATCCGGAACGTAAATCAATCTTTGAGAATACCGATGCTCCTTGCAACTGATCAAATAAATCATCTATCCTTGGAAGAGGATATTTGTTCTTGATGGTCACCTTATTCAGTTCCCTATAGTCAATGCATAATCGCAATGAGCCATCTTTCTTTTTCACAAATAAGACAGGGGCTCCCCAAGGTGAACAACTAGGACGAATGAATCCCTTATCAAGTAATTCTTGTAGCTGGGTTTTTGATTCTTTCAATTCTGTTGGTGCCATTCTGTATGGGGCTTTAGAAATAGGGGTAGTCCCTGGCATTACATCGATTACAAACTCAATTTCCCGATCTGGGGGCAACCCTGGTAGATCATCTGGAAACACCTCAGGAAATTCTCTAACCACCTCTACATCTTTAGGCTTCAATTTCATTTCAAGGGAGTTGTCCAAAACATTAGCCAAATAGCCAGTATACCCCTTATTTAACATCTTCCTAGCTTTCAGTGCAGTTATAATTGGCAAAGAGCACGAATATGAATTACCTTTAAAAATAAACCCTCCTCCATTTACTAGTTGAAAGGCCACAATCTTCTTATTACAATCAACATTTGCACAATATTTAGATAGCCAGTCCATACCAAGGATAACATCAAAATTATATATTGGTAGGACAACAAGGTCGGCGTAGAGTATCCTCCTGCCAATTCGAACTGTACAGGCCCTCAACATTTGGTCAGAATCCATATTTTCTCCAAACGGAGCAGCCACATTATAACCAACTTTCAAGAGTTTTGGTTTAATGCCCGATTTTCTCATAAATGCATATGATGCAAATGAATGTGTAGATCCTGGGTCTATCAATGTAAGTGCAGGAATTCCTGAGATCAGAATGGTACCTGAGACTACGGAAGCATCTGCATCAGCTTCTTCTCAAGTCATTGCAAAGACCCTTCCCTGAACTGTATTATCTGTGTTTAGGCAATCTCTCGCCATATGTCCGGGCTTCTTGCATCTGAAACAATTATTGGACCCAACAAAACATTCTCCAAAGTGATTTTTCCCACATTTAGTACACTTGGGCTTCTCAGTTGTATTTGGAGCATCTCTCGCTGTAGGATGCTTCTGATTGGCTTTGCCTGGTTTTTGCTCCGATTTCTTCCAATGTGCTAAATTTTTTGAAGCAAACGCTTGCCTCTTCTGTTGATAAGACCTTTGTATCTCCTTTTCGTCAGCTTCTGCGAGCAGTGCTTTGTCAACTATTTCTCTGAACTCAGTTGATGTAGACATCCTCACATCTCTTCTAATTTCAGGTCGGAGGCCTCTTAGGAAATGATCCACCTTCTCAGCATTATCCCTAGCAATATAGGGAACATACCTACAGCCTTCTTCAAATTTTCGAATATATTCACAAACAGACATATCCCCTTGTTTCAGCTCCAAAAACTCTTTGACCGTGAGAGACCGTGCATCCCTGGTGAAGTATTTATCATAGAATATTACTTTAAATCTCTCCCACGTCAACCCTTCCAAGTTAACTGCAAGTTTAGCTCCTTTCCACCAAGTTCTGGCATCCTTTTGAGTTGAAAGATCGCACAAAGTATCTTCTCAGCATCGTCGATGTGCATGTAGTCAAAGATAACATCAAGTGATTTGACCCATTCTTCCGCAACCATAGGATCAGCCCCACCATGAAAATCAGGAGGTTCCATTTTTTTAAATTTTTCATATACTGCTGGTCCATTATTGTTTCTTGGTGGAGGTTGTCGGTTTTGTTCTTCGTTTCTTTGTTGCATGTTCAGCAATTGTTGCATTTGTTCACCATACATCCTTGTCTGTTGTTGCATCAGCTCAGCCAAATTCTCAAGAAGGTTATGGTTTGGATTTGGATCATCTCTTGCCTTTCTTTTGGGTGCCATCACATCCGTTGTACTGCCCAATCTTACCCATTCATAAGCCAATAACGATCACATAACGATGATGATGACAACTAATATATTGTAATTTATTAAACATAATACTTCATAGATAAAAGTTTACCTTATCCGGATAGTGGCCTAGAAGCTTCTGTCGGCCATGACCGGCAGTTGTCAGTCGGCGTGTCCGGCGGTGACCGGCAAATGTCCGTCAAATTGGCTCAGCCGGTTCGACCCTTTCTCGATGTCCAAATTCGATTTTCCGACCTGTTCCAGACTCGTCTGAGTTAAATCTTCGATATGCTCGAAACCAATTTTCAATAATATTAAAATAATAATTTAATATTATTTTTGCAGTATAAGTGTTCTGAAATGAAAATTTTATCGTATCAATTCGTTGAAAATTTTCGAAATTTCTTTCATAAATTCTAAAATAATCCTTATAATTTATTTTGAAATCTTTACTTTTTAAATCTTTCATTTTATGTTGGAAACATATCGATCCAAGTATTGGACAACATGTAATTATTGAAATCCATGACCATTAGCAAAATAAATAGCACTTAATTAAGTCTTTGAATTTTCTAGGGTATTACAATTATTATTTTATAATCATTTAGCACATCGATCTCCTTAATGAGAAAGCCAGGCTCCTCACTGCAACAAAACATCTCACAATGACCTTTTATCATGTTAGAGGAGATAATTAACATGTCGTATAAAACGTAATGCAAATGGACATAGCAGTTATTCATGCTCATGAAATGTCTACTTGTATGCCATGCTTTCATAATGCATATTATATAAATGCATTTAGGTATTAAATTGTTATTGGCTTAGGGGATAACCGGGCATTACACTGGCCCTTTTATAGTATGCAGGAAAGGTAAGTTATAGTGAACGGTCAGATTTAGGGGATGGGAACCATCTTTGTATGAATGTACTGGATGAATTCATATGTAACTTGTACATCTAATCCGTCAGTTTTCGAAATTAATTCCCAATCTCACCTCTAACACAGTTCAACTTCCACTATTGCACGATTATGCGGTTTGAAATTTGAAATCGCAAGTTATAAGGCACTAAAGTCCAAATGCCATTTCAGTATTAAAAGATAAATCATTTTAAGTCTATACGATGCACATGGACTAGAAATAGTTTGTAAAGTTTAAGTGTATGAACTTAGATATGCCTAAAATATTAATTGAAATCCTACAGTGTTTGTGCTGTATCCGCGAAAGCACAATATTTTCCCTTAAAAGGTACATACAGGATTCAATTCTTACAGCAATTAATGATTAATGCTATATTCTTGGGTCCTACTGTGTTCCCCCTTAATTAATGCACACTTCATCTGTAGGAAGGTAATTATACCTTCTTCTTCCTACAGTAAGGATACAACTCGTAGTTCTGAGTGTATGATTAATTAAAGTGGCCACTGTATTCATGGGTCTTACAGCATCCCCCCAATTGATGACTAAAATTTAATAACTTACAGAGAGTCGAGCTGTAGCATTACGACATCTTGGCGGAGCATACAAAACCCGGTGGTTCTAAGAGTCTTTGTAAAGATGTAGGCTAACTGAATGTCTGTATGAATTTTCTCGATCCGAACATCTTTATTCCTCATATGATTCTAAATGAAATGGTGCTTCATATCAATGTGCTTGGACCTCGAGTGCAATACAAGATATTGTGTGATTGTGATTGCACTCGTGTTGTCACATATGATTATAGTTTCTCTTGCATGAATTCCATAGTCCTGTAACTGATGTTGCATCCATCGGATCTGCATACAACAACTTCCAGCAGCATAATATTCTAACTCAGCTCTAGAAAGCGAGTAGGCCAGTTATTTCTTACTGAACCATGACACACGTCTTTGTCTAAGGAAGTGATAAGTCCCGCTCGTACTCTTCCTATCTAACTTACAGCCTCCAAGATCTGAGTTGTTGCAGCCCACCAAATCAATTCTCCTTCCTTAAGAAACCATAATCCTACATTGATTGTTCCTTTTGTACATTAAAATTCATTTTGCTGTGGTGAAATGTGATTCTTTAGGTGCTACCAGATATCGAGCACACACTTTTACAGCAAATTAGATATGGGTCTTACTGGCTGTTAGGTACAGGAGTGAGCCTATAAGCTTCTGGTAGAGTGATTGATCAACCAGCTTTCCAGCTTCGTTAGCACTTTTCCAGCTTCGTTAGGACTTGGAAGTATTCATCCCGAACTTGTTGAGCAGCTCCTTGCTGTATTTCTCCTGGTTGATAAATATACATGTGGGAAGTTATTTCACCTACAATCCTAAGGAATAGCTGAGTTCTCCTATCATACTCATTTCAAATTTATTTTGCATGAGATGATAGAACCTTTGACATAAATCAAAGTTAGTTAAACCAAAATAATATCATCTATATATATTTATACCATGAGTAGATCATCACCTTCCTGGATCTTAAAGAGGGTTTTGTCAACTGCACCTTTCTCAAATCCATTATTGATGAGATACAGTGATAGGGTTTCGTACCATTCCCTAGATGCTTGCTTGAGCCCGTACATTGCTTCCCTTAGCCGTACACAAGGTCTCCACCTTCTGTGTTGGAAAACCCTGGAGGTTGTTCAACATAAACTTCTTCAGCTAGGTCTCTATTTAGGAATGCACTCTTAACATCCATTTGATATATGATAAAATTCTTATGAACCGGAAACACTAGAAATATCCTAGTGGCTTATAGTCTTGCTATCGGTGCAAAAGTTTCATCATAATCTATTCCTTCTTCATGTCTGTAACCTTGGGCGACTAATATGGATTTGTTAATTATAACAAATCCATTTTCATCCTTTTTGTTCTGGAATACCCATTTGCTTCCTATGACTGCTTGATGGGTTGGTCTAGGTACTAGGTACCAAATACTATTTCTTTCGAGGTGATTGAGTGAGAATTGTTAAGAGCCTCAATGGTTGAAACAGGTCCAGACTGTGCTGGGAATACAACTATAGTGCATATGGAAAGTCTTCTATATTCCATTTGGGATTTCCATACAGGGAATTGAGACTTTTCAGAATTGGACGTTGTCTCTTCATGTACATAGAGTACAGTGCTTTGTGTATTCAATATTTTTCTTTGGGTGGACACACCAGCATCAATATCTCCAATTATTTGCTTCTGAGGGTGATCTCTTAACCACCTCTCATCGGGTTCTAGTTCAGCATCCTTTGCCATGTCCTGATGAGCTATAGTTTTGGCTTTAGCTTTTACAGCATCAACTTCGACTACTTCTTCTGTTCTTACAGCAGTGGGATTAATTTCTAGATTCACAACAGGTTAATTTAGAGTATGTGGGATTTACTCAATGGATAGCATCTGGACACCTTGGGTTAGGTCTTCTATTCTTGTAGGGTCATAATGGGGTTCATCAAAGACTACATGGACGGATTCTTCTATTGTCAGCTTCCTTTTGTTGAATATCCTGAATGCCTTGCTGACAGAGGAGTATCCAACAAAAATTCCTTCATTTGACTTTTCATTGAAGGTTGCAGTTGATCATTCCCATTATTGAGAACACAACACCTACATCCAAATATGTGAAAGTATGCAACCATTGGAGTTTTATTGTTCCATACCTCGTATGCTGTTTTTTGTGGTGCTCGTTTATGATACAGCAGTTTTGTGTATAGCACGTTGTATTTGTGGCTTCTCCCAGAAATGCTCTGGCAACTTGCTTTTAACTAAAATGGTTCTTGTTGCTTCCTTTAACATCCTGTTCTTTCACTCGACAACACCATTTTGTTGAGGAGTACGAGCTGCTGAGTATTCATGTTGTATGTCATTGTCTGCACAGTACTGCTCTATAAAAAGATTTGTGAATTTTGTGCCTCTGTCGGAATGAATATATATGATACTTAGACCTTTCTCATTTTGAAGCTTTTCAGGTGCTCCGGCACCTTTGTGGTTGTCTCTTTCTTCTTTCTCAAGAAGATGGTCCAAGAGTACCTAGAAAAATCAACAATGACAAGACAATATTTCTTACCTCCTAGGCTGACAGGGTCTATAGTGCCATAAAGATCCATGTGTCGCAAGTCCAGGACCCTGTGGGTTGAAAGATATGATTTGTGTTTCAGAGAAGTTTTGACTTGCTTATCTTTCTGACAGGGTCCACAAACGTTGTTCTTATGAAATAAAACATCGGGAAAGCGACTATTCCCTGTCGATCTAGCTTTTTTATGGTCTTGAAATTTATATGAGACATTATCTTGTGCGATAGCTAGTTTCGATCTGCAATGCATTTGGCAACAAAACAAGGAATTATGGTACTAGTGGGTTTCCAGTCAGCAATATATATGTTACCTAACCGGCTTCATGTAAGGACAATTTGCTTAGTCTTGGTGTCCTTCACCCTATAGTCATTTTTATAGAAAATGACCGAGAACTGTTTGTCACAAAACTGGATAATGCTAAGTCAATTGTATTGTAGTCCTTCTACGTAGGCTACATCGGTGACTTTGAATTTTCCTACAAGCAGGGTTCCTTTCCCTCTTGTTTTTCCTTTGGATTTGTCACTGAATCGCACCTTTGGACTGCGACCTTCTATATAATCTGACAGCTTGGTGATATCTCTTGTCATGTGGCGAGAACATCCGCTATTGAAATACCAGATGTCCTTCTCCTTGATATCCTGTAATCAAAAGATTAAATAGATTTAGGTCCCCTTTGATTTTCGGATCCTTGGTTATTAGTGTCTTTAGGTACCCATATTTGCCTAACAGCAATGGGTTTGTTGTAGCTTGCAGTTGGTCCTATTTACAAAATTTACGTGGGGCAGGCACGTAATCGCTATAAGCCAGGTTATTATGATTGTAAAATTTGGAATTTCAGCTCCAGTACGGTTGTTGTCTAGGAGGAGGAATCATATTTTTCTACCTCGTTGCCTACGTTCTGGGTTTCCCACTAGATTCCGAGACTTGTTGTTGGTAGAACTGCACAGCAACTTGCTTACGGGCTAGATACTTGGTATCTTGTACCCAGTTTCTAGGGGCACTGTACTGTTGGTAGTACTAAGGTGCATGCCGTTGATACTTAGGTACAACCTTTCTTCTAGACGGTTGCTGACGTTGTTGGTATGCTTGAGAAGCATACTGTTGATATTTGGTATTGCATCTTACAGGTCTACGAGACTGAGGTTCTCTTCTTATGATATGAGCTAGGTGGCGGAATGGCAGCCTTTGCTTTCCAAGAAGGGGCAGATGTAACTTTTACAGAAACATCCTTTAGGGCTTCTTTAGGTTCTGGAATAGGTTGCACTCCTCTGACAAACACCGTATTAGTTTTGCCTAGTGATGTCAACTTTATCCGTACCCGATCCTACCCGTCAGATAAACCCGAAATCAGTTCGGGTATCGGCCGAATCTAAAATTTTATGATCGGGTACGGGTAGGGTATGGTTATAGTATATTACCCGATTACCCGACCCAATTACTCGACCCGCGTACCTGTTTGAATTATATAAGTATATTACTATTATTATATATTATACATAAATATTATATTATATTATATTATATTATATTATATTATATATATTATTAGATAAAATATTATATTTTAAATCTTTATAATACTAAATTAAATTTATTAATTACATTTATATGTATATATGATATATATTAAAAAATATTTATATTATTAAATATAGGGTATTCGGGTACCCGAATACCCATTGGGTACCCGATTACCCGATGGACAATACACGAACCCAATCCGAATCAAATAGGGTAGGATATGGAGGAGACATACCCGTACCCTACCCGGCCCATTGACATCCCTAGTTTTGCCTTTGTTGGAGAACAAATCGTATCCCAATCCATGTTTGTAATGGGCGTGATGCCCAATGCTTAGGATATCTTCCATCCTCCTTGATGATTTCTCGAAGGACTTGAGGATGGTCTCGAGTTCTCCTTCTCTTTTTTCGAGAAGCTGTATTTTAGCCTCTAACAAAGCATAATCATTTGTCTTGCATTTATTATGAGTTTTTACCTCATTTAGTTCGGTTGCAAGTTGATGATTGCTTTCCATGAGTTTTTCAAGAATGATCTTGTTGTTTTCGCAATCGAGAGACATATTTTCATAGTTATTTTTCAATAGATCATTTTCGTCCGTCAGATCAAAATTTGAAAGAGAGGGATGTAGGTTTTGTTGTTTAAGCATCTCATGGGCCTTTTGAATGGTTCTGAACTCATTCATCATATTTTCAAATGTATGTGATGCATTAATAGGAGTAGCTAAGGTTGAGCTTACCTCATCCTCACTGTCTTCATTATCATCCTCTTCTTTTAACATAAAGCACATGTAGGATTATCTTCGATTTCATCATCGGAGAAGTCACTATCATTGATTGCCTGTAGGCACACCAGTGTTTTGATTAATAGGGTGAGGTTTCTGATTCTCCAATCAGGGCCTTTAGCTTATTTCGCCAGACATGCATTTTATCGTCCTTTTCTTGTTGCTCGGCTTCGGGCAACTTTTGTACTTTAGGATGAGGACATCTATTTGAATGGTATCCCGATTTCCTGTAATTATAGCACAAGTTAGAATCTACGGTCGATAGTGATTCCGAATTCACCTCGTTAAATGGTTTAGGTCTGTAGGGGGCCTTTCCGGATTTCTTAATGATTTTCCGGAATTTGTGCATGAGCAAGGCCATTTCATCTTATGACAGGATGTCATCATCGCTGTCAGCTGCCTTGGATGCGGCTTGGGATGTGCTGAGGCAGAGATGTGTCTCCTATCGGATACAGCAGCGAGTGTTGTAGTATTAGCAGGTAACTCTTCGGTCTTCTCTCTCTTGTCATATCGTACTCAAAAGCTTTGAAGTTAGAGAAGAGATCGAAAGTAGATATATCATTAAAATTGTAAGACAGACACCTAGCCGTGGTCTTAATGTCCCATCGGGAAGGGAGTGATCTAAATATTTTAAGATTTTTCTCCTTTTAGGTGTACACTTTACCCAATGTTTCAAGTTCACCGAGAATGCTGTTAAATCTGAGGTCAAGTTCCTCAAGTGTTTCGGAAGATTTCATTTCGAAGGATTCAAATTACTGAGTTAGTTTTAAAATCTTGTTTTCTTTTGAGAGCTTAGTTCCCTCACATATCAACTTGAGTTTCTCCTATATTTCTTTGGCTGTCTTGAAGCTTTTTACCTTGCAGAATGTGCCTTTGTCAAGAGTGAAAAATAGCGCATTCTTTGCGACATTATCAATATTCACATGCTTGTGATCATTACCTCTCCAATGTTCCCGTTCCTTATCAAGCATTTTTGCATGAGGTTGTCCTATTCTTGCGGATGGATTGACCTTCATGATCTTGATAGGTCCTTCTGGGATGACAAAGATCACCTCTTCATGCATTGCGGCAAGATGAGCTTCCATCCTGATTCTCTAGTCATCAAATTCCTTAATGGAAAACTTGTGAATTTTGTGGATCATAGATGTTTCCATGGCAAAAGTAGAATGAATGATAAAGATATAAAAATGAAGCTTTAAAAAGCTAGTGATTTTGTGGATCTGTTTCAGGTTAAAATCGACTGATTCTTGTAGAATAAACCATTCTGATACCACTTGTCGGTCATAGTATACAATATATACAGCTTAGAAGGAGGGGGGTTGAATAAGTTGTATTCTTTTTCGAAGTTTATTTGCATAGCGGAAGTCTGAAAGTGATGTGTTCTAAATACAACAACTGGATGGTCTCCTATTAGCTTGGTGCTTACAGAGTTTCCAGGATAAGTATACTAAATTCATACAGGCAGTAAGAAAACAATAAAGATAGTAAGTAAAGATACATGGTATAATGTGGTTCGAGGTAAACCCCTCTATGTCCACAGATACTCCACATAGGAGTAAATAGTTTATTAAAATCAAGGCGTACGCAATTATATGATTTTAACTAAACTCGTCTCTATATCATTCACACGGATTGATACAACCGACACTAGTATTGGCTATTCCCATAGATTGGCTTGGGCTTCTTCGACTTGCTTATTCTCACACAGATTGAAGCTTCGTCATGAACTCTATTCGTCTTACAAAGGTCGGAATAGCTTTGCTTAGTCCACATAGGGCTAAGTATCTCAACAGTAAGTATTGTGTTGGAATATTCTATTCCATGTAATTATAAAAAGGTTTTGATGATGTGTTTATGATGAGTATGAGTTGATGATGAGTTGTCGAACAAAGAAAAACAACAATGACACAAACCAAAACAACAAAGGAAACAACATTCCGTATCGAAGCGCTAGCGCACACAAATAGGAAGGCCAACACACGCTAATCAGAAGAAATAACATACGCTAAATTATAAGTGTTATGTATGCTAAAGGAAGGTCAAATACATCACAACGGTCACAACAGAATGACGTATCTAGTGACGAAGAATTAGCGCACACTACGAGTGTTAAATAACGCACGCTAAAAAGCATTCGAATTCAAACCAAATCATTTCGTTGGATTGATACAAGGAAGTTAAAAGGATGCAATGGATATATGGTGACGCACACAATGACGTCAAATTAGCGCATGCTACGAAGGTTATTAACAAACGCTAAAGATAGAGTCAGAAGCTACTGGACTCAACCGATTAATAGTTAACATAGGCTACATGCTGATATTGCGTACGCTAAAGAGGATTAGTGAACGCTAAACCTACATATAGTGCACGCTAAAGAGAGACAGCCAACAACGGCTAGTTGAGGATTTATGCCTATAAATACCAAGGCATTTGGTATCATTCACGACAACAGCTCCAAGCAAATCATATATACATCTGATGTTGTTATATTCATCTTTGTTGTTGTAATCGAGCGATATTGTCAAGTGTTTGAGTGTTCATACGCTAAACCATATACACGAGAGGAAAGAAAGGATTGTAGATTGATTCAGTGTTATTAGGAATGTTAATCCGCCATTATCATAATCATATCTAAATCCAAGTGAGGTTTGTCTAGTACCAATAAAAAGCTAGATAGGTTGATTCATTGTCCAATAGAAAAGGAAAACAGTTTATCTTGGACCGACATAAAGACAAGATTATAATGGTTTGTCTCGGACTGATAGAAGACGGGATTGTAACGGTTCACCTCGGACCGATAGAAGACAAGGCGGAAAAGGTTGATCTTGAGCCTATAGAAAAACATACGGAGAGAGGACATAGGCACGTTTGGCCGAACCTCTATAAATCTTGTGTCGTTTATCTTCCGCAATTTAATTATGCTTCCGCAATGCAAAAGAGTTTGAAAACTCTACTCCGTGATATTATCCACCATTCTAAGTGGGGTATAAATTTCCAACAATTGATATCGGAGAGGGTATTCATATAATTCGGCTTAACATTCGAGGATAAAAAGATCCAATGGCACTTAAATTTGCCCTAGTCGAAGGTCTTGTCTTAAACCGACCTCGATTCTTTGATGGATCGAATTTCATGACGTGGAAGAAGAAAATGTCAATATTCGTCCGAGCCTATGATATCGATCTATGGAAAGTCATATGTTTTGGTCCAAAAATTCCCATGAATTCAAACGGTACTCTGAAAAGCTTTGAAGTATGATGATAAGGATAGGAAAACGACCATTATAATTGCAAAGCAACGCGATTATTATATTGTGCTCTAAATCCAGAAGAACACAACCTGATATCCTCGTGTCAAAGTGCCAAAGAAATTTGGAAAATGTTACAGGTAACACATGAAGGAACGAACCAAGTCAAGAAGACGAAGATCAATATGCTTCTCCACAACTACGAGCTATTTATGATGAAGAATGACGAGTCCATAACGAACATGCTTGACTGATTTTCGGTCATCACAAATGGACTAGCTTGTTTTGGAAAACCATTAACAAGTAGTGAAAAGTGAGAAAAATCATACGATCACTACCTGTTGAATGGGATGGGATGGTTACGGTGAAAATCCTACGATCACTACCCCTTCCTGGATTTGCTTGAAAATGACTTACCACACTTACAGCATAGGCTAAGTCCGGTCTCGTGCACAACATAACGTATATGAGGCTACCCACTGCCGAGGCATAGGGTACCTTACTCATCTCTCTTTTGTCTTCCTCACTTTTAGGACACATTTTCTTGGTGAGATGAATTCCATGTCGCATAGGAGGGAACCCTCTTTTAGAATTATCCATCTTGAATCTTCTCAGGATTTTATCTATATAGAGGGCTTGGGAAAGTCCTATCATTCTTCGCGGTCTATCTCTGTAAATATGGATCAATATAATATAGGAAGTTTCTCCCAAGTATTTCATGGAGAACGTATTAGAAAGCCAAGCTTTCACAGTGCTGAGCATTGCGACGTTATTTCCCATAACTAGAATATCATCTACATTTAGTACTAAGAATGCAATGTTGCTCCCACTGACCTTTTTGTAAACACATGGATCCTCTTCGTTTTGCACGAAATCAAAGTCCTTAACTACTTCTTCAAATCGAAGGTTCCAACTCCGAGAAGCTTGCTTCAGCCCATAAATGGCTCGTTGCAGCTTACACACCTTATGAATATTAGCTTTGGACACAAAAACCCTAGGATGTTCCATGTAGATTTCCTCCTCGAGGTATCCATTTAGAAAATCCGTTTTGAAGTTCATTTGCCATATTTCAGAATTGTAATGGGCAGCAATGGCAAGCATCATGCGAATCAACTTGATCATAGCTACGGGCGAGAAGGTGTCATGATAATCGATCCCTTCCCTTTGGATATAACCCTTTGCCACAAGCCTGGCCTTATAGGTGTCAACCTTGCCATCCCCATCAGTCTTTCTCTTATAGATCCATTCACTTGCAATAGGCTTCATGCTAGTTGGTAGATCTATTAGAGTCTAGACTTGATTGGCATGCATCAAGTCTATCTCAGCTTCCATAGCTTCTTGCCATTTATCAGAGTGCACATCCACTATCGCTTGGTCATGGGTGACAGGGTCGTCCTCACGGCTATCAGGTACGTCGTGGAGAGCTAGTTCCTCGACATGTGTATAGCCATACCTCTCAGGTAAGTGAGACACCCTATAAGAACTTTGAAGTGGAGGTTGTGTTACAAGAGGTTCGGCTCGTGATCCATGATCAGATGTATCCTTAGGTTTCATTGTGCTCTTCTAAAGAGACATTTCTACCCGAGCCACCTTCCTAAATGAATTCCTCCTCAAGGAAGTGTGCTTGTAAAGCCACAACGACCCTATGGTCTTCTGGCATGTAGAATAGATAACCCATTGAGTCCTTTGGGTATCTAATGAAACATCACTTGACGTACATCGCTTCCAGTTTGTCCACCTTAGCCTTCTTGACATAGGCTGGACATACCCAAATCCTTATGTGATTAAGACTGGGTTTCTTACCCTTCCACATCTCATGTGGAGTGATAGGAACGGATTTGGAAGGACATCTATTTAGTATATAGGCAGCAGTAAGTAAGGCATACCCCCACAGGTAAATTGGTAATTCAAATGGAGCGGACCATGTCCAACAATGTCCGATTTCTCCTTATGAAACACCATTTAATTTTGGGTTCCTGGAGGCATGAAATGTGAAACTATTCCATATTCCTTAAGGAACTCATCAAACTCGGTGCTCATATAATCTCCACCTCGGTCTGACTGAAGTGCCTTGATATGACATCCAGTCTGTTTTTCAACTAGGGCCTTAAATTCCTTGAATTTAGTAAAGGCTTCAGATTTATGTTTCATCAAGTACACAATCCCATACCTAGTATGATCATCTATGAACGTTATGAAATATTGATATCCATCTCGGGCTGCTTCCAAAGCACCACAAATGTCGGTATGTACCAACCCAAGTTTCTGAGTAGCCCTTTAAAATGTCCCTGTGATGGGGGACTTAGTCATCTTGACTCTAAGGCAGGATTTACAAGTTGGATAGGGTTCCTCATCCAATGTACTTCAAAGTCCTTCTTTCTACATTTTGTGAACTTTGGTCTGACCAACATGACCAAGTCTAAGGTGCCACTTAAGAGCTTGATTAGTATCATGCCTACCATGTTTCCTAGTTATAGTGTTCACTGCTGATTTATTTTGCAAGTTAATATATACAAATCATTCAATAATGTAGCTTTACCAACAATTTTATTTTAAAAATAAATTGTACAACTACCATTGCCAATGAAGAAAGAAAATCCTTTTCGGTCCAAGACTAGAATGGATACAATGTTTTTATGCCCCTTGGGCAAAACAAGTACTTCATCTAACATTAAAATAAAACCGGATTCCAAACCCAGTAGGAGTGATCCAATATCGGTTGCCTTGACACTTTGTCCACTTCCGAAAGTGACCATCACTTCCCCAGCTTCAAGCTGCCTACTTCATTCCAGATTCTGACTCATAGTACAAATATGAGAAGTAGCACCTGAATCCAGAATCCATGAAGCAGAGTAGCAGAACAATTAGTTTCAAAAACAAAATGTTCTGTACCTGATGCGCCATTTATCTTGGGACAAGTCCTACGCCAGTGGCCCAGATCACCGCATTCAAGACATTTGTCTGTAGGTTTGGGACCGCCTACCTTCTGAACCTTTAGGGCCTTGCCCTTGCCTTTCTGCACCCCTTTCTTGGGTTTATACTGCTCGTAGGTCTTTTTATTTTTGTTCTTGGACCTCCGAGGCCCAGAAGAAATCACAAGAGCAGCCTCCCTCGGCTTAGTCTTCATGTTAGACTGCGACAGCACCAGTTTGTTCATTAGCCCAGCTAATGTACACGAAATTTTGTTACAGTTGAAATTCATTACAAACTGCATGAAGGAGTCAGGTAGATATTGAATGATGAGATCAATTTGGAGGGATAAATCCATATAAAAGTTGAGCACCTCGAGCCTATCAATCATAGAGATCATCTTGAGGATGTGGTTTTCCACTTTCTCCCCTTCCTTCATCGTAGCACTAAATAACTACTTCGATATCTCATATCTAGCAGTCCTACGATGCTCTCCATAAAGCTCGATCAAGTGTGCGAAAATCTGCCTAGCAGAAGTCATTTTCTCGTGCGCTCTCTACATCTCATTATTCATAGAGCCCATCATAAAGCCACAGATCAACACATCATCCTTGACCCATTTTTCACGGACGTCAATTTCTTCCTGATTACCCCTAGTCCGGATTGGAGTCGATGGAATGTCTGCCTCTAAGACGTATCCCAGAGACTCCATGCAGAGTATAATCATCGGATTATGCAACCAATCAACAAAGTTAGGGCCAGTTAGGATATTCTTTTCAAGTAGTATTGCAAGTGGGTTCGTTGCCATTTTTAGAGAGATATAGTTTCGTTTTTCTGCATTTATTTAGACAAGATTGAATTAGTGACTTGTTGTATTATGACCGAGTATAGAATTTAAGGGCTTGTATAATTCTTGTCTCGGTTCCCACTAATTTTATCGGAATTACACACTCCCATGTTATAACCCGGAAGTCATGGTTAGATCGACTTCTTAGTGGTGATCGATATCTTTCCAAATTTTAACAGACACAACCTGTCATGTCTCTTGCCTATTAATTTCTGTAAAGTGATGTCCAACACCAACCCATCCAACGGATGATTCGATCTTCTTTTACCCCTAGTCTTCATGCCCTCAACCTATCAGGTTTCTTGGCAATTTGGACTATATAAGTTGTTGACCATCAACGTCTATCAGTCTGACTATTGAATCTCGCGCGGCAACCTATCAGGTTTTTAGGGGCGAAATTTATCACCAACTGAAGGCATCTGATGCACTCAAGAATTTATCAACCTCTACCAAATGTACTACCCCTATAACTCGGAAGCATAGCACACTGACTCGGGTGTAAATTTTCTACGAGTTTGATGGAGGGTAGCAAACCTCGTAACCTTTTCAAAACTTAGTCTATTTGTGGTCGGGAGAATTTCGCGATTAATGTTACACTTTGCACATTAATTCAATTATAAGCGCGTTTGAGTTTGTCAATCATTCAAAATGAAAATAATAAATAGCAACCTAGTTACTACCAACATGCAGTTCATGGACCGTTCCTAGAACAAAAACATCGTAATCTAATTGAATGTTTTCGGTCTTGAATCTTCGTCTTCTCGAGCGGATCTTCCTCCGGTCTTCGTCATTACATATAAGTTTTACATTTGAAAAATTGCATCCTATACAAATTTTTTTATTAAAATAAATAGGCACAAAAATGGCCTTTACAACCCAATCGAATAAAACCGAACGATTCAAAACTAGGTCCATGAACCACATCCCCATTCAAAAGCATTCATCCAACAAATACTAAATAAATGGATAGAAAATTAAATATATATACATCCAATCAATATATATAATCTACTATAAAATAGAATTGATCTAATCGATTCTCACAATTGGTAATATGAAAAAGTTCAAAGTAATTTCGGTCAATCACATCTATTCCATTTAATTAATTTTCCCTTATAAAATGAAATACCATATATCATTTTAGTCATATTAAATCCAATTTTAAAAATAGGAATTAATTTTCAGGAATACACGAAGAAAGCGAGCCTGAAACAAGACGGAAGGGGGCTGGATCATGGTCCGAACTGCCTGGACTGCTCGGCAAGGCCAGCACCAGGCCCGGACCGCGTTCCAAGGGCTGGACCGCACGGCAGGCCCCCGAGCACTGTTTCGGGTGCCGTCCAATGGCAATACGGTCCTCGATTTCCAACCGGATATCCAATATCCACATTTTTCAACATTCATATATTCACTATAAATCATATTTCTAAGAAATTAAATATTTATATTTAGACATAAATTTACAAAAAATATTGCAAAAACGAACGAATAAACATATACCATGATTATGACAATAAATTATTCCAAATCATACACCATACTATCAAGCATTCCAAATGCTAAAATAATTACGGTATCATTGACCTAGCTTCGATACCACTGTTGGGATTCTGGATACAAAAATGAGCATGCATCGGAATAATAAAACTCAATATAAAAAATCCCAAACAAGATCGATCAAGTAACGTATATACGAAAAATAAATTGACAAAGATAAAAGGATCAAAGTCCCATACCTTTGAAGCCTTTGATAATATCTTCGTAATTTTGATGATGATCACGAACCCAAACACGAGCACAAAATCCCTTCATCGAAACACCGAAAGCACGATGTCTCTACTTCACAAGCGTTTAAACTTGACCGAAAAAATCAATGAGACTTTGTTCTCCAAGAACACAGCTAGGGAAACTCTTAGGAATTTCGCTCTCTTATTTTTCTTTCTTTTCAAATGTTGAAAAATAGTTTCCCTGGGGAAACGCAAAATACGCACCCTTATAAGAAGGTCGAGCGTGTCATTATAGTTTTACACCATGCTTGTGTCGTAATTTTGCCCTTTAGGCATATAATCTTGCCACGTTATGCACTCAATATGATAGATCATTTTGATCGTATCATGTATATAATCTCTATGTCGTTAGATTGGTCGCTATGCTCATTTTATAAAAAATTTGCAAGCGAAATTGAGTGCGTATTAAGCTATTTTCAAGGAATACACTATTTTTGAATTTCATGTTACAAATCCATTATGACTATGATGACTAGGTCATCACAATCAATGTGTGGTATAATGCTCAAGTTGTTGAATGTCGAATGGCATTTTCTAGTCACATATGTTCCGTAACAATTTAACCATATTATGACTGGATGATATTTATATACCAACGTGTATCACTCATAGCATCTCATCGTGATTTGTGAGAAATAAAATCTTATGCATCACTTTTATCGGATATGTGAAAGAATATTCATGAGTCAATATGGTCCGGCCTGCATTGTTTTTTGTAACCAGAAGATGTATTGGGACATTGACACATTTAGGCCTTAATAGTCCGGATTTTTGACAGTTTGATGATCCATATACCACGGTATTTCCATGGACACCATTCTTTCTTTGAATAAAGAAGATAACTGGATCAAAGACACCAAAGTACGTTGGTGGATTCATGAACAGGTCTCATGACCGATGATGATATTTATGTCATTCGCATCTTGCTTTTGTAACACCCCCCGAGATATTCGGAGAATATCACAGCGCCGTAAATCCCGACCTGGGATTCACTAGGCTTACCTCACTCACAACGTATTAAATTTAATAAAATCCACTTGGGAATCAATAAACTCGATACAACCAAGGAAGTTCAACCACGGACAAACAATACCATGAAGAAATACAAGAAGTTGTACAACAATGGAAAAGGACTTTCCTAAAGTACTCGAGTACCACTTATTATTACAAGGATAAAATGGACCGAAGAGAACAACGACCAAACAAAGTAGAACACAACTAGCCACAGTATCACGCCTCGCCATCCTCATCGTATCGTCCCGGCGCTCGCTCGTAAGGTTCCTTAGGACCTGAAAAACACAAAAGTAATTTTCCCCAAACGAGAGGGGTTAGGGAAAGTATTACAAGTGAAATGTCAAGTCTTATACATAAAAGCATATGCACCAATTCAAAGCCATGATAATGATTTTCCGGAAAATACAATTATCCAAATATATTTGGAAATGATGATATCTCTTGATTAACCGTGGGCTCGACAATGCGCGAATCCCTCCTCGACCCCGTCGGATCATCTCGGAGTGGCTAACCCAAATGTTCACGGAACCGACATAAGCGGAACCCTCCTCGACCCCGTCGGGTCCTCTCGGAGTGAACGAAAGCAACTCTCACAATCACATGCATTACTTTTTACATTTAAGAACATAACTTTCACAAGAATCACTTGCGTGGAAACGAGAGGAGAGGGTACAAACGACAAGGTACCAAGATCGAAGGATTCAACAACTCCGAACCTAGACAAGTTCGTAATTCAATTATCAAAACCCCATCGGTATGAATATAAGTTGGAATCACCCGAATTTACTACCCCGATACATGTGTTCCGGGAATAATTCTCTTGGATAGTGAATCGCAAGTCAAATATCCCAAACACTCAAGAACTCCGGAAATATATCAATAAATCCATAGGAAAACATGTATCCAAAGTAGATAACTCGTAATCGGTATATTCTAACACAACAACAAGCTGGATCGAAGAAATCGGATGGAAAATCCCCAAATCCCGAAAATCTAGGGTTGTGAGAATTTTACCTTGATTTGGAGCGGCGGAGAGGATTAAACGTTGATAAATCCGAACTAGAAACTCAAAGATGTTGCTAGATAATTGCGGCTCGAAGAACTCCTCACAAATCGCCCTAATCGCCTAGAATCGCCAAGGAGGTGAAGGTAGGTAGAAATGACGATTTGGGAACGGAAATGTCCTATTTATACTAAATAGGGACTAGCGTGCGCTAGCCCCAAAAATAGCGCGCGCTATCGGATTCACCAGTGCAATCCAAGAACCCTCGCCAGCCTGTTAGCGTACGCTAACACCTGCTCATAGCGTGCGCTAGTGACTTCAATTAGCGTGCGCTAGTTATTTCTAATAGCGTGCGCTACCTGGTAGTCAGTGTCCAGTCCAGAACCTACTGTCCCCAGCTCTACTCTCTTTAGCGCACGTTACTCTAGTAACGTAGCGTGCGCTACCACCAAAATCTAGCGTACGCTACCAGTCACACCTAGCGTACGCTAGGAATTCCCTTTTCCAGTCCAGTAGCTACTGGACTGTCCGCCTCCAATACACTAGTAGCGTGCGCTAATTATAACGGATAGCGTGCGCTACCCTCACTAAATTAGCGTGCGCTACAAGGTGTGCGTAGCGTGCGCTACCCATTACACGAAGGTAGTATAATCGCATCAAGGATCCGAAAACAGCGGCGATCCGAACAAGAAAAGGGGTAAATCCAATTGACAAGAGTTCCAAGATCAATATAAGCTTTCCAAACACTTACACGAGCGTAAAAATTACAAAGCACAAGAGTAGAAGATTTACAAAAAGTACGGGTATTACATCCTCCCCCTCTAAAATGAAGTTTCGTCCCGAAACTTAAGAAATGAATAACTCTGGGTATCTAGTGCGCATGCTCTCTTCGGTTTCCCACGTCGCTTCCTCAACTCCGTGTCGTGACCACTGAACTTTAACCAACGGTATGGTTTTGTGCCGGAGTTGTTTTACTCGATGCTCTAGTACTTTCACTGGCTTCTCCTCAAATGTGACATCCTCTGCGATCTCGATGTCCCCGTAATCAATGATATGACTCGGGTCAGGGACGTACCTCCTCAGTTGGGAAACATGGAACACACTGTGAACATGGCTAAGGGCTGGAGGTAAAGCCAATCGATAGGCCAGTTCCCCAATTCTTTCTAGAATCTCAAATGGTCCAATATATCTCGGACTAAGTTTGCCCCTTTTTCCGAACCTGAAGACTCCTCGGATCGGTGATACTTTGAGTAGGACATGATCACCCACATCAAATTCCAAGGGCCGACGACGATTGTCAGCATTGGATTTTTGTCGACTCTGAGCGGTTAACAGTCGGTCTCGGATGATGGAAATCTTCTCTTTGGTTTCCATCAACATATCGGGTTCCGTCCCGACTAAATCTGAAGCTTCATCCCAACAAAGTGGGGATCTACACCGCCTACCATACAATGCCTCAAAAGGTGCCATCTTGATCGATGCGTGCCAGCTATTATTGTAAGTGAACTCGATCAAAGGTAGGTGTATTTCCCAATCGGTACTCGATCCAGGCACACGCCCTCGCATATCTTCCAATGTCGGATCGTCCGCTCGGTCGACCGTCAGACTGAGGGTGGAAGGAAGTACTCAATCTCAATTCGGTGCCCAAGGCTTGATGGACCGCCTTCCAAAAATGCGACACGAAACGGCCATCACGATCGGAAACAATAGACTTTGGCGTACCGTGTAATCTCACAATCTCTGATATAAAAATCCGGGACAATCGCTCTGGTCCCCACGTGTCCTTAATGCCAAGAACATGTGCCGACTTAGTCAATCGGTCAACAACAACCCAAATCATATTCATCCCCGACTTAGTCCTCGGCATCCCGGTGATGAAATCCATGGTAATATCCTCCCATTTCCATTCGGGAATAGGGAGAGGTTTCAACAGCCCGGCCGGCCGTTGATGCTCAATTTTGACTTGTTGACATGTCAAACACCTTGACACAAACTCGGTGACATCTCTCTTCATATTATTCCACCAAAAACTCCTTTTAAGATCCTTGTACATTTTACTCGTCCCAGGATGGATCGAGTAAGGTGTAGCATGGGCTTCTGAGTATTCTCTGTCTCACTCCGAGTCATTCTAACACAAATCCTACCTTGAAATTTTAAAATGCCATCCTCGTGGATCATAAAACCAGGGGCTTTCCTTTCTCCACGTCCGCCTTGATTGGACAAGCATTGGGTCATTTTCTGTTTTCCCGACGTCGTCGATCAAGGACGGAATAGCCTCAAGAGTACACATCTCGACTCGAACTCGTTGGATCCGTACTTCGACTCCCTGCTCAATTAACTACCGTCTGATCATAACTTGAGGCATAAGGGCCTCAAGCATATGAAGAGATATCGACTTCAGGCTCAACGCATCAGCTACAACGTTAGCCTTTCCTGGATGGTAAAGGATTTCCAGATCATAATCCTTTATCAGCTCTAACCAACGTCGTTGTCTCATATTCAGCTCTTTCTGGCTAAAAATATACTTTAGGCTCTTGTGGTCGGTATAAATTCGACATGAAGAACCGTACAAATAGTGACGCCAGATCTTCAGTGCAAACACTACAGCAGCTAATTCCAAATCATGGGTAGGATAATTCAGCTCATACGGTTTAAGTTGCCGTGAAGCATAGGCAATTGTCTTATCATGCTGCAAGAGTACACACCCAAGTCCTTGTCCTGATGCGTCACAATAAACCGAATACCCACCGACTCCCTGAGGTAGGGCTAAGACCGGCGCGGTAGTCAGGCGCCTTTTCAGCTCTTCGAAACTCCGTTGTCTCTCTTCATTCCATTCGAACCTTTCGGTCTTCTGGAGTAATTGAGTAAGTGGTCGAGCAAGTTTGGAGAACCCCTCGACGAACCTCCGGTAGTATCCGGCCGCACTCCAAAAAGCTACGAACCTCCTTCACGTTCTGGGTGGAGCCCAATCTAACATCTGCCTCAATTTTCTGGGATCTACCCGAACCCCTTCCACAAATCACATGTCCGAGAAACATGACTTCCTTCACCTGAATTCACACTTAGAAAACTTTGCATAGAGGTGCTGAGTCCTAAAAATCTCCACCACCAATCGCAAATGCCGAGCGTGTTCCTCTTCATCTCGAGAGTAAACCAAAATATCGTCGATAAAAACGACTACACAATTATCAAGATGCTCAATAAATATTTTATTCATCAGTTGCATAAATATCGCCGGTGCGTTGGTTAACCCAAAAGGCATAACCACAAACTCATAGTGTCCATACCTCGTACGGAAAGCAGTTTTAGGAACGTCGGATTCCTTAATGCGAAGTTGATAGTAACCGGACCTCAAATCAATTTTCGAGAACACCGCGGCTCCCTGCAATTGATCAAACAAATCATCGATACGCGGCAAGGGTATTTATTCTTAATGGTCACTTTGTTCAGTTCCCGATAATCAATACACAAACGTAGTGAACCATCTTTCTTTCTTACGAACAAGACCGGTGCACCCCATGGCGAGGCACTGGGTCTAATATACCCTTTATCCAACAATTCTCCCAGTTGTTTCTTCAACTCTTGCATTTCTGAAGGTGCCATACGATACGGTGCCTTAGAAATCGGGGTTGCTCCTGACTCCAAATCAATTGTAAATTCAACTTCCCGCCCCGGTGGTAGTCCCGGTAATTCGTCTCGAAAAACATCCAGAAAATCACTTACAATAGGAATCGAGGGAAGTTCAACTTTCCCATCTTCGACTTTCATGGCATAACACCAATATCCAACACACCCCTTTCTAATAAGTTTTGTCACCTTCAAGGCACTAATCAAAAATTTCTGACATCCCCTCTTGTACCCCGCAAAATGGTGTTCGGTACCGTCTTTGGCTAACATTGATAGGATCTTCGTGCGATAATTCATTACCGCACCGTGTCTATCGAGCCAATCGTCACCGAGGATTAGATCTTCATCAATGATGTCTACGACTATCAAATTCGAAAACCACACTCTCTCAGCGATTAACACCGGACAATCTCTAACTTCCTTGTCTCCCACGATTCTATCACCACTGGGCAACTTAACCACAAAGGACTCACAAGGAGACAAGCCCTCAATATTCAATCGACGCACACAATCCAAAGAGATGAACGAATGAGAAGCACCAGAATCAAAAAGCACTCTAACTGGATGAGACAAAAGAGAAATGATACCTGTCGCCACGGTAGCCTCTCGGATCTCCTTTCCTCATCTCATAGACACGAGGTTGCACCGAACCAAGACCTTGGAGCTCCCCTCTAACAGACTGACCACGGCCTCTGCCTCGACCGTAACTCTGGGATGGTTGACCCGTGGATGACTTCTGATTAACACTCGGTTCTCCAGGCGTAGGGGCTATTGCCTGAGTTCCAAGTGGGGTTTCTTCTTCCGTACAGTACATGGCTCTGTGGCCTTCCTGGCCGCAATTAAAACACTTCAATGGGGGTAGACCACAATCACGATTAATATGGCCCTGCTGTCCACAATTAAAACATGTCACAACCCGGTTGGACGCATTAGCACCAGCTCTGAAATTCCGTTTACCTCCCGATGCACGGGAAGACCCTTTGGTTGTATAGCTTGCCGACTGCGATCCCCGCGGGTTGCCACCTCTACCGCTAGAAAACTTTCCAGTGGTCTTCTGCTTCTTACTCTCACTTGTCGTTTCGGTAGTAGTGAAGGACATATCATAGGCTAGTGCCCTATCTTGATACTCCTTCAATGTGGCGCAAGCGAAGCCCGACATATAGTGCCGAACTTTTGGCTTCATTCGCATGTCAAAGTGACGAATTCTATCTCTCTCTTCCCTCACTTGATTTTTCACATGGTTGAGTTGACGGTTGTATTCAATGATCGCCTGAGATACAGGGACATCCTGGGGTTTAGCTTCATAAAAGGCTCGAATCCTGGCCTCCTGAACAGGCCACGGGCAGAACTCGGCCTCCATCAATTCCTTAAACTCGTCCCATGAAACCTCACGATCCTGAGGTGCAACAGCTTGCCACCAGCTAGCCGCATCCCTTGATAGGAAGTACTGGGCAACTGGCACCTTACGTGCCTCTGGACAATTCACGGCCATGAAAACTTTATTCATCTCATTAATCCAATCCTCCCAACCGATCGGATCATTTGCACCAACAAATTGGGGAGGGCGCATACGAATAACATCTTGTAACCACTTCTCAGCCCCAGTGTCAGTAACAGGAGGTGGTTGGTTAAGCTGTACCGCCTGGGTTAAAAGAGCCATTTGGTTCGCCACTTGCTGCAGTATGGTGGCAACACCCACATCCGGTTGGCTCCCTGTAGAAGTTCCCAGACTGGCTGACGGTTCCTGATGACTACCGGTGCTAGGTTGAATAGAGTACGACAAGCTAGGCGTAGCTGAGCCTTCTACCGAGCTGAGGGACATGGCCGCTCCACGCCCTCGGCCACGACCACGACCACGGCCGCGTCCACGTCCTCTACCAGTTGACATTCTAAAGAAGAATGTAAGTAAAATCATAAGAATAGCTCAAAGCAATGCCATCTAGAATATGGACTTCTCATGTCCCATAATCGAATGATAGTGAGTGAATGAAGAGGGTAAATAAGATAGGGAGCTTACGAGTACCGGTCGTACGAGATGACGGCAGCGCGATGATACTGTGTCCTTGGAATAGTACATTTAGACCCGGAATCCGACTGACTAGGTATCCATAAACCTAAGCTCTGATACCAAATTCTGTAACACCCCCCGAGATATTCGGAGAATATCACAGCGCCGTAAATCCCGACCTGGGATTCACTAGGCTTACCTCACTCACAACGTATTAAATTTAATAAAATCCACTTGGGAATCAATAAACTCGATACAACCAAGGAAGTTCAACCACGGACAAACAATACCATGAAGAAATACAAGAAGTTGTACAACAATGGAAAAGGACTTTCCTAAAGTACTCGAGTACCACTTATTATTACAAGGATAAAATGGACCGAAGAGAACAACGACCAAACAAAGTAGAACACAACTAGCCACAGTATCACGCCTCGCCATCCTCATCGTATCGTCCCGGCGCTCGCTCGTAAGGTTCCTTAGGACCTGAAAAACACAAAAGTAATTTTCCCCAAACGAGAGGGGTTAGGGCAAGTATTACAAGTGAAATGTCAAGTCTTATACATAAAAGCATATGCACCAATTCAAAGCCATGATAATGATTTTCCGGAAAATACAATTATCCAAATATATTTGGAAATGATGATATCTCTTGATTAACCGTGGACTCGACAATGCGCGAATCCCTCCTCGACCCCGTCGGATCATCTCGGAGTGGCTAACCCAAATGTTCACGGAACCGACATAAGCGGAACCCTCCTCGACCCCGTCGGGTCCTCTCGGAGTGAACGAAAGCAACTCTCACAATCACATGCATTACTTTTTACATTTAAGAACATAACTTTCACAAGAATCACTTGCCTGGAAACGAGAGGAGAGGGTACAAACGACAAGGTACCAAGATCGAAGGATTCAACAACTCCGAACCTAGACAAGTTCATAATTCAATTATCAAAACCCCATCGGTATGAATATAAGTTGGAATCACCTGAATTTACTACCCCGATACATGTGTTCCGGGAATAATTCTCTTGGATAGTGAATCGCAAGTCAAATATCCCAAACACTCAAGAACTCCGGAAATATATCAATAAATCCGTAGGAAAACATGTATCCAAAGTAGATAACTCGTAATCGGTATATTCTAACACAACAACAAGCTGGATCGAAGAAATCGGATGGAAAATCCCCAAATCCCGAAAATCTAGGGTTGTGAGAATTTTACCTTGATTTGGAGCGGCGGAGAGGATTAAACGTTGATAAATTCGAACTAGAAACTCAAAGATGTTGCTAGATAATTGCAGCTCGAAGAACTCCTCACAAATCGCCTAATCGCTAGAATCGCCAAGGAGGTGAAGGTAGGTAGAAATGACGATTTGGGAACGGAAATGTCCTATTTATACTAAATAGGGACTAGCGTGCGCTAGCCACGAAAAATAGCGCGCCATCGGATTCACCGGGCAATCCAAGAACCCCTGCCAGCCTGTTAGCGTACGCTAACACTGCTCATAGCATGCGCTAGTGACTTCAATTAGCGTGCGCTAGTTATTTCTAATAGCGTGCGCTACACAGTAGTCGATGTCCATCCGAACCTACCGTCCCAGCTCTACTCTCTTTAGCGCACGTTACTCTAGTAACGTAGCGTGCGCTACCACCAAAATCTAGCGTACGCTACCAGTCACACCTAGCGTACGCTAGGAATTCCCTTTTCCAGTCCAGTAGCTACTGGACTGTCCGCCTCCAATACACTAGTAGCGTGCGCTAATTATAACGGATAGCGTGCGCTACCCTCACTAAATTAGTGTGCGCTACAAGGTGTACGTAGCGTGCGCTACCCATTACACGAAGGTAGTATAATCGCATCAAGGATCCGAAAACAGCGGCGATCCGAACAAGAAAAGGGGTAAATCCAATTGACAAGAGTTCCAAGATCAATATAAGCTTGCCAAACACTTACACGAGCGTAAAAATTACAAAGCACAAGAGTAGAAGATTTACAAAAAGTACGGGTATTACAGCTTTCATAAGCATGTGTGATGCCAAAGCCCCCCGATGATCCTTCTTAGCCATTTTCATTTATTCTTTGGCACAATTAGGAGAAGACACCCTCCTATGCTAAAGAGAATAATATAGCGACTCGCATAAGCATGGTGCTGAGTCTTCCCTTTCACCGAGTCCTTATACATGCATGATCATAAGTGTTAGTCTGGTGTGGCTTATGATAATTTGATGGTGATCACAAATGATCATGCTCAAGTGATAATATTTATATGTTATGTGGTTCCTTTGACAATGATTGATAGTTGATGAGACCTGAGTTTATGGTTGTCCAACTTACGGACCAGTCATTGTAATGGTTCACCCACTTTTAGACCAAGTCTTAAAGTAAAATTTTAACGAGTACTTACTAACATCCAAGGCTACCTTCTCACAAACTTTGATGCCATTTGGAGATTTGGACGGAGGTGAACCACTCAAATGAAGTTTTCACATACCACCAACCATTCTAGCGATCAGTTTGATGTCTTTTCGACCGATTTCTAACCACAAGGTTGATGGTTTTGGAATCCTAACTCCTGTTTATATATGCTCACGAAATTTTGTGGTGTTTAGGGCTAGTGAAGGGACTGAACTCTTCAAGAAATCACTAGAGGTTCAATAAAACCAACAGCCTATCATCGGTGCAATCATTCCTTTATGTTCGATCCTGGTGGTGCAAGGTGGCGGTTTTGTTGGATTCTCAAGACCAATAGTTGCGGTTATGTAGCATAGGTCAACATGTCATATTCACCTATGTCTATCATCATTCAAATGCTTAGTTACAAGTGTAATGGTGTGCTTTTGTTAACTTAATTATGTTAACAATGAAAAACCTTTATCGTCCACGTGTTCATGTGCCAAAGTGCGTCACCACAATGCATTATGATGGGTTATAACTGATGAATATGACATGCACTTTCACTCATAGTCCCCATAAAATATACCTTGGCAGCAGATCTCGTAAGTCACTTTGATGAGACAGTCTTCTCGTCGTTGGGGGAGATGCGAATAATTATGTTTGAGTAGAACGACTTGGAATTGTCGTAGTCTGTCCCTACTATGCCTCACCAAGTTCCCTAAAGTGACAAAATTAAATACATGCTACAAACATGTTTGCAAGGATTGTGTCCGGTCATGGACAATCGTCACCTATAAATGGTGATATGGTAACACCACAAATTTTGGTAGACGGTGTTACTAGGCCGTGGATATCATAGAGTATTGGGATGCCACTTGGTTCGATAAATACTCTCGCTAAGAATGTATGCGAGTTTGGTACATAAAACTTGATCATCTTATCAAATGAATTCATCCGTCTCATGTGATTATGGATTATAGTCATCATTGGGGGACACCTCAATGAACGACAATCCATAAAAAGTACTCTGTGAATAATAGCCCTTTGTTGAAGTGGTGCCGACACTCCAAAGATAAGATCTATCCGTATACTTTGTTAAAACGATTGAGAGGAGGAGCTAAACTCACCTCATGGCACGAGGTTTCTCATGAGCACACTGGAATTGACAATGATGACATAAAACTTACTCATGCTATCGTAATGGATGTTATAGCATCCACTATCTTTTCAGTTAGATAATATCCCAAGAACTGACATGCAACTTGTGGTTAAATCTTATCTTAGTGTGGAACTAAGTAATAAAAGGATCTTGTGGTGGATCAGACTTAAATCGAGTGGCTCCTGACCACGGAGCGCATTGACAAGTGATTGTCGGGAAAACATACTAAGTAAATAGTTGATTTGGAAGAAATTTGAAGCTTTTACATGTAAAACTAATGGTTTATACTGATGCACTGTTGGGAGACAAAGAGAAGCCCCTAAATCCAAAGTTAAGAATAAAAGGATCTTGGGGATACTTATTGATGCGTATTCATCAATCGGTTTAAGGCAATCTAAAGGACGGTTTCCCTAAGAGACGATAAAGTAATGCCTATAGGTTACGGGATATGTCCGGTAATTTGCTAAGTCAACTTTGATAGAACTTTGTGATCTGCTTAGGTTGATATAGGTTATATACTGTATGTGAATGAAAATATATGGGTGTCTAGTTTTCATAAGTTCTTACAGTTTCGTTGATACCTATTGAATCAAAGAAGTTATGACTGATTTAGTGCATGAAGGTCAAGACTTTGGAAAACTTGGTTTTCAGATAAGTCTTTAGCAACTCTTGCACTTTGGATGTGTCGCGCTCTTTTTGTCCTTAGACCAAGGTTTGTTTTTCCCATTGGGTTTTCACTTGGTAAGGTTTTTAAGGAGGCGACCTATGAGAACATCCATACAATGATGCGTTGTATTTCTATTCAACTTAAACCAAAATGTATTTTTCCCACTGGGTTTTTCCTTGGCATAGTTGTCATGAGGACAACTTGGCATCTGAATCCTATGATTTGAGGTACTCATCAGGGGGAGTCGTTGTGCATACATCAGGGGAGTATACATGATATGTTATGTTGGTGCGTTGCAATCTTTTCCTCATCAAGCCTTTATTTTTCCCATAGGGTTTTGTTTTGGCTTGGATAGGTTTTTACGAAGGCAACATCTTCTGCACCATTGTTGTATTAGTGATAGACACAGGGGGAGTATTTCGGGAATTATTATTCCCTTGATGTATCTTACCTAATACTGATTAGATATGTATCATAGATGGCAGGGATTCTAGATCCTTGTAAAGGTAGTAGATTCTACTTGATGTCTTTCTTTATAAGGAATCCTATGTATGGAAGGAGTCTCATTGTATAGCCTATATAAAGACTCCTCTATCAATCTTATCAATACAATATTTTACCTCTTTTGCTTTCTACTATTTCTTTACTACTTTTCTTAAAATAATTCCGCATTTATTTGTAGTATCTCTAAACTATTTTTGGGTTGTTACATGTCGTAGATCCTTCTAGCTAGGATCTATCAGGCAAACAAAGAACAACTCAAACCATAATTGACCAACAAGGTCAATCTAAATAAAAATCAATAATAAAATACAATGATAATAATCGACAACATGTGTATATAATTACTATAATACAACATACCCATGAAAGGGTAGAACACGACAACGGAAGAAGAACACGACATGACAATAATGACATTATACTGACTCTTGAGATTAACATCATAATATTCCATCACCTTCCACGTGAAACGCTCCTGAACCCTGAAAATCTGAATGCATAAAAGGCATCCACCCCAAAAAACTGGAGGGTTTAGCAAACTAGAATGTTGCTAGTGAAGGTACTTAACATACAAGCTATACCAATCATACTTCAATATGTAAATATACAAATCAATAATTGATAATATTCTTTTAAAATTCCACGATGTGTTAGTTTTATTAAAAACATTTCAAAATTTTTGAATTCGATGCCTCAGGTAGTTTTACCAAAAATATAAATCATACATCACATATGTACCATTCCATATCGATGCCACCCTATACATATACCAAAGACTTATATATATATATATATATAATGCGACTCGACATTTAAAAAATATTGTGATATTTCTTAAATATTATATTTATTATCAAAACAATAAGAGTCCTCGACCCAACTCAATGCATACCACTCAATAATTATCGGTGTTCCGTCCCAAAAGGTACGAAACCCTATACACTCCCTCAGATATTTCTAGGTAGATAATCGTATGGTCGCGTTACGCTCCTCAGTGTATTAATAGAAACTAATTTGATTAGGCCATTATAAGGAATCTATCCACAATCTATACTGTCACACATTTTCTACATAATCGGCCACATAATCATTATTTAAACACAATCACGCACTCACAATATTGCAATTAATAAGAAGCATATTTTTTCAGAAAAATTTGAAATGTATAAGAAAGATACTTTCCATTCATGGGGTACGACCAAGTCTACAAGATAGATCTCGATCAATCCTCCCATCTCCAAGCCTCAACTTTTCTTCAAAATTGAATCTACCCACCAACTTCCAGCAGCAATAACTCACAGTCTAGAATTCTAAATTATAATTTAATCAGTCAAAATGTAGTACAACATGTTTCCAACATTCCATCTAAAATTTAGCCAAATTGTATGACCTTTACCCTTTTATTGGACCATCGCATCACACGTACTCCACAGAAAATGAAAATAAAATTGCTACTCTCGTTCATTTGCCGAAATTGCTGGAAAAATGCACCTCGATCAGGGGTATTCCTTGAGAAAAGCATCCTAATGCGGTCACCATTGTCTACCCTCAAACAACCACTGGATAAGTCACGTACCATCAATCTAGGTCAGATGCGGATGTCATTCTCATTGGTTGACCATGAAACCTTCTTTCTACTGGAAAACACATGTTTGTTCGGGGGCCATATCTATCATTATAAATATCAAACCATGAATTTATTCATATACAATATACCACATGATGTCCTAAACATCATATCCAAAATTGAGCCTATTTCGATGGTTACATCTTCGTAGATCTATCAAATATCGAAACTGCATAATATGAATTTTGGGAACCAAGAACTCCTTGATTCTTAGATCGGAACACATGGATGGGGGTCCAAATCTAATTTTCACCTTTTATAATAAACTCTAAAATATTAGGAACTTACTGTTAAAAAAATTCATCCATCCAATGGTTGGATTTCCATAGACTGCGTCTGTAAATTCACTGCACGAATGAATTTTGTTCACTCACGAAACCCCTCTTCTTCCCTTTTTGATTTTTCTCTATCTAGATGATAGAATATGAGGAATCCTTCCAAAAGTCGAGTTTTAGACTAAAAATGAGTGAAAAGACCGAGTGGGTTTGGGAAACAGAGGGAAAAATAATGAAAAACAATGGGCCTCGCCTATTTATATCTGACATGAATTACAGCCGCAACTCCTACATATTACGACTGTAATACTTGGTACTTACGGCCGTAACTCGGTCATTTTACGGCCATATCAATGCATATGTCTCGTACTGGAATAGATACTAAATATTTACGGCCATATAAGAAAACATGCGACCATACCTTATGGCCATATCAAGTATCTCACGACGGTCGTATCCGACCTTCTCCATCATAAATATGACTTTCTCGAATCATCCTTAATTCAATCTTTGTACGGTCGTATAATTCTAGACATATGACCATAGATGAATATATTTACAGCCTTGATATTAAAGTTACGGATTACACTGTTGATACTAGCAGCAACAGCCTCTAACAGCTTCCCCATCCTGGTGTTGGGATCTGAGCCTAAAATCGAAGGCGCAACAATAATATTAATCTAATCAATAAACTGAACCCCTGAAACTATAACACCCCCAATATATTCAGGAATATTACAGCGCCGTAAACCTTTACATAAGAATTTACAAGGCTGATGAAATGAAATGACAATAACAAATACCAGCAAACAGAGATAACTGAAATAAAGTACAACGGGTCTGAATCAGTATTGAAAATACAAATGTCCAACGAAGAATATTAATACATAACCAAATCCAAAATCACAAAAGACAAAGTACTCAAGTACATAAATAAAACAACACAAACATCTGACAATTAAATTTGGCCGGAACATTACTCTGCACCCTTGTCGTCATGCAGTTCCAGTGGTTGTTTTCCCGCTCTCCTAGATCCTAAACATAAAACAAATGTTCACCCTCTAACGGGTTAGCACAACGATGCTAGTACAAGTACAATAATTATACAATAATGATTTATTAAACAATAATCATGACAAGTTTCTCCAACGGGAAATAATAACAACAGATAACATATCTTGACAGTCTCGACATACTCGTGGTATTCCAATGATCCAGTGCACACAGCTATAGATTCCCATGATGATCCCGTCAGACCAACGCATGGTAGAATTACCTGTCCAACGATCTAGCGCACACAGCTATAGATTCCCATGATGATCCCATCGGACCAACGCATGGTGGACAATTAATCACAACACATATGCACAATACAACAATAACATAATCGACATTAATATGCATAATTATAATTAAAGTACTTGCCTCAAATTGACGACAAGTATAAAACTTCAACGGATATCAATACACTCGAAGGTCACCCCTTCGATCAATCACGTTACAAAGCTCGAACCTTAAACAAAAGAAATAATATAGAGTTCATCTTACGTAATATAACTAACGTACGAGCATCTAGCATCCTAAACTATGGCCGAAGGTTAACAATACTACGAATCCTGTCTGCTCTCTTAGTAACTTAAATTACATACCCAATGTAATGTACATTAATTTTGTACCTTAGCGCACGTAATCGCCAAAGCCTAACATATGTTAAGCATGTATTTGACAGTTCTCTGATCAGACGACTGTCTCACTTGATGATATAACGTACGTAATACATGACGCTTAATGTGCGTTATACTCACAAACACATTTCTCATGCGAATAGAATGATCCTAAGGTGTTGACGTCTTCAAATTCAAAGATAAACATATCATCACAATGTCATACTCCAATCTCGATTATAAATTCTCATATGGGGTTTGTAAAATCGATGGTTGAGACAATTGTTATCAATATTATCACTTCATGCAAACTTTCATCAAGATGATTAGCTAATCAACCCACCTTTACAAGATATGACAAAATCTTCAATGTTCATCCTCCTAAGTTCATCTAACAACGGTGATATCGATAACAAGTCTTGATCATTACGAAAACTCCATCGAATGAAAATTTACAATCTCAGAAAACGTCTCCCTACTTGTTCAACATAATGAGGCTCGAATTATAATGCTCTTAACAATGGTGACTTAAGCATAATCATTCCAACTTCTTTAAGCATGGTGTTCGGTCAAATAAGTCATCCATGGAACCTAATAATCTTGGTAGCATGCTCATAACATTCTTAAGAACACGAATTCAAGGTTGGAGATAGTACGTCAAGGCATTCGGTAGAATCCAACTCCGGATGCTTGAGTATCAATCAAAAGTGCTTCTCAACTTCAATGATTGATTAGGGACGTTAAATAAGTGTTTAAGTATCAACGGAAGCTCTATGGACTTGAAGGAAACGAAAGGGAAGTGAAAAGAAATGAGGTGAAAAGAAATGGGGTGCTGTCCCATTTATACTATTCTGAGATTTACGTACGTTAGCCTAAGTTTGTAACGTACGTTATCCACTTAACGTACGCTATCTGTTATCCTTAGCATACGTTAACGTCCAAAGATGGCTTACTGCCTCGTTCCTGTTATCTTTTACGTACGCTACATCAACACCGTTACGTATATAATCGACTAGAAATAGCGTACGCTATCTACATCATTTAACGTACGTTAATCTCCATTGACTCAAAACTGTCTAGGTTCATGCCGCGGGAATCTTTCCGAGCCCGCCACCAGCTGTCCCATTTGCTTCCCAGCCTTGATCAATTATTGACTGTCTTACTTATGCTATGTTTTGCTCATAGCGTATGCTATCCGTGGCTCGTAACGTATGTTACGCTTACTAGCTAGCGTACGTTACGACATAGTTGCATGTATGAATTTACAAGATTGATATGATCATGCATGTTGATACGAATACGGGAATGATCATACTTCGATTATTGATATCACAAATTCGAATAATACAAGGTTCAAATATAGACGAAAATACTCAACAATTCATACGGACGAAAATACTCAAAATTTCATCCGGATATTACATACTCTCCCTCTAAAAAGGAGTTTCGTCCCGAAACTTAAGACGAAAATAATTCTGGGTATCTAGATTTCATACTGTTCTCTGTCTCCCAAGTGGCTTCTTCAACTCCGTGTCGCGACCATTGAACTTTAACTAAAGTGATTGGTCTATTCCTCAATTGTTTGACTCGACTCTCAAGTATCTTGATTGGTTTCTCTTCGAACGTGTCATCCTTAGTGACTTCGATGTCGCTGAAATCAATTACATGACTGGGATCTGTGATGTATTTCCATAACTGAGATATGTGAAACACATTATGAACATGACTCAGCGATGGCGGCAAGGCCAACCTATACGCCAACTCTCCAACTCTTTCAAGAATATCGAACGGTCCGATATAACTCGGGCTCAGCTTTCCCTTCTTCCCGAAATGAAAAATTCCCCGAGTAGGAGAAACCTTTAAACGCACGTGATCTCTAATACCAAATTCCAATGGGCGATGGCGCACATCTGAATAAGATTTCTGCCAACTTTGGGTAGTCAACAGTCTTTCACGAATCAAAGCTATCTTCTCTTGCGTCTGTACAATCAACTCCGGTTCCGTCCCGATCAAGTCTGATGAATCATCACAATGCAGGGGCGATCTGCATCTCCTCTCGTATAATGCTTCAAAAGGTGCAATCTTAATGGAAACAATCCAACTATTGTTGTAAGTGAATTCGATCAACGATAGATGAATTTCCCACTCAGTTGACCAATCTAGGGCACACGCACTCAACATGTCTTCTACTGTTTGAATAGTCCTCTCGAACTGTCCGTCTGTCTGCGGATGATGAGCTGTGCTAAATTTTAGCTCGGTTCCTAAGGCTCTATGAACCGCTTTCCAAAAGTGTGACACGAAGTGACCATCTCGGTCGTAAATAATGGTCTTCAGCGAACCATGCAATCGGACTATCTCTGCAATAAATACTCGTGCCAACCTCTCTGGTCCCCAAGTATCCCTAATGCCTAGGAAATGAGCCGACTTGGTTAGCGATCAACTATCACCCCAATCATGTTCATCCCTATTCTGGTCCTCAGCATATTAGTGATAAAGTCCATCGATATATCTTCCCACTTCCATTCAGGAATCGGAAGTGGCTTCAACATCCCGGTGGGTCGTTGATGTTCGATCTTGACCTGCTGACAAATTAAACATTTCGAGATATAATTCGCTACGTCTCTCTTCATGTTGCCCCACCAGAAATTCTACTTCAGATCCTTATACATCTTACTGGTGCCCGGGTGGATAGAATATGGCGTGCTGTGTGCTTCCTTCATGATTGTTTGCTTCAAAACATCAACATCGGGAACACAAAGTCTATTCTGGAATCTCACAACTCCATCATTATGAATCACAAATCTTGGGGCCTTACCCTTTCTCACTTCATCAGATAACCGAATCATTATAGGGTCATCTAATTGCTTAGATTTGATTTCTTCGGTTAAAGACGAAGTTAATTCTATCATACACAGTTGCCCTTGGACTCCTTGAAACCATACATCAATTCCTACATGAATCAACTCTTGTTGAAAAATAGACTGGGAGGTGAGAGTCTCCAGCATTCAAATAGAAACAGGTTTGTGGCTTAGTCCATCGGCCACTATGTTCGCTTTGCCTGGATAATAAAGAATCTCCAAATCATAATCTTTAATCAATTCTATCCATCTCCTCTGCTGCATGTTTAACTCTTTCTGACTGAAGATGTATTTGAGACTCTTATGATCCATGAAGATCTGACAGTGAGTCATGTACAAATAGTGTCTCCATATCTTCAAGGCGAAAACAACGGCTGCCAGCTCCAAATCATGAGTTGGGTAATTTACTTCATATTGTTTCAACCGCTTTAAAGCATAGGCGATCACCTTGTCATTCTGCATCAGTACACAGCCGAGACCTTGATTGGAAGCGTCACTGTAAACTATGAATCCTCCAGTTCCTCGTGGTAGTGCTAAAATCGGTGCCGTCGTCAATCTCTTTTTCAATTCATCAAAACTGGCCTGGCACATATTATATCACTCAAACTTATGGGTTTTCTGCAGTAATCGAGTAAATAGACGGGTAATTTTGGAAAACCCTTCCACAAACCGACGATAGTACCCAGCAAGTCCTAGGAAACTTCTGACTTCCTTGACGTTCTTAGGAGGCTTCCAACCCAAAATTGCTTCGACTTTCTGGGTGTCTACTCGCACTCATTCCGCTGATACTACATGTCCGAGGAACATCACTTCCTTTAGCTAAAATTCACACTTTGAAAGTTTGGCATATAACTGCTCGCTTCTCAAGAGGTCCAAAACGATCCGTAAGTGCTGCGCATGCTCTACCGGGCTCTTGGAATAAACTAGAATATCATCGATTAAAAAAACTACGAATTTGTCCAAATATTCTATGAACACTCAATTCATCAACTGCATGAACATGGCAGGTGCATTAGTGAGACCAAATGGCATCACTACAAACACATAGTGTCCGTAGCGAGTTCTGAACGCTGACTTTGGAACATCGGATTCCTTAATACTCAACTGATGATATCCCAATCTCAGATTAATCTTAGAAAATACTGATGCTCCTTGCAACTGGTTAAACAAATCATCAATTCGTGGCAATGGGTACTTGTTCTTGATCGTCATCTTGTTCAGCTCTCGATAGTCAATATACAATCAAAGCGATCCATCTTTCTTTCGGACAAAAAGAACCGGTGCACCCTAGGGTGAAACGCTTGGCTGAATATAGCCTTTGTCCAGTTACTCTTCCAGTTGCTTCTTTAATTCGTACATATCAGTACGTGCCATAAGATACGGCGCCTTAGAAATCATTGTAGCTCCTGGTTCCAGCTCAATGGTGAATTCTACATCTCGCCGTGGAGGTAGTCCAGGTAATTTTTCAGGGAACACATCCGGGAATTCGTTCACAACAGGAATGGCTGAAAGTTCTACTTTTCCATCTTCCTTCTTCTCTCGTAACACCAGTATCCAGTACAACCCTGTTTTAGCAGTTTGACAGCTTTCATTGCTTTGATTATCTTGCCTGAGCTTCCTGGTCTCCATCCCTCGAATAATATTTCGGAACCATCTTCCGCTATCATCGAGATATTCCTCTTCCGGTAGTTTACAATAGCTCCATATCGGTTAAGCCAATCATCTGCAAGAATTACCTCTTCTCCTTGCATTTCTATCACAATCAGATTCGAGGGACACTCTCTACCTCTAATTGATATAGGAAAATTTCTAGTTTCTAAGTTCCCCACATTTCTCTCCCCACTCGGTAAACCCACAACATAAGGCTCGCAATTATGAAAACCAGAAATGTTCAAACGATTAATACAAGACAATGATATAAATGAATGTGTAGCCCCTGTATCGAACAAAATGTTAACTGGTTGTGAAAGGATCTGAATGGTACCTGATGCAATAGCAGCATCCTGATCGCCTTCCCTCCTCATCTCATACAGACGTGGAGGAACGGATCTGGCACTCGATGTTCCCTTTCGGTCGAACTATCCTCTGCCTCGTCCTCGACCAAAACTCTGGGGTAGTTGGACACTCTGCTGCGTCTGCGGAACACTTGCTTCCTTCTGAGCTGGTTGCAAACTACGAGCTCCATTTAACTTAGTGGAATCCCTGCAGATAATTACACGATGCCTCTCCTGTCCAAAATCATAACATTCACTGGAGAATGGAAACAATCACGCCAAAGGTGTCCTGGGCGACCACAATTAAAATAGCTCTTGACCACATCTGTCGGTGTTGATACTGATCTCAAGTTCTTTCTACCTTTGGATAGGTGCGGGGGCCTTTTAAACGAATGAAAGGATGACTGGGCCTTATGGGGCCCACTACTCTTGTGCTCTGTGAAACTACCACAAACTTTCTGCTTCATGGACTCTGCAAACTTTTCCATCGCCGTTTTGTCCAGATACTGACGGAGAGTGGTGCATTCGAAACCTGACATGTACCTATGTATCTCCGGTTTCATTCTCATATCGAAGTGGATCATTATTTCTACATCGTATCTGACCAGGTGTCGAGCAAACGCCAGCTACTGATTAAACATCTTAATCGCCTGAGATAATGGCACATCTGAAGGTTGCACGGGGAAAAACTCTCGAACCTTAGCTTCCCTCACCGGACGGGGACAGTACTGAGCTTCCATCATCAATTAAAATTCTCCCCAGTTGGCATCATGATCTATATGTCGGATGGCTTTCCACCACTCGGACACTTCCCCTGTCAGAAAGTACTGGCCAATAGAGGCTCTCTGGTCGTCTGGGCAGTTAATCTTGGTGAATATTTTCTCCAGCTCCTTCAACAAGTGGTCCCATGTCCGTGTCTCATAAAAACCATCGAATTTTGACGGTTGCATCTTGGCCACCTCCTGTAGCCATCGGTCTCCTCGATTTCCCAAATCTGGGATGCCTTACTATCTTTCTTCCGGTTGTAATCCTACTGCCACTTGCATCCTGTCCACAACCTGAGCAAACTGAGTCATCTGGTTAACCACCTGATGAAGGATGTCGGGAACAGCAGGATTTGCATTTGTCTCCACTGACTGTTCTCATTTATTTTTGACGGACTCCTGCTGTTCGCCAGAATTGGAGTGAGCCTGATTTGACAGCGAATCAGGAACAGAAGGTGAAGCTTCTCTCTCAGCATTCCTACGTCCGCGTCCACGACCGCGACCACGTCCACGTCCCCCCCTCAATATACTGTAAGCATAAACACTCAATATACACAATATACGTGGAGATAAAATCGTCCTCACGTTCAAGTATAAAAAGGTACGACATGTAAAGGACAAGATAGAGTTTAGGAAACTTACATCCACCGCTCGCACGAAGACGTAGGTAGTACAGTGATGTTATGCACGGTCGGTTACCTCAAAAGACATAAATGACCCCTATTTTAACCCAACGGCCAAGATATCCATAATATTAGCTCCGATACCATCTTCTGTAACACCCCCGATATATTCAGGAATATTACAGTGCCGTAAATCCTTTACGTAAGAATTTACAAGGCTGATGCAACGAAATGACAATAACAAATACCAGCAAACGAAGATAACTGAAATAAAATACAACGGGTCTGAATCAGTACTGAAAATACAAAAGTCCAACGAAGAATATTAATACATAACCAAATCCAAAATCACAAAAGACAAAGTACTCGAGTACTTAAATAAAACAACACAAACACCTGACAATTAAATCCGTCCGGAAAATCACTTTGCACCCTCATCGTCATGCAGTTCCAGTGTTTGTTTTCCCGCTCTCCTAGATCCTGAACATAAAACAAATGTTCACCCCCAAAGGGGTTAGCACAAAGATGCTAGTACAAGTACAATAATTATACAACAATGATTTATTCAACAATAATCATGACAAGTTTCTCCAATGAGAAATAATAACAACACATAACACATCATGATAGCCTCAACATACTCATGGTATTCCAACGATCCAGCGCACACAACTATAGATTCCCATGATGATCCCAGTCTCACCTGATGATATAACGTACGTAATACATGACGCTTAACATACGTTATACTCACAAACACATTTCTCATGCGAATAGAATGATCATAAGGTGTTAACGTCTTCAAATTCAAGGATAAACATATCATCACAATGTCATACTCCAATCTCGATTATAAATTCTCATATGCGGTTCGGAAAATCTATGGTTGATACAATTGTTATCAATATTATCACTTCATTAAAACTTTCATCAAGAAGATTAGCTAATCAACCCACCTTTACAAGATATGACAAAACCTTCAATGTTCATCCTCCTAAGTTCGTCTAACAAAGGTGATATCGATAACAAGTCTTGATCATTACGAAAACTCCATTGAATGAAAATTTACAATCTCAGAAAACTTCTCCCTACTTGCTTAACATAATGAGGCTCGAACTATAATGCTCTTAACAATGGTGAACTTAAGCATAATAATTCCAACTTCCTTAAACATGGTGTTTGGTCAAATAAGTCATCCATGGAACCTAATAACCTTGGTATCATGCTCATAACATTCTTAAGAACACGAATTCAAGGTTGGAGATAGCATTAATATACCTTAATATGAAGAAAATGTCAAGGCAATCGGTAGAATACAACTCCGGATGCTTGAGTACCAATCCAAGGTGATTCTCAACTTCAATGATTGATTAGGGACGTTAAATAAGTGTTTAAGTATCAAAGGAAGCTCTCTGGACTTGAAGGAAACGAAAGGTAAGTGAAAAGAAACAAGGTGAAATGGAATGGGGTGCTGGCCCATTTATACTATTCTGAGCTTTACGTACGTTATCCACTTAGCATACGCTATCTGTTATCCTTAGCATACGTTAACGTCCAAAGATGGCTTACTGCCTCGTTCTTGTTCTCTCTTACGTATGCTACATCAACACCGTTATGTACGTAATCGACTAGAAATAGCGTACGCTATCTACATCATTTAGCGTACGTTAATCTCCGTTGACTCAAAACTATCCAGGTTCATGACGCGGGAATCTTTTCGAGCTCACCACCAGCTGTCCCATGTGCTTGCCAGCCTTGATCAATTATTGACTATCTTACGTACGCTATGCTTCGCTCATAGCATACGCTATCCGTGGCTTGTAACGTACGCTTAATTGCTAGTGTACGTTACAACGTAGTTGCATGCATAAATTTACAAGGTTGATATGATTATGCATGTGGATACGAATACGGGAAAGATCATACTTCGATTATTGATATCACATATTCGAATAATACAAGGTTCAAATACGGACGAAAATACTCAACAATTCATTCGGATATTACAAAAACAAGATGATCAGGCATCATATATACGATTATAATAAATCAAAGCATGAATTATAAATCATATCATTGAAGTCCTTTGGTTAAATATTGAAGAAAAACCATCCAACCTTTTGCAAAATCCCGAGCACCAAACACATCGTGTCTCTACGTATCACACGTCGGAAGATAATCGAAAAATTTTCTATCAACTTATTCTCGAAGAGTACGACTAGAAGTAGGTAGAGTTAGCTTATATTTATTTTATACATACTCCAAGTATTTTATAAATATTATTTTTCTCTCAAAATACACTTAGAACACACAAGTGTAAAAAAAGAAGAAAAAAATTTCTCCCTTCTCGCAAAGCTCACGGCCAAGCAATAAAAATGGTGATGTTGCGTAGTCTTGATGTGTTGATAACATGATATATAAATCAATCCACAACTCACTACACACCAAAAGCCTCAGATAAATAATACACCAAGTGTATTATGAAACTCCACCATATCTAATGAAATAACATATCAAGCCAAATAAGGTGATAAGTCACCGTGTGGGGGAGGGGCAAAGCCTCAATTATGAGGTTTTTGGTTCATTTCGGTCTTTGAAACGGACCGTCGTGTATCTAGTCCAAAAGATAACCTTGGTTCGTTTCAATATTAATACAATTAATTAATCCAATTAATTAATTATATTAAATGTAAAATCTCTAAGAAATAATATGAATAAAATTAATTACCTAGTAATTATTTTATTCACGATACAAATTTAATTTATCCAATAAATTAAATTAGACATCTAATGTCCAATATTAACCAAGAGAGAATAAGCTAAATATAATCCATCTTCTATCTTGTGCTTTGACTCTGTAGGTTCGGCTCGGTCAGCATTGGAAAGACCCAAAGAATGTTAGCACACCTAGCCAGTCCCATGGCCTACATTATAGCCCAACTGGGAATGAATGATAGGGATCATTCCAAAACCTTTACATTATGAATATTGTATATGTATAAACCCCTTGAATCATATGTACCGATCAAGTATTAGAGAAACGGTAATGTCAAACCATATTGTAATTTGACTCTATGCATTTGTTAGTGCAAACCGAGATCACCGAGCTCTCGTGTATCAAATAAAACTAGCTCTAATTGCTTTGGCCAAAGCCTTATGATCTCTTTTGCCACTAACCGCATAGGATATCTACCTGTTCACTTACCGCAGAAAGAATTATATCTTGGTATTTAGTATAGAATGCTACTTTTTCATCAGGTCTGTCACGGCCCCTTATCCCTAAGAACAGCACTGCCAGGACGTGACCCAGAGTAGGAATTAAGAAGTGGAGAAGAAAGGGAGAAACATACGTTTCATAAGGAATATGGGTGAATTTCCACCAATAACCTATCAAGGCATCATGAAGGGTGATCAATCCCATGGGAATGACTTAGAATTCAAAGTAAGAATAGATAGTAATAATATTAGCCATGAAGTTTATGGAAGGCTTCACAGTACCTCCCAAACGACGTGACTTAGAATGCAAAATCATAAAAAGTTTTTGCAGCGGAAAAACAGGGTTGGTTACATATATGAAGATATGTAAGCAGGACTTAACATCGTTTGTAGACAAAAGACTTCCACTCCACACCCTCAGTCATATCCCCAACTCAACCTGCACATTTTAAAATATATACAGGGTTGAGTACAATGTACTCTGTGAACATATTGCCAAAACATAAAACATGCTTTTGTAGTTGTCATCATGCATATAAGCAGTAACACACGGGGGTTTTAAGAAAAGCCCATATTTACTAAATCATTTAGTTTCATTACATATATTATCAAATTCACCATATCCATAATTTACGTTGGGGAAGGTGGCCACCTCCCTCGAACGTTACTCCCCAAGATCGGCCTCTCCGAAGAGAGCTCACAATCCCGAGTACTGTGTAAACTAACACTGGCCAGTGACCTTTGTCTAGCTCAGGATCCGATCATTTCATAGGTTGTCAAGCCAACAGTGATAGGTTCATAAGAATCCACATAAAAGTTTTTATGCATCATAATTTGCTTGTAAAACATTTCATTAAAAAAGAGCAAAGCTGAAGTTATTTTCGTATAGAAATCCCACCTGGACAAGTATAAACAAAAGCAAAATGATTATTGCCTCTTCCCTATGCTTCAATCTTCTGCTCCACCTTTCATCGGAAACAACTAAGTTTAGCGATCGATCGAGTTTAACGAAGTCTAACGGATAACGGACTCGGTCTACATGTTTGGACTTTGGGGTTTTGCATTCGACTTAAGTTTAATAATAAAAGATATGATTCTCTTATAGAACCTAACTGACCATATAATTTATAAAGATACTAACAATGGTAACCGACAGTCGATTCCGTTACACATTCCTTGGTTCGAAAACCATCATCAAGCACTTACATAGTCAAAAACATAATATGCATAAAGGCTGAAAAGAATTAGAATTCTGTAATTGCACAGTATAATAGAGACAGTGTATCTTATACCACTAGAAAGCCACTGAAGTCTAGTTTCATGTTCATTTTACAGATCTAAAAAATATTAAGAGTGGAGAAAGTTATGGCCATTTCCGTGAAGTGTATCTAAACTGCCAATTTCCGGCGAAAATGGGGAAAACGTCATATTAATCTAGAGCTCGTTTCTAGCAACGAAAACCTTAAACATGTAAACTCTAATCATGCATATCATACTTAAAATACATATAGGAGTCGACATACATGTAATACCCGAATTTTCAGTATGAATTTTTCGCGTTATTTTATCTAAGATATACTGGATGGCTTGGTGTCTATAAAGTATGGATAAAATAAATTGAAAACTGATCAACTGTATTTGTACTCGTATAACTGTCGTAGTGGTTCGACAATTATTTTGAGGATATCTTGTATCAAGTTATCGTACTTTTGATATTGGGTATATCGTATGATGATGTTATTGGATTCAGTACATATATTCAGTATGCCGTATGTTCGTATCTGGTATGTCGAGACGGACGAGGGGAGTTGGAAAATGGCTAAGTATAGCCTGATTAGCGCGTGCTAATGTTCAAGTAAAGCGCACGCTATCGTTCATGGTTAGCACACTCTAGAGGCAGAATGTAGCGCACGCTAAATGCAGTCAGATCGGAAGGAATCTGCGTGTGGACCCGGCTGCTTTCGGTGCACGTTCTGATAAGTTAACGGTTGTTGTCCTGAAGTATTAGCGCATGCTAAAGCATCAGGCTTAACGCACGCTAATTTTAGATCGGTCAAAGGGAATCTTATCCTTGTCAGATCGGCATGTGGGGGCACATGCCGTAGGTAGACTGTAGCAAGTCAACTGATGTTAGCGCACACTAAATGCAAGGATTTGGTTACGCTAGACAGTGTAAGTTACGTACGCTAATGCATGGGCATTACGTACGTAAGCTCATGTACGAGGCAAGACAGTGGTCTCTGGGCTGCGATAGCGCACGCTAACAAAGTCAGTTAGCGCACGCTAGGGCAATAACGCACGCTATTTTATGAGAGTAGCGCGCGATAGTAATGTTTATTATATAAGGGGACAAACGGGTTTTGAGATGTATTTAGTCCATTCTTTCTCCTTTAGTCGATAGATAGAGCCTTGGGAGGATCTTGAGGTTCCCAAACACGGTGAGGTGGTGATTTTTTAACAATATTAAGATAGAGAGCACAGATTCAAGCCTTGTTCTTCAAGTTACTCATGATTCTTGGAATGGAGTTCAAGTGTTCTTCTTCTTGGTTCATCTAAATCCAGATCATATCCGTATCCCTTGTTAGTTGTTCGTTTTTAAGGATGATTACATGTGAGGAACATGTTGGATAATCATGTGACGATATTATATGAGATTTTATGGGATTATGATAAGAGTTTTCGGATGTTATTTAAGATTCTTCATGTTAATGGTGATTCGTTTAACTTGATGAGGTTGAATCATGGATTTCTGAATCATGATAATTTTAATGGTCGATTTAGATGAGTTAAATCATGATATAAGGTTGTATTCCAGATTATGTATGAGATAATCCTTGTTATCGGGTTGGTTTGAATATGTGATTTGCATGATGAAGAAAATGATAAACATTATGATATATACCTCGGATTATGTTGTTTTGAACGTGATGTTGGATATTTCGTGTTCTTGAAGGTCTCTGAAATTACAGGATATGATGATTATGTATAGAAGGTGTTGGTGTTTTGGATATGAATATGGGATATTCGTATCTAGGCCAAGTTATGTGTTTTGATATAATATTCGTATAAGAATACGAATATGAGTATGATGATGAGTTTGGATCTGGAAAGTTATTGTTAATCTTGGAGTATGATTTCATTTTCATTCGGATTCGTAATCGCAAGGTGTTAGTCGATGCTTGGAATGCATGCCACTGTGTAGCATTAGCGCACGCTAAGCTTACTGGCTAGCGCACGCTAACTGGAGCAACTTAGCGCACGCTACGTTATGCATTTAACATGCGCTAAGTAGGCAGACAGTGTAGTATTTTCATGTTGAGATTATGAATTCGTGATGGTTTGAACTGGACTGTTTAAGACTGTGTTTAATCGAGATATTGTGGAACTGTTGGGTTTATTGATCGGTTATTGATTGATAATTATGATTTATCGGATTTTGGCTTGTATTGTTGATATGAGTTCTTAATTGTTTGAGTTGTATTGTTCGGTTTTGTAAATGATCGAGGTATTGTTGAGCCGCTGAGTTTGATTGGTTGGTTATACTGGTTATTGATTATTATCGGATGTGTTGTCATTTGATTATTGCATTAGGTCGCGTTAATTGAGCATTGATTATGACCGTTGTGTTGCGGTCAAGGTTGAAGAGTTCGTAGGTTGCTTTTGGTCGGGGCTGAGGAGCTCGGAGACGAAGGCAATGGATTCTGGTAACAGCTTCGTGGTATCGGTATCGAGGCAAGTTTATACTTGTTCAGTTTATAATATTTGATGAATGGTTTCTTTTTCATTTCATTTATAATTCGTATAGCAATGTTGTTAGAAAGGTAAGTTGTCGGTTAATGAGTTGTATATCGTTCTCTGGTTTGTATTAAATCATAAGGTATATGATTTAATTGTGTTCAAGGAAGACGTGAGTTATCTTTGGTCAAGGATATAGAATATCGGATATTAAGGATAGTGATCATGATGACATAAGTATCGGGATAAAGATTTATTAGTATTGAATGGATGGTATCTTATTTGAGATTATTCGTATAACTGTGTATTTGTTCAGGGATGTTGGTTCGTGGAAAGGATGTTGTCTTCGACTTTGAGGTAATTTATGTATTGTCCAGTTGTGAGATAATTATTATGTTGAGTTGTTGTATATGTTGTACGTTGAGGCTTCGTATATTGAGATTCGTATTTGATATTTCGTTGAGGGATGATGATCCCAGGGCTGATTGTATTGAGATCGTTGATCGTGTTGATCATTTTTCGGGGATAATGATCCCAGGATTGTTGTTTTGGATATTGATTAGTCGTGTCGACTTTTCTTTGTCAGGTCGTCGTTGTTCACTTCGGTGAGTCTTTTGATCCTTATTGGATATGTAATTCTTGAGTTTCGTTGTCATGTTGCATCGTGACATATCTGGAGTCATATCTGTGTGCCGATTGGTTATTGTGTAGGATTTTTAGCCGGGCACATGATGGTTATGCGTGGATATTTCTGCATTGAACCGTGCATACAAGACGTAGTTCGTGAGGCTAATTAGGTACAAGACCACACGTGTATTTGATCGATACCCGGGGTGGCTTGTGCACGGACACATTTCCGGATTGGGCGTACTGTGACGTCCATCTTTTGAACCATATTGTTGGGTCGTTCATAGTCCATGTATGATTGGATATGTTCGACGGTTTGCGACTGGTTGTTCATACGCCCGAGGGTTATGTTCGACAGTCAGAGTTATTTCTTTGAGATCCATTATTGTTGATCATTTGGAGTCTACCTTGTTGAGGGTATTCTCGGTTATTATTGGTCCTTGTTGATCATTAGGAGTCTACCTTGTTGAGGGTATTCTCGGTTATTGTTGGTCTTTTGTTGATCATTTGGAGTCTACCTTGTTGAGGGTATTCTCGGTTATTGTTGGTCCTTTGTTGATCATTTGGAGTCTACCTTGTTGAGGGAATTCTCGGTTATTGTTGATCTTTATTGATCATGTTTGGAGTTTACCATGTTGAGGGTATTCTCGGTTATTGTTGATCCTTTGTCGATCGTATTGGAATTCATCATGTTGATGATAATTTCGGTTGTACTTTGACCTTGGGTTGGTCGTATTAGAGCTCATCAAATCGATGATATTCTTAGTGATGTATTGGTTGATCATTGTTATTGATCGTATGAGCATTCAGACTGTACGTCGATGTTCGGGATTTGTTATCATTATCATGTGGTAGGTGATCTATAGATATGTTGTGTATTATTGGTTTATACATGTTGATATTTGATTGTGTAATCCGACGGACAGGATTTGGCACAGATTGGATTATTTCCGCACTTATGAGTTATGATGATGTTTTGAGGATTGTTGGTATTTTTGGAATTCAGTACAGATAATTATTGTTGAGTTCATTTCGTCATTTGAGAATGAGAAATATGGATTATGGTAAGGATTGATTTGTTATGAATTGCCATAGATTGGTAAGGTTATGACGGTAAGATTACATTGGTAGTATTCTTACAGTATTACTACATTGGTATGTAATTATTTATGATGATGTGATCGATATCATTGTTGAGCATTGTGGCTGACCCCGTCGTGGGCTTTATTTTTTTAGGTACTCGGAGATCGAGCTAGTAGCGGTCGTGAAGGGGTGAGCTTCCCGGGTGATACTGGTTGTGGTATTTATTTGAGTATCGAGTATTCTTTTCTGGTTGTATTTCCGCTGCAAATGTGTATTTTGAACTGTGTTTTTATCCGCTGCGTGTGTATTTTAAAATGGCTTTTCGGTACCTTTACCAACTCGTGTGTATTTTTTTTAAAATATTATCGTCATTGGCCTTTTGGTGTTTTTAAACGTTTTCGAAATGATTTTTAGCCTGGTGGGTTCCGGCGCGGGACCCACGGCGCTGTAATATCCTGGATGGTTTTGGGGGTGTTACAATACAAGCATGTTTCTCGAAACTACGAACTCCATTTCATAATCTCTTCTTTTTGAAAATGCTTACTAACACATTTTTGTATATCAATACAGATCAAACATCATCAACATCAAATATCATCAACATCAAACATCATCAACATTTAAAAACACATTAATCCATACTCATGTTGGTCCTAACATGAAAATGACCTAAACATGGTTTAAAAATCCTTAATACATAACATGCTCTTTAGTTAAATCAACTATTATCTAACACATATTCCACTTCATAAATCTAACTTCAAGTCTTTGTTTTCAATAAATTCCCAAAACATTTTACAAAAAACTAGCAAAAACATATCATGTATATCTTTCATACAGCATCACAAACATCAAGCCACTTTGACCATATATTAACATATCAAGAACTAAACATGATTCTTCCTTTCTTTCCAAAATACCACACATTTTGTTAAAATATCATAAATTCATCATAGCATCATATCATCAAGTAGAAACATATTATGTAAAAAAAATCATAAGAAAAACAATATATATTTGAGCTATGAACCCTAATAATTTCGGCCCAAATGACAAAATTAAAGCATGAATAAAACTTGTTTTAAACACTCCCAAGTACCTTAGAATCAACTTAGAAACAACATACAAAGGATTAAAACATCAAACCTAAGTTCCTTCATCAATTTTCAAATTTTAAAGTGAGCTAAATTCTAGTTTTACTTGGATAGAATTGAAGAGGAGGAGTAACTTACTTGAATATGAACTCGGATTCAAGTTTAGCACAACAAAAGAGCTTGGTTATGGAGCTTCAAGGGAAGAACTTCTTCACTTTCAGGGGGCAAAGGAGAAGAAGAAAGTAAGAAGATGAAGTGAAGGGGAAAAGGGTTATGTCCCTTTATATACTAGGTTAACCCTATCCTTTAGTAAAGCGGTCGAATAATATTTTATGTTTTGTTTTTTCGCAGATAAAATTACTCGGGTATTGAATGTATGTCATATACTTAAATTATCATGCCGAACTTACAGCTTAAAGATGGAGAAAAGTTTCTCAATCTACGGAATGGGAATTATCCGAGAAAACAACTCGACATATAATATACCCGAAAACTCAAAATATAAACTTTCGAAAATCATATCGCAACGTAAAAATAGTGTATATAGAAGATGGAATCATGATTCTATCTATCGAAACATAAAATCAAATTCGGGAGATAATCCGAACCAGATAACCGAACATCTAATTTCTGAATTAAAAATGTGTAAATAGATCTAAACTTATCCCATTATTCAGAATTTTATTACTTAGGAATGCAAAAACCCTATTGTCGCACTTGAGGTTATAATAAATCATGCATATAAAAGACTAGGGCATTACAAGGTCACACTTTGAGGTTGACCTCACCAACTGGTGATCGGATTGAACTACTCTAGTGACTAACTTTATGTCACAAGCACATCTCCTACTGAATCCTCAAGTCAAAGGTTCATATATATCTATCACAACCTTTTGAGTCAGTCATTGACTATCCCAGAGTCAAATCCATATGACCGAATTGAGGTGAGTCTTGTACGGGTATACTAATCTCATTAGCATACCTATAACGTGTGATCCCACTAACCCTTAGTGAGGACAGACACTCTACATATCAAAGTACACGTTATACAAGTCTTGCCTAAACTTAGTGCCCAGTTAAGTTTTATCGACTTGCGAACCTATTAAGTATTCGATCCCTAAACACTTCCAATCCCTATCTCCTTATCTTATAAAGAGTGGTATGTTTGCTGTCGAATACAAGGGCAGTTATTCTATATATCAAATTATGAAGCCAGTTATATATAATTAATATACCAATAATTATTGCCTTATTCGATGGATGTTCATAATTATAATACAACGACCTTACTCTCATATCCTTTGAGTGGCATATGAGGGCATATTCCTAGCAATCCCTCACTTGCACTCAACGCCACAAACTATGGTATCTAATACCCATACTCTCCAAATGTCGCTCTAAAACAATATGAGACTTTGATTTGGTCAATGGATCAGCAACGTTATTTGTTGTGTCTACTCTCTACAGTGTAATATTCCCCTTAGGAACCATTTTTATTTGTTGTGTCTACTCTCTACATTGTAAAATTCCCGTTCGGAACAATTTCTCTAAGAAAATGATATTTTCTCGTAATATGTTTGGTATTGTGGTAAGCTTAGGTTGTACAACAGCTCGTTGTACCAGAACAGCGCTACGGGCTTCTCTACGTCAAGGACCACTGGAAGACCCTCAGTGAACTTAATCCAAAAAGCTTCTTTAGCAGCCACCGTGGCTGCCTGATATTTGGCTTGACATGTAGAGATAGCAGTCGCGCTGTGATTGGCACTTCTCCAAGATACTGCTCCACCATTCAGAGTAAAGATATACCTTGAAGTGGACATCTTCACATCCATATCTCCCGAAAAATTCGAGTCTGTAATCACTTTTAGTTCTCCCCCGCCGTATGCAAGAACCAAGTCTTTAGTTATCTTAAGGTACTAAAGAATGTTCTTTACAACAGTCCAATGTTCCTGCCCTGGATTTGACTGAAATCGACCTACTACGCTCATAACATAGCCAATGTCTGGTCTAGTGCAAATCATAGCATACATGAGGCTACCCACTGCCGAAGCATAGGGTACCGAACTCATTTCCTTTATGTCTTCCTCATTATGAGGACACATTTCTAAGGAAAAATTTATGCCATCTCATAGGAACTCTCTTTTAGAATATTTTTTCCTAAATCGCTTTAGAATCTTTTCTATATTGAGGGCTTAGGAGAGACCTAACATTCTTTTCGTTCTATCCTGATAGATACGAATAAATTGAATATAGGTGGCTTCTCCCAAGTCTTTTATAGAGAATGTTGGAACCAAATCGGAGTAATGCGATATTTTGTGGAAGTGAAAATTAAAGAGCGGAAATAAAAGAACACAAGGATTTATAGAGGTTCGGCTATTAACGAAGCCTACGTCCTCTCTCTTGGTATCTTTTTATATAGGATTAAGATATAAATCTCTACACCTGTCTTCTATCGGTCGAGGGATAACCGTTACAATCACGTCTTCAATTGGCCCGTGATAAACCACTCTTACTTGTCTTTGTGTCGGTCCAAGTTAAACCATTTTCCTTTTCTATTGGACAAGGAATCAACCACTCTAGCTTTCTATTGGTACTAGATAAACCTCACTTATATATCGATTACGATTCTAACAATGCCGTATCCTTGATCCTAATAACACCAAATCCAATCGTCTCTTTTTTTTCTCTCGTGTATGTTTTTGTGAATCCTCACTCAAACACTTACAATTAAGCACAATTACAACAACAAGAATGTGTATAATAATACCACAAGTATAGACGATTTTCTCAAGGTTGTTGTTTTGAAACAATACCATAGGAATGGTATTTATAGGCTCCAAAGCCTCAGTTAGCCGTTAGCTTTCTGTGCCTCCTTTACGTACGTTAGAGCCTCCTCCTTATGTACGTTAGCTATGTTACATACGTTAGCTCATCTTAGCTACGTACGTTAACATCTTCCAGTTTCAGTCAAGGGGCTTCTGTCTTGTTCATTACGTACGTTAGCAACTCCCTTATTACGTACATTATATATAGTCAATATGTTGGGAAAACAAGAACCCTGTATCGAAACAGCCGGGATATCCAATCCCTGTATCGAATGGTATTTGATAAAGAGGTTTTGACATATATGCCAATCCGCATACAGTAAAGGAGACTGTATCGAAGTATTGAGGCATTATCCTGTATCGAAGACCTGCCTCGAATCAGCATATAGTGAAGCCCTTCAGTACAGCAAAAAGTCTTATAAAAGACCAAGTATGGAAACTGTCTCGAATCTCCAATACAGTTATCTTCCATACAGCTCACAACAGGACAAAGAAGGAATCTCCAGAAGTCAAGTCCCGTTGAATAAAGAAGTATTTAAATACTCAAGGATAAAGTATTTAAATACTGTCAATCAACAGATCTTCAAATCCCGCTAAAACCGGATCGTGTTATAAATCCGTTGGAACGGAAACTCACTCAACGGATACATCTCAACGGATATATATTTCAGAGACTATATATATCACATCAAGATGTTAAAGATCAGTTACCCAAGCTATCGAAATTATTATCAGAGCAAAACATATCTCCAAAGCTTACTGCAACCCAGATCAAAGGAGATATACAGTGCTCATCATCCTGAACAACACTTCATCAGCTGAAAGCTCTTAAAGTCAAAGTTGTTGTTCACCATCTGTTCTATACTTTGAACAAACCCAGATCAGCCACATGTGGGTAGGCAATCAGGCTTCTCGGAACTGTGTGTGAAGGATTTACATTGAAGAAGACGAAGCTTCAGAACTGTGTGTGAAGAAGCAAGTCAAAGCATTAGCTCAAAACCAATCTGTGTGAACGGTTGAAGCTAAGATCTTTATATCAATCTGTGTGAACGATATATTGATTGTGTGTTGTTATAATTACATAGTTGTGTACGTAGTAATTATAATAAACTTTTTACTCCTGTGTGGAGGACCAGTGGACGTAGAGGGGTTTACCTCGAACCACTTTAATTACTGTGTCATTTACCTTCAGTTTTTACTGTTTTAATTACTGTGATTAATTAAGTATACACTATACATTTAGTTGCTGTATCCACAGCAACCTACTGTATCTAAGACTTCCGCTACGCACTCAGATTTAAAATCCGTACAGTTTGTTGTCTAAACTATTTCCCAAACTGTATCCAGTATACTTAGTGACCAACAAGTGGTATCAGACCAAGTCACGGGTGCGAATTCCCTCAAAGTATCCTACAGTGGAGGCTGCCAGAGTGTTGGAACTAAGAGGCGGGCATGCAGCAAATGTTGCCAGTTGGCCGGAACTAAGATGTTGGCGCGGTGGAGGTGGTCAGGTGCTGGAGGGCTATGTGATCAAATCTAGTATGCTGGAACTGAGATACTGGCGCAACAGAAGGTAAACGGAGCTGGGACAAATGCTGAGGTCAAGTGTTGGAGGACTGTGTGAATGAATCCAGCCGCTAGAGGGCTGTGTGATCAAATCTAGTTCGCGGAGGTTTCCAGACTATGGGGCTGAGATGCTGGCAGGTACTTGGAGGGGGATTGTTGGGCTTTGGTCCAGCATCCAGTCTGCATGAGCTTAAAAATGCGTGAGGCGCGGCTTGCGATTCGACCTGTAAGATCTGCACTAGAAAGTGGTTAAATGGGTTGATTTGGACTACTCATACCAACAAGATGCATCTTCTTTTCTGGTAGCCATCTCATAGAAACTCCAAAGTTAAGCGTGCTTGGCTTGGAGTAGTTATGGGATGGGTGACCCCCTGGGAAGTTTCTCAGGGTGCTCGTGAGTGAGGACAAAGTGCGCTAGAAAAGACTCGTGTTGGTACAGTGAGGATAGTCTTCATCATTCTGGGGACCAACAAGTGGTATCGGAGAGGTTGATTCTAAAAAGAATCAGTCGTATTTTTAACCGAATCAGATCCAAAATCACTTAATTTCAAAACAGTCTCTTTCATTTTTGTATTATCACATGGATACTTCTATGATCAACAAAGTCCCTATGTTTTCTATTAACGAATTTGATGACTGGAGAATTAGGATGGAGGCTCATCTTGCAGCAATGCACGAAGAGATGATTTTTGTTATACAGGATGGTCCTATCAAGATCATGAAGGTAAACACGGCCGCAAGGATTGAAGGCCAAGCCCATGCTGAGATGATCGAGAAGGATGGCGAGCAATGGACCATAGATGAAAGAAAGCGAGCAAACCTTGACAACGTGGCTAAGAACGCGTTATTTGTCACTCTTGACAAAGGCACGTTCTCAAAGGTAAAGAGCTGCAAAATAGCCAAACAAATCTGGGATAAACTCAAGTTAATTTGTGAGGGAACTGAGCTCTCAAAAGAAAACAAGATTTCAAAACTGACTCAGCAATTTGAATCTTTCGAAATGAAACCAACTGAGACACTTGAGGAACTTGACCTCAGATTCACTGGCATTGTTGGTGAACTTGAAGTGTTGGGCAAAATTTATACCCAAAAAGAGAAGAATTTAAAAAATTTCAGATCTCTCCCAGCCCGATGGGACATTAAGACCACAGCTATGCGTGTATCTTGCAATCTTAATGAAATATCTACTTTTGATCTCTTCTCTGACCTCAAAGCTTTTGAGTATGATATTGTGAGAGAGAGAAAGTCAAGAATCTTCTTCAAAGGTCACGACTCTAGCCGTATCGAACCGTCGACACAAAGATGCCCGGCTTCGAAGCCTAGTCACAAGAATGCTTGTGATGTGACGACATCCTGTCTCAAGATGAAATGGCGCTTCTCATGCATAAATTCAAAAAGTTCATCAAACAGTCTGGAAAGACTCTATACAGGCCCAAAGCTGTTCACAAGGTAAGTACCGAAACATCATCTGGTGACGCTAACCTGTGCTATAATTGCAGGAAACCAGGGCATTATGCAAATAAATGTCCTCATCCCAAAGTCCAAAGGTTGTCGGAGGCCGAGCAACAAGAGATAGATGAAAGAAGACCTGCTTGGAAAGACAAGCTCAAGGCCCTGATTGGAGAATCAGAAGCCTCCCCCACACCATCCAAATCAGCAGACTGTCTTCAGGTGGTCACTGAAAGTGATTCATCTGACGATGAGTTCAATGATAAAGCATATATGTGCTTTATGGCCAAAGACATTCCAGAAGGTGAAGACAGCGACGATGAGGCAAGTTCAACCTCATCTATTCCATCAAATGCATCTCATACTTTTGAAAACATGATGAATGAATTTAAAAACATTCAAAAGGCCCATGAGACACTGAAAACTGAGAATATATAGCTTCAATTAACTAATTTAGAGCTGAAAGATGAAAATGACTTGCTGAAAATAAATTATGAAAATATGTCTCTTGACTGTGAAACCAGCAAAGTCGATTTTGAAAAACTCATGGAGAGCAATCATCAACTTGATCATGAAATAAGTGAGGCTAAAAGTCACAACGAGAGCAAGACAAATGATTTGGTTCTACTTCAAGCAAAAATCACAACTCTTGAAAAGCGAGAAATTGAACTTGAGACCACTCTGAAATCGTTCGAGAAATCGTCCAAAAGAATGGAAGAAATTCTGAGCACTGGGCAAAATGCTCATGATAAAAGTGGCTTAGGATACAGTTCATGTTCAAACAAAGCGAAAACTAGTACAGTGTTCGTCAAGAGTGTGGAACACATTCCAGAATTGGAAGAAACCCCTAGCCCCATGAAGGAACCTGCTGTACCGAGAAAACCAAAGGCTGCTATTCCGCCTCCGCAATCCTATTCCAGACAGCGGAATCATAATCCGTTCCAACCTGTGAGGCACACTCAACAGCATGCTACCAGAGCATATCAACAGCGCCAACAGCCGTTTAGAAAGAAGGCTGTATCCAACCACCAAAGGCCCCCACGGCAGTACTATCAGTACAGCACGCCTAGGTATTGGATACAGGAGCCCCGTTATCCCTCGAGACAGCAGATGCCGGTTCAGTATCAACAACAGCGTTAGGAATCTAACTGGAGACCCAGAAGGCAAGCTGTTAGGCCTAAAAAAATGGCTCCACCTCCAAGACGGCACTCGTACTGGATTAATAATAATAACCCTGAATTTTTCATGCATAACAATTATCATGGTTATAACAACTACGGATATGCCCCCCGTAGATATCGCAACACTGTACCGAGTATGCCCTACAGTAAACCAATTGCTGCCAAGAAAACTTGGGTACCTATAGGAACTAACAATCATGGACCCAAAAATCAAAGGGGACCTAAATCTACTTAATTCCTTTGTTACAGGACATTCTAGAGGAGGATACCTAGTACTTTGATAGTGGATGCTCTCGACACATGACCAGAGATAGGAGCAAGCTATCAGATTTTGTAGAAGGTCGCGGTCCAAAAGTTCGTTTCGGTGATAAATCTAAAGGAAGAACAAGAAGGAAAGGAAACCTACTTGTCGGAAAATTCAAAGTCACCGATATTGCATATGTTGAAGGCTTACAGTATAATCTACTTAGTATTAGCCAGTTCTGTGATATACAGTTCTCGGTGAAGTTCTATATAGATCATTGTAGATTCAAAAACATCCAAACCAAGGAAGTTGTGCTTACAGGAAGCAGATCGGGTAATATGTATATTGCTGACTGGAAGCCTATGAGCTCCTCAATTCCATGCTTTGTTGCCAAAGGCACTGCAGATCTTAGCTGGTTATGGCACAAGAGGATGTCTCACGTCAACTTCAAGAAAATCAACAAGCTCTCAAGACAGGGAATGGTTAGAGGTTTGCCAAATGTGTCATTCAAGAAAGACAGCGTCTGCGGACCATGTCCGAAAGGCAAGCAAATCAAGTCAACCCTGAAGAGCAAATCCTACCTTTCAACCCAAAGAGTATTAGAAATGCTACACATGGATCTCTACGGTCCTGTAGACCCAGTAAGTTTGGGAGGTAAGAAATACTGCATAGTTGTTGTTGATGATTATTCCAGGTATGCTTGGACGATCTTTCTTAGCAAGAAGAAGGAAACAACATCAAAGCTGCCCGAGCTCCTGAGAAAGTTGCAAAATGAAAAGGCCTTGAGTATCGTGTGCATTCATTCCGACAGAAGTACAGAATTTACTAACCGCTTTATAGAGCAATACTGTTCGGAGAATGGAATACAGCACGAATACTCAGCTGCCCATACACCTCAACAAAATGGTGTTGCCGAATGAAAGAATAGGACGTTGAAAGAAGCAACAAGGACAATGATTGCCGCAAGCAAATTGCCACAACGTTTCTGGGGTGAAGCAACCAATACAACATGCTACACTCAAAACCGTTGTATCATCAACAAGCACCACAACAAAACAACATATGAGGTATGGAACAACAAAACTCCATTAGTTTCGTATTTCCACATCTTTGGATGCAGGTGTTATGTATTGAATAATAGGAAGGACCAACTTAGAACCTTTGATGAGAAATCAGATGAAGGAATATTCGTAGGATACTCCTCCGTCAGCAAAGCTTTCAAAATCTTTAATAAAAGGAAGCTGACGATCGAGGAATCGGTTCATGTAGTGTTTGACGAACCACACCTAGCCCCTACAGGAGTAGATGATATCACTCAGAACATTCAACATCTATCTATCTTGGATCCTCCAACTCACATAGAACCTGTCGTTGATTTAGAAATCAACCCTGCAACTGTAAGAATCGATGTGGATGAAGCCGACGCTGTACAAGGTGAAGCTGTATCCACAGAATCTTTCGATACAGTACGGGATCCTAAATTAGAACCCGACCGAAGATGGTTGAGAGATCACCCGTAAGAGCTGATCATTGGAAACATAAATGCTGGTGTTTCTACTCGTAGGAGAATACAGAGTACACAAGGAAATGTACTGTGTGCACAAGAAGAATCGATCTTTGAGATATCACGGTTTCCTGAATGGAAATCTCAATCCGAGCTTAGAAGACTCAATATGTGCACTATCGCTGTATTCTTAGCCCAGTCCGAACCTGTTTCGACCATAGACGCTCTTAATAATTCTCATTGGATAACATCTATGAAAGAAGAGCTTAACGGTTTCGAAAGAAACAATGTATGGTATCTTGTACCCAGACCTACACATCAATTGGTTATAGGAACCAAATGGGTATTTCGAAACAAAAAGGATCGAAATGGACTTATTATAAGGAATAAATCCAGACTAGTCGCACAAGGCTATAGTCAGGAAGAAGGCATAGACTATGATGAAACCTTCGCCCCTGTAGCGAGACTAGAAGCCATCAGGATATTTTTAGCCTTTGCCGCCCATAAGAGCTTTATTGTATACCAAATGGACGTCAAAAGTGCTTTCCTGAATGGAGACCTTGCAGAAGAAGTTTATGTTGAACAACCACCAGGGTTTGCTAACACAGACGGTAGCGACCTAGTTTACAGGCTAAGGAAAGCGCTGTATGGACTTAAACAAGCCCCTAGAGCTTGGTACGAAACCCTGTCCCATTATCTAACCAACAACGGATTTGAGAAAGGTGCTGTGGACAAGACCTTGTTCAAGATACAGGAAGGTGATGACCTTCTTATGGTGCAAATCTATGTGGATGATATTATTTTTAGTTCAACTAACCTTGCTTTATGTCAAAGGTTCTCTCATCTCATGCAAAGTAAATTTGAAATGAGTATGATGGGGGAACTTAGTTATTTTCTAGGTTTGCAGGTAAAGCAGTTGCCTACAAGTATTTTCATCAACCAAGAAAAATACAGCAAGGAGCTTCTCAACAAATTTGGAATGAACACTTCCAAATCCTCGCCAACCCCCATGAGCACTTCCATGCAAATTAGTGCTGATGAAGGCGGAAAGCCGTTTGACCAATCACTCTACAGGAAGCTCATTAGTTCGCTCCTGTACCTAACGGCTAGCAGGCCCGACATCCAGTTTGTTGTTGGAGTGTGTGCGAGATATCAAGTTGCACCTAAGGAATCACACTTCAATACAGCTAAACGAATCCTGAAGTACATTAAAGGAACAGTCGATGCAGGACTATGGTATCCTAAGGAAGGCGGATTCGATTTAGTTGGATACAACGACTCGGATCTCGGAGGCTGCAAGCTAGATAGGAAGAGTACAAGTGGAACTTGTCACTTTCTTGGACCTAGACTCGTTTCTTGGTTCAGTAAGAAGCAATTGGCGAATTCTCTTTCCACGGCTGAATCAGAGTACTATCTTCTTTGGTAGTTCTTTGTATCTGAGATCCTTTGGATGCAGCAACAGCTGTCAGACTATGGAATCGATGCCAGAGAGACTCCAATCATGTGTGATTGCACGAGTGCAATTGCAATCACGCACAATCCTGTCCTGCACTCGCGCACTAAACATATCAACATGAAGCATCAATTTATAAGGAATCACGTCGAGAATAAGGATGTTCGCCTTGAAAAAGTTCATACAGACGTTCAGTTGGCCGACATCTTCACCAAGCCGCTCGACATAGCAAGATTCAACATGCTCAGACAAGAATTGGGAATGCTACAGCCAGACTCCCTGTAAGTAAATTACTGTTTTTACTCAACAAATTGAGGGGGGACGCTATAAGACCCAAGAATACAATATCCAACGTTAATTATTTGTACACTCAGAATCGTCAATACAGCACTGTAGTGAGTGAAGACATATGAATCCTACAGCTGACGTGTGCAATAATTAAGGGGGAATATTGTAGGACCCATGAATACAACATTCATCCTCAAGTTGCTGTATGGAATTTAAAACCTATATGTACCTTTTTAAGGGGGAACGCTGTATCGACGCGGAAACAGCACATACTATAAGATTTCGATTCAGTATATATATAATAGAATATTATTTCTTTTCAAAATAGTTTTTGTCCATGTGCCCTGTTTTTATGTCAAACGTCATGTACATTAAATGCCTTACACGACATCTGGACAACTGAATCTCAAAAGCCGCGATGTTTTAAATTGTTTATTATTTTTAAAACCGTCGTTTTAGGCATTTAGGGTGACACAAATGTCAGAAGTGGGACCCGCTCATTTTTTTAAACATTTTAATGGATTAGCGTACCAGTTACACTCAGTCCATCTTAACCGTTGATTTTAAAAACCGGTTCCCCTCCCTTAAAATCTGACCATTCGTACTCTGCAAAACCCTATTTCGCCGCCCAACTATAAAAGGACTGAATCTGCCATTAGAGACTCTTTACGCCTTCTGCAAATTCAAGAGTTCTCAAGCAAAAACAGCCTACATACTTTTCTGCATTTTAGTGCATATTTCGGTTATTTTCTTGCACTTTTTCTTAAGAAATCATCAAATGGCTGGACAAACTTCTTCTCCTGCTCTGAAGAAAACTGCTAACATCATTGATGGCCGGATCTTTTCAACATCTGTTATTATTGAGCGCATTCTGTCTGAAACCAACGATGCAGAACCCATGGAGTACATCATAACTCGTCTTCGTCAACAAGGCCTCTATAGCCTTAGAAGTCAGACCGCTGATAAGTACGATGCTCATCTGGTTGAGTAATTTTACCTCAACGCCGCCGTACGCTTTTTGTCATTGGCCCAAGGAGGTCATGTTGCTGACATTACCGCTACAATCCAAGGAGTTGAGATCTGTGTTGATAACGATTTGCTCCAGAACATCTACAGGCTACCCGCTGATGGCCTGACTATGGATCAACTTGAGACATTTGGGTCTCAAGAGCTAATTACTAAATTTTATGGACTGTTCACAGGCTCCAAAGTTTTTGACATGGTTCAGACTACATGTCACAAGAAAAATTTTTGTCTCCCATATGTGTATCTTCATGATTTTTGCTGCAGGGTATTTGAAAATCGAATCGGTGCATTCGAAATGTGTACCAACCTGAGGTTCAGGATGATGGTGGCTATTCTGACCTGTGAAAAGGTCAATTGGTGCCAGATAATCCTGAAGCGCCTGCAGTGTAATATCCGGATAAATTATTGGGTATTTTCATCTGTATTTGAACCCTGTATTACCTGAAATGGTGCTATCAATAATCGAAGTACGACCGTTTCCGTATTCATATCTTCATGCATGATAATATCAACCTTTAATCCTTCACATGCAACTACGTCGTAACGCACGCTAACAGGTAAGCGTAACGTCATTCTGATCGGAAATAGCGTACGCTACGAGCTAGACGTAGCGTACGTAAGGAGGTCAATTATTGAACATGCTGGCTAGCACATGGACGGCTGGTGGTGGGGCTCGGAAAGATTCCCGCGGATGAACCTGGACAGTTTTAGGGTCAACGGGTGTTAACGTACGCTAAAGTTTGTAACTAGCGTACGCTAATGTGTGTAGCTTACGTACGTAATGCATAGGGAGTAACGTACGTAAGCTAGTACAGAACGAGATAGTAAGCTATCAGTGAACGATAGCGTACGCTAAGATCGAAGGGTAGCGTGCGCTAAGTCGATTACGTACGTAAATGGCTAAGGCTAACGTACGTAAATCTCAAGATATTATATATATGGACAATACCCCATTTCATTTATCTTCGTCCCTTTCACTTGTAATTCGTTTTCCTCCATTTATAGAGGGTCTCCAGCCCTCTAAAACACATATAGAACACGTAGACTCGATCATTTAAGTTACAAAACATCTTGGATTGACATTCAAGCAATCGAAGTTGGATGCTACCTCTTGTCTCTGCGTTTCTTTCATATTAAGGTATGTTAATGCTACCTCAACCTTAAATTCGTGTTCTTAAGGATGTTATGAACATACCACCGGGATTATTAAGCTCCATAGATGATTTTTATCCGAACACCATGTTTTTGGAAGTTGGAATGTTCATGCTTTAGTTACCCGAGTTAAGAACGTTATAGTCCGACTCTTGTTATGATAATCAAGTAAGGTAAAATTCTGAGATTAATAAACCATATTGTATGGTGTTTCCATAATGATCATAGACTTAATGTTGGTAAAAACCCCAGATTTTCCGAACTACCTTTGAGGATCTATAATCAATATTTGGAGTGAGTCTTATGATGGGAGGATTAACCGGGAATTCGTAGACATCAACACCATAGGGTTATTCTGATTCACATGAGTGAGATATGTGTGAATATAACGTACGTTAAGCTCTATGCATTACGTACGTTATACCTCGAGCAAGGCAATCGTCAATCGAGAAGAACTGTCCAATGCATGCTTAGCGTGCGCTAATCCTTGTAGCTTACTTGTGCTAACGTGCAGACGTAACGTACGTTACGTATGTGTGTAACGTACGTTACGAAGAGAACAGTTAGGGTTCGGCCATCTTTTTATGCTTTTCCTTGTGTGATTGGTTGTTTATTTTATGATAGGATATTAAGGACGAATTTCCTATGATAATCCAGTGTTGAGCCTCTCCGATCGTCGTTTTCGTTGGAGTTCTGGATTGTTCCAATCAACTGTATTTCCGGAGTATTCGCGAGAGATTACCAAGGCAAGTACCTTGATATACGAATTATAATTACGTGAAATCATTGTTGCTGAAGTGTATGAATCATGTTATGAATATCTGTATTTACATTATATATATATATAGATATGTGTGGATAATTATGTAGTATTAATTGATAGTGTTGAAGGCCTAATGTGCTAAGTCTTGATGAATAACGTGCGAGTTATTGTTTATTTTGCGTAGTTGCGTACTGGCGAATAAATTATGTGGATTGATGAATTGATTTGATAATTGTTGCAACGGCTGACTGTGTGCTTGGTATTTGTAATAATGTGAATACTTGTTATGAGAGACGTCATATCCGGGTACCTCTGAGGGCGGGGCATGCACTCCGGCCTGTTGTACGCTGCAATGAGCGGCTCCATATGATTGGTGAACACCGGTGTTACTTAATGCGCGAGCAAGGGACGGCTCCTGTGGGAGTGAACGCCGGCGCGGTGACATGTGCAATGGGCGGCCAATATAGTGGAGTGAACGCCGGTACGGGTGTGCAAGGAGGCGCTGGCAGCTTATTGGTAACTGATATTTGAGTGATATCTAAGACCCGTTATCAAATGATTTTGAAATTTAAATCTTTGCAACTTGCTTTGAATGTTGGTCTTGATGTAGACCACGGATTGTGTTTACGGAGTTCGTTCCAATTTGTTTTAAATGTTGGTATCGGGATTAATTAACCAAGGATATTTGACGAGATCTCAGGGTTAATTAATCGGGGTCTTGAGCGGGATTTGTCGAATGAGAGGCTATGCTTTTGATTGTCTTGTGTTGATTATTCGTGTATTGGGTCGAGGACCCGTGAGATGTTGAGATTTGATCTCGTGATGATATTATTTGGATTGGGCCGAGAACCCGTGAGATGTTGTAATGATTCACTTGTGATAGTGTTTTATCATTTGGGTCGAGGACCCGAATAACGTTGTGATAGTTTTCTTGCAAATTGTTTTCCACATGTTGGGTCAAGGACCCGAGAGCTTTTGAAGTATTTTGAAAGTATTTCCATTTGATTTTCAAAACCCTAGATGGCCGAGTCAATATTAATGTTTTGAACTTTCTTATCAAAATACTTTTCCTTTTATAAAAGGGATTTCTCTGACTCCTTGGGCTCGTTTAAAGTTTTATTGGTGTTATGTTCTGTACGGAGAATATGAAAATGTGATTATCTTTCACCTTGTGTATGTAATACTATTCTGTGTTGACCATTTGAGTGTGTGGTTCGTGTTAAGGTTTCACGACTGTTGAGTTTTGTGTTATTATTATTCGTATATCTTGTGTGTTATGTACTTGCACTAGCAAAATTTCAGTTTGCTAACCCCAGTTTTCGGGGTGGGTGCTGTTATGCGCTCGAGTTTTGGCGGCTCGGAGCGATCACGGGATTAGGCAGGAAGGAGATGGAGGACAATGATACTAATCACACCAGAGTTAGAGTCTTTTCTTTTGTTTCATTTTGGTCGGTATTTCTCTGTCGTTTGAGTATTCACCCTTGCATGGGTGTAGTTTTCATTTATTAAATTGAGTTGTCGTTCTTTTCTGTGTTCGAGTTTATTTTTGTCATTGAGATGTAAAGTTTATTTGTTTCTGAATTGTTTAACGACCTTGTCGGTCTGCGTTGTATTTAGATTGACCCCGGTCGGTCAATCATTTTGTAGTCTAGTAGAGTTTAGCCTTGTAGATCCTTGTAAGAAGGGCCTACGGCGTGTAACATTTCCGGATGTATTCTGGGGGTGTTACAAATATGGTATCAGAGCTTAGGTTTGCGAAAAACCTAGGCCGTTGGGTCATGTCCATGTCTTGTGTAAGTCGCGCGCGTTAGAGTTGTGATTAGTATCGTGGTTCCAACATCATCTTCAAGCAATCCGTGATGGTAAGCCTCCCGAATCGTAAGTCCCCTTACATACGTATTTGATTATATTGTGCTTAACGTGAACCTAGGGTTTGAACTTGTTAGAGATTATATCGTTTTACGATATCACCTGCATATACGCGTCGAGTGAGAATGGTTATGTAGTATACTTCGATAGTCGAACATATTTATCGATTTCTGCATTTCAGTAGGATAAATCTTTGAGTGTTAATTTTATCCGCTGCGTAAGTATTGTGAAATGACTTTTGACATTTTGGCATTTTAGTCTCGCACATTTTCACGGTATTTTTATGACGGTATTTAATATTTTACAAATGATTTTGTAAGTTTTGGAAAATGCTACCGTCATCGGCTTTTTGGCATATTTTGAAATGATTTTTAAATGGTTTTTAGCCTGGTAGGTTCCGGCGCAGAATCCCCGGCATGTAATATTTCCGGGCCGAATTACGAACATTTCAAAGTAGTGTTTTGAAATTTTCCTAGCATTGTAAACCTCATGATTTAATGTAGTCATGTCGAATGGTCACGTATTTTGGTGAAAAGTTCTTTCGAATAAATATTTTGGTAGAAGAAGAAGGATTTTCAAAATTATGGTATTTGGGACTCAACACTTTTGAAATATTTCAAATTAGTTACAATTCGATTTTCAATTTTCTTGTAGGCATTACTCGAAAATAAATTTTTTTAGAGTCATTGTATAAACTTCCTCTTCCAAAACAAAGGACAGTACTTACAAGTTTTGAGCACAACGTGATTCGGCTTTTGTTTCAAATTTTTTTTAAAAAAAGCATACGCATAATGATCGTCCTAGACGAGGGACTGGAAGTTGATTTCAGAAAATTTCGTGCTTTACGATATTACCGTTATTCTAAGGATGCTAATTAAACCTTATGTTGATAATTGTGGTATACCGTACAACCGACTATGTGATAACAATAAACGGTACTATCTGCATTAGCATGACGAGCATTGGCGGACGTAGACGTGACATAGGAAGCGGAAGCGGTGAGGTGGTTCGTACGACAACGATTCATGTTACGGTGAAGGAATATCAAGATCAGACGATAACCTATAAAACCTCCTCAGTGACCGAGCCAACGAGCGGAGAAAAGAGACCGAGGACATCTGGGAAATTTTTGGGCGGTGACGAGACTAAGGTTCTCAAACCCCCACGTCATTCGAATGCGTCGTCTTCGCGGTCGAGAATGAGCATTGGGAATCCCCAACCAGCATCAGTGAGTCCCGGTAAGAAGAGAGTGTGCTTCAACTGCAACCGTACGGGACACATCCGTGTAAACTGTCCCTCACCACTCTTGACTTGTCATCGGTGCGGGTGTGAAGGCCACCGGGAGAAACATTGTGAGATAATTTCCGAATTGGCAAAAAATGCTACTCTGTCGGTGAGCAGAGCAAGTGGCCGGAGAATGTCCCAAAACCTTATGTCTTCTGCTGAAGAGCCTATCATAGGTGAATGAAGATTTTGTGCTGTGTTCTAGTCGTTGCTGTTTCCAACAATCGCGACTTTGATCGTTTTTCATTTTAATTGCTTTTCGTTTCCAACTCCTGCTGTTTTCAGTTTTGGGGCTGACATGTCTTCTTAGTATGGGGGAACGTAATACCCATACTCTTCTTAGTATGTTCGGTGTTGGGAGACTTTCATTGTTGATGATTCATCTGTGACCCACTTGACAATTTTAAACTACCATGTTCTACTGAACCTACCGTCAGTCAAACGAAATTCAGAACCGATTTGTTAGACTCCGTGAATTATTGTGGTCTATTCACATCTGAACTTAATCTTTGCAAAATTTTGTTCGAAACTATTTGTTCCCACTCGTGCAGTTAATATTTCTAATGTGTTATGAACTTGAATATGGTGGGTCGAGCTCGACACGCGATTTTAGTACGTCTGAGCCGTTTATGAATTTCTTTAATTCTGTGAGCTTTTACTTCTCCACTCTAACTTCTCATGTTCACGTGTAATTTATCACCTCAATTGACGTGCCTGATACTTCCTAGGTCCAATCATTGTATTTTTTTTAGAACCTTGTATTCGCGCATCGCTCATGATGTTTTGAAATTTGAGCAAGTAGTTACTTTTTCTTGGTTGTTCCACCACTCTACTTTAAGTTTGGGACGAAACTTCTTTTAAGAGGGATAGTATGTAATATCCGGATAAATTATTGGGTATTTTCATCGTATTTGAACCTGTATTACGAAATGGTGCTATCAATAATCGAAATCGACCGTTTCCGTATTCATATCTTCATGCATGATAATATCAACCTTTAATCCTTCACATGCAACTACGCATGCGCACGCTAACGAGTAAGCGTAACGCGTCGTTCTGAATCGGAAATAGCGTCGCTATGAGCTAGTCGTAGCGCGTCGTAAGGAGGTCAATTATTGAACATCTTTGGCTAGCACATGGGCCGGTGGTGGTGGGGCTCGGAAAGATTCCCGCGGATGAACCGACGATTTTAGGGTCAACGGGTGTTAACGTCGCTAAAGTTTGTAACTAGCGTACGCTAATGTGTGTAGCTTACGTCGTAATGCATAGGAGTAACGTCGTAAGCTAGTACGAGCGAGACGATGAAGCTATCAGTGAACGATAGCGTACGCTAAGATCGAAGGGTAGCGTGCGCTAAGTCGATTACGTACGTAAATGGCTAAGGCTAACGTACGTAAATCTCAAGATATTATATATATGGACAATACCCCATTTCATTTCTCTTCGTCCCTTTCACTTGTAATTCGATTTCCTCCATTTCTAGAGGGTCTCCAGCCCTCTAAAACACATATAGAACACGTAGACTCGATCATTTAAGTTACGAAACATCTTGGATTGACATTCAAGCAATCGAAGTTGGATGCTACCTCTTGTCTCTGCGTTTCTTTCATATTAAGGTATGTTAATGCTACCTCAACCTTGAATTCGTGTTCTTAAGGATGTTATGAACATACCACCGGGATTATTAAGCTCCATAGATGATTTTTATCCGAACACCATGTTTTTGGAAGTTGGAATGTTCATGCTTTAGTTACCCGAGTTAAGAATGTTATAGTCCGACTCTTGTTATGATAATCAAGTAAGGTAAAATTCTGAGATTAATAAACTATATTGTATGGTGTTTCCATAATGATCATAGACTTAATGTTGGTAACAACCCCAGATTTTCCGAACTACCTTTGAGGATCTATAATCAATATTTGGAGTGAGTCTTATGATGGGAGGATTAACCGGGAATTCGTAGACATCAACACCATAGGGGTATTCGATTCACATGAGTGAGATATGTGTGAATATAACGTACGTGAAGCTCTATTCATTACGTACGTTATACCTCGAGCAAGGCGATCGTCAACCGAGAAGAATCGTCGATGCATGCTTAGCGTGCGCTAATCCTTAAGCTTACGTGCGCTAACGTGCAGACGTAACGTACGTTACGTATGTGTGTAACGTACGTTACGAAGAGAACAGTTAGGGTTCGGCCATCTTTTTATGCTTTTCCTTGTGTGATTGGTTGTTTATTTTATGATAGGATATTAAGGACGAATTTCCTACGATAATCCAGTGTTGAGCCTCTCCGATCGTCGTTTTCGTTGGAGTTCTGGATTGTTCCAATCAACTGTATTTCCGGAGTATTCGCGAGAGATTACCAAGGCAAGTACCTTGATATACGAATTATAATTACGTGAAATCATTGTTGCTGAAGTGTATGAATCATGTTATGAATATCTGTATTTACATTATATATATATATATAGATATGTGTGGATAATTATGTAGTATTAATTGATAGTGTTGAAGGCCTAATGTGCTAAGTCTTGATGAATAACGTGCGAGTTATTGTTTATTTTGCGTAGTTGCGTACTGGCGAATAAATTATGTGGATTGATGAATTGATTTGATAATTGTTGCAACGGCTGACTGTGTGCTTGGTATTTGTAATAATGTGAATACTTGTTATGAGAGACGTCATATCCGGGTACCTCTGAGGGCGGGGCGTGCACTCCGGCCTGTTGTACAATGAGCGGCTCCATATGATTGGTGAACACGGTGTTACTTAATGCGCGAGCAGGCGGCTCTGTGGGAGTGAACGCCGCGCGGTGACATGTGCAATGGGCGGCCAATATAGTGGAGTGAACGCCGGTACAGTGTGCAAGGAGGCGCTGGCGGGCTTATTGGTAACGGATATTTGAGTGATAGCTAAGACCCGTTATCAAATGATTTTGAAATTTAAATCTTTGCAACTTGCTTTGAATGTTGGTCTTGATGTAGACCACGGATTGTGTTTCGGAGTTCGTTCCAATTTGTTTTAAATGTTGGTATCGGGATTAATTAACCAAGGATATTTGTGACGAGATCTCAGGGTTAATTAATCGGGGTCTTGAGCGGGATTTGTCGAATGAGAGGCTATGCTTTTGATTATCTTGTGTTGATTATTACATGTATTGGGTCGAGGACCCCGTGAGATGTTGAGATTTGATCTCGTGATGATATTATTTGGATTGGGCCGAGAACCCCGTGAGATGTTGTAATGATTCACTTGTGATAGTGTTTTATCATTTGGGTCGAGGACCCCGAATAACGTTGTGATAGTTTTCTTGCAAATTGTTTTCCACATGTTGGGTCAAGGACCCGAGAGCTTTTGAAGTATTTTCGAAAGTATTTCCATTTGATTTTCAAAACCCCTAGATGGCCCGAGTCAATATTAATGTTTTCGAACTTTCTTATCAAAATACTTTTCCTTTTATAAAAAGGGATTTCTCTGACTCCTTGGGCTCGTTTAAAGTTTTATTGGTGTTATGTTCTGTACGGAGAATATGAAAATGTGATTATCTTTCACCTTGTGTATGTAATACTATTCTGTGTTGACCATTTGAGTGTGTGGTTCGTGTTAAGGTTTCACGACTGTTGAGTTTTGTGTTATTATTATTCGTATATCTTGTGTGTTATGTACTTGCACTAGCAAAATTTCAGTTTGCTAACCCCCGAGTTTTCGGGGGGTGGGTGCCTGTTATGCGCTCAGGTTTTGGCAGCTCGGGAGCAGTCACAGGATTGGCTGGGAAGGAGATGGAGGACAATGATACTAATCACACCAGAGTTAGAGTCTTTTCTTTTGTTTCATTTTGGTCGGTATTTCTCTGTCGTTTGAGTATTCACCCTTGCATGGGTGTAGTTTTCATTTATTAAATTGAGTTGTCGTTCTTTTCTGTGTTCGAGTTTATTTTTGTCATTGAGATGTAAAGTTTATTTGTTTCTGAATTGTTTAACGACCTTGTCGGTCTGCGTTGTATTTAGATTGACCCCGGTCGGTCAATCATTTTGTAGTCTAGTAGAGTTTAGCCTTGTAGATCCTTGTAAGAAGGGCCTACGGCGTGTAACATTTCCGGATGTATTCTGGGGGTGTTACATGCAGGAGGAGGTGTGCAAGCCTGCCACCCAGAAAAAATCTTTTGGTTTGATGTTAAACCATATCCTGACGAAATGCGGACTGTCGCAATCCGCTGATGCTAAGAAGAATAACTCCAGGATATACCTAGGAGGCGTCAAGCCTACTGCGTATAATCAAACCACTATGGTCTGCAACCACCCAAAAATTGGAAGTATGCCAGTTTCCGCAAATCCACGAGATGAGTCCTTGAAGTTCCAGGAAGTGGAATCTTCAAAGAAGAGAAAGAGATCTCACAGCAAGAAACCCACTGCTGGTGAGAAGCCCAAGAAGAGACTTAGGAGGCTTTCTAAAGTCAAATCTGCCAAGCCCTCCGAAGAAGTTTCCCCCGTGGCTCAACCCACTGAAAAACAACCCCAGGGCCCAACCCCTGTGGAAGAGGTGTCCCCTACTGTATCAACAGTAGATCCTGAGCCTTTGGCGGCTAGGATGGATAATGAGACATCTGCCAACGAAAAAGACTTTAGCGAGCCGGCTGCCCATTTGGAGCCAACAGCTACTTCTCCTCTGCGGGATCCCACACCCGTACAGGATCCATCTTCTTTCAGGGCACCATCCCCTGTAAGGAGTCCCACTTCCATACAGGATCCCATACCTGTACAGGAATCCCTCGCTACAGCGTCTCCAGACATTGTACGTAGTCCCTCCCCTGACACCATTATTCATAAGACCCTTATTTTTGTTCAAATTGAACATGCTTACGAAAGATTTCTAACATGGAAAGGCTACAGGCTAGCTCCGTACGAAACATTATACAACTGGAGCGAGTGGAGCCAAGAAGAAAGATTCGTCTCAGAAGTGACGGACTCAATGGAAATTGAAGCCCTGATCCGATGGGACAATCCCTTATGCAAGGAGCTGATTGAAAGCCATCTGTTGCAGAAATCTGACGCTAGAAGGAAAGGAAAGGACAAGTCAGAGGACTCTCCCGCAAATCCAAAAGACGACAATGACAATGACTCAGACGACGACGACGACGATGCTTTTCAAGCTGGTCTGAGAATGAGTCGTGAAGAGGCTCAAGCTAGAGACGCCTCTCCACCAAAAGGTGACGAAGGGCCATCAACTCGAAGCAATCCCCCTTCGCCACAACAAGAGTTAATTCCCGACGAAGAGGAATCAGTCCCTCTAGCCGAGGAAGTTGAAGCAGTTTTGGAACAGGCACCTGAGCCTGCTGCCACCGAAGAAGTTGTCACTAAGAGACAACAGGAGGATTCAGTCCCTCCTGTATCCATGTCTACTGAGGAAACTTCGCAACAGGAAGCCACTCAACCCCCTGTCGCCGAACTAGAACAAGCTACTCCCGCCCCTTCAACCGTGGAATCCGAGGACGGTATCATACCTGAGGATGTCCAACTTACTTCACGACCAACCGTGAATGTAAGGAGGTTGAACAGCTCTGAAGACTTTGCTCAACCAGATTCTCCGATTTCTGCCGCTAGGAAAGAGCGCCTGCGCGCACTTGGTCTTCAAACTGTATTCATCCAGGATGCAGTGAATGCTCTGTCTTCCGTTGAGAAAGCATTGAATTGGATGCATACTTCTGCTGTGGAGGAGATGACCACTCTACAACATGAAGTATCTCGTGTTGTCGAGGCATTCGTTCTTCTGCCAGAAGTTTTCAAACAAGCTCTGAAAATCATGGAAGACAAGCAGGAGCAACTCCTGAAGGAAGAAGCAACCAAAACGCGAATAGCTGAAGCCAAGACCGCATGTGCCATGATTGAAAACAGCTCTCAATTGCACGCTCATGACAAATGCATCAAGGACATGTCGCAGAAGCTTTCTGCCCTTGTAGAAAGAATGACTAACATCGAGACAAAACAGGATGCTGCACTAGAAATCCTAGAACGTCTTGATGAAGCCAAAAAGGGGGAAGAGGCAAGAGAAGCTGCTAGGAGAATCAGGATACAGCAAGAAAGGGAATTCGAGGCCGCTCAAGACAGCATCACTTCCGAGTTAAACAAGCTAGCCCCTCACTCCCAAAGTTTTAAGATTTCATGCTCCCGACCTGAATTTCATGATCCAAATGTTCCATGGCGAAATCTAATCCAGAGACCTTCTGAAATTCGTCTGCCGACCAACCGCCATCCTACTGCCGATGAAGTGAAGCAATGGAGGAAGAACGGACTGATGAGATACTTTGTCAAACTCATCAGGGAATCCGCCATCTTCAGGAGCTATAAAACGTTAGCAGAGGCTGCAGACAAATCTACGAAGATGCTAGAAGACGGAAAACTCCCTCTCCATATCGAGATGAAATCCAAACACAGAAGAGGAGATCGGATCACCCATCCAGAAGACTGGATTCTTGCCCTTGATTGATCCTATGAAGGAAGAGCTATATACCAGGATCGAGGCAACGATTCCCTACAGAACTGGTGGCGTGGTACCGAGAATGATCCAGGGAGAAAGCCATGGAGGCATGCGGACTACAGATAGGAGCTGAAATCTCTGTATATTATTCTTGATTTGTAATTTTGTTTTCGAAACAGCAAACCATGTACTCAATTTATTTTGAATATCAATAAAAGTGTTTGTTTCTCTTGAAAGATTACAACTCGTAATCTACTGTGTTGATGTATGATTACTTAAATTGTTTGATAAACAATCTCAAGTATACAAACTTGATTGAAAATAAAGTTGTACGAACTAGTCTACGAACAGTTCACGACGTCAGTTGTAAGCTTAGAATACATTGTAAGATTGTGTCTGCGCGCCAATCATAAGCTTAAGTTGTAAAAATCCTTAAACTGTATCGAACTCGCATGCGAGCAGTTCATTATTTAGACTAAGACAGACCTTTTGACGAAAGACCAAGAAATCTGCCAGAAGACATCAAAGAAAATCTCTTCATGAAGAAGGTTTTGGCATCATCAAGAAGACTTGAAAAGTTAAGAAATAAGTCTTGGCAAATTGTCAAAAAGGGGGAAATTGTTGGGAAAACAAGAACCCTGTATCGAAACAGCCGGGATATCCAATCCCTGTATCGAATGGTATTTGATAAAGAGGTTTTGACATATATGCCAATCCGCATACAGTAAAGGAGACTGTATCGAAGTATTGAGGCATTATCCTGTATCGAAGACCTGCCTCGAATCAGCATATAGTGAAGCCCTTCAGTACAGCAAAAAGTCTTATAAAAGACCAAGTATGGAAAGTGTCTCGAATCTCCAATACAGTTATCTTCCATACAGCTCACAACAGGACGAAGGAATCTCCAGAAGTCAAGTCCCATTGAATAAAGAAGTATTTAAATACTCAAGGATAAAGTATTTAAATACTGTCAATCAACAAATCTTCAAATCCCGCTAAAACCGGATCGTGTTATAAATCCGTTGGAATGGAATCTCACTCAACGGATACATCTAAATGGATATATATTTCAGAGACTATATATATCACATCAAGATGCTGAAGATCAGTTACCCAAGCTATCGAAATTATTGTCAGAGCAAAACATATCTCCAAAGCTTACTGCAACCCAGATCAAAAGAGATATACAGTGCTCATCATCCTGAACAACACTTCATCAGCTGAAAGCTCTTAAAGTCAAAGTTGTTGTTCACCATCTATTCTATACTTTGAACAAACCCAGATCAGCCCTGTGTGGACTGAGCAATCTGTGCTTCTCCGGAACTGTGTGTGAAGGATTTGCATTGAAGAAGACGAAGCTTCAGAACTGTGTGTGAAGAAGCAAGTCAAAGCATTAGCTCAAAACCAATCTGTGTGAACGGTTGAAGCTAAGATCTTTATATCAATCTGTGTGAACAATATATTGATTGTGTGTTGTTATAATTACGTAGTTGTGTACGTAGTAATTATAATAAACTTTTTACTCCTGTGTGGAGGACCAGTGGACGTAGAGGGGTTTACCTCGAACCACTTTAATTACTGTGTCATTTACCTTCAGTTTTTACTGTTTTAATTACTGTGATTAATTAAGTATACACTATACATTTAGTTGCTGTATCCACATCATCCTACTGTATCTAAGACTTCCGCTACGCACTCAGATTTAAAATCCGTACAGTTTGTTATCTAAACAATTTCCCAAACTGTATCCAGTATACTTAGTGACCAACACAATATGTCCGTTGCATGCTCACCTATGCCATGACATCATCTCCAACGTTCCTCTTGTTTGAACTGAGAAAAATTCCATTACATATGTTAAGTAACATGTGTTACGTGCGTTAATCTTTCATTATTACGTACGTTAAACTATCTGTTTAGCGTACGTTAATAGTCCTTTTGTCCAGGTTTTTACACTTCGTCTTCTTCGTTAATTTGCTTCGCCTTTTTGTTGTTTTGTTTTGTTTATCAACTTAATCATCAAAACTCTATTAATGCATGTATGGAATAAAATGTTCCAACAATCTCCCCCTTTTTAATGATTACAAAACAACACTTCGTTAATGGGATTTACCTGCAAAATACAAATATATGTATATATGTACAGACCAAAGTTTTCGACTTTGTCCGTTCCGTTAGTTTCTTCTCCCATTTTTTTCGACGCCTTCTTTCCTTTTCTTTTTCTTTTTGAATTCTCAATTTCTCATCATCTTTTCGACGTCTCCACATTTTTCTTATCAACTTCCCTTTTTGACTTTTCTACCATTTCTCCTCCTTTCAGGGTTAATCCCATTCTTCTCCTTTTCTCCTTTCTCCCCATTTTTGTCTTCATCAAAAAGTGTAATAAATGAAAATAAAATGATAATAAATGAATTTGGTCTCCTTTCTCCCCCGATACCAATTGTTGGCACCAAATAAGAATAATGCGCTATTTTGCGGAAGCGAAAATTAAAGAGCGGAAATAAAAGAACACAAGGATTTATAGAGGTTCGGCTATTAGCAAAGCCTACGTCCTCTCTCGGTATCTTTTTCTATAGGATTAAGATATAAACCTCTACACCTCTCTTATATCGGTTGAGGGATAACCGTTACAATCACGTCTTCAATTGGTCTGTGACTTACTTGTATTTATATCGGTCCAAGTTAAACCGTTTTCCTTTTCTATTGGACAAGGAATCAACCACTCTAGCTTTCTATTGGTACTAGATAAACCTCACTTAGATATCGATTACAATTCTAACAATGTCGGATCCTTGATCCTAATAACACTGAATCTAATCGTATATTTTCTTTTTCCTCTCGTGTATGTTTTCGTGAATCCTCACTCAAACACTTATAATTAAGCACAATTACAACAACAAAAATCTGTATAATAATATTACAAGTATAGAAGATTTGCTCAAGGTTGTTGTTTTGAAACAATACCATAGGAATGGTATTTATAGGCTCCAAAGCCTCAACTATCCGTTAACTTTCTGTGCCTCCTTTACGTGCGTTAGAGCCTCCTCCTTACGTACATTATCTATGTTACGTACGTTAGCTCATTGTTGCGATATTTCGTTAACGCAAGTGCACGTTATCATAGACAAGTTATAAAGTGATGAGTGAGTATCGTTCCCACGAGGACTGAATTACAAAGTACCGATTTTTATGTATTCTAATTTTATTTGAACAGTCAAAATTTGGGTTGGAATTAATGACTAAAGAAAATCAATAATAAACAGAAAAATAATCGCTTGAAGAAAGAAAATCAAATAATGAAAACGTCTAGGATTGTGAATCCACCTCGGTTTATCCAAATTTACTCTCAATTATCTGAAGTTAATGATTTCCCCAATTTATTGAAGACAAAGATTGCTAAAATACTCTACCGCCTCTCCCAAGGTCAATAGATTTTTCTAAAGGCGAATAACGCACTCTATCCCTAGGTGAATTAATTCGACAATAGGCAAAAAGCACAAAATCCTCAAAAGGCCACGTAGTTCCTATGAGTATATTCTTATCTCACAAGATAAAACGGTTCTCACCAATAGTTCCTCACCAACTCTCCTCTCCCGATTCGAGTTGCGTAATTAAAACAATCCAATTATTGGCCAGACAATTGAAAGCATTAAAATCGATTGGGAAAACTCAGCAGAAAAGGGAATTATATAGATAATCAAAAGCAAATCCGTCAAAACTTTGGTTTCATCAAAATCCTAGAACAGGGTTTTAGCCTGACATGTTAAAAGATAAAAATACAGAATTAATGAATGAAAGCATTGAAATCAAACGCAGATGAAGACTCGGATTCCTCCGCTCTTCTGGCTTCCGCCCTCTGCTCTTGGTGTCTTCTGCTTCTTGTCTTTGATTCCTCTCTTCCGCGATATCCTCCTCTGATTACCAAGATGATTCCCCGATGACCTTAAACCCTTATTTATAATCCTCTTTTGCCTCAAAAATGCGTCCGTGTAATTAGGTTGAGAACAGGCTCCAAAACGGCCCAGAAACGCGGCACTTTCTGTCAAAACCGCCCCGTGGGCCGCGGCTCACTTAATCTGTGCCGCGGCTCACGGTGCTTAGATAAAAACCTGGGCGCTATTTTTTTCTTCTGGGCCGCGGCTCACTATACTTGTGCCGCGGCTCAGAGTACAGTTTACTCGGGGGGTCGCTGGTCACCTTCATGTGTCGCGGCCCGCTTGCCTTGTGCCGCGGCCCCAGGCCAAAAATCATCATTTTCGCCCGTTTTTCATCGTTTCGGCTTTCGGACTCCAATTTCCTACAAAACATAAAATAATAGGGCATTAAAGGCTCATTTATGTAGATTTACTCATGAAAAGAATACTGAATAATGATAAATAAGCGTATAAAAATACGGCCAACAAATACCCCCAAACTTGAGCCTTTGCTTGTCCTCAAGCAAAAATAATCAATTTCAACAAAAAGAATATCGTGAATAATCGTGCAACTCATAGTGCTTAACCTAATCAATACTATCCTGAAAATCTCAAAGAATAATACAAGCATCGTAATAGTAAGTTGCATCCAGGACACTGATTCCACAAAGTAACCAAATTCAGTCCTAATCAATCGTTCAAGAAGAAAATCGAGCTCAAAGATTAACAAGCGTGAATTTAATCAACCACGAATATGAAGGGTTAAAATAAACAAGCTAACTCGCCCAATCCCACAGTCTAGTGGCAAAAATTTCAAGAGTTTCATTATCAAAAATAACTTTCGGACAGTATTCCCTTATATATGATCAATAAATTGATTCGAGTTGACCACTAGGTTCGGATCTCGGGTGTTTCATCGGGATAATCCTAGGGTGGAATTCCATTCTCATGTGTTGGGGAACCTTTTGACGTAAAAGACACTCATGGGGCACATGGATGCTTCTAGTTACTAAGTTCCCCTCCATAGCGGAGAAACAACTCGAATAGCTATTCCCGCATGTCCGATTCAAGGTCGCTGTTTTACGCAAGAGTAAACAATGGGTCACGCGAATACCCCCGGTTACTAGGCTTCCCATCATCGGCACATACGAAATCTCTAAACCACTAGTCTAATCAGGGTCATCGTTTTACCCGAGAGTAAACAATGGGTCACGTGAATATCCCCGGTTACTAGACTTCCCATCATAGAACAAATAATATCTCGACTTTTAGGAAAAACTGTCCGACTCTAAACTCAAATTAAGTGCCAACACGACTTATGTTACTGGACGACTAGCTACGCGAAAAGTGTAACCAAATCTATAGACGGCGATTTGAAAACACGTATGTCTCCTTTCTTATCTGCTAAGATTTCTACAAAAACGAAAAAATTTCGGACCTAGATGAATACTCAACAGAAACAGATATCACTGACTACAACTCAACTAAAACTCAACCGTTTCTTCAGAGAGAAATCAGTATCATAACATCAGTTTTACACAAAAAGAAGCACGAAAAATTCACGAATGCAATTAAAAACACGACAACCAAGTCTAAGAACAAAAATATAACTAAAAATAACAAAAGTGCAAACAAATAAGTACAGCAATAATAATAGCAACAGAAAGTAACCCCCCCCCCCCCCAAAACTTAGGATGTACATTGACCTCAATGGACAAAATGTAATATGCAATAAAAGAAAAAGGGTCAAGTACTCCCCTACAGTCTGCTCACGAACTGGTGCCAGCGTCGTCCGGCGAGGACGGTGGTGTGGTTGGCCGAACAGGTGGAATGAATGGCTCGTCTGGGTGCATAATGTTGGCCGTCCATGCAGCAAGGTGCTCCTCGTGGTAGGCATCCCTCGCTGCCAAGCGCCTCGTCTCACGTCGGTTGGCCCGGCGGGCCTGCTCTCTCATCTCATCTCGGACGGCAGCAATGATGCTCTCCCTCTCCGTCCGCCCCTCCTCTCTCAGTGCAGCCAAAAGGCTCTCTCTCTCTCTCTCCTAATCTCCTTTCACTCTCTCCTCATCTCCTCTCTCAACCCGTCGAACATCGCCTGCAAGTGCTCTCTGTCAAGCGGCGGGCTGGACTCCATCTGCCCCTGCGTCAGAAGAAAAGGCTCGGGGGACTGCTCGTGTCCCTCATCAAGTAGAAATCCTCGCCCCCAAGCATGTGCTGGTGCTCCACCCCACTGGTTGAACTGAGAAATGATGCGATGGTCGATCGGGCCCTGGGGTGCTAACATCGGCTCGTCATCCGACCAAGTCATCCCTGACTGGCGGCAAAGAGCGCAAATAAGAGAGGGGTGCTTCAGCCCCGTCTTGGCCCCTCCCTGAATACACTGGAAGATAGATCGGACCAGGAGAGGAGCCACATCGAATCGCAGCCCGGAGGTGATAGCATATAATGTACGGGCTCGAGAGAGAAAAACAGATCGAATCTGCGAGGTGGGATCTATACGTGCGCAGATGAAGTACAACTAGGCTCGCCCGAACCGACTGAGGCGCGAGCTCTTAAAGTAGAAGGTGGAAGAAGCCGGGGCGCGCCTCTCCTAGTCGGAGTCGGGATGTGTAAGAGTTTCGAGCATAGCCTCCTTCATGAGGCTACCCATAACTCGCGTATAAGCCGTCTCATCAACCACGGGCAGCTCAAATAACCTCCGAATAGCAGCTACTGAAAAATCCACCGTAATGCCTCGGACTACGACCTGAGTTCGAGTATCTAACTGTTGTATCATCTGTCCTGCCCGAATGTGCTTCAACAAAGCGCTCGCATAAAACTCCTGCACAATAGATATCACCGCCGGCTCAGGAGGTGCATCGAAACGGGCCCACCCCATCTCGTCGATCATGGTCAGAAGCTCCCTGTCCTGGGGGGCTAGGGTGAATCCCCTCTCCGGGATCAGAGGTCGAGGGCGAATCTTCTCGTTGAAGATTTTATGGATCTCCGGGTCAGAGAATTGGTGCACCTCCGACTCGGCTCGACTATGAGAAGTTTCCCCTCGTGTGGGGGACGACTGAGTCCTGGCCCTTTTGCTGAGCTTTTTGGTTCTAGCCATAGCGAGTTCCTGAAACGTTAAACACGGAGTTTGCTTAAGCAATAATGAGAACAACATTACTCGGCTAAGGATATCCAAAACTTGAATCAAGAATTTAACGAGCTGGCACCGCCGTGAGAGAAAATTGAAATTGAGCATTCTACGTTTAAAATTGTCGTAAAGGTTGGGGTCGCTGTAAATCCAGAAACGAGTTTGTTGCACATAGTTCAAAACATTGACTTAACAAAGAAAAAATTTCATTCAGGCATTTCATCAAACACCTTGATTGCATCCTTTTAATTGAAGAACAAATATGACTATAGTTTCATTAAATCCCCAAAAATCATTAAAAATCGATCAAAACCATCATATCCTCAACTCAACTTGATAGAACTTTTGAAAAAAAAAAGAAAAAATAATAAATCATCAAATGAATAACAAAACTTCACCTTTCAATTCATAGAGCAATTAAGATCAGGAATTTAGAGTTACCTTGCTTAGATTTTGAAGAATGCAAGAAGTATGCAAGAAGAAGAAGAAGAGAGAAAAAAAATTCTCAGCCGATCGCTTGTGCAGAGGAAGAGAAGGAAGTGTACCTGGGGTCGGCCGAATTCATGTTATAAAGGTACCTGGGCTGTTCAAATTCCGAACGGGGGCCGCGGCACAGCTTAGATGAGCCGCGGCCCAGAGTACAGCGAGCCTGGTTGTGTATGCTATGTCGACATGTGTCGCGGCTCAGAATGTGGGTGCCACGGCTCATAGTGTTGATGTGCCGCGGCTCACTTGGTTTGTGCCGCGGCACAGAGTACAGCGTCCTGGGCTCATCATTTGGCAATTGGTGTGCTGCGGCTCAGCAGCAACGTGCCGCGGCTCAGGGATCAGGTGTGCCGCGGCTCAGTAAAGTTGTGCCGCGGCACAGAGTACAACAAGTTTAGCCTTCTTTATCGACCTGTGTGTGCCGCGGATCACAAGCCTTGTGCCGCGGCTCAGGAATAAATTTTTCCCCTGGGACTTTTTCTGCACAGAATTTTCAAAGGAACACGTCAAGAACGAGAGGGATAAGCAAATCAAAGCAAAAATGATGAAAAATAAAAATTTAAAATTGCAAGAAAATACTGAAACACAGAAAAATCTACTACTAAAACTCGGGTTGCCTCCCGAGTAGCGCTAAGTTTATAGTCTTCAGCCGGACCTATTGAAAAGTCAGTTCGCTTTTTGCAAACTCCATTTGAACTCCACCCCGTCCATCGAACCGTTAATGTGTGTTTTAAAATTTTTACCATTGGTCCTTAACGATCCGATTTTTGGGTTGGACACCCAATGTTGTTTGCGAAAAGGTTTTGACACAAACAACTTTCCGAAGCACCCATTTTTCTCATGATTTGGCCTCCGTTTTACGTCCGGCTTATTCTTCTTTTTCTCGAACAAACTTATAACAACCTTGGAATTTTTCATTGGTAGATGAACGGTTGATGACGGCATGTCCACATGCTTAAGATATGCAACTTGTTCTTCATTCTTATTAGGCGTCGGGGCCTCTGAAATGGATTCCGAGTTTTTCGACCGACGATTCTTCCGATGTGTGTCTTTCGCAACGATATCCACACTTTCAATTTGCGAGCTCTTCTCAACACCACCTAGACATGGAAAGGATTTAAATACTTGAAAAGTGACATGCTCGTCTTGAACCCTTAGAGTTAGTTCCCCTTTTTCCACGTCGATTAAAGTTCGGCCGGTTGCCAAAAATGGTCTTCCCAAGATAATTGGGATGTCGTGGTCCTCCTCCATGTCAAGCACAATGAAATCGGCCGGAAAGATGAACTTATCGACTTTCACTAAGAAGTCCTATATCACTCCCCTCAGATATTTGATCAATCTATCGGCTAATTGCAAAGAGACAGTCGTCGGTTTCGCTTCTCCAATTCCAAGCTTCTTGAAAATAGAAAGAGGCATCAGATTAATGCTGGCCCCGAGATCACATAACGCTCTATCAAAAGTCAGATTTCCTATAGTGCGTGGTATATTAAAACTTCCCGAATCCTTCAATTTTGGCGGAACCTTTTTCTAAAGAATAGCGTTGCACTCCTCCGTCAATGCGACTGTCTCATACTCCTCGAGCTTTCTTTTATTTGACAAGATCTCCTTCATGAATTTGACATAACTCGGCATTTGCGCTAAGGCGTCGGCAAATGGAATGTTAATATGCAGTTTCTTGAATACGTCGAGGAACTTAGAGAATTGCTTGTCCACCTTTTTATGTTGTAATCACTGCGGAAACGGGACGGGAGGTACATATGCCTTTGGATTGTCCGGAAACAGTATCGAGGGTCTTAAATCTTGTGGCTCCTCAGTCGGTGAAGTTTTCTTCTCCTCGTCCTCACTTCTCTTTTGGTTCTGCCCAGGCAGCTCGCACAATTCCTTCCCACTTCTCAAACCAATGACATTGACACTCTCTCTGGGATTCGTTTCAGTGGTACTTGGCAAGGTACCTTCCGGGCGGGCTGTTAATACATTAGCAATCTGGCCCAGTTGGACTTCCAAGTTGCGGATAGAAGCGGAATGGTTCTGCAAGGTCGCCTCCGTACGGGCCATGAACTGACTCGTGCTTGCTGAAAATTTCGCCATTGCTTCTTCTAGAGAGATTTTTGGAGCGGAAGGGGGCTGCTGTTGGTGTTGAGTAAACGGAGGCTGGTTTGAGCTTTGTCTGTTCCTCCATGAGAAGTTAGGGTGATTTCGCCATCCCGGATTATACGTGTTGGAGTACGGATTGTTTTGTCGATTCCCATTTCCTATGAACTGAGCTTGTTCAATTGGGGGCTGCTCGAAAGGGTTCCCGACTTGGCACTCTGCGCTAGGATGAGATCCATTACACCAATTGCACGATTCCATGGTAGCGGGGGAAGGAGCATGTGAAAAGGCTTGAAGTTGTTGCGTCAAGGCTGCGACTTGAGCTGATAATGTGGAGATTGGATCATTATTGGAGATTTCCATTACTCGTTTCGGGTGTACTCATTCGGCCGGCCATTAATAAGCATTTGCAGCCATAGCTTCCAATAAAGAGTGTGCCTCGGCCATAGTTTTTCCCATTAAGGCTACTCCAGCGGCCGCATCGACGAGAGTGCATGTAGAAGCACTCAATCCATTGTAAAATGTTTGTATTTGGAGCCAATCCGGTAGGCCGTGGTGTGGGCATCTTCTCAATAAATCCTTGTATCGCTCCCACGCCTCGTGAAGCGACTCCATATCAAATTGACCAAAAGTAGTAATTTCGTTTCGTAACCTCGCTGTCTTCGAAGGTGGGAAGAATTTAGCAAGGAAGGCTTGCGCTAATTCCGCCCATGTCGTGATAGAGCCCGGCGGTAAAGAGTTCAACCAAAATTTGGCTTTGTCCCTCAAAGAGAAAGGGAAAAGCCATAGACGAATGGCATCGTCGGTGACACCGTTATTTTTGAACCTGTCACAAATCTCGAGAAAAGACGCGATATGCGCGTTGGGGTCATCGTTCGGCAAACCACAAAACTGGCTCGCTTGCACCATCTGAATGATCGCAGGCTTGATTTCGAAATTGTTTTCCTGAATGGTTGGACGTCGAATCCCCGAAAAGTTCGCATTTATTTGCGGCATAGCATAATCGCGGAGTGCTAATGCCGGTTGAGCCTGCTGTACAAGATTATCACCTCTGTGATTTTCGGTATTTTCGGCCATGGTGATTGTGGTTGGTAACTCTCGTTTCTCCTTTTTGTTTCTCCGAAGAGTGTGCTCGAGTTCGATATCCAAAGGTAGTAGGCCTTCGTTACCGAATTTTCTCATGCACTAACCGAAACTCCTGAAAGGAAAAACAAATAAATAAAATTACACAAAAACAAATAAAAAAAATGTTCAAACTAAGACTAGAAATACTGAAATCGATATTAGTAAAAATCAGTCCCCGGCAACGTTGCCAAAAACTTGTTGCGATATTTCGTTAACGCAAGTGCACGTTATCGTAGACAAGTAATAAAGTGATGAGTGAGTATCGTTCCCACGAGGACTGAATTAAAAAGTACCGATTTTTATGTACTCTAATTTTATTTGAACAGTCGAAATTTGGGTTGGAATTAATGACTAAAGAAAATCAATAATAAACAGAAAAACAATCGCTTGAAGAAAGAAAATCAAATAATGAAAACGTCTAGGATTGTGAATCCACCTCGGTTTATCCGAATTTACTCTCGATTATCTGAAGTTAATGATTTCCCCAATTTATTGAAGGCGAAGATTGCTAAAATACTCTACCGCCTCTCCCGAGGTCAATAGATTTTTCTAAAGGCGAATAACGCACTCTATCCCTAGGTGAATTAATTCGACAATAGGCAAAAAGCACAAAATCCTCAAAAGGGCACGTAGTTCCTATGAGTATATTCCTATCTCACAAGATAAAACGGTTCTCACCAATAGTTCCTCACCAACTCTCCTCTCCCGATTCGAGTTGCGTAATTAAAACAATCCAATTATTGGCCAGACAATTGAAAGCATTAAAATCGATTCGGAAAACTCAGCAGAAAAGGGAATTATATAGATAATCAAAAGCAAATCCGTCAAAATTTTGGTTTCATCAAAATCCTAGAATAGGGTTTTAGCTTGACATGCTAAAAGATAAAAATACAGAATTAATGAATGAAAGCATCGAAATCAAACGCAGATGAAGACTCGGATTCCTCCGTTCTTCTGGCTTCCGCCCTCTGCTCTTGGTGTCTTCTGCTTCTTATCTTTGATTCCTCTCTTCCGCGATATCCTCCTCTGATTACCAAGATGATTCCCCGATGACCTTAAACCCTTATTTATAATCCTCTTTTGCCTCAAAAACGCGTCCGTGTAATTAGGTCGAGAACAGGCTCCAAAAAGGCCTAGAAACGCGGCACTTTCTGTCAAAACCGCCCCGTGGGCCGCGGCTCACTTAATCTGTGCCGCGGCTCACAGTGCTCAGATAAAAACCTGGGAGCTATTTTTTTCTTCTGGGCCGCGGCTCACTATACTTGTGCCACGGCTCAGAGTACAGTTTACTCGGGTGGTCACTGGTCACCTTCGTGTGCTGTGGCCCGCTTGCCTGGTGCCACGGCCCCAGGCCAAAAATCACCATTTTCGCCCATTTTTCATCGTTTCGGCTTCCGGACTCCAATTTCCTGCAAAACATAAAATAATAGGGCATTAAAGGCTCATTTATGCAGATTTACTCATGAAAAGAATACAGAATAATGATAAATAAGCGTATAAAAATACGCCCAACACTCATCTTAGCTACGTACGTTAACATCTTCCAGTTTCAGTCTAGTGACTTCTGTCTTGATCATTACGTACGTTAGCAACTCTCTTATTACGTACGTTATATATAGTCAATATGTCCGTTGCATGCTGACCTATGCCATGACATCATCTCAAATGTTCATCTTATTTGAACTCAGAAGCATTCCATTACGTACATTAAGTATCATGTGTTACGTACGTTAATCTTTGGCTATTACGTACGTTAAGCTATCTGTTTAGTGTATGTTAATAGTCCTTCTGTCCAGCTTTTTGCACTTCGTCTTCTTCGTTGATTTGCTTCGCTTTTTTGTTGTTTTGTTTTTCTTATCAACTTAATCATCAAAACTATATTAATGCATGTATGGAACAATATGTTCCAACAGAGAACTCACTTGAAAGCCAATCTTTCATAGATTTGAGCATTTCCACGTTGTTTTCTGTCAGTAGAATGCCATCCACATATAGTATTAAGAACGTAATTTTGCTCCCACTAACCTTCTTGTAAATAAAGGGCTCCTTTTCGCTTTAGACAAAATCAAACTCTTTGACTATCTCGTTAAAATGAAGGTTCCAACTACGCGAAGCTTGCTTCAGCAAATAAATGGCACGCTGAAGTTTGCATACTTTATGAATATCAGTTTTTGGATATGAAAGCCTTAGGCTATTCTATATAGATCTCCACCTCGAGAAATCCATTTAAAAAAGTTGCTTTCACATCTATTTGCCATACTTCATGATACAAATGAGCCGCCATGGCAAACACCATATGAATAGACTTTATGATGGCTACAGGCGAGAAGGTTTCGAAGTAATCGACTCCTTATCTTTGGGAATAACCCTTTGCCACAAACCTGGACTTATAGGTATCAACCTTGCCATATCCATTAGTCTTTCTCTTGTAGATCTATTTGTTCCCAATGGGCACTATGCCTTTAGGATGATCTACTAAAGTCCAAATCTGATTAGCATACACTGAGTCTATCTCAGCTTCCATAGCTTCTCCCTATTTTGTGGAGTCTACATCTACCATCACTTGGTGATACATAGAGTGATCATTCCCTTGACTACTTTCTATCATCTCATGGACACCTAGTTCCTTTTGATGTAGATAGTCATCTCTTTCAGGTAATTGAGAAGCTTTATAGACCTGTGAGGTTGTGTTTATATTTCAGAAGGTTCGGTTCCAATATCTTGTATATGTGTCTCATTTGGTGTTTCTATTACTTCTTCCAAAGAAACATTTCTACCTGCACCTCCTTCCTGAATGGACTCATCTTCAAGGAAGTGTGCTGGTAAGGCAACGATGATTATATGATTTTTATGCGTGTAGAATAGGCATCCCATGGAATCTAACTGATATCCTATGCAACGACCCTTCATAGACCTAGCTTCCAACTTTTCTACTTTAGTCTTCTTGACATAAGTAGGACATCCCCAAATCTTAATATGATTAAGACCATAATACCCGTAATTTTCACGAATATTTTTGGCTTTGAGTATTATTCCATTCTTGTGTCTATCTTTGCTAACTCGTATTGCAATGTTATAAATTTTCGAGTTTCGTATGTTTCGGAGCTTATTCGTGTTGTTCGGACTTCACTATTTTACTGATTGAGGGGAGAAATAGCGCACGCTAGGCTATGACCAACGCATGCTATTTATATTGAATGGCGTGCGCTAGCATCGGCCGGTAGCGCATGCTATTGACCCAAGTGAAGTAGTGGCACTAGTATAATAAACATCAAAGACTTCGGTACGTATCACTTCGGTAATATATATTAGCAAAGTAAAAACAAACAAAAACTTCGCTTTTCAATTTACTGAAGTAAAAAACCCACATAGACTTCAATAAATGGTACCAAACAAAAACGCAGGAGCTAATTATAAATTTTAAGTTACAAAGACTTCGCTAATTTTATAATTACTGAAGTAAAAAGTGTGAAATTTTATTTTTTACCAAAAAAAATTTACAATAGAGAAGTGTATGTCTTGAGACCGGGAATTAATATTTTGAGGCTCACTGACTGGGGTTAAAAATAATAAGTTCTGGAACTTGAGAGTTAGATTGAATTAACCTAAAAAGGTTGGGTATAAAACCCCTATTACACCATTCGGTCAAGATCATTCATTTCTCCCTTCTTCACTCTTCTTCTCTTCCTCAAGAATCCTTCTCGGCCGCAGCTCACAAAATTCACACACTCACAAAATTCACACACATGAACCAGAACTCACACACACATACTTAAGAAATTTCTGCACATAGAACTCGACTCGGTTAATATATCGATTTCTAATATGTGCTCGGATTCGAGTTCGAACTCGAATTATTGAGTATCGAGTCGAGCTTTTTTCGAGTCGAGCTCGAACTACTCGAAAAAAGCTCGAATCGTTTACAGGCCTAACGGCAATATCTGCTTAGTTGTGATCCTTTTGCTGAATTCTTTCTAAAATATTAAGATGGATTCAGATATTCTAGTGGGTCATAAGCCCACACCTTACGTTTAGATGGATTCAAAGCCCCAAACTAGTTTCGCACACTCGTATAGACACAGAAAAGCCCTAATTGTTGGGAAAACCCAGATCTCGACAAATATTTTTCCCGAAACTAAAACCTAAAGAAGAGAGCAAAAGGTAAACTTAAACCAGTAGACAAAAGATGGAGATGTCAAGTGATTTCGATCGCCTTCTTCTCTTCGAGCATGCTCGCAGAACCGCCGAAGCAACATATGCTAAAAATCCTCTGGACGCCGAGGTTCGTGCAGGCTTTTACAAAGACTAACCTTTTGTACTGTTTTTTTTTTTTTAATTTATTAATTATCGTATACTGGTTGTTGCAGAATCTGGTTAAATGGGGAGGCGTATTAATTGAGTTATCATAGTTTTAGAAGGTCCGGATTCGAAGAAGATGGTTCAAGGTACATCTACAGTTCTAAATTTATACTTCTGTGGTGCTTTTGATTTACTTTTTTAATTCGTACTTACGAAATTGTGGTGGATTTGGGATAAAATTGTTTCGAAATCTGGATATATGGTTAGGAATAATAGTTAATCAGACGCAATAACTATTCTGGTGTACCTTGTTTCGATCAGAAATGTGTTGGGGTTATTTTCATTTAACTAAACAAAATGACAGAATACTGTTAGTTTTGACAGAAGACTGACATTTGCGTATTGAATAGTTATGTCTATGAATGGTATATTGGTATTGTTAATTCTTTGTATCTGCGTGTAACTAAGAGGTTAAAACTTGGGTGTTATCACAACCATTGAGCTGGTTATTTTTATAGATGTTATTGACAACCTAGAGGAGGCATTGGTTATTTGATCCGCAAGGCACGATGCACTATGGTGCCTCGGGAATGCATATACTTCTAATGCTGGATATAATTTCACGATTCTTGGTCGATCGATGTTTGTATATACTTCTAACAATGCGGGACATGCTTGTTCCATTGTGAAACATTCTTCACCGAGTGATAGCTGGGTGTGCGGTATTTCATTCTATAGGTGTCCTTAACTTCAAGAGAAAAACTTGATGGCTTCCAAGAGAATTTTGAAAGAATTGAGGTTGAGGTGGTTCAGGGATGAAACTTTCCGATTCAGCTTCGGTAATGAAGTTGGATTTAGATTTTACCATTTTTTTGTTTTTTGGGCTGAAACTTTTTCCGTTGATAAGATGACAACATTGGGAAAAATGATACTGTAAATTGAGTAGAACTTTTTTATCCTGAACTTGTTGTTTCATATTGATGCTCACAGTATTGTACTACTGGTCTGCTTTTGTGCTACAGTTACTGCAAACAGCTAGTAATCTTGAGGAGGTGTCTTTCTTGATCGTCTCTAGCTGTAGTAATTCGGTTTGATGGCTAGCATTATGTTTTTTTTATGTATCATTGGAATTGTTATTCTATGGTGATATGTTTACATATTAGAGAAATCGGAAGTTTCACACTTTAATCGATCAACGTGCTGCCGAAATTTTGGATTGTGTCAATCATAATATTTTTATGGTTCATCACACTTTGTAGAAGTTATTTTTGACTGTTTGATAATGTTGTAGTATGTGTGTTACGACACATTATGCTAATATGTTTTAGTTGGTAATACAATTTTGGCTTCTAGGCAAAACCTTGTAATTTCTTTATTGGGGAAGAAGAGTTGTTAAACTAGCAACAAAGTGATTATGTGGATTCGTTTGCTTCACGTGCCGATGTTGAAGATTTGAAGAAAAAAGTTGAGGAGAAGATGATTTCATAAACAAGAAGTATGATCGTCTGATGAAAAGCAATGATGTGCTGAAGAGACTTTGTCGTTTCGAAGTATATGATTTTTTTTAATTCTTTTTGTCCTATTTATGGTGTTCATGATGAAATAAATATAATCTTATTACACATTATTTGTCTTTGTTATGATATGTATCTGATTTTGATTTGATTTTGAATTGGTTGGAACGCATGTTGTTTTTTTTAAGATGGGATGATATGAAATTGTTGGTTCTTATATTATTGAGTTCTTGTGGTTGGTGGTTAGTTATAGCTGAATGTATATTTTGGCAATGAATTTTAAATTGAAATGTGAAATATTAATATATAATACTGTAGAAAATAATAATATATATTATACAATAATTGAAGTAAAAAGTACTTTATTTCCTACGCCAATTATAAAATAATCGAAGTTAAAGGCATTCTTTAACTTCACTTACCCCCCACATTTGAATCATAATTAGAAAAAAAATCGAGATAGACTTCGGTTATTAGGATATTAGAATTCGCATAAAAAGCAAAGTCTAAAGTATACTTTTTACTACACGAATATAGACTTCGATAATTATAACATTTTTACTTCAGATATTATCCGAAGTCTTTGACGTTTATTCTTATAGTGTGGCAGTAGCTTGTTTTTGTTCTCTCGGAAAGCAGTTAGCCTGCGCTAGGAAATATCTAACGCACGCTAATAGTGTTGAGTAACGTGCGCTAGTCTTGCCAGTAGCGCACTCTAATGAATTAGGTGATGCCGAGACAGTAGGTGTTTCTGTTATCTGGACGAACAGTTAATGCGCGCTAACCGCTAGGTAACACATGCTATTCTGCTGGAGTAGCACGCGCTATTTGTGATAGTAACGCACACTAACGAGCTGGGCAGAGAGTTTGTAATTTCTTCATGGTAACAGTTAGCGCACGCTAAGGATGTGTGGTATACCACGCTAACATCGCAGGTCAGAAATCCACTGGACTACCAGGTAGCCCCGTTAGCGCACGCTAACCCTGAGATTTAGCGCGCGCTAATTAGGCACAATATATAAGGACGATCAGCCCTATTCTTCATCATTTTTCTTCCCACTTCTTCATTTTCGATGAAAGAACACGAGAGGGGCGATCCTGAGGTGATTTGGGGGGGGGGGGGGGGGTGCTATTCATCATCTATCAACATCTTTGGTGGGATAACAAAGATTATACAATATATAATCCGTTTCTACCTTCCAAATCAAGGTAAATTCCTTAGAACCCTAGTTTGGGGAGTTTTTGGGGATTTTCTTATATTCGTCCGATTTATCCATTTTGGTACTTGGAATCTTTCAGATTATAATGTATCTACCTCGTACCCACGTTTCTCATACGATTATATGGATGTTTATGTCCATCATGCGGATTTGAGAGGGTTTGGACGATTTCCCACCTCTAGGTGATTATCCTTGGAGAATCGTAAATCGTAGGCGGGTTTCAGGAGTCTCTCCGTGTAATTTGAGTATGGATTCTTAATTATCATTTACCTTACGGATCATTTAGGTGTTGGAAGAGCATTTTTGGACCTACCGAGCTTGTATACTTTTCCTCCCAATTTGACGATGTCTCAAAGGCAAGTATATGTTTATGATTGTAATTCTTGACGTTGAAAGTATAGTATTGTGATGTATTTGATAAGATGTTCACTACAGGATGGGACTTCGAGTCATCTTAGGGGTCGTTGCTTTTAGTGCGATCCATTGAACAATCTAATGTGTATAACCACGTGTTCCCTCCGGGATGGGACTTCGAGTCCTCTGAGGGGTCGTTGCTTATAGTGCGATCTATTGAACATATTGGGTTAACCATTCCGGGATGAGACTTCAAGTACTCTGAGGGATCGTATCTTATAGTGCGAATCCACGGTTAATCATGGGGTATGGTATGAGATTTAGTTACTCCGGAATACTAGTCTTACGGTTGGTAATATGAGAATGAAACGAGGTTTAATACCTTGATGATTGATAATATGGGTTTTTTCTTACCTCATCGTGCAAGAAGTACTAATTTTCATACTTGTGTACTTGTACTAGCTATTCGATGCCTAACCCCTTTTTGGGGGAATTGCCTTTCATGTATTTCAGGATCCAGGAGAACGGATAGGCACGTACCGGGTCGGCATGAAGATGATGGGCAAGTGTAATGTTGCGTCTTGTCACTATCTGTATTTTATATTTCATCCATTTAGAAATGTTCCGTTGGTATGGTTAAGAGTACTCATGTATTGTTTCTGACCTTCTTGTTGTTTTGGCTTATGTTGCCTTAGGAATTGATTTCCGATGTATCGTATTTTGTCTTACTGAATATTATCTTGGTTGCCAATTTTATTGTCCTTCATTGGATTATGTTTAGAGCTTATTGGTCAAAGTTCATGGTTCCGCGTATGTATATCCCTATGGGTCCCACGGAGGGGCTCACGGAGCTATAATATACCCTGAATAACTTGGGGGTGTTACAAAATTTGGTATCAGAGCTTAGGTTTATGGATACCTAGGTTGTCGGTCTTTTGGCTCGATTGAGTCATCCTTTGTGTACAGTATCACTACTTTTCCATTATCACAGTTCGACCGGTACTTGTAAGTCCTTTTACTCTTCTTGTACTTCTTGACTGTTTTACTTTTAAATTGATATTAGTGAGAATCGGTCACCTTGATATCGTGCAATTTGAATTGTACTCATGTACTACATGTGTCCTTCAGAATATCTGTTGACAGGGGATGAGGACGCGGCTGTGGTCGTGGACGCGGGCAAGGACGTGGTGCAGCCGTTAGTTCTATTGCGGGGTCGGCTACCCCTACTTTATCTAATTCAGTGCATCCGGATACCCGGAGTCAGCATGACCAGTAGGATGGACGAGGAGATAATGCGGATAATGGTGTTCCAAATATTCTTCAACAGGTGGCTAATCAAATGGCCCTCCTGACACAAGCTGTTCAGATGAATACTCATAATCCGACGACGGATGCTTTGCTCCAGAATGTGATCCGCATGCACCCTCCACAGTTTAGCGGTGCTACCGACCCGAATGATTGGCGAATTGGCTCTTCGAGTTGGAGAAAGTGTTCGAGGCTGTTGATTACCCCGAAACCAGGAAGGTACCTATTGCACAGTACTTTCTTACTAAAGAAGCCGCGACTTGGTGCAAAGCTGTTAAACCACAAGATCGTGTTGCTACATGGGATGAATTTAAGGAACTACTGGAGGCTTTGTCCTTGGCCAGTGCAAGAAAGCAGAATCTGAGCCTTTTACGAGGCCAAGCCGCAAAATGTTCCAGTCTCACAGGCGACAATGGAATATAACCAACAACTGATTCATGTGAAGAATCAGGTGTATGATGAACGCGACAAGATCCGTAATTTCGACATGCGGATGAATATGGATTTATGGCGGTATATGGCCAGGTTTGCTTGTGTTACCTTGAAAAAGTACCAAGACAGTGCCTTAGCATATGATATGTTGAGTGCTAACACTAATATTTCTAATGAGCCAAAGAAGCAGAAGACCACCAGAAATTACTCTCGTAACAAGGGTGGTAACTTACAGAAATCTCAGACGGCTAACAGTTCTACAGGGAAGATGCATTCTTTTAAGGGTGGGAAGAGTTTTCGTTCGAATCGTGTAGTGACATGCTACAATTGTAACCATACCGGTCATCTTAACCATGAGTGTTCTTTTACACCTCTGAAATGTAACAATTATGGCGAGATGGGTCACAGGGCAATTTACTGTATGCTGGGGATAAGACCATTGACACTCGAGCTTCTGCCCCAGTGTATAAGGAGTCGAATGTGAATCAGTGGCAATCATCTAACCCACAGCAGCAAAATTATGGCAGAGGCCGTGGACGGGGTCAGACCGTTAAAGTGGGAGACTCCAGTGTTGGTTCGGTACATCCACGAATTTACGAGATGCGCCGAGAGGATGATCCTAACGCGACAGTGGCTTTAGGTACCGTTGATCTTCTATCTCACCTAGTTCGGGTATTATTTGATTCGGGTGCTTAACATTCTTTTATCTCCTTAGATTGCGTACGTCGTTTGAATATTAATTGCTTTACCACTTGTGAACCTTTTATGTGAAAATACCTAGCGGGGATAGAATCGTGGGTAATCAGGAGATTAGAGATTATCCTGTACACATAGCAGGTACTGATTGGTTGTTGAATCTGATTGTGATCGATATCGATAGCGAGGATTTAATCCTCAGTGATGATTGGCTCAAGAGTCATGGAGCAATTATGAATTATCGCACTAAGGTCTCTATGATAAATGAAGATGGTGTTGAATACACTTTTGTGGGTTGTAAATTGAATCATCCTAAGATGCTTATCAATGCCATGAAATCTAAGAATCTCTTGAATAAAGGTTGCACGGGCTATTGGTGTTATGATTTGAAGTTAGAAGAGAATGGAGTTAAAATTTCTTTGATTCCAATTGTTAATGAATATGCGGATGTTTTTCCAGACGATCTTTCGGGATTACTGCTAGATCGAGAGATAGAATTTTCTATTGTTTTAGAGCCTGATGCGGCTCCGATTTCTAAGGCGCCTTATCGTATGTCACCTTCGGAAATGCAAGAATTGAAGAAACTGTTGGGAGAACTGTTGGATAAAGGTTACATTAGACCAAGCGCTTAGCCTTGGGGTGCACCGGTTCTTTTTGTGCGGAAGAAGGATGGTTCGCTATGTTTATGCATTGATTACCGTGAGCTAAACAAAGTGACCATCAAGAACAAGTACCCATTACCCCGTATAGATTATTTATTCGGTCAGTTGCAGGGAGCGGCAGTATTATCGAAAATTGATTTGAGATCAGGGTACTACCAGCTCCGAGTGAAAGAGTCTGATGCCCCAAAAACTGCTTTTCGGACAATATATGGACATTATGAATTTGTGGTCATGCCTTTTGGACTAAATAATGCACCAGCAGTATTCATGCAGTTAATGAACAAGATATTCATTGAGTACCTTGACAAGTGTGTGGTCGTCTTTATTGACGATATATTGATTTATTCTCGAGATGAGGAGGAACATTCCCGACACTTGCGATTGATACTAGATATTTTGAGAGTCGAGCACCTTTATGCAAAATTCTCAAAATGTGAGTTCTGGCTGAATGAAGTTATGTTTCTCGGCCATGTGGTTTCATCCGAAGGGGTTCGTGTGGATCCGCAGAAGATTGAGGCAGTGCTATATTGGTCACCGCCTAATAATGTTAAGGAAGTTCGTAGATTTTTGGGTCTTGCTGGGTATTACCGTCGGTTTTTCAAGGGGTTCTCAAAACTTGATCGGCCACTTACAAAATTACTTCACAAGACAGAAAAATTTGTTTGGACTGTTGAGAGGCAGCAGAGCTTCGATGAGCTGAAAATACGTTTGACTTCCGCACCGATTTTAGCTTTACCACAGGGTAGTGAGGGATTTGTAGTTTATAGTGACGCTTCAGGACAAGGGCTTGGATGTGTGCTTATGCAGCACGATAAAACGATAGCCTTTGCATCACGGCAGTTGAAGCCATACGAGATGAACTATCCTACCCATGATTCGGAATTGGCCATAATTGTTTTCGCACTTAAGATTTGTCGGAATATTTGTATGGCTCTTCATGTCGGATATATAACGATCACAAGAGTTTAAAGTACATTTTCAGTCAGAAAGAGTTGAATACGAGGCAGCGACATTGGTTGGAATTGATTAAGGATTATGATTTGGAAATTCTTTACCATCCGGGGAAAGCTAATGTCGTCGCGGATGCATTGAGCCGCAAATATGCATCACTACAGATGCTCGAGGTTCTTACATCCCAGTCAAAGATTCGTCAGTATTTGATTGAACAATATATAGAAGTTTTGCTTCAAAGAGTGCAGGGACAGTTGTGTACTCTCGAAATTACTTCGTCCTTGGTTGATGACATCAATGGGAAATAGTGGAGTGACCCGATGATCTCTCAACTGAAGGAAAATGTAACTAAAGGAAAAGCCCCTGAATTTATGGTCCATGAGGATAGTATTTTGAGATTTTAGGGTAGGCTTTGTGTTCTGAATGTTCTAGAGTTGAGGCAGAGAATTCTTCGAGAAGCCCATGAGACGCCTTACTCAATCCACCCCAAAATGAGTAAGATGTACAAGGACTTGAAGCGAAATTTTTGGTGGAATAATATGAAGAAAGATGTCATAGAGTTTGTATTACGATGTTTGATGTGTCAACAAGTTAATATCGAACATCAACGACCAGCGGTATTGTTGAAACCGCTTCCCATTCCCTAGTGGAAGTGGGAAGATATCTCCATGGATTTCATCACGAGGATGCCAAGGTCTAGAGCCGGAATGAATATGATTTGGGTAATTGTTGATCTATTAACCAAGTATGCATATTTTCTTGGTATTAAGGATACTTGGGGATCAGATACATTATCCCGAAGCTTTATAGCCGAGATTGTGAGATTGCATGGTGCCCCTAAAACTATTGTTTCTGATTGAGATGGTCATTTCGTATCACATTTCTGGCAAGCGGTCCATCAGGCCTTGGGCACCGAGTTGAGTTGAGTATGTCTTGTCATCCTCAGTCAGACGGCCAGACTGAGCGGACCATACAGACATTGGAAGATATGTTGCGAGCTTGTGCCCTGGACTGGAGTAATGATTGGGAACTTCATTTGTCGTTGATCGAGTTTGCCTACAATAATTGTTGGCATGCGTCGATCAAAATGACACCATTTGAGGCACTTTATGGTAGGCGGTGTAGATCGCCATTATGTTGGGACGAGCCTTCGGAGTTAGCTGAAATGGAACCGAATACGTTGATGGACACTAAGGAAAATATTTCTATTATTCGAGATCGGTTGTTAACTGCCCAGATCCGTCAGAAATCTTATTCTAATACTCATCGTCGACCTTTGGAATTCGAAGTGGGAAACCATATTCTACTCAAGGTGTCGCCGACCAAAAGAGTTTTCCACTTCAGGAAAAAGGGAAAACTTAGTCCGAGGTATATCGGACCGTTTGAAATTTTGGACAGGGTTGGAGATTTAGATTATCGCTTGGCGTTACCTCCCAATTTGAGTCATGTCCATAGCATTTTTCATGTTTCCCAGCTAAGAAAGTACGGACCGGATCCAAGTCATATTATCGACTATAGTGAAATTGATGTAGCTGAGGATGTTACCTTTCCAGATAGACCGGTGAAGATCCTAGAACGTCGCGAGAAGCAGCTTCGGCATAAAAATTCTGTTGGTTAGGGTGCAATGGTCGAGACATGGGATCGAGGAAGCGACTTGGGAGACGGAAGACAAGATGCGATCGAAATACCCCAAACTTTTTATTTCTTAAGTTTCGGGACGAAACTTCTTTTTAGAAGGAGAGAATGTAATACCCGTAATTTTCACGAATATTTTTGGCTTTGAGTATTATTCCATTCTCGTGTCGCACGTTGCTTACTCATATTGCGATATTATAAATTTTCGAATTTCGTATGTTTCGGAGCTTATTTGTGTTGTTCGGACTTCGCAATTTTATTGATTGAGAGGAGAAATAGCGCACGCTAGGCTATGGCTAACGTACGCTATTTATATTGAATGGCGCGTGCTAGCATCGGCTGGTAGCGCACGCTATTGAACCAGGTGCAGTAGTGGCAGTAGCTTGTTTCTGTTCTCTGGGAAAGCAGTTAGCGTACGCTAGGCAATATCTAACGCACGCTAATAGTGTTGAGTAACGTGCGCTAGTCTTGCCAATGAATTAGGTGGTGTCGAAACAGTAGTTGTTTCGGTTATGTAGACGAATAGTTAACTCGCGCTAAGCGCTAGCTAACGCACGCTATCCTTGTAACACCCCAAACTAGGCGGATATTATAGTGACGTGGAACCCCGACTGGGATCCACCAGGCGAATGAAAATTAATAAATTATACAATACAAATGTAGTACCAAACCACATTACATCATCAATTACTCCAATGAGGAGTTTCAAATACAACACACCCAGGGAACATTGAATACATATATATTTTATATGAAGATAAAATATACAACACTGAACAAATGACAATCCAAAAGGAAGTGCAGCGGAAAATACATAACAAGGTAACAATGAATGAAATGAAGAGACTTGGGCCCCCTACTAGTATCACTGGGACTCCTCGCCGTCAATGTTCTCTTCCCGTGCTTTTGCCTTGCCGTGACCTAAAAACAATATCCCCAATGGGGTCAGTTACACAGAACAACAATCCTCAAGAGTTGAACAATATACAACAATCACATATCTTAGTTATAAAATCCAGCTGAAAAGGGGCATCATAGTACGCCCGTAATGGTATGTGCAAGTGCACAAGACAAGTGTACGGACACATCCGCCCTTATGCCTAATTAGTCTCACGGAGGTACGTTACCATGTGCACAGTCCATTATGTCGGTGAACCCGATCACATGACTATCAAGTGCCCGACTAAAAATTCCACACATCCCCACTCGGCCACACAATATGAACCCAGAAGGCCATAAGATCAAAAGTGACCAATGAACATTAATGAATACTAATCCAACAAGGGTCAAGAATGACTCACCGAGATGAAATAACAATGAAATGAATGGTAGCTCATTGAAATGATTGGAACCGTCGTTCCTCGTGAATTGAATGATTAATTGATAATTACAAGTCTCGACATGAATGGTATATTATGAGTGAATTACATGTATGAATGAACAACAACATAAGGAATGAATATCCCTTTAACCGAGTAAGAATTAACTTACACAACACCGGTGATGAAATATCTTCTCATGAACAAACGTCTCTAATGGAGGGTACCGGTCGCTTGAACAACCTTGAATAACATAATTACCAATAAATGCTCAATATACGTATCAATCACGATTATAACCAACTCAAACGTCGATACAACAACAACAAAACTCATTGGGGCATTCTAACGAATATGTTGTGAACATTCTTCCGTTGATTACAACTATTCCCCAAAAATATATCAAAAACCAACCTCCAAAAGTAATTTAAAGTCAAACCCCAAGGGTTCTTGAATAATTCCCCAAATATTCATCAAATCCGCAATATACACCAATACATCTGTAGGATTACATGTATTCAAGGTAGATAATCCATATCTAACATCTTACAACATCATAGCAAGTTTACATGAAGAGATCGGAAGAAAAACACTCGAACTCCAAAATTCTAGATTCAATAATGATTACCTTGATTTGATGTGTTGGAGAGGATCAGGTGCTGATTAATCCGACTTAGGAGCTTGAAGGTGATGATAGGTGAGTGCAGCTTGAAAAGATCTCTCCAAAATGTCCAAAATCGCCCAAGAATGCCGAAGAACGAATGAGATGTGAGAAATGACGACTTCTGGGTTGACTGTCCTATTTATAACAAATCCAGTTTAGCGCACGCCAACCCCTGATGCTTAGCGTGTGCTAGCGGGCACACCGATTAGTCCAGTACCTACTGCTTGCATTGTTAGCGTACGCTACGTGTTGACACAAAATGTATTTTGATGATGGTTACATACAAAACATTTAAATTGGATCATCTCGGCTCGATAATATTTTGAAGGAGCAAAATATGGCTAACGCACGCTACGTATCATATCGTAGCGCATGCTATCGGGACTTTCATATACAGACCAGTCAAGTCAGCTGCAGCCTACTGAAGTCGCCTGATCGATAGCGCACGCAAGCTATTCAATGATAGCGCACGCTAATAACCTACAGTTAGCGCACGCTATACAACAACTATAACGCACGCTATCGCAAGTCTCCAGAGGTCAGTGAAGTCTGGAAGGAAATCAGAATTGGACGTTGCGCACGCTACACATATATTCTTACGTACGCTAAAGTGAGGACATAGCGCACGTTACTTATCATCGCTAGCGCACGCTACCAATATTATGGTTAGTAGTCCAGTAGCTACTGGACTCACTTCGTCAAGGCTTTTACGTACGCTACACAAGGTAACGTACGTTAATGAAATAACTCAGTAGCGCACGCTAAGGGAAAGGTATTAGCGCACGCTAATAGAAATCTGCATTTTACCGTTTGAATTTCAACCGTTGGAAGCAAGAGTCAATGCAGATCCGGAAAATCTGGAAAAGTTGGATTTAATTAATGCTAGCGCACGCTATGCATACTTGATAGCGCACGCTAATCATGAATTTAGCCGTTGGATAAAGAGTCGTTGGAGAGAAAATCGGATATTGTCAAAGTCAAGATCGAAGACTAGTTGACCAAGACGCTAGTGCACGCTACCATTGCATTACTAGCGCACGCTAGACATGGTATTTTACCGTTGCAACAGTGTTTGTGACCGTTCAGAGATTTCAAGTCAAAATCCGTTAGCGCACGTTACAAGGCACTATTAGCGCACGCTAATAGTATGTTTTTCAGAATTTGAAGGCTGTCTCACACCTATAAATACCCGAAGGACTTGGGTATCAAACACACAACTAAAAGCATTCAAGCATACAAGCATACAAGCAATCAAAGCATTCTTGAGCTCACATTTATATACTTTATTGCATTACAAGTTGTGAGAAAAGAAAGATACAAGAGCGATTTCAATTGTAATATCTATTAGTCTTTGTATTCTTTCTTTTGGTTGTAAGTGTTGCATCACTTACACTTGAGCGAAAAAGAAACGAATCAAGAGTCACTAATCCGGTGTTATTAGGATCTTTGATCCGGCATTGTTAGGATTATACTCCCATATTCGTATAGTGAGGATTATCTAGTTCCTATAGAACACTAGATAAACAATCATTTATATTGAGGGAAAGGTTGAGCTTGGACCGATAGAAGACAAGCGGATTGTAACGGTTGTAAACTCGGACCGATAGAAGACGAGTTAAGTTTGTGGTTTTTCTTAAGCCAATAGAAAAAGAAAGTCGGAGAGAGGACGTAGGCAAGTTACCGAACCTCTATAAATTCTTGAGCCTTTAAATTCCGCACTATTTTCTTTTTACTCGCAAGAAAATTCGGTATTCCGCATCACCACTATTCAACCCCCCTTCTAGTGGTGAATTTATCTCTTCAGTTGGTATCGGAGAGAGTATCTTTTTAAAGGTTTAACCACCTAAGAGAAAAAGATCCGCAAATGGCACTTCTTGGCCAAATTGAAGGAAATGCTCTCAACCGTCCTCCTTTCTTCGACGGTTCCAATTTCATGACGTGGAAAAATAAGATGGCGATCTTCGTTCAAGCCTACGATATTGAAATCTAGAAAGTTATTGCTCTCGGTCCTAAACTTGCTAAGAAAGAAGATGGATCGTTGAAAAAGATCGAAGAATTCAACGATGAGGATTGGAGAAACACGCATGTCAACTCTCGAGCTACTCAACTCCTCTATTGCGCTCTCAATCCCGAAGAACTTAATAGGATATCGTCCTATGAAAGTGCAAAAGAAATTTGGGAAATTCTCGAAGTCACTCACGAGGGAACCACCCAAGTCAAGGAGACCAAAATTAATATGTTACTCCATGACTACGAACTATTTCCCATGAAAGACGAGGAAACGATCACAAATATGTTGGATCGATTTTCGGCTATAACAAACGGTCTTGCATCTTTTGGAAAGCCTATATCGAGCAGCGACAAAGCTAAGAAAATTCTTCGATCGTTGCCACGAGAATGGGATGCCACGGTCACCGCGATCATGGAATCCAAGGATCTCAACAAGCTCGAATTTAGTGCCCTCATCGGGTCACTCATCAACTATGAGATCGTTCTCAAGTCTAGAGGCACAAAACCAAAGCCTCGGGAAAGAGTAGTCGCATTCAATGTGGATAGCGACGTTGAGGAAGATGTTGCCGAAGAAGAAGACGACGAGGAACTCGCTCTTTATGCCAAAAACTTTAGAAGGTACAAAAACCTAATTCAAAAGAGGCGAAGTTTTCTTGGTCGGGATGGCAAACCGGAGCAAAAGAAGAGTGGCTACACACCTATCAAGAAGTTCGACAATAATTGTCGGAAATGTGGTCAAGCCGGTCATTATGCCAAAGAATGCCGAGGATCCTCTTCAAAACCGCAAATAGAAAGATTCAAAAAGAAGGAGGTTCTAATCGCTTCTTGGAGTGATGACGAGGAGGAGATTGAAAGATCTCTAGACGCAAATCTTGCATTCATGGCCCTCGACTCCGAAAGCAATATCGAGGTAAGCTCTAAACTCAATGATGATGAATATGACTTTTTTGATTTTTGTGATTCACAAGAAGTTCATCAAGATGATGAGTTGTTGAGTGCGTTTGAATCGTTAAATACGGAGTATGACGAGATGGTCAAGTTAAATATATCTTTAAAGAAAAAAAATAAAATCTCTAGAACTCGAAAACTCCTCGCTTCAAAACAAGGGCAAAATTATTGAGACCGACCATACTTCATGTCTTGAAAAAGAAAATGTTTTGAAAATTGAGTTAATAAAAACTCAAAAGGAGCTAAAATATATTTTGAACAAATTTACTCTTGGAAATGAGAAATTCGAAAGGCTCCTATCTATTCAAAAATCGCCCTTGCTCAAACACGGTCTTGGTTTCGACCCTTTTAAACGGGAACAATCACTTATTAACCTTGACAAAATAAAGAAAACCGAAACCGAGAACCCAAAAGATCCATTCAAACGAGTTCACAATGTTAATACTCATTCAAAGTTAAGAACCATCAAAGTTAAGCAAATATGGGTTCCGAAAGGGACGATTGTTCCGAATGCTATAAGCATAGTTAACTTTGGAGGACCCAAACGGGCTTGGGTACCAAAACAACCGAGAAATTCTATTTTTGTAGGTACCGACACCAAGGAAAAACAAGTGGTACATTGATAGCGGATGCTCAAGGCACATGTGCGGCTCCGAGGACTTATTTGAAGACCTCGAATATCAAGATCAAGGACATGTGACCTTTGGAGATAACCAAAAGGGAAAAATCAAAGGAATCGGCAAAGTTGGTAAGGAACCTTCTCCTTCTATCAACAAAGTACTATTTGTTGAAGGTTTGCATCATAATCTCCTTAGCGTTTCGCAACTTTGTGATGAAGGCTTTAAAATTCTATTTGAGCAAACGCATTGCACGGCATTTAGAAATAATAAAATTGCATTCATTGGTTTGAGATGTGGAAACATCTATATTGTTGATCTTAATGATAAGAGTTCTTTCAATGAAAAATGCCTTATTACCTTGGATGACAATGCATATTTATGGCATCGAAAATTGGGGCATACTTCTCTACCTATTATTTCTATCCTATCTAGACACGACCTTGTTCGTGGATTGCCCAAACTCAAATTCGATAGAAAACATTTGTGTGAATCATGCATTAAAGGGAAACATACTCGAGAATCGTTTAAACCAAAATTCGAGGTTTCCACTAGTCGAGTTCTTGAACTCGTGCATATGGATTTGATTGGACCATCTAGACATGTTAGTTTAAATGGTAAACTTTATACTTTGGTTATTGTTGATGATTTCTCTCGATTTACTTGGGTTAGATTTTTAGCTCATAAAGATGATGCATTTTCCGAGTTTTCTAAATGGTGTCGTTGGGTATCAAATGAGAAAAACCTCTCCATAATTTCTATTCGCACCGACCACGGAGGTGAATTTGATTGCACCCCGTTTGAACTTTTATGTGATAAATACGGTATTAATCACAATTTTTCGGCTCCTAGAACGCCTCAACAAAATGGAGTTGTTGAAAGGAAACCCCGATCTTTGGAAGAAATGTCGAGGACAATGCTAAATGAATACTCTCTTCCACGATACTTTTGGGCCGAAGCAATCTTTACGGCATGTTATGTGATTAACCGAGTTCACGTCCGTAGAACTCATCTTAAAACTCCTTATGAATTATGGAAGGGCAAAAAGCCCAATATTGCTTACTTTCATCCTTTTGGTTGCAATGTATTTATTTTGAACAATGGCAAGGATAACTTGGGCAAGTTTGATGCCAAATCCGACTCCGGAATATTTCTTGGTTATTGTACTAATAGCAAAGCGTATTGTGTGTATAATATTAGAACGAATAAAGTTGAAGAATCCATACACGTTAAATTCAATGATATGATCTCACCCCCGAGAAAGGTAGAATATTTTGATGATGCAGGTACCTTTCCGGATCCCTCACCCGAAGTGAAGAAAATTTCGGAAATCGAAACGAACACAATCGTTGATTTACCGAAAGATTGGAGGCACATCAAGGACCATCCGAAGGATCTCGTGATCGGAAACATTGAAGACGGTGTTCAAACCCGAAGGAGGACCACCGAATTTATGGCTCATTGTGCTTTTGTATCCGAAATAGTTCCCAAAAATATATCCGAAGCTCTCGATGATGAAAGTTGGGTGATGGCAATGCAAGAGGAGCTTGTGCAATTCAAGCTCAATAATGTATGGAATTTAGTTCCCGCGCCTAAAGATAAAACAATTATCGGAACTAAATGGGTGCATAAAATCAAGAGTGACGAAGACGGCTATCCTATTCGAGATAAATCTCGTTTGGTCGCTCAAGGATATAATCAAGAAGAAGGTCTTGATTACGAAGAAAGTTTTGCTCCCGTGGCTCGACTCGAAGCCATTCGCTTGCTTTGTGCATTTGCCGCTCATAAGAAGATTAAACTATTTCAAATGGATGTCAAAAGTGCATTCTTGAATGGTTTCATTCAAGAAGAAGTCTACGTCAAGCAACCTCCCGGTTTTGAAGACCATCACTTTCCGGATCATGTCTACAAGCTCAACAAGGCACTCTACGGGTTGAAACAAGCACCCCGAGCATGATTTTTCTAATCTTATGAAAGGAGAATTCGAAATGAGTATGATGGGAGAATTAACGTTCTTCCTCGGGCTTCAAATCAAACAATGCGAAGATGGAATTTTTATCCATCAAACGAAGTACTCAAACGACCTTCTCAAGAAATTCAATATGGAAAATAGCAAGGTGATATCTACGCCAATGTCGTCATCATTAAAGCTTGAGAAAGATGAAAATGGCAAATCCGTAGATCAAAAAGTATATCGAGGTATGATCGGATCTTTGCTATATTTGACTGCATCTAGGCCAGATATAATATTTGCTACATGTCTATGTGCTCGATTCCAAGCTAATCCCAAGGAATCACATTTAATTGCTTGTAAACGCATTTTTCGCTATTTAAAAGGAACTATTAGACTAGGTCTATGGTATCCTTCTTGCTTGGACTTTAATTTAATTGCCTATGGTGACGCCGATTTCGGCGGATGCAAAATTGAAAAAAAGAGTACTAGTGGTACATGTCATTTTGTTGGATCTTGTTTAATATCTTGGGGAAGTAAAAAGCAAACCAGCGTAGCATTGTCTACAGCTGAGGCCGAATATGTCGCTGCAGGGAGCGCCTGTGCTCAAGTGCTATGGATTAAAAATCAACTACGCGACTACGACATTCATTTTGAAAATACCCCTATCTTATGTGATAACACTAGTGCTATTAATTTGAGCAAAAATCCTGTTTTGCACAGTAGAACCAAACATATAGATATTATACATCATTTTTTACGTGATCATGTTCAAAAGAAAGATATCTGTTTAATTTTTGTCGGGATGAAGGATCAACTTGCTGACATATTTACAAAACCTCTTCCCGAAGAATCTTTTAACTCCATTCGTTTACAACTTGGCATGGGACATGTAGACAACTTTTGAAATAAGCTTCTACTCAAAACATCAAAATCGTTGATTCAGATCACTCGCTAGCGCGCGCTAGCTTCATATTCTTAACGCGCGCTAAAGTCTGCATTCGATAACGTACGCTAAACACTACCCTCTGCGTACGCTAATTACAGTTTTTCGAATTCCACTGGACAGTCCAGTAAGACCTTCTTTTTCGCCTAACGTACGCTAACTCTACAATCCTAGCGTACGCTAACTTAAAGCTTGCTGACTATATATATATTTCCGTACAACCCTAAAACGCATCTCATCCCTAACGTACGCAATCGACTTCTCTCTTGCAAAAACCCTAGACACACATCCGATCCAATCTGCGAGCTTTCGTCTTTCCTTCATTATGTCTAGCAAAAATCGCAAGGCTATGGAGAAGAACTATAAACGTCCTCGCAACAACGATTTCGACAGCAATCGATTCGTCTCCTTCAGTGCGTCGAAAATTTTCTTCGATGTTCTTCCGCAAGAAACCTTGACCGATTGCTACTATTTCAACTTCACTAGCCTTGAACGGGTCAAGGTAAGCATTCGCGATTTTTTTGAAGCTTTGGGTATTGCACGTTTTGTCGAGTGCAAGGAAATTGTGTACCCTGAGTGTGTTCGTCAATTCTATGCGAACTTGCATTTTGGTGAAAGTAGTAATGGAGGTTTCGTGCTCGAAAGCCTCGTGAACGGAACTATGGTGAAGGTTTCGTCGGAAATCCTTCACGAGTTGTTTGGGTTGTCGAAGGAAGGATTTGATTGCTGTGGAAAAATCATTGATGAGGAATCTGCGGTGTCAGAGGGAGAAATTGCTAATTTTCTGTGTTCGAAAACTGTCATCGAAGTCACGGATGACGTTTTCGAAAACAATGATTTCGGTATACACATTCGGTTGCTGTTGGCCGCTTTAACGAAATGCCTAATGCCAAAGGTCAACACCCAACATAAGCTAGTTGGTGTTGATAAGAATGTCGTATCTGAAGTCTTGAAGGATGATCGAGTAGATTTCTCTGGGATTGTGTTAAGTTGGATGAAGGCTAAAGGGGAGTCCTTTCGGTCAAAGAACTATATGTCGAGAACCAGGAAGTCTGGACTGCCATACGGGTCAATCCTTACGGTGATTTTTCGTCATTTCAGTGTTGATTTGTCCAATGACGCTCACGTTCCGGTGTCTCGGGGACACGAGATAAGTGACATAACCCTCAAGGCCATGCACTATGTCGAGACCTTCAATCGAGGCTGGGTTTTATTTCCGTATCTCCGAGATGGCGACCAAGTGCCGAAAGGCACACGTATGCCTACACCGACCGAGCAAGTCATGCACCGAGGACCCCACACGCTTAAGGAGCTGCAGTCCAAGTCTTTTGTTCGTCATCCAAGAACGAAAGGAAAACGCCCGATGAGAGATGTGGTGACGGAAGAGGAGGAAAGTGATCTCTGTGCTCGGATGCGGGGCATCGAGACCTCACACGCTGAGATACGAGAGGATGTTCGGGCTCTGCGTTCAGAAGTCCGGGAAGTTCGTGGGCTGATATCCGAGTTCATACGTTTCACACACCCCTCGTTCCCTTTCCCTTCGTCTTCCTCCGATCCTTAGATTTAATGATCTCTGATGTCTGATGTAGACACTTGTGTTCGAACAAGCTATATGTTTTTTTTTGCCATGAAAAACTCGTTGTATTCCTGCACTTTATCTTAATGAAATTCGCATTCCTTCATTTGGCATTTGTTATGTACAAGTATTTGCTGTTTACAAGTATCGTTATTGGTGTTTACTAGTATTGTTGAATTAATCTTGAATAATGGCAAACTTTCGTTAATATTTATTAATAATGCAACAATTCAGGGGGAGTTCCTTTTTGTTTATGTCAAAAAGGGGGAGAATACTCCAAAAACGAAAATTTACTAATATATCGAACAAGTTTACCTTGATTCGAATTATTTCAAAATGTTTTTGCAGGTATTAATTAAATGTATTTACATCATCAAAAAGGGGGAGATTGTTGACACAAAATGTATTTTGATGATGGTTACATACAAAACATTTAAATTGGATCATCTCGGCTCGATAATATTTTGAAGGAGCAAAATATGGCTAACGCACGCTACGTATCATATCGTAGCGCACGCTATCGGGACTTTCATATACAGACCAGTCAAGTCAGCTGCAGCCTACTGAAGTCGCCTGATCGATAGCGCACGCAAGCTATTCAATGATAGCGCACGCTAATAACCTACAGGTAGCGCACGCTATACAACAACTATAACGCACGCTATCGCAAGTCTCCAGAGGTCAGTGAAGTCTGGAAGGAAATCAGAATTGGACGTTGCGCACGCTACACATATATTCTTACGTACGCTAAAGTGAGGACATAGCGCACGTTACTTATCATCGCTAGCGCACGCTACCAATATTATGGTTAGTAGTCCAGTAGCTACTGGAATCACTTCGTCAAGGCTTTTACGTACGCTACACAAGGTAACGTACGTTAATGAAATAACTCAGTAGCGCACGCTAAGGGAAAGGTATTAGCGCACGCTAATAGAAATCTGCATTTTACCGTTTGAATTTCAACCGTTGGAAGCAAGAGTCAATGCAGATCCGGAAAATCTAGAAAAGTTGGATTTAATTAATGCTAGCGCACGCTATGCATACTTGATAGCGCACGCTAATCATGAATTTAGCCGTTGGATAAAGAGTCATTGGAGAGAAAATCGGATATTGTCAAAGTCAAGATCGAAGACTAGTTGACCAAGACGCTAGCGCACGCTACCATTGCATTACTAGCGCACGCTAGACATGGTATTTTACCGTTGCAACAGTGTTTGTGACCGTTCAGAGATTTCAAGTCAAAATCCGTTAGCGCACGTTACAAGGCACTATGTTGGCCACTTAAGTATACTGGGTACAGTTTGGAAAAGTAGTTTAAACAACAAACTGTATGGAATCTAAATCTGAGTGCGTAGCGGAAGTCTTGGATACAGTTAGTTGCCGTGGATACAGCAACAGAGTACTTGGTGTATACTTAATATATCACAGTTATTTCAAACAGTAAAAGCTGAAGGTAAATGACACAGTAATTTAAGTGGTTCGAGGTAAACCCCTCTACGTCCACTGGTCCTCCACACAGGAGTAAAAAGTTTATTATATAATTACTGCGTACACAACTACGTAATTATAAACAAACCTATCCTTGTATCGTTCACACAGATTGATACAAAGGACGTCGCTTTCAACCGTTCACACAGATTGGTTAAAGCTTCCTTCTTGACTAGCTTCTTCACACACAGTTCCAAAGCTTCGTCCTTATTCGTCCCACACAGGTCAGAATAACTTGTTGAGTTCACCTGAGCTCGGTTTTTACAGAGGTAAAAGGTTAGGTAACCACTGTAAGAACAAAGACTTTGAATCTCAAGATCTGATGATAGCTGTTCTTGATGTTTGAGCACTGTATATCTCTTTCGTTCTAACTTGCAGTTTGCTCTGGAGATATGTTTGCTCAGATGATAACTTTGATAGCTTTTAGAGAGTTGAATTACTTCAGTAGATTTCGTGAGTGTTCCTGATCTTCAATGTCTTCAAGGATATATATAGCCTCTGAAGAAAGTATCCGTTGAGATGTCCGTTTGAATAAGATTTTCCTTCAACGGGAATAAGACATGATCCGGATTTCGCGGGATTCTGAAGATCTGAAGACTGACAGTATTTAAATACTTTATCCTTGAGTATTTAAATACTTCTTTGTTCAACGGAACTTGACTTGTGTTCTTTCTTGTCCTTTTGTGAACTGTATGGAGAATGACTGTATTTAGGATGTCGAGACAGTTTCCATACTTGATCTTTTTACAAGTCTTCAAGCTGTACTGACGAGCTTCACTTATGCTGATTCGAGGCGGGTCTTGATACATGATAAATCCTTGAATCCTCGATACAATTTTCCTTTCAGTATTTGGCATATATGTCAAAACCTTTTCAATAACAAATAACAATCGATACAGGATCGGGTATCCCATTGAATCGATACTGGGGTGTTGTTTTCCTAACAATTTCCCCCTTTTTGACAATTTGCCAAGTCTTTAACTTAAACTCTTCGAGTCTTCTTGATGATGCCAAAACCTTCTTCATGAAGCGTTCTTCTTCGATGACTTCTGGCAGATTTCTTGGTCTTTTGTCAATAGGTCTGACTTAGTGACTTAGTCTACAATAATGAACTGCTCGCAGGCACGTTCGATACAGTTTGAGATTTATTACAACTTAAGCCTATGATTGGCGCGCAGGCACAATCTTACAATGTATTCTAAGTTTACAACTGAAACTATGAACTGTTCGTAGACTAGTTAAATGCAGCTTAATTTTTCAATCAAGTTTATCTAACTTGAGATTCCTATCAAACAATTTTAAGTAATCATACATAAACACAGTAGATTACGAGTTGTAATCTTTCAAGACAAACAAACTGTTTTATTGATATTCAAAAAGATTGAGTACAAAGTTTGTGTCGAATAGAAATTACAAAAACAATAATAATATACTTAAATTTCAGCTTTTTATCTTTGATCCGCATGCCTCCAAGGTCTCCTTCCTGGCTCATTCTCGGTGCCGCGCCACCAGTTTTGAAGTGAATCATTGCCTCGTTCTTGGTAAATTGCTCTTCCTTCATAAGAACGATCAAAGGCAAGTATCCAATCCTCTGGATGGGTGACCCGATCTCCTCTTCTATGTTTTGATTTCATCTCGATTTGGAGAGGGAGCTTACCTTCTTCTAGCATCTTTGAAAATTTGTCTGCTGCTTCCGCCAATGTCTTATAGTTTTTGAAGATGGCGGATTCCCTGATGAGTCTGACAAAATATCTCATCAGTTCATTTTTCCTCCAGTGCTTCACTTCTTCGGCGGTTGGGTTGCGGTTGGTTGGCAGACGTATTTCCGAAGGTCTTTGAACAAGATTTTGCCAAGGGACATTTGGGTCATGGAATTCTGGTCTGGAGCCTGAAATTCTAAAACTTTGGGGTTGAGGTGCTAGCTTGTTCAATTCGGCAGCTATACTGCTCTGAGCAGCCTCAAATTCCCTTTCCTGTTGCAGTCTTATTCTCCTTGCAGCTTCTCGAGCTTCTTCCCCCTTTTTGGCCTCATCAGGATTTCAAGAGCGGCGTCCTGTTTGGTCTCGATGCTGTTTATTCTTTCAACGAGGGAGGAAAGAGTCTGCGACATCTCTTGAATGGATTTATCATGCGCACGTAGCTGAGAGCTGTTCTCTATCATTGCACAGGCGGTCTTGGCTTCAGCAATTCTTGTCTTCGAAGCTTCCTCCTTCAGCAGTTGTGCTTGTTTATCTTCCATGATTTTCAAGGCTTGCTTGAACACTTCGCAAGATGATGAATGCTTCAAAACTCGAGATACTTCGTGTTGAAGAGTTGTCATTTCTTCAAGCTGCAGGTGTGCATCCGATTCGATGCCTTTTCTACGGAAGAGAGCGTTAAGCGCATCTTGGATAAATACGGTCAAGGCCAAGAGCTTGCGGGCGCTCTTTGCGTGCGGCAGAGATAGGAGAGTCAGGTGGCGAAGTCTTGAGACCATTTAACCTTCTTACGTTCACGGATGGACGTGAAGTAAGTTGGACATCCTCGGGTTCGTTCAGTCCTCGGATTCCAAGGTTGCGAGGCGGGAGTAGCTTCTTGTGGAATGGCGACAGTTGGTTCTGAAGCGTCACGTGGCGAAGGTTCTTCGGCGGATAAGGATGCGGCGGGACCGAATCCTCTGTTGGGTTGTAGGACTGGCTTCTTTGGTCGCAACAGGCTCGGGTGCCTGTTCCAAAATTTCTTGATCTTCCACGACTGGAGGGACCGATTCCTCCTGGTCGGGAATGTTCTCATTTGTGGCGAAGGTGGATTAGCTTGGGTAGATGGCCCTTCGTCGTTTCGGGTGGAGAGGTGGCTTGGGCTTCAGCCTCTTCACGGCTCAATCTCGGACACTGCTTGAAGAGCATCGTCGTCGTCGTCCGAGTCGTGGTCGTCGTCTTTTGGATTGATGGGAGAGTCCTCGACTTCTTCTTTCCTTTTCTTACGGCGTCGGATTTGTGCGGCAGGTGGCTTTCAATGAGATCTTTGCAAGAAGCGTTGTCCCATCGACGGTGCCTCAATTTCGGTTAGTCGGTTACTTGAGACAAATCGCTCTTCGTGGCTCCATTCGCTCCAATTATGCAGTGTCGTATGCGGAGCTAGCCTAAAGCTTTTCCATTGCAGAAATCTTTAAATGCCTGTTCAATTATCTTGAAAGAAGTGTTTGATTTATAATTGAGTGCTGGGAGGGACTTGAATCACGTGCGGACGCTGTTTGAGGATTCAGTGCAGTATGGGATCCTGCACGGAAGATGGACTCCTTGCAGGGGATGGTGCCCCGAAGGAAATTGGATCCTGCACGGGTGTGGAATCCCGTAGAGGAGAGGTAGCTTTTGGCTCCGAATGGGCAGCCGACGTGCTAACGTCTTGAATGTTGGCAGATGTCTCTAAATCCATCGTAGCCGCCAAGGGCTCGGGATCTACTGTCGATGCAGTAGGAGACACCTCTTCCGCAGGGGTTGGGCCCTGGGGTGCTATATCAGTGGGTTGCGCCACGGGCGAGACATCCTCGGAGTATTTAGCTTTGATTTTTGAGAGCCTCCGGAGTCTCTTCTTCGACTTCTCATCGTGAGTGCTTCTTGCTGTGAGAACGCTTGCGCTTCTTCTTTGAAGATTCCAATTCAGGGACCTTCACGGTTTCGTCTATGGGATTGTCAGAAATAGGCATGTGACGTGTTCTCGGGTGGTTGGCATGCATTGTGCTCTGGTTATAGGCAGAGGGTTTGACGCCTCCTAAATATATCCGTGAGCTGTTTTTCTTGGCATCGGTGATTGCTTGACTCCGCACTTCGTCGAATGTAGTTTAGCATTAAACCGAACGATTTCTTTTGGGTGGCGGTTTGCACACCTCTTCCTGAAGTCGTTTCAAAATGATTTGACACCAGTTGACCTTTTCACAGTCAAGATAGCAACCATCATTCGAACCTAAGATTCGTGCACATCTCGAACGCACCGGTTCGATTTTCAATGATCACCGAACAAATCGTGGAGATAAACGAAATGAAGAAGAAAATTTTTCTTGTGGCACGTGGTTGTCACCATATCAACCACTTTGGACCGGTAAATAGTCCATAAAACTTGGTAATCGGTTCTTGAGACCCAAACGTCTCAAGTGGTCCATGGTCGGGCCGTCGGCGGGCGGCTGTAGATTTTCTCAAGTAAGTCGCTATTGATGCAGACTTGCACTCCTTGGGCTGTTGCGGTGATGTCGGCAACATGTCCTCCACAGGCTAGTGAGAAAACGAACGGAAGCGTTGAGGTAGAATTCCTCAACCAGATGAGCGTCGTATTTGTCGGCGGTTTTGCTTCCAAAGCGATAAAGACCTTGTTGTTCAAGACGAGTAATGATATACTCCATCGGTTCAGTGTCGTTGGTTTCAGAGATGATACGCTCGATGATGACGGTTTTAGAGAAGATCCGTCCATCAATGATGTTGGAGGTTTTCTTCAGAACGGGGGATGAAGATTGACTAGCCATGGATGTTTTCTCAAAAACGAAGGTGGAAGCAAACAATAGAAATTCGCAGTGAATATGCAGAAAATATGTAGGCTGTTTGCTTGAGATCTCTTGTAATTGCAGAATGCGTAAAGAGTCTCTAATGGCAGATACATTCCTTTTATACTTGGGCGGCGAAATAGGGTTTGCAGAGTACGAATGGTCATATTTTAAGGGATGGGAACCGTTTTTGAAATCGACGGTCAGGATGGATTTAGTATAACTGGTACGCTAATCCATTAAAAGGTTTTAAAATACAGCGGGTCCCACTTCTGACATAGGTTGAATACCCTAAATGCCTAAAACGGCGGTTTAAAAATAATAATTAATTTGAAAACATCGCGGCTTTTGAGATTCAGTTGTCCAGATGTCGTGTAAGGCATTTAATGAACATGACGTTTGACATAAAACAGGGCACGTGGACAAAAATTATTTTAAAAGGAAATAATATTATTTTATATACTGAATCGAAATCCTATAGTATGTCTTTGTTCTCGCGTCGATCTGACGTTCCCCCTTAAAAAGGTACTAATAGGTTTTAAATTCCATACGAGAATAGTTGGATTAATCTTTGTATTCATGGGTCTACTGATATTCCCCCTTAATTATTGCACACATCATTTGTAGTATTCATATGCCTTTGTTCGCTACGATCTTGTATTGATGTTTACGAGTGTACGGATAATTAATGTTGAATCTTGTATTCACGGGTCTTCTGACATTCCCCCTCAATTGTTGAGTAAAAGCAGTAAATTTACTTACAGGAGTCCGGCCGTAGTATTCCCAATTCTGTTCTTAGCATGTTGAATCTTGCCGTGTCGAGAGGCTTGGTGAAAATGTCGGCCACTGGATGTCTGTATGGACTTTTTCCAGCGAACATCCTTGTTCTCGACATGATTCCCGATGAAATGATGCTTCATGTTGATATGCTTAGTGCGCGAGTGCAAAACAGGGTTGTGCGTGATTGCAATTGCACTCGTGCTATCACACATGATTGGAGTCTCTCTAGCATCGATTCCATAATCGGCGATTGTTCTTTGCATCAAAGGATCGCATACGGCGACTACCCGGACATAGTACTCTGATTCGGCCGTGGAAAGAGAATTTGCCAATTGCTTCTTCTTGAACCAAGAAACGAGCCTAGGTCCAAGAAAGTGACAAGTTCCACTTGTACTCTTCCTATCTAGCTTGCGACCTCCGAGATCCGAGTCGTTGTATCCAACTAAATCGAATCCGCCTTCCTTAGGATACCACGATCCTGCATCATTTGTTCCTTTAACGTATTTCGTGATTCGTTTAGCCGTATTGAAGTGTGATTCCTTAGGTGCAACTTGGTATCTCGCACACACTCCAAACAAAGCGGATATCGGGCACTGCTGGCGGGTAGGTACAGGAGCGAACCAATGATCTTCCTGTAGAGTGATTGGTCAAACGGCTTTCCGGCTTCATCAAGACTAATTTGCACGGAAGTGCTCATGGGGGTTGGCGAGGATTTGGAAGTGTTCATTCCAAATTTGTTGAGAAGCTCCTTCTTTGTATTTCTCTGGTTGATGAATATACCGTAGGCATCCGCTTTATCCAAACCTAGGAAATAACTAAGTTCCCCATCATACTCATTTCAAATTTGCTTTGCATGAGATGTGAGAACCTTTGACATAGAGCAAGGTTAGTTGAACCAAAAATAATATCATCGACATAAATTTGTACCATTAGAAGGTCATCTCCTTCCTGTATTTTGAACAATGTTTTGTCGACACACCTTTCTCAAATCCGTTGTTGGTTAGATCTTTGGGACGGGGTTTCGTACTGTGCTCTAGGGGCTTGTTTAAGTCCGTACAGGATTTCCTTAGCTTTGTAAACTAGATCGATACCGTCTGTGTTGGCAAACCACGGTGGTTGTTCAACATAAACTTCTTCAAAGCTCTCCATTCAGAAAGCACTCTTGACGTCCATTTGGTATACGATAAAATTCTTATGGGCGGCAAAGGCTAAAAATATCTGATGGCTTCTAGTCTCGCTACGGGGTGAAGGTTTCATCATAGTCGATTCTTTCTTCTGACAATAGCCTTGTGCTACTAGTCCTGGATTTGTTTCTTATGATAAGTCCATTTCCATCCTTTTTGTTTGAAATACCCATTTGGTTCCTATAACCGATTGGTGTGTCGTGCAGGTACAAGATACCATACATTATTTCTTTCAAACCGTTAAGCTCTTCTTCCATAGATGTAATCCAATGAGAGTTGTTAAGAGCGTCTATGGTCGAAACAGTTCGAGATGGGCTAAGAATACGGCGATAGTGCACATATTGAGTCTCCTAAGTTCGGATTGAGATTTCCATTCAGAAACTATGAGACTTGACATTAGATTCTTCTTGTGCACAAAGTACATTTCCTTGTGTACTCTGTATTCTCCTACGAGTAGAAACACCTGCATTAATGTTTCCAATGATCAGTTCTTGCGGGTGATCTCTCAACCATCTTCGGTCGGGTTCTAGTTCAGGGTCCCGTACTGTGTCGAAAGTTTCTGTGGGTACGGCTTGACATGCAGCGTCAGCTTCATCCACATCGATTCTTACAGCTGCGGGGTTGATTTCTAAATCAACTACAGGTTCAATGGGTGTAGGTGGATCCAAGATAGATAGATGGTGAATGTCCTGAGTGATATCATCTATTCGTGTAGGGTCATGGTGTGGTTCGTCGAACACTACATGAACTGATTCCTCGATCGTCAGTCTCCTTTTATTAAAGATTCTGAAAGCTTTGCTGACGGAGGAGTATCCTACGAATATTCCTTCATCTGATTTTTCATCAAATGTTCTAAGTTGGTCCTTCCCATTGTTCAATACGTAACACCTGCATCCAAAAATGTGAAAATACGAAACTAATGGAGTTTTGTTGTTCCATACCTCGTAAGCTGTTTTGTTTTGGTGCTTGTTGACGATACAGCGGTTTTGAGTGTAGCACGCTGTATTGGTTGCTTCACCCCAGAAACGCTGCGGCAATTTGCTTTCGGCAATCATTGTCCTTGTTGCTTCTTTCAACGTCCTATTCTTTTGCTCGGCAACACCATTTTGTTGAGGTGTTCGGGCAGCTGAGTACTCGTCTTTGTATTCCATTCTCCGAACAGTATTGCTCTATAAAGCGGTTAGTAAATTCAGTACCTCTGTCGGAACGAATGCACACGATACTCGATGCTTTTTCATTCTGCAACTTTCTCGGGAGCTCGGGCAGCGTGGCTGTTGTTTCCTTCTTCTTGCTAAGAAAGATCGTCCAAGCATACCGGAATAATCATCAACAACAACCATACAATATTTCTTACCTCCCAAACTTACGGGTCTACAGGACCGTAGAGATCCATGTGTAGCATTTCCAATACTCTTTGGGTTGAAAGGTAGGATTTGCTCTTGAGTTGACTTGATTTGCTTGCCTTTCTGGCATGGTCCGCATGACGCCGTCCTTCTTGAATGACACATCGGCAAACCTCTTACCATACCTTGTCTTGAAAGCTTGTTGATCGTCTTGAAGTTGACGTGAGACATCCTCTTGTGCCATAGCCGGCTAAGATGCGGTGCCTTTGGCAACAAAACATGGAATTGAGGAGCTCATAGGCTTCAAATCGGAATGTACATATTACGATCTGCTTCCTGTAAGCACAACTTCCTTGGTTTGGATGTTCTTGACTCTCTGACGATCTATATAGAACTTCACCGAGAACTGTTTATCACAGAACTGGCTAATACTAAGTAGATTATACTGTAAGCCTTCAACATATGCGACATCGGTGACTTTGAATTTCCCGACAAGTAGGTTTCCTTTCCCTCTTGTTCTTCCTTTTGATTTATCACCGAAGCGAACTTTTGGACCGCGACCTTCTACAAAATCAGATAGCTTGCTCGTGTCTCCAGTCATGTGACGAGAGCATCCACTATCGAAGTACCAGGTATCCTCCTCTAGAATGTCCTGTAACAAAGAAATTAGGTAGATTTAGGTCCCCTTTGATTTTTGGGTCCATATATGTTAGTTCCTTTAGGTACCCAGATTTTCCTGACAGCAATTGGTTTACTATAGGATGTACTCGGTACAGTATTGCGGTATCTACGGGGGGCATATCCGTAGTTGTTATAATCATGATAATTATTATGCATGTAAAATTCAGGATTATTATTATTATTCCAGTACGAGTGCCGTCTAGGAGGTGGAGCCATTTTCCTAGGCCTAACAGCTTGTCTTCTGGGTCTCCAGTTGGATTCCCAATGCTGTTGCTGATACTGAACTGGCATCTGCTGTCTTGAGGGATAACGGGGCTCCTGTATCCAATACCTAGGTGCACTGTACTGAGGGTACTGCTGTGCGGGCCTTTGGTGGTTGGATACCGTCTTCTTTCTGAATGACTTTCGGCTTTGATGATATGCTTGTGGAGCATGCTGTAGATTACGCCTTCTGAGTGGTTGTTGGTTCCACTGTCTCGAATTGTAGAGTTGTGGAGGCGGAATGGCAGCTTTTGGTTTTCTCGGTACAGCAGGTTCCTTTATGGGACTAGGAACATCTTCCGATTCTGGAATGTGTTCCACACTCTTGACGAACACAGTACTAGTTTTACCTTTATTCGAACATGAGCTGTATCCTAAGCCACTTTTATCATGAGCATGTTGCCCAGTGCTCAGAATTTCTTCCATTCTTTTGGACGATTTTTCAAAAGACTTCAGAATGGTCTCAAGTTCATTTTCTCGCTTCTCGAGAGTTGTAATTTTGGTTTGTAGTAGAACCAAATCATTTGTCTTGCTCTCATTATGGGTTTTAACCTCATTTAGTTCACGAGCAAGTTGATGATTGCTCTCCATGAGTTTTTCAAAATCGACCTTGCTGGTTTCACAATCAAGAGACATATTATCATAGTTTATCTTGACAAGTCATTCTCATCTTTCACTCTAGATTTGTTAATTGAAGTCGTATATTCTCGATTTTAGACTCTCATGGGCTTTTTGAATGTTTTTGAATTCATTCATCATATTTTCGAAAGTATGAGATGCATTAGATGGAATAACTGAGGTTGAACTTACCTCATCGTCGCTGTCTTCACCTTCTGGAACATCTTTAGCCATAAAGCACATGTATGCTTTATCATCGAACTCATCGTCAGATGAATCACTCTCAGTGACCACCTGAAGACATTCTGCTGATTTGGATGGTGTGGGGGAGGCTTCTGATTCTCCAATCAGGGCCTTGAGCTTGTCTTTCCAAGCACGTCTTCTTTCATCTCGCTCTTGTTGCTCGGCCTCCGGCAACCATTGGACTTTGGGATGAGGACATTTGTTTGCATAATGGCCTGGTTTCCTGCAGTTATAACACAGGTTAGCATCACCGGATGATGTTTCGGTACTTACCTTGTTGACAGGTTTGGGCCTGTAGGGAGTCTTTCCAGACTGTTTGATAAACTTTTTGAATTTATGCATTAGAAGCGCCATTTCATCTTGTGACAGGATGTCGTCGTCGCTGTCAGCGTTCTTGTGACCGGGCTTCGACGAGCTAGGCAAGCTGTGTCGACGGTTCGATACAGCAGCGAGAGCTGTGACCTTTGAAGGAGATTCTTCAGCTTTCTCTCTTCTGTCAATGTCATACTCAAATGCTTTAAGGTCAGAGAAGAGATCAAAAGTGGATATTTCATTAAGATTACATGATACACGCATAGCTGTGGTCTTAATGTCCCATCGGGCTGGGAGAGATCTGAAAATTTTTAAGTTCTTCTCCTTTTGGGTGTAAATCTTGCCCAACGCTTCAAGTTCACCAACAATACCAGTAAATCTGAGGTCAAGTTCCTCAAGTGTTTCCGTTGGTTTCATTTCAAAAGATTCGAATTGCTGAGTGAGTTTTGAAATTTTGTTTTCTTTTGAGAGCTCAGTTCCCTCACAAATTTTATTGAGTTTATCCCAGATTTCTTTGGGTTGTTTTGCGGCTCTTTACCTTTGAGAACATGCCTTTGTCAAGAGTGACAAATAACGCGTTCTTAGCCACGTTGTCTAGATTGGCTCGCTTCCTTTCATCGGTTGTCCATTGCTCGCGTTCCTTCTCGAGCATTTCAGCATGGGCTTGGCCCTCAATCCTTGCGGCTGGATTGACCTTCATAATCTTGATCGGACCATCCTGTATAACAAAGATCATCTCTTCGTGCATTCTTTGCAAGATGAGCTTCCATTCTAATTCTCCAGTCGTCAAATTCGTTAATAGAGAACATAGGGACTTTGTTAATCATAGAAGTATCCATACTGATAATATAGGAATGAAAGAAACTGTTTTGAAAATAAGTGATTTGAATCTGATTCGGTTAAAAGAAATACGACTGATTCTTTTTAGAATCAACCGCTCCGATACCACTTGTTGGCCACTTAAGTATACTGGGTACAGTTTGGAAAAGTAGTTTAAACAACAAACTGTATGGAATCTAAATCTGAGTGCGTAGCGGAAGTCTTGGATACGATTAGTTGCCGTGGATACGACAGCAGTACTTGGTGTATACTTAATATATCACAGATTATTTCAAACAGTAAAAGCTGAAGGTAAATGACACAGTAATTTAAGTGGTTCGAGGTAAACCCCTCTACGTCCACTGGTCCTCCACACAGTAGTAAAAAGTTTATTATATAATTACTGCGTACACAACTACGTAATTATAAACAAACCTATCCTTGTATCGTTCACACAGATTGATACAAAGGACGTCGCTTTCAACCGTTCACACAGATTGGTTAAAGCTTCCTTCTTGACTAGCTTCTTCACACACAGTTCCAAAGCTTCGTCCTTATTCGTCCCACACAGGTCAGAATAACTTGTTGAGTTCACACAGAGCTCGGTTTTTACACAGAGGTAAAAGGTTAGGTAACCAGGTAAGAACAGCAGCTTTGAATCTCAAGATCTGATGATAGCTGTTCTTGATGTTTGAGCACTATATATCTCTTTCGTTCTAACTTGCAGTTTGCTCTGGAGATATGTTTGCTCAGATGATAACTTTGATAGCTTTTAGAGAGTTGAATTACTTCAGTAGATTTCGTGAGTGTTCCTGATCTTCAATGTCTTCAAGGATATATATAGCCTCTGAAGAAAGTATCCGTTGAGATGTCCGTTTGAATAAGATTTTCCTTCAACGGGAATAAGACATGATCCGGATTTCGCGGGATTCTGAAGATCTGAAGACTGACAGTATTTAAATACTTTATCCTTGAGTATTTAAATACTTCTTTGTTCAACGGAACTTGACTTGTGTTCTTTCTTGTCCTTTTGTGAACTGTATGGAGAATGACTGTATTTAGGATGTCGAGACAGTTTCCATACTTGATCTTTTTACAAGTCTTCAAGGTGTCTTGTGAGCTTCACTTATCTTGATTCGAGCGGAGTCTTCGATACATGATAAATCCTTGAATCCTCGATACAGTTTTCCTTTACTGTATTTGGCATATATGTCAAAACCTTTTCAATAACAAATAACAATCGATACAGGGATCGGGTATCCCGGCTGAATCGATACAGGGTGTTTGTTTTTCCTAACACACTATTAGCGCACGCTAATAGTATGTTTTTCAGAATTTGAAGGCTGTCTCACACCTATAAATACCCGAAGGACTTGGGTATCAAACACACAACTAAAAGCATTCAAGCATACAAGCATACAAGCAATCAAAGCATTCTTGAGCTCAGATTTATATACTTTATTTCATTACAAGTTGTGAGAAAAGAAAGATACAAGAGCGATTTCAATTGTAATATCTATTAGTCTTTGTATTCTTTCTTTTGGTTGTAAGTGTTGCATCACTTACACTTGAGCGAAAAAGAAACGAATCAAGAGTCACTAATCCGGTGTTATTAGGATCTTTGATCCGGCATTGTTAGGATTATACTCCCATATTCGTATAGTGAGGATTATCTAGTTCCTATAGAACACTAGATAAACAATCATTTATATTGAGGGAAAGGTTGAGCTTGGACCGATAGAAGACAAGCGGATTGTAACAGTTGTAAACTCGGACCGATAGAAGACGAGTTAAGTTTGTCGTTTTTCTTAAGCCAATAGAAAAAGAAAGTCGGAGAGAGGACGTAGGCAGGTTGCCGAACCTCTATAAATTCTTGAGCCTTTAAATTCCGCACTATTTTCTTTTTACTCGCAAGAAAATTTGGTATTCCGCATCACCACTATTCAACCCCCCTTCTAGTGGTGAATTTATCTCTTCACTATGTACTTGGTAGCGTGCGCTAATGCTACCTCCTTAGCGTATGTTAACCTTGTATTAGCGTGCGCTACCTGAAAGTTGATGTCCAGTAACTGGAGTCCAGAACCTACTGTCCTCTGGCCTGATTGAGCCCTAGCGCGCGCTACCCTATTATTAGTGTGCGCTACCAACAAATCTTTGCATACGCTACGCACGCTCTTAGCGTACGCTACAAATTGTTTCAACTCAGTCCAGTACCCACTGGACAGTCTGTTCCAATACGCTAGCGCGCACTGATGGATTCGAATAGCATGTGCTACATACATCATTTAACGTACGTTATACTCCAATTGTAATGTGCGTTACGAACCTCACTAATACAGGCCAGTGCCTTCTGGACTGTCTGTCCAAATGTATTAGCATGCGCTAATACTAAGAGGTTAGTGTGCGCTACCTGTACTCAGTTAGCGTGCGCTAAAAAGAGTATGTAGCGTGCGCTACTCCTCACGCACAGTCCACCACAAAGATGACGATGAAGATAAACTCGGCTCAAATCTCAAACAAGGTAGAAAGACGAATGATAACAGATCCATGATTCTAAGTACGTTAAACAGTGAACACAATGAACGAGCATGAATGATGAATGATTATTACTGAGTGAAATATTACTGAATGAAAATTAACTGAATGATAATGAATGAATTTACAATCGGGTATTACAATCCTTCTGGGGTAGCGCACGCTATTTGCGACAGTAACGCATGCTAACGAGCTGGGCAGAGAGTTCGTAATTTCTTCATGGTAATAGTTAGCGCACGCTAAAGATGTGGTAGAGCACACTAACGTCGCAGGTCAGAATCCACTGGACTACCAGGTAGCCCCGTTAGCGCATGCTAACCCTGAGATTTAGCACGGGCTAATTGTAACACCCCCGTAATTTACAGAGATATTACAACACCGTAGATTCTTTTTGGAGAACCTACCAGGCTTAGACCAACATAAAAGACATTAACCATCAACAAAACCGACACATTCACACACTTAAAACCAATGTCAACTTCAATACGACATACATCACCAAAACAATCCAATACATGGTCCTGTTGGATCACAACAGATACAACAACTCACAACTGATCTAACAACATCAACAACAACTAACACCAACACATTAAACCATATATGACAGTACCCGCGCGAGTACAAAACCAAAACAGACTTTGGCCATGATAAAATGACCACCGACTCAAAATATCACATGATATCAGTGTTGCTCGCCACCCTCGGTCCCTTCCTGCGCCGTCTTGCCACTAAGACCTGTACCTGAATACATAACAAGTATATTCACCCAAGAAGGGGTCAGCAAACAGCCGGTGCAAGTACAATGATTCGTGAATATGTACCACAAGTGAATAAACAACTAAATCACAGTGCCATCACATATATTCCGGAATATCATAACACAATCATCATCACAAAACAACCTCCTGAGCTGTACTGGCCCTGTGCCTCACGCGAGATACACACCCCAGGGAGTCCTCGTCAGGCCCTCTCTAGTTGTACTACCCCATCGAGTGATCCGCAGATACTCGCAGTCTAACGGATCCTAGGGGACCCTCACTGGCTTTGACTCGGTTCACACATACTCAGTAACCACATGGCACAAACCACATTTTTTGAAATTACCACTTTTCACAAAATCACATTTTTCACATATTCACACGAAGTACATCAAACGCAATCAAAGTACTTGCCCGGTGACTTCATGGATAAAAATGTTTCGAGCGGTTTGTAATTAGGATTCAAAACTCTGAAATCTCCAGCCTACAACGAGGAATTCATGTTAACCGGCATTAGGACTGTTCATTCTAATCGAAATAACGTCAAAAACCTTAATTGAATCCCTTAGGTAACTTTTATCGGACGTTTCGCTGACGGTATCCAATTACGATGGTTTAAACAAATATTTTGATTTCCGTTCTGCTAGAATCGATAAGAACAGTCCCAGGATATTCGATATGTAACCATTTTCAAGTTCTAAACAAGTATAAATCCAAAATCTCAAAAAACAAGTTTTAGGGTTCATGGTTGAATTACCTCCAATCTGGCGAAGTTGGCCTGACTCGCTCGTTATATACTCGTTATCTGATCCCTCCAAAGATTATGGAATGTTTAAAAACTCAAAAATCACTCAATAATACCTGTTCTATAAGGAGGGCCCACTGGTTAGGGAAAAACTGCTAGAAAATGCTGGAAACTACCCTATTTATAGGGCTGTTCGATCAACACAGCGTTGGACCCGGCAGTGCCTGCGCCGTGTCTTGCGCCATTTCCATAAGGCGGCCGAGAGCTCCTGGAAAGTGCTGGAAGTTGTCCGGGCGGTTTGGACAACACGGCGCTATACCCGGTAGTGCCTGCGCCGTGTTCTGAAAGGCGGTCGTACACGACGCAGCGTGCCGCGCAACACGGCGCTCACAATGCCGGGTGCCGCTGACTGACATCCCTATCTTGCTTTGGCCATAACTTATTCGTTCGGGTTCGGAATGACTCATTGTTTGGTCTATTGGAAAGCTAACTTAATAATCTACGTTGGTCTATAATTTTAGGATCTTTGATTTTTTTCGAGATTTACGGTGATTGATCAAAGTCGATCCTGACACATAGCGCCTTCCAGAAAGGTCTACCTTTATTTATTACGGGATATTACAGTAATTAGGCATAGTATATAAGGACGGTCAGCCCTGTTCTTCGTCATTTTTCTTCCCACTTCTTCATTTCCGATGAGAGAACATGAGAGTGGCGATCCTGAGGCAATTTGGGGGCGGCTATTCATCATCTATCAACATCTTTGGTGGAATAACAAAGATTATACAACATAAAATCCGTTTCTACCTTCCAAATCAAGGTAAATTCCTTAGAACCCTAGTTTGGGGAGTTTTGTGGGATTTTCTTAGATTCGTCCGATTTATCCATTTTGGAGCTTGAAATATTTCAGATTATGATGTATCTACCTCGTACACATGTTTCCCCTACAATTATATGGATGTTTATGTACATCATGTGGTTTTGAGAGGGTTTGGATGATTTCCCACCTCTAGGTGATTATCCTTGGAGAATCGTAAATCGTTGGCGGGTTTCAGGAGTCTCTCCATGTAATTTGAGTATGGATTCTTAATTATCATTTTCCTTACGGATTTTTTAGATGCCGAAGCACATTCTTGGACCTACCGAGCTTGTATACTTTTCCTCCCGATCTATGATGTCTCAAAGGCAAGTATATGTTTATGATTGTAATTCTTGATGTTGAAAGTATAGTATTGTGATGTATTTGATAAGATGTTCACTCCGGGATGGGACTTCGAGTCCTCTGAGGGGTCGTTTATTTTTGTGAGATCCATTGAACAATCTTATGTATATAACCATGTGTTCACTCCGGGATGGGACTTTGAGTCCTCTGAGGGGTCGTTGCATTTAGTGCGATCCATTGAACATTGTGTTAGTATAATTATATGTTCACTCCGGGATGGGACTTCGAGTCCTCTGAGGGGTCGTTGCTTATAGTGCGACCTATTGAACATATTGGGTAAACAACTCCGGGATGGGACTTCGAATCCTCTGAGGGATCGTATCTTATAGTGGGAATCCCGGTTATTCATGAGGTTTGGTATGAGATTTAGTTATTCCGGAATACTAATCATACAGTTGGTAATATGAGAATGAAACGAGTTTTAATACATCAATGATTGATAATATGGGTTTTCGCTTACCCTATCGTGCAGTAAGTATTAATTTTCACACTTGTCTACTTGTACTAGTTATTCGATGGCTAACCCCATTTTGGGGGAAATACGTTTCATGTATTTCAGGATCGAGGAGAATGGATAGGCACGTACCGGGTCGGCATGAAGATGATGGGCAAGTGTGATGTTGCGTCTTGTCACTTTCTGTATTTTGTATTTCATCCATTTAGAATTGTTGCGTTGGAATGGTTAAGAGTACTCGTGTATTGTTTCTGACCTTCTTGATGTTTTGGCTTGTGTTGCCTTGGGAATTAATTTCCGACGTATCGTATTTTGTCTTACTGAATATTATCTTGGTTGCCTATTTCATTATCCTCCATTGGATTATGTTTAGACCTTATCGGTCAAAGTTCATGGTTCCGCGTATGTATAGCCTTGTGGATCCCACGGAGGGGCTCACGGCGCTGTAATATACCCTGAATAATTTGGGGGTGTTACAAAGACTTGGTTCTACCTCCCCACAGCTCATTGGAGTCTTAGGTACGGACTTAGAATGACATTTGTTCAAGATTTATTCAGAAGTAATGAGCGCATGACCCCACAGGTAAATTAGTAGATCAATATAATTAAGCATGGATTGAACCATGTCCAACAAGGTTCGGTTCCTTCTTTATGACACATCATTCAATTATGTAGTAGTTGCAGGTGTAAATTGTGACATTATTCCTAGTTTGTTTAAGAACTCATCAAACTCGGTACTCATATAATCGCCTCCTCGGTATGACCGAAGAGCCTTAACATGTTACCTATTTGGTTTCAACTAGGGCCTTAAGTTCCTTGAATTTATCAAAGGCTTCGGGTTTATGTTTCATTAAGTACATGAACCCAAAACTAGTATGGTCATCCGTGAATGTTATGGAATACTGAAAACTATCTCGTGCCACTTCAAAAGGTCCACACACGTTGGTATGGATAATTCCAAGTTTTTCAGCAGCTCTTTCAAAAGTCCCTATGAAGGGTAACTTAGTCCTTTTGCCTTGAAGGCAAGATACACAAGTTGAATAGGGATCTGATCCCAATGGACCCGTAATCCCATCTTCTTCCATATTATAAACCTTAATCTGGCCCATATGACCAAGTATAAGATGCCACTTAAGTGATTGGTTTGTTTCATCCCTACTACGCTTCTGAGTTATAGTGTTCACAGTAGTGTTATTCTTTGGATTCAATTGGTATAAACCATTTAATAATATAGTAGTACCAACTAATTTATATCTAAAATAAATGCAACAAGACCCATATCCAATAAAGAAATGAAATCCTTTACGGTCCATGACTGAAATTGATACAATATTCTTATGCCACTTGGGCAAAACAAGTATATCATCCAAATTAATAATAATATCTGATTCTAAATCCAACTTAAGTGATATGATGTCACTAGCCTCGACACTATGCTCATTTCCGACTGTCACCATCACTTCTCTAGCTCCAAGCTTCCTACTTTGTTCCAGATGCTGATTCATTGTACATATATGACAACACGCACTAGAATCAAGTATCCAATAACAATTCGTTTCCAAAACTATCAGTTCTATACCTGAAGGTGCATTTCAGTCAATTTTTAGACAATGCCTCCTCCAGTGGCCTAGATCACTGCAGTTGAGGCATGCATCCATCTTCTTAACCCCCTTACTCTTAGGAAACGTGTGGGCTTTACCCTTATTTTGGCTCCCCACATTTGAGCTTGAACTGCTTGTTTCCCTTTTTCTTATTATTCTTGGACCTCCAAGGTCCAAAAGAAATGACAAGATCTAAGAGTATTTTTGGCCTAGTCTTCATCTAAGACTGTGCCCTACTCATTCCGTGCATTAGCCCATCTATATTACTAGCAATCTCATTGCAGTTAAAGTTCATAACAACTTGGAGAAAGAGTCAGAAAGTGATTGAAGGACAAGGTCAGTAAGCATGCATACTAAAATCAAGAGGCTCCAATCTCTCGATCATAGATATCATTTTGAGGACGTGCTCCTCAACTCTCTCTCCTTTTTTCATCCGAGCACTAAAAAACTGCTTCAGTATCTCATATCGAGCAGTTCGATTGTGCTCCCCATAGAGTTCAATTATATGTGCCAGAATTGCCCTTAAAAAGGGCATTTTCTCATGGGCCCTCTAAAGCTCATTGTTCATAGAGGCCATCATGAAACCACAGACCGTGACATCATCTTTGACCCATTTTCCATGGGCATCAACCTTTTCCTGATTATCCTTATTCCTTGTAGCTGTCGGTGGGATGTCCGCCTCCAAGACGTAACTCATAACCCAATGGTTCCAACTGAGGACTATCCTCATATTGTGGAGCTAGTCAACAAAGTTGGGTCCAATAAGAGTATTTTTTTTCTCTAGTATAATAGCGAGTGAGTTAATAGTCATATTGAGAGAGTAGATATTGATTAACTGCAGAGAATAATATTATATTCATTAGTGATTGTTTAATTATGATCCAAGTAAAGAAATTAAAGACCTTTTACATTCATAACTTGACTCCACTATTTTATCTGCATTAGACACTCCCATGTAGAATCCGGAAGTCATGGTTGACTTCGTAGTGGTGATCAAGTTCTTTACAAAGTTTAAGAGGGCAACCCATTCAATTTTATTCTATCATTCTTTATAACGCGGTGTCTAACACCAAGCCATCTAATGGATGATTCAATCTTCTTTTACTCCTAGTTCACTTGTCCTCAACCCATTCGATCTATATAGCTTGCTGAACTATCTAAGTTCAAATCGTAAACTCCTATCAATCTAACAATTGAATCTCACCCGACAATCCATACGGATTCTAGGAGTTTGATTTGTCACAGCCGAAGATATCTAATGCACTCTCGGAATTTATCCATCTTCCCTAAAATACAATCCCGACATACTCGGAAGAATAGCATTTCGATTTAGATTTCAATCTTTCAAGAGCTTGATCGAGGGTAAGATACCTTGTGTTACAAGTGGGAGTATTACGCGATCAGATGTCACACTTTGCACGTTAATCTGTTTATGAGCACGGTTTGTCAGTTTGTTTATTCGTCATACAATATGAAAACATCCACAACCTAATATCTACCAACATGCAGTTCATGGACCGTTCCTGAGTCCCGAGTCATCATCGACCCGGTAAAAATACAAGTAATCAAATTACATGTCTTGAATCATCGTATTCATGGTGATTCGTCCTCGGCTCTTGGTCATAGCTAATTTATTACATCAATTAAAATTGCATCATATACAAATTTTTTTAATAAAATAAATTGGCTCAAAACGGACTTTACAACTCCATTGAATATAGATTCAAAACTAAGTCCATGAACTACATCACCATCACACTAAAATGCAATAAATACATTAAAATATTTTCAGAAATACTAAATATTATATATTGACCCAATCAATATAGAATAATCCAGTTGTTAAGATTAATTAAATTAATTCACACATCCGATCATTTTAACTTATTCGGATGAATGTAAATATTTTTAATTAATCCCTTAAAATTAAAGTATCATATTTATATTTTAGTCAAATTAAATCTAATTTAATTTGCAGAAAATTAATTTACCAAATGCAAAATACAAAAATGGAGTCAGAAAAATGGTCCAAGCTTTTGCAAATCCCGAGCACCGAACACATCATGCCTCTACATATCACGCGTCGGAAGATCATCGGAAAATTTTCTATCAACTTATTATCTAAGAATACCCCTAGAAGTAGATAAGATTAGCTTATATTTATTTTATAAATACTCCAAGTATTTTATAAATTATATTTTTCTTTCAATATACACTTAGAACACAAGTGTATAAAAAACAAGAAAATTTTTTCTCCCTCCTCACCAAGCTCACGACCAAGCAAGAAAAATGGTGATGTTGTGTAGTCTTGATGTGTTGATAACATGATATATAAATCAATCCACAACTCACTACACACAAAAAGCAAATAAATAATACATCAAGTGTATTATTAAACTCCACCATATCTTATCAAATAACATATCAAGTTAAAACATGGTGATAAGTCACCATGTTAGGGGGGCTAAGCCGCAATTATGAGGTGTTTGGTTCGTTTCAGTCTTTGAAATGGATCGTCGTGTATCTAGTCCGATGGATAAACCTTGGTACGCTTGAATATTAATACAATCAATTAATCCATTTAATTAATTATATTAAATATAATTCTCTAAAAAATAATATGAATAAAATCAATTACCTAATAATTTCTTTAATTCACGAAACCGATTTAATTTATCCAATAAATTAAAATAGACGTCTAGTGTCCAATATTAACCAAGATAGAATAAGCTAAATATAATCCGTCATTTATCATGTGTTGTGACTTTGTAGGTTCGTCTCAGTTAGCATTGGGAGAATCTAAAGAGTGTTAGCACCACCTAGCCAGTTCGTGGCCTATACTATAACCCAACTGAGAACGAATGACCGTGATCATTCCAAAACCTTTACATTGTGAATACCGTATACGAATAAACCCTTCAATCATATGTCCCGATCAAGTATTAGGGCCACGGCAATGTCAAACCCTATTGTAACTTGAGTCTATGTATTTGTTACTGCAAACCGAGATTACCGAGCTCTCGTGTATCAAATACAACTAGCTCTAATTGCTTTGGCCAAAGGCTTGTGATCTCTTTTGCCACTAACCGTATAGGACATGTACCTGTTCACATACAAGAGAAAGAATTTTATCTTGGTATTTAGTAGAGATTGCACTCGCCCATCAGGTCGCACTTCGAGGTTGACCCACCAACTGGTGATTGGATCGAAATACTCTAGTGACTAACTTAATGTCACAAGCACATATCCTACTAAATCCTCAAGTTAAAGGTTCACATATACCTATCAAAACCTTTCGATTCAGTCATTACTATCCCAGAGCGAAATCCATGTGACCAAATCGAGGGGAGTCTTGTCTGGATATACTAATCCCATTAGCATACCTATAAAGTATGCTCCCACTAACCCTTGGTGAAGACATGCACTCTACATATCAAAGTACATGTTATACAAGTCTTGCCTAAACTTATTGCCCAGTTAAATTTTATCGACTTACGAACCAGTTAAGCATTCGAGCTTCCAACACTTCCAGTGCCTACCTCCTTATCTTATAAAGAGTGGTATGTTTGCTCTCAAATGCAAGGGAAATTATTCTATATATCAAATTATCAGGGCAATGATATGCAATTAATATATCAATAATTAATGCCTTGATTGATTGATATTCGTAACTACAATACTATGCTCTCACTCTCATATCATGTGAGTGGCAGATGAGGGTATATTCCTAACACCTGGTTCGTCGTTCTACGACGCTCGATATATGAACATACCTAATATCGCATCAAAACTAATAAAATCAAGAAACAAAACATGATATACCATGGAATGAAAAATTCACACTCGACAAATTACCACAATAAGGCCAAGGCATATAACACGAGATAATAAAAATTCCCAAGTGAATGACAAAGGAAAAACAATCGACACAAAACAACATACAAGATCCAGACAATTGCGAATAAAAATCGTGGGTATTAAATTCTTCCCTACTAAAATAAAATTTTGTCCCTGAAACGTAACCTAAAAAGGGGCGAAAATATAAGCGAAATGAAAGCGAACAAAGAAATCAATTAGCAAACTCCACATAAAACTCTATTCGCATATCGACTTGAAACTCTTAGCTTCTACAACAAGTTAAATTGTCTACGTGGGGATTGAATTTTGGAAATTTCAATTTCCTTACTCCTCGAAGAAAAATTCACCAGAACGATTATCCCTTTTCATATCGGCCTCAGGCTTAGTCGACGAGAACAACACCTTCCAAGCGAACAATCGATCTAGATACTCTATCAAAGTAGCACAAAGAGAGATTGAACTCATCACCTTGCTACATACCCATCCAAGAACACAACTGCCACATGCACGTTCACAACATTCACATCCACGACCACAACCGCTATGTCCACGATGACAACTGCCATATCCACCATCCTGACTGCCACATCAACATCCTATACACTCGACACAATAAATATATTCCACTACTCAGCATGCAATAATATCATCACATTGCCAGTCCCATCTTATAACATCACGGTCCACAAATAAAAAATAAATAAACTTAAAAATTGGGATGACATAATCAGAGGTCGCACGAAGATAACGGCCGCACCATGATACTAATAACATTCAAAACTCGGACGGTATGACACAACAATACATGACCTCACTCGACCAAACACCTAGGTTTTTGCAAACCTATGCTCCGACGTGATAAATGTAACACCACAGACCATTTTTGGATTGTTACACGCCATAAACACTTTGTTGGCCACAGTATACAGTATAAATAGCTTATAAGGGGGTTAAATAAGTTGTATATTTTTCGAAGTTTGTTTACGTAGTGGAAGACTAAGGTTAAGTTTTCGAAAATACATCAACTGAATGATCTCCTGTTAGATTGATGCGTACAGGGTTTTTACGATATGTATACTAAAATCACACAGGCAGATAGAAAACAGTACCGACATAAAGTAAAGGCACACTGATTAAAGTGGTTCTAGGTAAACCCATCTATGTCCACTGGTCCTTCACACGGGAGTAAATTGTTTAGTAAAATCACGGCATATACATGTATGTGACTTTAACTAAACACGTCACTGTATTGTTCACATAGATTGATACAGCTGACAACAGCTTGGGCCGTTCACATAGATTGGCTTTGTCTTCTTCGACTTGTTTCTTTCACATAGATTGAAGCTTCGTCCTTAGCTCTATTCACCCCACACAGGTCAGAGATATCAAAGGTTAGTCCACGTAGGGCTAAGTAAACTCAATGGTAAGATTGGTATGACAAGATCGAACAGCAGTTGAATGCTTGATGAGCTTTCGCTGTAAAGTGTGTTGTTCTTGTTGAGGACCTATATATTTCCTCTCATTTGATGAGGTTATATGCTTGAAGAAATATAGTGCTCTTGTAAGCTTGATAATATGATTATCAAAGTTCTTTCAATCGTTAGGTGAGAAATGTCTGTACTACCCCAAACTAGGCACATATTACAGTGCCGTGGACCCCCGACTGGGACCCACTAGGCGAATGAGAATTAATAGATTAAGTAATATAATTGTAGTACCGAACCACATTATATAAATAATTACTCCGATGAGGAGTTTCATTACAACACACCCAAGATCATACAGAACACATATGTTGTGTTGAGAATTATTCTCTTCGACTGGCGATCGCCTCAGAGATCGGGCAACCTAGCCATAGCCGAGCAGCCGAGGCAGAACTGCCGCCCAGAGGCCAGGCGACCTAGCCATTTCCGAGCAGCCGAGGCAGAACTGCCAACCGAAGGTCGGGCGACCTAGCCATAGCCGAGCAGCCGAGGCAGAACTGCCGACCGAAGGTCGGGCGACCTAGCCATAGCCGAGCAGCCGAGGTAGATCGGCCGACCGAAGGTCCCAAGATAAGTCCCGGTGCCGAGCGATCGACATCTAAGACGATCGTCACTCGGTACTTGGCAATCGACTCCTGGTGGCCGACTAGCAGACGATCATCTCTCGGCACTTGCCGATCGACCCCTTGGTGACCGACCGATGCCGACCCCTTGGTGACCGACCGATGCCGACCCCTGGTGACCGACCAATGACGACCGCCTCATGCCGCTCGAAGCCGATGATCGTCCAGTCGGCAAAGGTCATAGCTCAGGACAGAACCCACGAGCAGTGCCGAGACAAGATCCGCATTTCACGGATCGTTGACCACAGCCTGTCAGCATCTTTCCACCACGGTAAGCCCAGGCCGTGAAAAAGGTGTCGATAGGACCGCCCATGACAAAGAACTCGGGGGCGTCTTTGGCTCCTCATTGGAGCGCCTGCAGGCTGGGCAAAGACCTTGGACTTTAGCGCACAACCCATGTGACTTAAAGACGATCGCCCCATTATTATATTGAATGAAAGGCGATTTCCCGCCAGGAAACAAGGCATCTCTGCCCCTATAAATAGAAGGCTACCTACACTTGGAAAACTCTCGAACACCCCGGATTTTTCCTCTCTGAAGTCTAGTCTCTCGGCCATTCTCGCTATTTCAAGCACAATACAGAAATTCAACATACAACTTGGCTTTCTTACTCTTGGCAACAGCTATCTCTCGGTTCCTTCTTCTCTCTCAGCCTCTCTCACACAGAAGACGATCGGCCGAGAGCAAGAACACCAAGGTTTCGCTCAAGAGTTAGATAAATAGGATCTTTTTACACTCATTGTATTTAGATTCTTACATTAATACTTGTATCCATGAATATTTGTATTAATAACATCTTACGAGAGCATTCAAGGCCGGGACTAACAACCCCGGCAAATCTAGTGTTATTCACACCCCCTCGGAAGTGCTCCCGCAACCTTGTTTATTGTCCGTCCATTCCAGCAGTATTTCATCTTCGGATAAATATTTCGGGCAACAACAATTGGCGCTAGAGGAAGGGGATCTAACCCTCAATTTTATTCCTACCGTCTCGAAGAACACTCACTGTTCTCCGGGGCATATACCTGAAGAAACACTCACTGTTCTTCAGAGAAAGCCTTCAGAATCATGTCTTCCGCCTCCGCGTCAAATAAAGCCGCTGGCCAGCCCGCCAGACGCCTCGTTCCGTCTCAGTCCGAGCCACAGCTGATGGCGGAGGGTAGCCACCGTGGTCCAAGACGATCGATCCCACCCCTGGGGGACGGCCCAAGTCTCTCGCTCGATCAGTTCCGAACCGCGGAACAGATCGAGGAGGCCATGGCCGTCCTACAGGAGCGACGGAGTGCTCTCGACGCGCCTCCCGCTATCACCCCCTCGCCCATCCGTCGGAGGACCAAACGGAAGTTCAAGGCGTTGCTGACCGAGCGATCGCCAGGAGGCTCCCATTCACATGGAGAGGCGCTCGCCAGCCGAGGCACCTCGGTTTTAGATCGCCTCGGCAGCGACCCATCTTGGCGACCGGGGTAGTCCGGCCCCAGCCACGAGACGACGGAGCTCGAGTCCGTCACCAGGAGTTCGGCCTATCCGACTCCCAGAAGGCAGCCCAGCCATCTGGCTCCCCCTCACCAAATAGCCGAGGTCGGCAGCAGCAGAGTCAAGAGATCAGTACACGATCGCCTAGGCTCCCGCTCCAAAAGCCGACCCACGAGCGACCATGCTACAGTGATGGCCTCGATGCAACGCCAGCTCGACGACTTGAAGGCGCTCATGGAATCTGGGGCAGGCGCCAAAAACAAGATTGTCGGGCCGAGCGAGCCGCTTGCGGTCCACATCGAGCTCGCCCCCGTGCAGCACAAGATCGCTCCCCCGCAAACACCTTTGTACGAGGGGAGATCAGACACCGAAACACACCTGAGAAAGTTCAACATCTACATGACCGGGTGTGGGGCATCTGACGCGACCAGGTGCCGAATGTTCCCTCTGACGCTGGATGACCTTGCCTACAGGTGGTACACCTCATTGCCGCCTCGGTCCATCGGCTCCTTTAACCAATTGGCGACCGACTTCATAGCGTACTTCGCCACCAGGGTTGCTCATCCAGAAGGTCCCCATCGCATCATGCGGATCAAGCAAGGGGGAGAAGAGTCCGACTCGGACTACATCAACCGGGTAGATGAGATCATCCTCAACAGCGAGCCTGTAAGCGATGAGATCGCCCTCTACGCGGTCTTAGGAGGATTCCATGGTCTTTCGCCTATGTTCAGGCATCTTACGAAGGACCAACCCTCGACCTACGCGATCTTCCGAGCTAAGGCCGCAGACTTTCTGGCCAGGCAAAGGTTTCTTCTTAGCCTATGAGCATCGCGATCGGCAGCCGAGCGACGATCACCAGTCTTCCAGCCCGATCGCCATTATCAAGCAACATCACCAAAATCGGAGGACTCGTCCGCCATCTACAGTTCACCATCTAACATGATGGACTAAGGCACGAGATCGCCTCCACCGCACATCGTACAGCCATGGTCCTGGTAGCGGATGGAACCAGCTGCTTCGGCCATGCAAGGTCCCTTTGGGCCAAGATCGCCCGCCCTTCGTTTAAATACGAGGCCGGCGTAGTCTGAGGGCCCTCCAAAACTAATCAGTGGACACGATCGCCTGCCCTCAAAGGTTCATCATCTAACATGGTGAACCCGGACAATGCGATGCATCACTACCCCCGTCTCAACGTACACCGTCGAGGTTCGCCATCTTCATGGCGGGCCGAGGTGGAAGCAGAGCTAACAAGCCGCAGAAGTGGAGTTGATTAATCTGAAGACGCCCCGCGCAAGGACTCCTCTAGACCAAGACCGCACGCCCTTCGATTAAATACGAGGCGAGGTGCAGCCTAACAGAGGACCCTCGCAATAAAATGTGTCACGAGACAGTCAATGTCGTTCGCGCACAAGACACGGTCATGGAGTCGGTCCATCAAACTTCGTGACTGTGCACGGTTCCTCAGCGACGAAACAATCAAGTTTCTACGAGGGATCAGCCAACGTTGTTTTTTGCAGGTACAAGACCGAAAGATAGCTAGCCAATTGACCAGATCGCCGAAGTCCGAATCCAAAGGCATCTCAACGGATCGCCCATCCTCATCTTACACGATCGCCAGCAAGAACCACCTCGCCCCATGTCTTCAAACATCGGAGCAAGCTGGGGGGCAATTGTTGTGTCGAGAATTATACTCTTCGACCGGCGATCGACTTAGAGATCGGGCGACCTAGCCATAGCCGAGCGGCTGGCGTAATCGCGACCGAGGCCGGGCGCGACCTAGCCATTGCCGAGCGATCGGCGAATCGCCGACCGAAGGTCGGGCGACCTAGCCATAGCCGAGCAGCCGAGGCAGAACTGCCAACCGAAGGTCTGGCGACCTAGCCATAGCCGAGCAGCCGAGGTAGATCGGCCGACCGAAGGTCCCAGGATAAGTCCTGGTGCCGAGCGATCGACATCTAAGACGATCGTCTCTCGGTACTTGGCGATCGACTCCTGGTGGCCGACTAGCAGACGATCATATCTCGGCACTTGCCGATCGACCCCTTGGTGACCGACCGATGCCGACCCCTGGTGACCGACCAATGACGACCGCATCATGCCGCTTGAAGCTGATGATCGTCCAGTTGGCAAAGGTCGTAGCTCAGGACAGAACCCACGAGCAGTGCCGAGACAAGATCTGCATTTCACGGATCGTTGACCACAGCCTGTCAGCATCTTTCCACCAGCCGACAGGCCCGCTGATCGCTTGGATTCGCGTAGTATGGTTTTCAAATCCGATCAATTTTAAAATTTGTAAAACCTCGGAGTATTTCCAAGGTGTCGAACCCAAGGGAATTGATGTGTCGAAAATAAAGGAATTAACTCTACTCAAAATTTGACTGCTATTTAGGAATCCGAAAAATTGTTTTGATTCTAATTATCTAATTTTAAAAATCGAAGAACAAAAATTAAATAAAAGATGAAATATCTAAATTAAGCAAATAAAGCAAATTAGCAAGATAAAATCACAAGTCGAAAGGTAATTGATCCTAGGGTAGTATCATCTAATTGAGTTCACACAATTCGTTCACTTGATTCCTTTTCCCCAAATTTTAATTCAATCCTAGAAATAATCACTCGGTCGATCTAGAATTCCTGTCAAGGCAACCTAGAAAGATAGTTAATTAAAACCCTTTTCGCCAGGCTCAAAGAATTAAAATCACTTAAAAAGCACCAACTTATTTATCTATGATTTATCCTTCTCCGCTAGGTCTCAAGATAAAATCATATTGTGCATCAAGTATTTCCACTAATCAATTACTCCTTCCGGACAAAATCAATTAGCTAACATGCATCGATTAAGGGCCCTTTAATCTAACATGAGATTTAACACAACTTGAACACGAGCCTAGGATGAAAGGTCAAAAGGTAATCAAAAGAACATCATGTGAACATCAATTAAAATTACTAACCCTAGAATCAATCTATGAATTAGCCAGACATACTTGAAATTAAACAAGAAATAGATGGAGAATGCATATTATTAATATGAAAAGAGAGATTACAACCCGCTCGTATGAACTCCGAGTCTTCAATAATAATTCTCCTCCAAAAAGTTCTTGAATCAAAGGAATAAATCTTGCTAAAAAGTGTAAAAATCTGCTTAATATGATAAAAGAGTGATAAAGGCTGATGGAAGATAGATCCAAGATTGTCAAACTAGGTCTAAAAACAAGTTTATATAGCCTAAGGGGTTAAAAATCCCGATTAGCCCTAATCTAGGAAATAAATCATATCCAAAAGAGTCAAAATCCGTCCAAAAACGAGAGCCCGCTGGGAAGCCTTTCGGCCTGGCCTATCGGCCGATAGGCTGGCCGATAGGTGGTTCGTCTATTTCTTCACTCGATAGGCAGGAGCTCCTTTCGGACGGCCCTATCGGCCGACAGGCTGGCCGATAGGGTCTTCTGTTTGGCGCAAAAATCCGTTTCTTCGTCCGTTTGACTCGACTCTCGGTCCTTTGTCTCGTTTTGGGTCCTTTTGGCTCTAAAAACCTGCAAACACACTAAAACCAACCCAAACGCGTAATACGGCTCGACTAATCATAAATAAGCCAAATACGAGCACATTAATCACGAAACGAGATAAAAACCTAGTATAAAATCCTAGAAATAAGTGGTAAAATTACCACTTATCAAACCCCCCCAAACTTAAGCCTTGTTCGTCCCGAACAACAAAAAGAAAAGAAAAAGAAAATCGTGAATCATCGTGCAACTCATAGTGTTCAACCTAATCAATACTACCCTGTAATTCTCTCTAAATAATCCGAGTGTCGTAAAAGCGAGCTGCACTCAGAATAATGATTCCACAAAGTAGTCAAGTTCAGTCCTAATCATTCGTTCATGAAGAAAATCCAGCTCAAAGATTAACAAAACGTGAGTCAAATCGACCGTCAATATGAAAGGCTAAAATAAACAAACTAGTTCGTCCCGTTACACAGTCGAGTGGCACATTTTTCACGAGTTTCATAACAAATAAACCTCGGTCAGTATTCCCTTATATATATGTTCAAGAATTTAATTCGAGTTGACCACTAGGTTAGGATCTCGGGATGTTTCATCGGGGTAATCCTAGGGTGGAACTTTCATTCTCATGTATTAGGAAACCGTTTGACGTAAAAGACACTCATGGGGCACATGGATGCTTCTAGTTACTAAGTTCCCGTCTACAGCGGAGAAACAACTCGAATATATAATTTCCGCATGTCCGAATCAAGGTCGCCGTTTTACGCGAGAGTAAGCAATGGTCACGCGAATACCCCGGTTACTAAGTTCCCTATCATTGGCACATGTGAAATATCTAAATCACTAGTCTAATCAGTCGTCGTTTTACGCGAGGGTAAACAACGGTCACGCGAATGCCCCAGGTTACTAGACTTCCCTTCATAGAACAACATTATCTCAACTTTTGGGAGAAAGCGGCCGACACTAAACTCAATCTAAGTGCCAACACGACTTGATCGACTCACTATCCGGAAGATGTAACCAAACGTATTGACGGTGATTTTAAAACAAGTATGTATCGTCTCTTATCTGCCAAGACCTCTACAATCACGAAAAATTTTGGACCTAAATAAATACTATGCAAAACAGAAATAACTGACTACAACTCGACTAAAACTCGACCGTTTCTTCAGAGAGAAAAACAGTGTCGTAACATCGGTATCACACAATTAGAAGCACGAAAAATTCACTAATAAAGAAAAACTAAGACAAGCAAGGCTATCTAAAAACAAACAACGAAAAGCAAATAAAAGCAAACACGAAATCTAAAAAAAACTACTACGACCAAAAAATTAAAAAATAGAAACTAGCAAACACACCGAACGAAAATGAATAAAAAAATCTAAAAACTAAGCAACCAAAAGCCAAAACCATGCAACACCAAAATGATAAGCACAAATAAAAACAACGGGCACCAACACACACAAGCAAATAATGATACAAGGCAAACAAGGTACTCACACGTAAAGAAATTAACAAAGCCGCACTTCTTCCCCCCCCCAAACTTATTTCGCATCCCAAAGGAGGAATAAGTTTGAAAAGAGAAAGGAGTGGCTTTGTTAATGGAGTACCTGATCACTGTGGCGGAAATGGCGGGTTTGTCGGCGAGCTCGGATCATAGCGGGCATGTGAATCGGGGAAAGGAGCAAAGTGGTACATCTCATGTAGCATTCGGTGGTAGTGGTCCTCCTGTGCCCACCTATCTTCCTGTCTCTTCCTCTCTTGCTCCCTCCAAGCAATCTCCTCTTGTCGCCACACTCTGTCCTCTTCGGCGCGTCTCTCCACGAGCTCGTACAACTCATTGACCCGAGTGGCAACAACACCCACCCGAGTCTCAACCTCGCCCAACCGAGTTCCCAAAGAACCAAACTCAGTGTCAAAGAACGCATACTCGCCAAGTGATAATTATCTTGCGCTTGCATACTCTCGTCGTGCATCTCTCTCTCTCTCTCAAAAAATCTCGTCTCAAAAGCATCAAACTCCGGAGCCCTCATCTGAAAACTAGTACCTCCACCGGTGGGAATCTCGTCACGGCTACCCCCCTCGGGTATATCATCCATCTCCTCCTCGGCTCCCTCTAAGAACGGCTCATCAATGGTCACCTCCCGGCGTTGCCTCTTACGAGGCGCATCTAACGGTCGGATAAGTGCCACATGAGCCGCGGAGCTCATACTCCACCTCGCATATACATCGGGCGCGTCTCCCATCACAGTGGTCAAGGTCGGAGAGGGGAGTCGGAAGAGGGACACGGTTTTGTTCCGACCGTGCAATTTCCAGTCGAACCCCTCGGTGAAGGCAAGCATCTCCTGCCTCTGCAGTGTCGGTTTATCCAAATAGATGTCTCGGGATACCGGCTCTCCTCTAATGTGCACCCCAAGATGCTCCGCGATAGGGGTCACGAACGCCCCAATACCAATCCTCTGCTTCCCGGTCAGCCGGGCTTGTTTCTCCATATGCTCAATCAGGAAACATCCGGCGTGCTTCCGTGTACCGTTCAAGGCCGACCATAAAAGATGAAGATCAGTGGACAAGCACGTCCCCGAGTCGGTACGGCTCAAAATCGTCGATGTGAACAGGCGGTGGACATAACGGAGAACTGGGTTCCTGATCGAGGAGGCTTTGGCATATGTCGGATTATAAATAAGAAGCGTCTCCACCCTGCAGTCAATCATCTTGGACCACAGCTCTAAGTTTTCTTTGGCATGATCGCCCTGCTGGAATGATCCGTCCTCGGCCCCGTTGATAATGGCATTAACTTCATCGGCCGAGAGCTCCCTTTCTATGTTGTCGAGATTGAAGCGAATAGACGCCGGAGTCCCGTTCTCTCTAAAAACCTCAAGTGTGGACAGAAACTCCACAGTGAGCACGTGGTAAGCGAGGTAGTTCGCCCGAAAGATTTGCTCAAACCCGCACTGCCTCGCTAGTAGCACAATATCATCGTAAACACCCATACCCCGAGCCGTCTCCTCATGCAGAAATCGGCAATGCTTGTGTGACATGCCGATAAGGTGCGACCACCTTCTTTTAGACTCTGGCCCGGTCAATCTTAGCTTGAATTTCTTTGGGTCGAGCGCAGCCGGGATCGGAATAGCCGGCACTACCTTCGTCGGAGCCTTTTCTTTCTCTGTTGTCGCCTTAGACTTTCCGGCCGTACTCGGATTCGACTTCTTGCTTTGCTTTCCCATTTCAACGTTCCTACAAAACAAACATCCAATCAAAATCCAATAAGCACTCATAATACACACACTCAACAAACATCGACATAATCCAATAATCCCATATACTACGAACAATAAATCACTCAACCTCCCCCAAACTTAGTCTCCCCCTTTTCATATTTAAAGTATCAAAATCACAACCCAGAATAACAAAACAACACACTACGAACATATTAGGGCAACTTCTCTCCAAACCAATCTAATTCATCAACAATTCAAATCATATCAATCCCAATTAACAATTCAATTCAACAAATTTACCCCAATTTCAACAATTTCAAAATTAGGGTTCTTCAAATTTGGGGTTTTTTCAAAATTCGTTCAATTTCATCAATTAATCCCCCAAATTCAAAGTACCCATGAACAATCAAGCATAGATAACATGTTTCCCTCAAGATTCTATCAACAATCGGGCATAAAATTCAAAGAACATCAAAGTTTAGCAAAAGCCCCAAAAAGTGGATCCCCAATTCGATTTACATCAAAACTCCAAAAAGAATCCGTCAAAGTACTTCAAAACATGTATAGAATTGAAAAACAAGAAGATTAAGAGTCGAAACTACGTACCTTGATCGAGTTTGAAGGAAGAAAAGTAGAAAAAAATTCGCCCCTTTCGTTCTTGTGTTCTATCGGCCGAGAGAGTGCAAGTGTGTGAGAAAATCGGGTGTGAAGAGTTTAAAAGGGGTATAAAATAACCGGGTCGAAGTGGATACTGGGCCGGGTATGTTCCTATCGGCCAGGCCTATCGGCCGATAGGCTGGGTCGATAGGAGCTTCTGTCTCTTACATACCTTTATATCGGGTGGGGTATCGGTCGATAGGCATACCCTATCGACCACTGCTTGCAATCAATAAAAATTTGTTTATTTTTCTCAGCCTATCGGCCGGGCCTATCGGCCGATAGGCTCGCCCGATAGGATTTTCTGCCTCAAAAATTTTTTTCAGCTCGTTCTACTTCACATACTTGGTCCCGTTTTTGCTTGGATATGGCGATGAAAGACCTGCAGGTATTCAAAACTCGGCATGCATGGATTAGATCTTAACAAAAACTAACAAAGCTACTACGAAATTAGAAACTACAAAAATCACGCAAACGAAAAATCGAAAATAAATGAATAAAACGAACTAATATACATACATACGTTGGGTTACCTCCCAACAAGTGCTACGTTTAACGTCTTTAGCTAGACGATACCTCATTCAACCCGGGTCTTCAGTGACAACTCCCCCTTGAACGGGTTTGTTGATATCAAGATAGCATACGCTCCTCTCATTAAGTCGAGACTCGTTCGCCTCCAACATTCGAACATACTCCGGCAAATCCTCGGAAATTTCATCAACCTCAGAATGTGAGTAAATGGAGTGTGAAATACAATGCTCCAACAAGTCGGTCGGGGGCGGCATAATAGACTCAATTTCAAAACATTCCTCGGGCGCATCGTCGGGCTTCTTCATCGCGTCATAGATGGAAATTTTCAGATTTTGATCGTTAACCCGGAAAGTAAGATCGCCCTCCTGGACGTCTATAAGTGCTCTCCCCGTTGCTAGAAACGGTCTCCCAAAGATCAGTGGTTGATTCTCGTCCTCGGGCATATCAAGAACTACGAAATCGGCCGGGAAGAGTAAGTGTTGGACTCTAACTAACACATTCTCCACAACTCCCCTCGGATAAGAGATCGACCGGTCCGCCATGAGTAGAGAAATGGTAGTCGGCTTCATCTCCCCAATCTTCAACCTCTTAAAGATGGATAGAGGCATAAGATTTATGCTTGCCCCATGATCACACAACACATTACGGAACGTTTGGTCGCCAATCATGCATGTCAAAGTAAAACGTCCCGGATCCTTCTGCTTGAGCGGAAGCTTGTTTTGAATGATAGCGCTACACTCCTCTGTCAAATTTATGGTTTCAAACTTCCTCAACTTCCTCTTGCTCGCCACAGCGTCTTTCAAGAATTTCACGTAACCCGGCATGTCTCTCAAAGCGTCTAGAAGTGGAATGTTGATATTCACCTTTTGAAACATGTCGATAAATTGTTGAAGCTTTTCATCATATCTCGACTTGGCCAAACGCTGTGGAAATGGAGCTTTTTCCTCAAAACTTTCATATTCGAACCTCCAGGAGCCTTTCGGCCGATAGGTGGGTCGATAGGCTTCACTTCTTAGGCATCTTTGTATGGATCTCGGTTGGGCTATCGGTAGATAATTTCAGCGATAGGTTCTGCGTATTCCATCTTCTTTCGTTTTACGCTCCGTTTCTAATACCTCCTCGTTTCCATTCCTTAACTCCGGCCCCATGATTCTGTGCCCGTTCCACTCGGCTCGATTGCGTTGCATTGTTGCGTCTTCGGGTTGGTCTCGGTCTTTGCTCGGAAAATGCCCCGCTTATGAAATCCGGCTTGGGCGTTCGCCATTTGACTCATTTGGGTCTCCACCATCGACATCCGCTTTGTCAAGGCTATCACCGAGTTTCAATAGATGTCACACTATGCTCGAGAGCCCCGAACCTCTTGTCTACTTTATAAATAAAATCTTTTGGCTCGCCTCCAACCGTTCCAACATCTCTTCCATAGGTGTCTTAGCAATCGGCTCTTGAATAACCCCATTTTCACGTTAAATCCCGGTGGTGGTGGAGAGCATTGTTCGGATTGGCATAGGAGAAATTAGGGTGGTTTCGATTGTTCGGATAAGAGTTCCCCCAATTTCCCCCTTGCCGGAAGTTTCCTCCTTGCATGTAGTTCACATCCTCCTTAACTGCAATCGGCTCGTTTAACTCTTCAAAAACTGAATTGACTCCCAAAGTATTCTTTCTTAGCATCTCGAGCTCTTTTTGTTGTTTTTCAAATTTTGCCTTTAAATCACCGTAGGCGTCCTCGTCACCGGATGGAACCTTTCTTCTCGTCATCTTCCTATCGGTCACCTCCTCGTAATCATTGTTGACCGCTAGCTCAATGAGATTCTTGGCCTCTTCATAATCGTTAGCCAGAAATCCCCCTTTCGATGAGTAGTCCAACTCTCTTCTAGCCTTCCTCGTCAAACCCCGATAAAACCGAATATAGATCTCCTCTTTGTCAATTCCATGCTGCGGGCATTTGCGAAGTAGCTTCTTAAATGGGATCCATGCCTCGTATAAGTATTCATCCTCATATTGCTCGAATTGCAAGATATCGTTGATTTGTTTTTGCACCTTCGAGGGAGGATAGAATTGTGCTAAGAACAGCCGAGTCATCTCTCTCCAAGTACCAATTTCCTTCCGATCTAAGCTCTTGTACCAATCTAGTGCATCGTCTTCTAAAGAGAACCGGAATAGGCGGAGCTTAATGACATCCGGAGGCACTCCGTTTTGCTTGATAGTGGCACATATGTCCAAAAACGACTCAAGATGAGCGTTTGGATCTTCATTCACTCCCCCTCCGTATGTTTGAGACTTCACTGTAGCAATGAGGGACGGCTTAAGCTCGAAGTTGTTGGCATCAATCTTTCCCCAACCTCCTTCTTGATAATCGTCCAAAGATAGGTCGAAGCGGGCATTCAAAGGGATCTTCTCGGGACGAGCGAGTTCTCGTGGTTGGTCAACAATGCCGGCCATGGTATCAACGAAAGGTATAGTAATAGTCTCGGTTCTCGCTTCTTGCTTCTTCCTCCTCAAAGACTTCTCGATTTCCGGGTCCAAAGGAAATAAGTTCTTTCCTTGGGATCTCGTGATCATGCACCACCTACAAGGAAAACAAAACAAGATGTGAGGAAACGAGATCGAATATTAATAATAAAAGTAAACTACCTAAAGTAACAATCTCTTCTTTTTCGAATTATTCCCTTAAATTTTCTATCAATTCCCGGAACGGCGCCAAAAATTGATCGCTTGGATTCGCGTAGTATGGTTTTCAAATCCGATCAATTTTAAAATTTGTAAAACCTCGGAGTATTTCCAAGGTGTCGAACCCAAGGGAATTGATGTGTCGAAAATAAAGGAATTAACTCTACTCAAAATTTGACTGCTATTTAGGAATCCGAAAAATTGTTTTGATTCTAATTATCTAATTTTAAAAATCGAAGAACAAAAATTAAATAAAAGATGAAATATCTAAATTAAGCAAATAAAGCAAATTAGCAAGATAAAATCACAAGTCGAAAGGTAATTGATCCTAGGGTAGTATCATCTAATTGAGTTCACACAATTCGTTCACTTGATTCCTTTTCCCCAAATTTTAATTCAATCCTAGAAATAATCACTCGGTCGATCTAGAATTCCTGTCAAGGCAACCTAGAAAGATAGTTAATTAAAACCCTTTTCCCCGCCAGGGCTCAAAGAATTAAAATCACTTAAAAAGCACCAACTTATTTATCTATGATTTATCCTTCCCCGCTAGGTCTCAAGATAAAATCATATTGTGCATCAAGTATTTCCACTAATCAATTACTCCTTCCGGACAAAATCAATTAGCTAACATGCATCGATTAAGGGCCCTTTAATCTAACATGAGATTTAACACAACTTGAACACGAGCCTAGGATGAAAGGTCAAAAGGTAATCAAAAGAACATCATGTGAACATCAATTAAAATTACTAACCCTAGAATCAATCTATGAATTAGCCAGACATACTTGAAATTAAACAAGAAATAGATGGAGAATGCATATTATTAATATGAAAAGAGAGATTACAACCCGCTCGTATGAACTCCGAGTCTTCAATAATAATTCTCCTCCAAAAAGTTCTTGAATCAAAGGAATAAATCTTGCTAAAAAGTGTAAAAATCTGCTTAATATGATAAAAGAGTGATAAAGGCTGATGGAAGATAGATCCAAGATTGTCAAACTAGGTCTAAAAACAAGTTTATATAGCCTAAGGGGTTAAAAATCCCGATTAGCCCTAATCTAGGAAATAAATCATATCCAAAAGAGTCAAAATCCGTCCAAAGCGAGAGCCCGTGGGAAGCCTTTCGGCTGGCCTATCGGCCGATAGGCTGGCCGATAGGTGGTTCGTCTATTTCTTCACTCGATAGGCGGGAGCTCCTTTCGGACGGCCTATCGGCTAAGCCGGCGATAGGGTCTTACATTTGGCGCAAAAATCCGTTTCTTCGTCCGTTTGACTCGACTCTCGGTCCTTTGTCTCGTTTTGGGTCCTTTTGGCTCTAAAAACCTGCAAACACACTAAAACCAACCCAAACGCGTAATACGGCTCGACTAATCATAAATAAGCCAAATACGAGCACATTAATCACGAAACGAGATAAAAACCTAGTATAAAATCCTAGAAATAAGTGGTAAAATTACCACTTATCACCCGCCGAAAGGTGTCAGTAGGACCGCCCGTGTGACAACTCGGGGCCAGCGTCTTTGGCTCTTCATTGGACCGCCACGGTGTTTGTCGGCGACCTTGGACTTTAGGCAGACAGCCCATGTGACTTAAAGATGATCGCCCCATTATTATATTGAACGAAAGGCGATTTCCCGCCAGGAAACAAGGCATCTCTGCCCCTATAAATAGAAGGCTGCCTGCACTTGGAAAACTCTCGAACACCTCGGATTTTTCCTCTCTGAAGTCCAGTCTCTCGGCCATTCTCGCTATTTCAAGCACAATACAGAAATTCAACATACAACTTGGCTTTCTTACTCTTGGCAATAGCTATCTCTCGGTTCCTTCTTCTCTCTCAGCCTCTCTCACACAGAAGACGATCGGCCGAGAGCAAGAACACCAAGGTTTCGCTTAAGAGTTAGATAAATAGGATCTTTTTACACTCATTGTATTTAGATTCTTACATTAATACTTGTATCCACGAATATTTGTATTAATAACATCTCGCGAGAGCATTCAAGCCCGGGACTAACAACCCCGGAAAATCTAGTGTTATTCACACCCCCTCGGAAGTGCTCCCGCAACCTTGTTTGTTGTCCGTCCATTCCAGCAGTATTTCATCTTCGGATAAATATTTCGGGCAACAACAACATACATATTTTATATGAAGATAAAATATACAACACTGAATAAAATGAGTATTCAAACGGAAGTCTGCTGCGGAATTATAATGAAGTAAACACGAATGACTGAAAAAGACTGGGGCCCCCTACTAGTATCACTGGGACTCCTCTCCGTCAACATTTTCTTCCCGTGCCTTAGCCTTGCCATGACCTAAAAACAACATCCCCCAACGGGGTCAGTTACACAGAACAACAATCCTCAAGAGTTGAACAGTATACAACAATCACATAAATGAGTTAATGAATTAAGTTGAATGATGAGCATCAATGTACGCCCGAATGAAATGCGTAAGAGCACAAGTATCCGAGTTTCCGGAGTCCCACATATACACCTGATATTGGCCTAATTATTCTCACGGTCCAATGTGTCCGGAGTCCCGCGTATACACATTACCATGCGCACAGTCCAATGTGTCTGGAGTCCCGCATATACACATGACCATAGTGTGCCCGACTAAAAATCCACATATGAGCCAACCGGCCATGTAATATAATTCCGGAAGATCACCAGAACAAAAATGACCAAGGTGAGGAGTAATGAATAGAATCCGATAAGGATCAAGAACGACTCACCGAGATGAAATAATGACACAACGTGTGATAGCTTCAATGAAATGATTTGGAACCGTCGTTACTTGTGAGTTACATGATGAGTAGATAAATACGAGTCTTGACATGAACGATATATTATGAGTGAATTACATGTATGAATGAACAACAACTTAAGGAATGAATATCCTTTTAACCGAGTAAGAATTTACTTACACAATACCGGTGTTGAAATGTCCTTCCTATAACAACGTCCTTAAAAGAGATGTCGGTCGCTCGAAAACCTTGAATAACACAATTACCAATAATACGCTCAATATACGTACCAAGCATGAATTACGACTAACTCAAAGGTCGATACAACAATATCCAACCTCATTGAGGCATTCAAACGACCACTTAGCGAACATCAACCCTTGATTATAACCAAAACCCAAATATATCGAAACCAAATCCAAAAATGAGTAGTTCAATCCAACAAAACACCTTCAATGATATCAATATTCCAATAGAAACCACAACTCGAAGTTACGACAACTATAATCAGAAACCCCCAAAAATAACGAAAGTCAACACCAAGGGTTCGTGATTAATTCTCCAAATGTTCATCAAATCCGAAAAACATATCAATAAATCCGTAGGAATACATTTATCCAAGGTAGATAATCCATATCTAACATGTTCCAACATAAATCCAAGCTTACACGAAGAGATCGGAAGGAAAATACTCAAAATCCGAAATTCTAGATCCAAGAGATCATTACCTTGATTTGATGTGTTGGAGAGGATGAAATGATGATAAATCCAAATGATAAGCTTGAAGATGATTATGGATGAGTGCATCTCGAAAAGATTTCTCCGAATCGCCCAAAAATCGCCCGGAATCGAAGTGAGAAGTGAAAATGATGAATCTGAGCCGGACTGTCCTATTTATAGTAATTCCAGTTTAGGACACGCTAAGCCCTGATATTTAGCGTGCGTTAACGGGTATTCTGGGTGGTCTAGTACCCTCTGTCTGAAACGGTAGCGTGCACTACGTAACATTTGTAGCGTGCGCTACAGCCCTATACTTAGCGTGCATTAACCTTGTGTTAGCGCGCGCTAACTGAATATCTGATGCTCAGTAACTGAAGTCTAGAACCTCCTGTCCTCTGACCTGCTCGCGATAGCGCGCGCTACGTTCAATAATCAGCGTGCACTACTGCCCCATTAGTGTACGCTAAAATCCACTCATAGCGTGCGCTAGGAATTATTCCAAAATCAGTCCAGTACCCACTGGACTCTGCCTGATCGGCCTTAGCGCGCGCTACACTGACTGCATAGCGGGCGCTATCCAAACTTACTAGCGTGCGCTACTTACCATTTGTAGCATGCGCTACTCATTCATTGCCGGATCCGGTGCCTTACGGGTGCGAGGCTGGCCACATTAGCATGCGCTAATACGGAGAGGTAGCGTGCGCTACCCGTTCTCAATTAGCGCGCGCTAAAGAGAGTATGTAGCGTTTTCTACTTCTCACACACAGCGCACTATGAAGATGAAAATGATGATGACCACGGTTCGATCCTCCAACCAGGTAGGACGACGAATAATAACTGATGTACAATATAATTACTCTGATCGGTGAATATAATGAATGAATATGAACGATGAATGATCATTAATGAGTGAATAATTACTAATTGATAATTACTGAATGATAATTACTGAATTACAACCGGGTATTACATACAACCCCCCTTAAAAGAGTTTCGTCCCAGAAACTAAGGGTATAACTCTCCCGCATACTATCCTCGCTTTCCCAAGTAGCCTCTTCGACTCCGTGTCTACACCACTGAATTTTAACCAAAGGAATCGTCTTGTTCCTCAACTGTTTGATTCGCCGCTCTAAGACTCGTACGGGACGCTCCTCATACGAATGATCGTCTGTGATCTTGATCTCGTCGAACTGAAGTATGTGACTCGGATTGGCAACATACTTCCGCAACTGAGAGTCATGAAACACATTACGAATTCGGCTCAACGCCGGAGGTAAGGCCAATCGATAACCTAGCTCGCCTACTTGATCCAAAATCAACCTTTCTCGGGGGTAAAACTGTATCATCGAATTTTACATGAATATATTCTTCTACCGAACCTCTTCTATAATTAAATACACGTTACGCTTTACTATTAGTCGAATAACCAAGAAATATGCCAATATCTGAATTTGAATCGAATTTACCCAAATTATCCTTACCATTATTATGAATAAACACTTTACAACCAAATGGATGAAAATAAGATAAATTGGGCTTTTTACCTTTAAAAATCTCATAAGGAGTCATCATTTTGTTCCTCCTGAGATGGACACGATTAATAACATAACAAGCGGTGTTAACGGCTTCGGCCCAAAAATATTTAGGAAGACCATACTCATTGAGCATTGTTCGGCTCATTTCTTCTAGAGAGCGATTCTTCCTCTCGACAACTCCATTTTGTTGAGGTGTCCGAGGTGCCGAAAAGTTGTGCCCAATACCATATTTATCGCACCAATCTTCAAAGAGATTAGAATCAAATTCTCCACCATGATCGGTTCGAATGGCAATAACTGGTAATTCTTTTTCCTTCTGGGTAACCTTACACCACTTAACAAACTCGTTAAAAGCATCATCTTTATTGGCTAAGAATTTTACCCAAGTAAATCTTGAAAAATCATCGACAATAACTAAAGTATAAACTTTACCTGTTAGACTGGCATGTCGAGACGAACCAATTAAATCCATATGAATTAATTCAAGAATGCGACCAGTGGAAATTTCCATTTTTGGTTTAAACGAGCCTCTTGCATGTTTACCTTTAATACAGGCCTCACAAATGTGGTCTTTTCTAAAATTCAATTTTGGTAGACCACGAACAATATCATTTTTGGCCAATTTTGAAAGAAGTGGTAAAGAGGCATGTCCCAATTTTCGGTGCCAAACAACGGCATTTTCATCGTACGAAAGTAGACATTTTTCGTTGAAGGAAGTTTCATCTTGGAGATCGACAATGTAAATATTCCCATAACGCAATCTAATAAAAACGATTTGGTCTTTTCTCATTGCCGTGCAATGGGTAATTTCAAAAATGAATTTAAGACCGGTGTCACAAAGTTGGGAAACACTCAGAAGATTATGGCAAAGTCCATCAACAAATAGAACATTTTCAATAGTAGGTAAAGGTTTCTTACCAATTTTACCTGTCCCTTTTATTTGGCCCTTTTTATTATCGCCAAAGGTAACACAGCCACGATCTTCCTTTTTCAGCTCCGTGAAGAGATGTTCATTTCCACTCATGTGTGTTGTGTCACGATTTATCCATCCCGACAGGCGATCGACTATAAGGCCGAGCGACCAAGTCAACATCAGTCGAACTATGGCTAGCTCGCCAAGTCGAAGATATCAGACCACCATCGAGTACCTGGCGATCGACTCCCAAGGCGATCGCCCTTTGGCAGCTGGCGATCTACTCTACTAACCAGCTAAGGGCAATCGACCTGCGCCCCGAGCAGAGGCGATCGCCCGTCAAAGTCATCAAGGACTGGATCTCAGAAAAGCACCCACGCGCAGATCCACCAAAGGCGCTGACAATATTTTCGCCAGCAGATAAGATCTTTTGCTGACGGACAAGACCTTTGACCACAGCCTGTCACCTACCTCACCTACCAGCATGCGCGCCGAAAGTTGTCAGTGGGACCACCCGCGACAGCAACTCAGGACGCGTGTAAGCTCCCATTGGACCGCCTGATTGGCCAGCATCTCCTGCAGACGTTGAAGGGACAGGCCCATGTGCTAAAAGACGATCGCTCGATTATTATATTGCAGTAAAGACGATCGCCCGGCGTATCCAAGCCCTATAAATAGAGAACCTCCTCCTACTGGAAAAAGGTTCTCAGTTCTGAATTCATTTTAACCAACGGTTCGGAATTCACTCAACGGTTCCCAGTTCACTGAATATACGGTTCGAATTCATTTGACTTACGTCCAAATACATTCCACCAAAAGTTCACATTCTCTCACATTCCGATACATCCACGGAAATCTTGAAGAACACACATATCATCAAGCTCCCGGCTATCTCACGGAATCCATCTCGGGACTTCTCTCTCCAAATCTCTCGTCCGAGACGATCGGCGACGGCAAGTCTCCACTAGACAGATTCCAAGGGATTCATAAGCCCAGAAGCCCAAACATCCAGCTAAATACTCGCCGTGAGAGGCGGTCGATCTCTCACCGCCGCGACTGTTCATCACCTTTGTTACAAGAACTCACAGAGCATCGAATCTGGTTCTTCCGGCAATCTACACGCTCACTAGCTAAGATAACAAGGAACTTTACACTCATTGTAATTGTATTCTTACATTAGTACTTGTATCCCCGAATATCGGTATTAATAATATCTCGCGAGAGCATTCAAGCCCGGGACTAACAACCCCGGCAAATCTTGTGTTATTTATCTTTCTCACGGAAGTGCTCTTGCATTTGTTTGCTATCCCATCCATTCCAGCAATATCTATCTCCGGATAATATTTTGGGTAGCAACAATGTGATTTGAACATCCACTATCAACATACCATTTATTTGATAATGTTGTTTTCCTTGCTTGTACCTACAAAAACAATTTTCTTCCGTTTTATAGGTACCCAGGCTAATTTGGGTCCTGAGGAGTTAGATACAAAAACTTGATTTTTAACAATGGTCCCTTTTGGTACCCAAATTTGCTTAATCCTTATAGTGCGTCTAGAATTACGACAGTAAGTTTCGGTATGTCCAGGTTTTAAACATTTTGGACATGATGGAATTCCCGTTTTTAAAGTGTCCGAATCTTTTGTGGTAATTTCTAAGGAATTTTTCATTGGAAATGAATTACATCCAAGTCCTTGTTTTGAAAGAGAAAATTTTTGACCAAATAATAGTTGCTCGAATTTGTCATTACCACATGAAAATTTTCTAACATAAAGTTTTAATTCTTTCTGAGTTTTGTGCAATTCATCTTTGAGAATTTTCTCAGTTTCCAAACAATTTGTATGATCAATAGAAACTTCCTTGTTTTTCAATAATTTAGCATTTTCAATTTCAAGGAGTTTTATTTTCTTTTTCAAATCTTTATTGCTATTGCAAGCCTTTTCGTATTCATTATTTAGGGATTCAAAAGCATCAAGTAGTTCTTCATGAGAATCACTAACCTCGACTTCTTCATCACTATCTTCGGATGCGCGGGCCATTAGAGCAAGATTGGTTTGGACTTGTGGTTCATCGTCCTCATCATCATCGCTCCATGTGGCGACATAAACTTCCTTCTTTTTGAACTTTTCATGAGGTGGTTTTGATGAACTTATTGGAGTAGCAGCACGACAATCTTTTGCAAAATGGCCTGGAACGCTGCACCTTCGACAAGTGTTGTCGAACTTTTTGTTTTGAGGGAAGTGAGTCTTTTTGGATTCATCCCTTGATTCTTGCTTGATATCTCTCTAGCGCCTTTGTAGAAGATTTTTGAATTTCTTTATGTTTTTGGCATAAAATGCGGTTTCTTCGTCCTCTTCTTCGATAGGTTCATCTTCTAGATCGCTTTCTTCTTTAGCTTTGAAAGCGATTGACCTTTCTCTCTCCTTAGGTTTTGGTTTCGAACTACGAGATTTAATGACAATCTCTTAATTGGTGAGAGATCCGATGAGAGCGCTGAATTCTATGGTATTGAGGTCTTTCGACTCCATGATAGCCGTAACAGTAGCGTCCCATTCTCTAGGTAGAGACCGAAGGATTTTCTTGGCTTTATCACTACTTGATATCAGTTTCCTGAATGAAGCTAGCCCATTAGTGATTGTCGAGAAATGGTCAAGCATAGTGGTAATGCTTTCTTCTTCTTTCATGGTAAAGAGTTCATAATCGTGAAGAAGCAGATTGATTTTGGTTTCCTTAACTTGACTCGTACCTTCATGGGTGATCTCTAACATTTTCCAGATTTCTTTTGCCGTCTCGCAGGAAGAAATTCTGTTGTGATCTTCTGGATTTAGAGCACAGTAAAGCAATTGAGTGGCTTTACTATTGAAGTGATCGTTCTTCCAGTCGGCATCGTCGTACTCTTCGAAACTTTTGAGAGAGCCATCCGTCTTGTTAGGAATGGTAGGTCCAATGGCAATGACCTTCCATATTTCAATATCGTGAGCTCGGATGAAAATGGACATCTTCTTCTTCCATGTTATAAATTTCGAACCATCGAAGAAGGGTGGGCGATTGAGAGCGTTGCCTTCAAGGGAGGAGTGAATAAAGGCCATTTCTGGATCTTTTCTCTAGCGGGTGTTAATCCGGTGATAAAGAGACCGCTCTGATACCAATTGTTAGATTGGTACCGCCACTAGAAGGGGGGGTTGAATAGTGCGGATAAGAGTATTGAACTCTTTTTGTGCGGAAGCAAAATATCGGAGTAATTAGAATGCGGAAAAGAAAGAACACAAGAATTTGTTCGAGAGGTTCGGCTATTAACAAAGCCTACGTCCCCTACCTAGTTTTATCGACTAGGACTTTTCTTAGAACTTAGAATTGCACTTTATAGTTTAGTGCCAACTTCTTACAATTTCTTGATTTTCGGGCTCAAGAACAACCTCACAAAAACACTCTTGTTTTTATGGGTACAAGATAATCTATACACAAAACAAATGCGAGTAAAAACTCGACTTTCACAATATATCGCTCTTTGATACAAGAATGAAGATTGGAAATTATAGAACAAATCTTCTCGTATCACAATCTAGAATAAGTATATCTCTCAAAATGTTTGCTTGATATTGCTTGAGTATGCTAGTAGGCTCATAATGCTTGTGTATATTCAATCTCCATGAAGTTGGCTATTTATAGCCTTCTTGAGCTCATATTCCCGTTGGAGCAGTTTAACTGATTACGTACGTTATATGCTGATGGTTACGTACGTTATGAACGTTACGTACGTTATATGTTCCGAATAGCGGCCGTAACGAAAGTGAAGAAACGGTCCAGTGAGATATGATAAAATACGTTACGTACGTTATGAACTTATGGTTACGTACGTAATATTTTGGTCAAAGATCCGTTGAGTGAGACGACTTGTTGCAACGGCTAGTGGCTTTTCCAACGGTCAGAATAATTCAAGCATTACGTACGTTAGATAACTCTGGTTACGTACGTTACCTGCACAGAAAAACTTACGAAAACAATGAGTGTTAAATGCGTTATAATGAGGCGAGTTACGTCGTTAAGCTGTCTTGAAAATCTTGCGGAACAAGCGTGAATGTTACGTACGTTAATATGGTTTGCGTTACGTACGTTAACTGAAGAGAAAATATGTTTTAAGTAAATTTTGGTTTTATTAACACATCATCAAAATGATCTAAAAGATATTGTTCCAACACCGATTACTCGGGGATTAGTAAAACTCCATTATTTTACTAGTGCAAGTATAATAGTATACAAAAAGTATCAAACAAGAACCAATCACGCATCAGGTAACACAATTAATTATCAAATCATTCCCGAGAGGTTTTATTAATCAGAAAACAACTGACGAAGTTTTTAAAGTTAAATTCGCTATCTCGGGAATTTTTAAAGTATAGATTCCTTTGGACCTTGAGTCCCAAAATTTTAAAACCTCTTTCGAAAATCACCAAGGCCTCAGTCCGGTTCTTGTTTCAAAATAAAAGAGTGAAAATATCATCACGTGTCCGACATTTAACATAAAAACATTATCCACACAATCATTGTTCGTACTCGTTAAGTAACGAACTCCGGAGGTCACAACGGACCCTACCGGTTCCACACATTCACGGTTCGTACACATCATGTACCGAACTCCAGAGGCCACACGGACCGTACGTGGACCACATACATTGCTCGTACACATCATGTACCAAACTCCAGTGGCCACATGGACCGTACCTGGACCACATACACTGCTCGTACACATCATGCACCGAATTCCAGAGGCCACACGGACCGTACCCAGACCACATACACTGCTCGTACACATCATGTACCGAACTCCAGAGGCCACACGGACCGTACCTGGACCACATACACTGTTCGTACATATCATATACCGAACTCCAGAGGCCATACGGACCGTACCTGGACATCACACACACACGCTTCCCAACACATATCAAACAACGCAAAATAGTTTACCACGAATAGCACACCTTAATACAAATACGTTTGAACATCCAATCATACACCAAAATACATGGCCAAGTGTATAGTCAATCCAACACAATAATCATAATCAACACAACACATCAAACCCGAGCAATCAAGTCTAACACGAATCACGCAACTATCATGACCAACATGACTTCACAACATTACACAAGCAAGAATATCATTAATAATCAAAACCTTTCGAATATTAAATTCTCATGAAACATATCTACAAAGATAAACCAAATCATCATAAATCCAATATGTAAGCTCTATACACAAGACACAAATCGTATAAGTAGAATACTTGCCTCAATAACCGATACCGAATACCCCGAAGAACATGGTTCAAACGGGAAACCTAGGACCCCAAAGAAGACAACGAACGGAAGGGTTCCGACTCGAGTTCTTCACAAATATTACATTCCTAAGACATATCATCAATAAATCAATGATCGGATGAGGAATAATAATCACATAACGCCCGAATCCCCCTCTAAGACCTTTTATCGGACACCTTCAAAGCGTCAATTAGGAATTCAATAGAACGACGAATCCTAGACAATCCAACCATGGAACAACAAGGGAAATGATATAATTCATATTAGTAATCATCGATCCACCACAAATCTAAGTTATTACGAGCTAATCGGACAAAACCAAGCAAAACCCCCAATTTCCCAAAACTAAGATTTTTAGGAAATCTTACCCTGATTCGCTTGATCAAAGGATGTTATAGAAGGATTAATCAATGATATGAACTCCAGGACATCGTGGATTCATCGCCTGACAACATGCCTTCGACTTTCCCAAGACTCCAGTCGCGGACAGAAAAGAAAGGAAATGAAAAACGAGTGAAAATATGACTGCTCAGTCATATTTATACTGGCGCGTCCCTAGCGTGCGCTAGGCTTCCGGACTAGCGTGCGCTATCGGCCAGTCTCGACCTAGAACCTTCGGTTGGGGACGGCATGACTCGGTCCTGCTGACTTATTTTCAGATTTATGTTCATATCGATTTCTGCAGTATTCAACCAAACAAATCAAAATCTCAGAAAATTTAAAACATCAATAATCACATAAAATCAAACAGGACTTATCGTTTTTCGAGTCCATCCAAATCTGAAGCATCAACCAACCCCAAAACAGAAAAACTGTATTCAAGCCATTTTAACCGAAATTAGAAATCAAATTAAAACTTAATTTTAACGGAATTCAACAATCAAAACATCTTCCGAATCCGAACTCTAATTCGGGAACCAAACCTTTAAATCCCGAAATCGGGCCAAGCCCGCAATTTCAAACCGACCGAACTCAGGGCCGAACCTAAATCGGAAGCCCACATACATAATCGATTTCAGTAACCCAGGCCGACTCCAAATCCGATTGGAATCCGACTTTTCTCACCTTGGCCACGAACTGCCGCCGCGCCGAGCCACACCATTGCAGAGTACTGCGATTTCCGTCGTCGGCCGATCTGTCCAATTCACGGCGGGTGTGTGCAGGAGCTCCTATCGGTGTGTGTATCGCGTTTGGACTGTGTGTGTGTTTTTTTCGACCCGTCATTGACGAACCCTGATCTCGTTCTGAACTCGTATGCAATCCTCGCCCAGAGACGCGCGTCACTGTCGGAAGCCATCGTCGCCGCCGCCGATATCTGCGACAGGTCAACCCAAGGTCGGGCGAGCCAGGTAGTGCCTGCGCATGCTCCGTCTGATCTTCCAGTGCGTGTTTGTGTGGGTTTCTGCTTGTTTTCCAGTCGATTGGAGAGGTGAGATGAGAGGGAGAGTTTTGGGGTGAAGAACAGCATGAGAAAAGGAGATGCGGGAGGTGAAATGATCTCTGTCGGCTGAAGTTAGGTTTAGGGGGTATTTATACCCCCGAAATTTTAAGACTTTTCGTTTTAGACTCCAAATTCCTCAGGTTTTGCACCTTGACCCCAAATCTATTTATTCAGTTCTCAATTCAGACCCCAGCCAGTATAATTAATCCGATTTGACCCCAATGAACTTTTAAAATTCACTTCCAGCCCTATTTTGACCGAAATATTAAAAAGTTTACTTTCAATTAATATTAATAATTAATCTGAAATTTATGCATAAGTATTTTAATTTCAGTCATTAATAATGTTAACTCTTCGGTTAATATTAATGAACAATTATAATTTATTTTCAGTTATTATATATTGATATTCATATCTCTTCATGTATTATGAATTGTAAGGATAATAATAATAATTATTATTATTACATGTAAACTTCATCGAGGATTTACGGGCTTAGGACTGCGAGTCGAGCATCTTCATTTCAAGTCAGACATCATCATTTATTCAGGTGGGAATTTTCACAATCACTTTAATTGCTTTGATTGGACTGCATATGTGATATTCATTTCATGTTTATAAATTATGATACATGTTGTAAATCAGGCTCACCTGTATTCGTGTAAGAGGTTATCATATTGTGTGGGGACACCTGCTCAACCCGATATATTCACATATGTGGTATTGCGTGTATGTTTCATGTTGTGTGGGGAGAACTGCTCAACCCAATATTCACATATGTGGTATTGCGTGTATGTTTCATGTTGTGTGGGGACACCTACTCAAGCCAGTATTCACATACGTGTTCGATTCACGTTATATGTGGTATTGCGTATATGTTTCATGTTGTTGCGGGGGCACCTGCGCAACCTCAATATTCGTGTTATGCGTGCTCGATTCATGCTGTACGTAATATTGTGAGTATGCATTCATTTTGAGGAAAGATATGATAGTTTATTCATGTTATGTTTTCCATGAGATTGTATATTACTGTGATCAGTGTGATTTCCACGAGCTGAAGGAAGCTCACCCCCACCTTTATTGATCCCGTAGGTTGAACCCAGGCCGATGGACGGAGGAGCGAGCCGAGGGAGCATATGAAAAAGAATTTAATAAAAGTTGTTTTCTTTATGTCAACTGTTTTGAAACTTTTTGGGGAAACTTGGATTTGAAATTTATAAATTATGACTTATTCTTCCGCCGCAAATTTTACTTCGTAATTATTATGAAATATTAGCTTATTTAAAGGTATTTATTTTCATGGCATTGTAGCGACTCGACTTTGTAGGCGAGAATTTTTATATTCTCAAGTAAATTATTTTTCTCAAAATTTACCTTTTATTTATTTTCCCCATTATTTACCCTAAAAAGTCGGGGCATTATATAGTGGTATCAGAGCGGGTTTTACCTTTCTGTAGACTCGCTCAAATGTAAAAGTATCATATGCTCTCAGCTTCGCCACTTCGTCACTCCATCTGAGGTACCGAATTTCAGTCATTATTCATGCATATGTCATTTCATTTTACTCATATAATTATTTATGTATGTACGAACTGTTAGAATGGCCAAACCTAGAATGAAGCCACGTAAGAAGGTCCCAGGTACTTTTGACTCGCGTCTCCTAGCGCGTAAAGACTGGTAGGACGACCCTAGTCTACCTGAAAATGCGTCACACTACGTCATTAATAGACTGAGTGAGTGGCTAAAATCTAGGAAACAAGGTTCCGTCACTCGCGAGCTAGAGCACTTGATGGAGAAATTATCCGAAGACTGGAGTTGCTGCATCTTCCGGCTTTGGAAAAAGGCCATCAAGAGATCGCTTGAAGAGTGAGAGGCTGCGGTTAACTTCCAATTTGTCACTGGAAGCCTATTGAATTTATATGCTCGAGAGGAGATCCCAGCTGCAAATTGGGATGCCGACTCTACGGATGAAGAAGATCCAGAAGAAGACCGAGAAGTGGATCCCGAAGAAGATCCAGAAGAAGATCCGGAAGAAATTCCTGATGAAAGCTTAAGGGTGGATCTCACCGAAAATATGAAGGACGTGATGATGGCAGATATCGAGTCTGAAGATGAAGTCATTTCGTGGATTGAGCCACGACCCCGTACTCCCATTGTAGAGATTATTAGTAGTGATGATGGGGAGTAGTGCGTGTAGACTGGATAACTAACAATGTGAAGATAGAGATTAACGAACATAGCTTCTTAGCCAACTTGCAGATAGTGGAACTTAGCGATTTTGATGTCATTTTGGGTATGGATTGGTTCGACAAACATAGAGCTGTAGTCGAATGCTCCGAAAGGAGAGTAACCTTATGTCCGTCTATTGATGTCAAGACCGTATTCGAGGGAGTTAGACACAGCAGTACCCCGAAGGTGATTTCAGCCATGAAAGATGTGAAGATACTGAAGAAGCGAAGTTGCGAAGGATTCTTGGTGAACGTGATGGGGAAACGACTTCGGAGAAGATGGTAGCTGATGTACCTATCGTCAAGGAGTATCCAGACGTCTTTCCCGAAGACTTGCCCGGAGTTCTTCCGAATCGTCAAGTTAAATTTTCAATTGACTTAGTGCAAGGAGCGGCAACAATATCGAAGGCTCCCTATAGGATGGCGCCTAAGGAATTGCAAAGTTGAAAGTACAACTCTCGGAACTGCTCGACTCTGGATTTATCCAACCGAGTGTTTCGCCATGGGGTGCGCCAGTGCTCTTCATAAAGAAAAAGGATGGAAGTTTGAGGATGTACATAGACTATCGTGAACTTAATTGACTCACGATAAAGAATAAATATCCACTTCCTATAATAGAGTACCTATTCGATCAACTTGGAGGATCGGGAGTATTTTCGAAGATAGATTTGAGATCTGGATATCACCAGCTGAGAATTAAGGGTGATGATGTCCCAAAGACCGCATTTCGAACTCGATATGGACACTATGAATTTATAGTGATGCCATTTGGTTTGACTAATGCGCCAGCGGTATTCATAGACCTCATGAACCGTGTATTTCAACCTTATTTGGATAAGTTTGTCATTGTATTCATAGATGACATACTTGTGTATTCAAAGAGCAGGGTTGAACAAGAGCAATATCTTGGAACAATATTGGGAATACTGCGCAAGGAGAAGTTGTATGAGAAGTTCAATAAGTGTGAATTATGGCGTAACCGAGTTGCATTTTTGGGACATGTGGTCACTTCTAAAGGAATCGAGGTTGACCTGATTAAAGTTGAGGCAGTCAATGATTGGAAAGTACCGAGTAATGCGAATGAAGTTCGAAGCTTCTTGGGATTAGCCGGTTATTATCGAAGATTCATCGAGGGATTTTCGAAGATTGCTACACCAATGACTAGATTTACTCGAAAGGGAGGAGCTTTCTTATAGAATGAGAAATGCGAAAAGAGTTTCCAAGAACTTAAGCGAAGATTGATTGCTGCACCAGTTTTGACGATTCCCGATCCGACAAAAGAGTTCGTCATCTACAGTGATGCATCCAATCAAGGTTTGGGATGTGTATTGATACAAGAGGGCAAGGTAGTTTCCTATGCTTCAAGACATTTGAAACCGCACGAGCTGAACTGCCCTACTCATGATTTGGAATTAGCAGTGGTAGTTCATGCATTGAAGATTTGAAGACACTACCTTTATGGAGGTAAGCGTGAAATTTATACAAACCACAAAAGTCTGAAATATATTTTCAAACAGAAGGAATTGAATATGAGGCATCGCAGATGGCTTGAGTTAGTCAAAGACTATGATTGTACAATTCATTACCACCTCAGTAAAGCAAACGTAGTTGCTGATGCACTAAGCCGTAAGGCAAGAGGAGACCTGACTTGTTTGCTGACCAAGGAGGAAATATTGGTCAAGGAATTTGCAAGGATGAACCTTGAGATGGCTACACCATCGAGTCCAGTTGAATTATTATTTGCTAGTTTGGTAGTACAACCAATCTTGAGGGAACAAATCAAAGAAGGTCAAGGACAGGACGACTTCTTGGTCAAGATGAGAGGACATACTCTTTCAGGTGAGGATAAAGGTTTTAGCGTGTCCGATGATGGCACGATGTATTATGAAGGGAGGATTTGTGTGCCCAATGTTGTTAAGTTGAGAGAAGCTATATTGAAGGAGGCACATAGTGCTCCGTATACAGCACACCCTGGGAGTACAAAGATGTACCAAGATCTTAAGGGGACATTTTGGTGGGAAGGTTTGAAAAGAGATGTGGCAGACTTTGTCCGAAAGTGTATAGTTTGCCAGCAAGTGAAGGCAAAACACCAACGCCCCTTTGGATTACTCAAGTCACTTCATATCCCAAAATGGAAATGGGAACAAATTACGATGGTCTTTGTGGTAGGATTGCCTCAAACGGAAAGAGGAAACCACGCTATTTGGGTTGTTGTCGACCGACTCACAAAGTCAGCTCATTTTCTCCCAGTTAAGATGAACTTTCGAATGGATCATTATGCTCAACTTTATATCAGGGAGATTATTAAGTTGCATGGAGTGCCAGTCTCTATAGTATCCAGCAGGGATACTCCTTTCACATCGCATTTTTGGGAGAGTTTGCAAGAAGCCTTGGGAACACAGTTGAATTTTAGTACGGCCTATCATCCTCAGACTGATGGTCAGTCCGAGAGGACCATCCAGACCCTTGAGGATATGTTGCAAGCATGTGTGCTAGATATGGGAAATAATTGGGAACAACTGTTGCCTTTAGTGGAATTCGCAAACAACAATAGTTACCAGTCGACGATCGGTATGGCACCATATGAAGCCCTATACGGTAGGAAGTGTCGATCACCACTGTATTGGGATAAGGTAGGTGAAAGCAGAATTTTGGGTCCCGAGATGATCGAGCAGATAGTTGGCATGGTGGATAAGATTCGTGAGAGGATCAAGATAGCCCAGGACCGTCAGAAGTCTTACGCCGACAAGCGTAGGAAAGATCTCGAATTCTGTGTTGGCGACAAGGTATTCCTGAAGGTATCTCCTACCAAAAGAATTGTTCGTTTTGGTCCAAGGAGCAAGTTGAGACCGAGGTACATTGGACCGTTCGAAATTCTCGAGCAGATTGGAGAGTTAGCTTACCGTTTGGCTTTATCCCCAGAGCTTTAGGCTGTGCACAACATTTTCCACGTATCATTATTGAGGAAGTACGTGCACGATCCCAGCCACGTCATCAACTATACCGCCGTGAAGTTGAACAAAGACCTTACCTATGAAGAACAACCATAACTGATTCTCGATCGATCAGTCCGGCAATTGAGGAATAAAGAGAAGGTTGTTTGTCAAGATCCAATGACGTAACCATAGCAAGGATGAAGCCACTTGGGAGCGCGAAAAGGAGCTACAAGCTCGTTATCCGATTTCTTCAATCGAGGTATATCATTTGTTTTCGAGGACGAAAATTTTTCTAAGAGGGGTAGGATGTAATACCCGCCATTTCTATAATGCAATATTATTAATTATAATAATATTATAATGCATTTCATGTTATTTAATTCCATTTAGGGAATCATGAGCATTTATTTCGACATATCACAAATCCTAACCCGAATCATTTTTTCAGTTATATTCTAATAGTCATTTACTATTGATAATATTAATAATGCATTTATTTCATTTAATTTCATTTCATTACCGAGTGAGTAATTGTTGTACAATTACTTTCACTGCACGTACAAGTGAACTTCATGTAATATCATTTAATACGATCAGACATTTTTATGATATCTCATATGTTCTAAACCCGAGTCAATTTCTCAAATTAATTTCAGAACATTTAATATTAGTCATTTTTTTTAAGTATGATAATTGAAGGTATTATTATTATTATTATTAATAATATTAATATTAACAGTATTAATATTTTTATCTTCATTATTTTCATATCATCATTTATATTACTCTCAATATTATTATTATCAACGTTATTAATATTACTACTACTGCTATTATTAATTTTATCATTATTATTTTTTTTTATTATTATTAGCATTATTATCATTATTTTTACCATTGGCCCAAATAGATTGTGCTGACCCATAAAATTAATCCAAACCCAGAATAATTATACCCTAACCCTAATTTCGATACAATATAAATATACTGTATCTGCAGTACAGAAATACACAATACAGAATACAACTTTTCAGCCGTCCCCAACCCTAACCTTCCCAGCCGTCAGTTCCATCATCCTCCATCACAAAAAAAGAAAGAAAAATTACAACACAGAAGATTTTCGTTACACAGGGGAAGAAAAAGAAGAAATACAGAAAAGAAAATATACCATAATTCTACACGGGAAGATCAGATCGTTCCAGTCCAAATCCCTTTCAGTCAAGTCACATCCACCAATTTTCGTCTTTCTGCAGATTAATTCCAACCGCGAATTTCTTCTTCCATCAGAGGTAAATTCAAACCCAAGTTCCTTATTTTCAGATTTATGTTCATATCGATTTCTGCAGTATTCAACCAAACAAATCAAAATCCCAGAAAATTTAAAACATCAATAATCACATAAAATCAAACAGGACTTATCTTTTTTCGAGTCCAGCCAAATCTGAAGCATCAACCAACCCCATCGGCCCAAAACAGAAAACCTGTATTCAAGCCATTTTAACCGAAATCAGAAATCAAATTAAAACTTAATTTTAACGGAATTCAACAATCAAAACATATTCCGAATTCGAACTCTAATTCGGGAACCAAACCTTTAAATCCCGAAATCGGGCCAAGCCCGCAATTTCAACCCGACCGAACTCAGGGCCGAACCCAAATCGGAAGCCCACATACATAATCGAATTCAGTAACCCGGGCTGACTCCTAATCCGATTGGAATCCGACCTTTCTCACCTTGGCCACGAACTGCCGCCGTGCCGAGCGACACCGTTGCAGAGTACTGTGATTTCCGTCGTCGGCCGATCTGTCCAATTCACGGAGGGTGTGTGCAGGAGCTCCTATCGGTGTGTGTATCACGTTTGGACTGTGTGTGTGTTTTTCGACCCGTCATGGACGAACCCTGATCTCGTTCTGAACCCGTTTGTAATCTTCGCCCAGAGACGTGCGTCACCGTCGGAAGCCATCATCGCCGCCGTCCGGTATCTGCGACTATTCAACCCAAGCTCGGGTGAGCCAGGTAGTGCCTGTGCGTGCTCCGTCCGATCTTCCAGTGCATGTTTGTGTGGGTTTCTACTTGTTTTCCAGTCGATTGGAGAGGTGAGATGAGAGGGAGAGTTTTGGGGTGAAGAACAGCATGAGAAAAGGAGATGCGGGAGGTGAAATGATCTCTGTCGGCTGAAGTTAGGTTTAGCGGGTATTTATACCCCCGAAACTTTAAGACTTTTCGTTTTAGACCCCAGATTCCTCAGGTCTTGCACCTTGACCCCAAATCTATTTATTCAGTTTTCAATTCAGACCCCAGCCAGTATAATTAATCCAATTTGACCCCAGTCAACTTTTAAAATTCACTTCCAGTACTATTTTGACCGAAATATTAAAATGTTGACATTTAATTAATATTAATAATTAATCTGAAATTTATGCATAAGTATTTTAATTTCAGTCATTAATAATGTTAACTCTTCGGTTAATATTAATGAACAATTATAATTTATTTTCAGTTATTATATAGTGATACTCGTATCTCTTTATGTATTATAAATTGTAAGGATAATAATAATAATAATTATTATTATTATTACATGTAGATTTTATCGAGGATTTACGGGCTTAGGACTGTGAGTTGATCATCTTCATTTCAAGTCAGACATCATCATTTATTCAGGTGTGAATTTTTACTATCACTTTAATTGCTTTGATTGGACTGCATATGTGGTATTCATTTCATGTTTATAAATTATGATACACGTTGTAAATCAGGCTCACCTGTATTCGTGTAAGAGGTTATCATGTTGTGTGGGGACACCTGCTCAACCTAATATTCACATATGTGGTATTGCGTGTATGTTTCATGTTCTGTGGGGACACCTGCTCAACCCAATATTCACATATGTGGTATTGCGTGTATGTTTCATGTTGTGTGGGGACACCTGCTCAAGCCAGTATTCACATACGTGTTCGATTCACGTTATATGTGGTATTGCGTGTATGTTTCATGTTGTTGCGGGGGCACCTGTGCAACTTCAATATTCGTGTTATCCGTGCTCGATTCATGCTGTACATAATATTGTGTGTATGCATTCATTTTGAGGAAAGATATGATAGTTTATTCATGTTATGTTTCCCATGAGATTGTATATTACTGTGATCATTGTGATTTCCACGAGCTGAAGGAAGCTCACTCCCACCTTTATTGATCCCGCAGGTTGGACCCAGCCGGATGGACGAAGGAGCGAGCCGAGTGAGCATATGAAAAAGAATTTATTAAATGTTGTTTTCTTTATGTCAACTGTTTTGAAACTTTTTGGGGAAACTTGGATTTGAAATTTATAAATTATGACTTATTCTTCCGCCGCAAATTTTACTTCGTAATTATTATGAAATGTTACCTTATTTAAATGTATTTATTTTCACGACATTGTAGCGACTCGACTTTGTAGGCGAGAATTTTTATATTATCAAAAAAATTATTTTTCTCAAAATTTACCTTTTATTTATTTTCCCCATTATTTACCCTAGAAAGGCGGGGCGTTACATACCTCGACCACATACACTGTTCGTACACATCATGTACCGAACTCCAGAGGACACACGGACCGTACCTGGACCGCGCACACACACGCTTCCCAACACATATCAAACAACACAAAACACTTCACCACGAATAGCACACCTTAATACAAATACGTTTGAACATCCAATCATAAACCAAAATACATGGCCAAGTGTATAGTCAATCCAACACAAAAATCATAATCAACACAAGACATCAAACCTGAGCAATCAAGTCCAACATGAATCACGCAACTATCATGACCAATACGACTTCACAACATTACACAAGCAGGAATATCATTAATACTAACAATGTTTCGAATATTCAATTTGCACGAAACATATCTACGAAGATAAACCAAATCATCATAAACCCAATACGCAAGCTCTATACACAAGACACAAATCGTATAAGTAGAATACTTGCCTCAATAACTGATACCGAATACTCCGAAGAACACGGTTCAACCGGGAAACCTCGGACCCCAATGAAGACAACGAACAGAAGGGTTCGGACTCGAGTTCTTCACAAATATTTCGTTCCTAAGACATATCATCAATAAATCAACGATCGTGTGAGGAATAATAATCGCATAACGCCCGAATCCCCCTCTAAGACCTTTTATCGGACACCTTCAAGGCGTCGATTAGGAATTCAACAAAATGACGAATCCTAGACAATCCAACCATGGAACAACAAGGGAAATGAAATAATACATCTTAATAATCATCGATCCACCACAACTCTAAGTTATTACGAGCTAATCGGACAAAACCAAGCAAACCCCCAATTTCTCAAAACTAGGATTCTTAGGAAATCTTACCCTGATTCGCTTGATCAAAGGATGTTATAGAAGGATTAATCAGTGATATGAACTCCAGGACTTCGTGGATTCATCGCCTGACAACATGCCTTCGACTTCTCGAAGACTCCAGCTGCGGACAGAATAGAAAGGAAATGAAAAACGAGTGAAAATATGACTGCTCAGTCATATTTATACTAGCGTGCGCTATCGGCCAGTCTTGGCCTAGAACCTTCGGTTGGGGCCCGCACGAACCGGTCCTGCTGACATAACCTATCGACCAGAACCTTCATATCCGACCACGATAGCGTGCGCTATGTAGAGACTAGCGTGCGCTGGCCGACCTGTCCAGAACTCTCTGGACTAAACTGCTCGGCTAGGTAACATGCGCTGGCCGACCGACATCGTGCGCTACACCTGACGATTAGCATGCGCTACGACCGACAATAGCGTGTGCTACCTGCCGATCCTCCCCGAGTCCAGAACCTCAGAAACCTCTCTGCCCAGCCAGGTAGCGTGCGTTGGCCGACCGATAGCGTGCGCTATGCATTCCGATTAGCGCGCGCTGCCATCCAACAGTAGCGTGTGCTGTGCCGGTACCTGTCGGTTCCTACCGCAAATGTCCGGTCAGTACCCAGCCGCTCTGCCGGTTCCTGCCGCGACCAGCAGTCCAATGCCCAAACGCTATAACCCACCGAAACGAAACACCAAGCAACAAATAATCACACGCGACCATCTGAACACAAAAATCAATCATCGAGAAAACTAATACCGATACTCGGCAACCGAGAAATATCCGAAAAAATATAAAATAATCGGAACGAAGATCTCGGGTATTACAACAGCTCACCATTTGCATTAAAATTCACCGGGAGCTTGATGCGTATGATCTTACGCTGAACAATCCTATGCATTGTAACAGCTCCACGTTTTAAGAGCTCGAGTCCTTCTCTCTTTTCAGGCACCGCTTCAGTCCCACGTTTCCTTTTCTTAGATATTATACTTTGTAGGTTTGTGGAAATGGCCTTCTTTTTAACAGACTCAGGGGAGGAATTTGATTGGCAAGGCTTCAACGCTGTTTCCTTCACCTGTTCTGACCCCACTTTAACACCCCTAGAGCCATCCGGGAATATTATAGCGTCGTTGGCCCCGAGACGGAACCCACAAGGCTAAAAGATATTTTCGCAAACATTTACAAACACCCAAGAGGCTAACGATGGTACTATCTTTTAAAAACATTCGAAGACTTTCTAAAATCCGCTAATCAAAACCATCGTAAAATCTCATTTGAAAGTACAAGGCCCAAAATGACAAAACTCAACAGTTTAAAAACATACGTTAAGATATCGCTTACACGTACCGACAAAATAGTTTAGAAAACAATTTCCCAAAGTAACTGAAGTTGCCAAAAACTCAAAGGCCATTTAAGAATACTCAAGCAACGGAAAGGACAAACAATTAAAAATACTCTAGTAGCGGAATACAACATATAATTAGAAGACTCGATTCACAAACACAAGCCATAGCCAGTATCCTCCGGGAAACTCATCTCTTCACGACCGCTACAGGTTTGATACTCCAAATACCTAAAAAGAAAGCCCACGATGTGGCCAGCCATAATACTCAACAATGATAACTGTCACATCACATCAATAATTACATACCAATGAAAATACTTAGTAAGAATACGACCAATGTAATCTTACCACCGTAACTTTACTTACTCGAATAATCCTCATCAAAATAACCATTATCATATTGCACATCTCATAATCTTGATTAATCAATAAACTCAAACATAATATCTGTATTGTTCCTTAAACAATACTCAAGATTCTCAAAATATCATCACTAACTCATGATACGGAAAAATACCAGCTCGGACCAATTCGATCCATCGGATAACATCATCAAATCCCAACACGATAATTGATTGTCCATTAAAAGACAAATACCAAAGGAAATACGGAAGATACTGTAATATCCGAAATTTCTACTACTATTGTTTAATGTTATTTTATCCGAGCCATGTTGTACATCATGGAATCTGTACAGTATGGATAAAATAAATAAAGGACTGAGATATCTGTATTGGTATAATTGTCATACTTGGTCGACAATTGCATTTGAAGATAGTGTGTATCATATGAGAATATTATCGAAAGGAGTATGTGTATTCAGTATGCCGTGTATACGTATCTAGTATGTGAGCGGTTGGACAAGAATAGCTGAAAATGGCTAAGCATAGCCTTATTAGCGCACACTAATATTCAAGCATAGCGCACGCTATCGTGTAGGTTTACCGCACGCTAAAGGCAAAGGATAGCGCACGCTAGTGCAGAACAAATTAGAGGGAATCTACGTGTGGACCCGACTACTTTTGGCGTATGTTCCGATAAGGTAAACGGATGTTTGTTATGAAGGATTAGCGCATGCTAATGCATATTGTTACCGCACGCTAATATTAGATCTGTCCAAAGGGAATCTTATCCTTGTCAGATGCTTTCGGCGTGTGGACCCGTCTTCGGAGCATACAGACAAACAAGTCAACTATGAGTACCGCACGCTATGGTCGGACACTTGCGTATGCTAAATAGAGGCATTTACGTATGCTATTGCATGGGCATTACGTACGTAAATCATTGTACAAAGCAAGGCAGTAGCCTCTGGACTGCGATAGCGCATGCTATTTTGTGAAGGTTGCGCACGCTAATAACATTCAATATATATATGATTGCAGATGTGAATTATGTTCATTCGGCCATTATTTCACTTATTTCGATATAGAGAGTTCTTAGAGAGAAGTTTGAGGTTCCAAACACTGAGAGATGGTCGTTCTTAACAATATTAAGATGGAGAGCATGGATTAAAGCTTTGTTCTTGAAGATTACTGATGATTCTTGGAATGGAGTTTGATTGTTCTTCTTCATGGTTCGTCTACGAGGTAATTTTCGTATCCCTTTGTTAGTGTTCGTTTTTAAAGGATGATTACCTGGGAGGGAGTATGTTGGATTATCATGTGAGGATGTTATATGAGGTTTAATGGATATATATATATGACTTGGATTATGAATCGGATGATTATTTACCTGTTAAAGGATATCGGATTATGTTTTTTTGATGACTATGAACATGGTTTCGAATCACTTGGTGTTTTTGAAGAACTTATTGATACCATAGCAAGACGATTGTATGTTGAATTATCGGTGTTTTAGATACGAAGATGAAAGGTTCATATCTAGGATTAAGTCATGTTGATTGATGATTGATTAATGGTATGTATATATCATGTGAGTATGATAACGAGATGGAATCTGGAAAGATTGTGATTGATCTTGGAGTATGATTTCCTTTACATTGGTATTCGTAATCTCCATATGTTGATCGGTACCTGTAATGCATGCAACTGCATGTCATTAGCGCACGCTAGTGTTACTGGCTAGTGCACGCTAACAGAAGCGACTTAGCACACATGTTAAGTGATTAACGTGCGCTATTCCAACAGGTAGTGTAGTATATCGTGTTGTGGTTATGAATTCGTGTGGGTTTGAGTTGGATTGTTCAGACTAAGTTTAACTGAGATATTGTAGAACCATTGAGTTTGATTGATTGGTTATATCGGGAATTGATTATTATCGAATGTGTGTTAATCGGTTATTGCAATAGGTTGTGATAATTTATCATTGATAAGAATTGTGTGTTGAGGTTGAGTTCTAGGAGGTTCATGAATTGCTTTGGTCGGAGTCAAGGAGTTCGTAGACGAAGGCATTGGAATTAGTAATGGCTTCATCATTATCGAGGCAAGTTATTACTTGCATATTTTATAATATTCAATGAATGGTTTCAGTTTCATTCATTTACAATTCATATAGCAATAATTATAATTGTGAACACTGGAGATTTGGGATTGTATGTTGTTTTCAGATTTTGGGAATTCAAATCATAATGTATATGATTTACTTTTGTTATTGGTATACTTGGGTATCGAAGATACATTGTGATAAAGACGAAGATATGAATTATCTACAGTCCATGACATTTTGGACCGTCAGGTATTGAGGATAATGGTCGGTAATGGTTTAGATATCGAGGTTGCTCTCGAAGGACTCGGGGTAAGTACTTTAATCATTTTTGTTATTCTGTGTCAATCATCTTGTGATACATTGTGTATTGTTGTTGTCATGCATTTGTGTATTGTTGTTAATATGCAGTTGTGCATTGTTGTCGTATGTCCACCTCGTGTTGATCTGACGAGATCATGTTGGGATCTATGCTAGCGTGCGCTAGATCATTGGACGGGTTTATCCACCTCGTGTTGGTCCGATGGGATCATTTTGGTATCTAGGCAGTGAACGCTGGATCATCAGATTACCCAAATGTTGTTGTGCATATGTATATTATGTATTATCCACCTCGTGTTGATCTATCAGGATCATCTTGGGCTCTATACTGCGTGCGCTGGATCATCGGATTTCCATAAGTATACATTGTTGTTATTGAAATGAGCATATTGACGTTGTCATATGAGTATGCATTTGTAGGTCTTGTGTTAGGGCCATGAACATATGTTGTGTTGATCTGATCTTGGATTAGACTAACGTGATTTCGTCATGGCATTTCATATCTTGAGGTATGTTCCTTATTTCCTTTGGTATTTGTCTTTTGATGGACAATCGATTATCGTGCCGGGATTTGATGATGTTATCCGATGGATCGAATTGGTCAGAGCTGGTATTTTCCGTATCATGAGTTAGTGATGATATTCTGATAATCTTGAGTGTTGTTTGAGGAACAATATAGATGCTATGTTTCAGTTTATTGGTTAATCGAGATTACGAGATATATAATATGATAATGGTTATTTTGATGAGAATTATTCGAGTAAGTAAAGTTACAGCAGTAAGATTACATTGGTCGTATTCTTACTTAGTATTTTCATTGGTATGTGTTGTTGCCCAAAATATTATCCGGAGATGATATTGCTGGAATTGTCGAGCAACAAACAAATGCGGGAGCACGTCCGTGGGAAATTGAATAACACAAGATTTGCCGGGTTTGTTAGGCCCGAGCTTGAATGCTCTCGCGAGATATTATTAATACGAATACATTGAGGTACAAATATTAATGTAAGAATGTAATTACAATGAGTGTAAAAGATACTAGTTATCTAGCTCTTGAGTGCTTGCCGGAAAAACTAGAGTTGCTCTGAGTTCTTGCCCTCATTTCTGCCGACCGTCTTAGGATTAAGAGGTTTCGAGAGTGAGAGATAGAAAGATGTCCGAAGTGTATAGCGTTGCCAAGAGTGAAAAAGCAGAGAGTCTGGCCTGTCTCCAAGTGCGGGAAGCCTTTTATTTATGGGAGGATCTGGGATGTCCTTTTCTGATGGGCGATCACCTTTCCTGTATTATAATAAGTAGGCGATCGTCTTTTAGCATATGGTCCGGTTGCCTTAAAGTCCGCTGCTGCTGCTGGCATCCAGCTATGTGTGCCAGTGAGAAGTCTGCACACGTCCTGAGTTGCTGTCTCGGGAGGTTCCACTTTGCACCTTTCGGCGGGTCTGTCGGTAGGTGAGAGGATGTTGACAGGCTGGGGTCAAAGGGCCTTATCCTGTGGCGCCTTTTCCGGATCTGCATGTGGGTCTCTATTTCGAGTTTCGGCCTTCGCAGACTTGCGGATGATGGCCTTACATGGCAAGAGGCAGTCGTCCGTGATCGGGCACTTGGGACGATCGCTAGTTGCCGGGGGACGATCGCTTTGGCAGTCGATCGCTCGGCGCTGGGTCCTGATCCGGGTCCTTCGATCGACAAGTCAGTCTTGATCTATTTGACTCTGGCTCGGTTGCCCGGCCTCTGTGCCGATTGCCTGTTGATATGTATGAATCTCGGCACAGCAATTACCCCCCAGCTTGCTCCGATGTATAAGACATGGGGTGAGGTGGTTCCAATGGCGATCGTTTTGATGGGCGATCCGATCGTTTGGCGTGCTATCTTCGGTCTTGTACTTTTGATCTTCAATTTTGCAGATCCCTCGTGGAAAACTGATTGTTTCGACCTTGAGGAACCGTGCACGGTCACGGAGTTTGATGGACCGACCTCCATGACCGTGTCTTTTGCGTGAGCGACATTACAACTGTAGGTTTGTCTCGTGACTCATTTTATTGTGAGGGTCCTCCGTTAGGCTGCGCCCACCTCTTATTTAAACGAAGGGCGTGCGGTGTTGGTCTGCAGGAGTCCTTGCACGGGGCATCGTCAGATTAATTGACTCCACGTCCGCAGATTGTTAGCACTTTTCTATCTCGGATCATCATGTTAGATGGCAATCGTCGACGGTATACGTTTTGATGGGGGTAGGTACGCGTTGCATTGTCCGGGTCCACCAAGTTAGATGATGAACCTTTGAGGGCGGGCGAGCGTGTCCACAGATTTGTTTGGAGGGTCCTTTGGCTACGCCAGCCTCGTATTTAAACGAAGGGTGACGATCGCAGCCCAAAGGAACCTTGCATGGTCGAAGCAGTTGGTTCCATCGACTTCCAGGACCATGACTGCACTCTTCTACCTCGGATTGTCATGTTAGATGGTGATCCTCGACGGTATACGTTGTGCTGTGGGAGGTGATCTCGTACCTAGGTCCATCATGTTAGATGATGAACTTTAGAGGGCGAGCGAGTCCTCCATTTTTTTGGAGATGTTGCTTGATTCTGGTGATCGTGTTGGAAGACTGATGATCGTCGTTCGGTCGCCGATCGCGTTACTCATAGGCGAAAAAGTAACCTCCGCCTGGACAAAAAGTCCGCAGCCTTGGCGCGGAAGATTGCGTAGGTCGGGGAGATGTCCTTCGTAAGGTGCCTGAACATGGGCGAAAGACCACTGAATCCCCCTAGGACCGAGTAGAGGGCGATCTCGTCGCTTACGGGCTCCCCATTGAGGCTTATCTCATCCACCCGGTCGATGTAGTTTTCGTCGGACTCGTCTTCCCCCTGCCTGATTTTCATCATGCGGTGGGGACCTTCAGGTCGAGCGACCTTGGCGGCGAAGTACGATGTGAAGTCGTTCGCCAGTTTTTCGAAGGAACTGATGGATCGTGGTTGCAATGAGACGTACCACCTATGGTCCAGGTCGCCCAGCGTCAACGGGAACATTCGGCACCTGGTCGCGTCTGATGCCCCGCATACGGTCATGTAGATCCGGAACTTGCTCAGGTGAGTCTCGGGGTCCGACCTCCCCTCGTACGAAGGTGTTTGAGGAGGAGTGATCCTTGGCTTCACGGGGGCGAGCTCGATGTGGACCTCGAGTGGCTCGCTCGGCCCAGCGATCTTTCTCTTGGCGCCTGCCTCAGTTTCTAAGAGTGCCTTCATGTCATCAAGTTAGCGTTGCATTGCGGCCATCGCCGTAGCCTGGTCATTCATGGTTTGGCTTTCAGAGCGGGCACCGAGGCGATCGTGTACCGATCTCCTGGCTGTGCTGTTAGCGATGAAGTCGTCGTCGCCGATCTTGGTTCTTCGGCGAGGAGACAGACGATTGGCCTGCCTTCTGGGAGTTGGGTATGCCGAACTCCTGGTGATGGATTCAGGCTCCGTCATCTCATGGCTGGGGCCAGAATGCCCCGGTCGCCATGACGGGTCGCTCCCTAGACGGCTAAAAATGGAACCTTCCGGCCTTGCGAGAGCCTTTTCTCGCGAATCGGGGTTTTCTGACGATCGCTCGCCCAGTAACCCCTTGAACTTCCGTTTGCCCACGCGGCGGATGGCCGAGGAAGTTATAGCGGGGGTTGCGCATGCTCTCCGTCGCTCCTTGAGGATGGCCATAGCCTCCTCGATCTGTTCCGCGGTTTGGAACTGATCGATCGAGAGGCTGGGGCCGTCCCTCAGGTGCGGGATCGAGAGTCTCGCGTTGCCGCGGCTATCCTCTGCCGTCGGCTGGGGCACGGATCGAGCCGGGATGTGATGTCCGGCTGTTCGGAGAGTGGCTCTCTTCGATGTGGTAGCAGACGTCATGATTAGGAAGGCTTATCTTTGAAGAACAGTGAGTGTTTCTTCAAGTATATGCCCCGGAGAACAGTGAGTGTTCTTCGGGTCGGTAGGAATAAAAATGAAGGTTAAGATACAGCAGGGCCCTTCCTCTAGCGCCAATTGTTGTTGCCCGAAATATTATCCGGAGATGATATTGTTGGAATGGTCGAGCAACAAACAAATGCGAGAGCACGTCTGTGGGAAAGTGAATAACACAAGATTTGCCGGGTTTGTTAGGCCCCGGCTTGAATGCTCTCGCGACATATTATTAATACGAATACGTTGGGGTGCAAATATTAATGTAAGAATGCAAATGAGTGTAAAAGATCTTAGTTATCTAGCTCTTGAGTGCTTGCCGGAAGAACTAGTGTTGCTCTGAGTTCTTGCCCTTGTTTCTGCCGACCGTCTTAGGATTAAGAGGTTTCGAGAGTGAGAGATAGAAATATGTCTGAAGTGTATAGCGTTACCAAGAGTGAAAAAGCAGAGAGTTTGGCCTGTCTTGAAGTGCATGAAGCCTTCTATTTATGGGAGGAGCTGGGATGTCCTTTTCTGACAGGCGATCGCCTTTCCTGTATTATAATAAGGAGGCGATCGTCTTTTAGCACATGGGCCGGTTGCCTTAAAGTCTGCGGCTGTTGCTGCCAGCCAGCTGTGCATGCCAATGAGAAGTCTGTACGCGTCTTGAGTTGCTGTCTCGGGAGGTCCCACTTTGCACCTTTCGGCGGGTCTGTCGGTAGGTGAGAGGATGTTGACAGGCTGGGGTCAAAGGGCCTTATCCTATGGCGCCTTTTCCGGATCTGCACGTGGGCCTCTATTCCGAGTTTCGGCCTTCGCAGACTCGGCGGATGATGGCCTTACGTGGCAAGAGGCGGTCGTCCGTGATCGGGCACTTGGAACGATCGCATGTTGCCGGGGGACGATTGCTTTGGCAGTCGATCGCTCGGCGCTGGGTCCTGATCCGGGTCCTTCGATCGACAAGTTTGTCTTGGTCTATTTGACTCTGGCTCGGTTGCCCGGCCTCTGTGCCGATCGCCTGTTGAGATCTATGAATCTCGGCACAACAATATGTAATTATTGACGTGATGTGATTGTTATCATTGTTGGATATTATGGCTGACCCCGTCGTGGGATTTATTCTTAGGTTCTTGGGTATTGAGCTTGTAGCGGTCGTGAAGAGATGAGCTTCCCGGAGGATACTGGCTAGGGCATGTATTTGTATATTGAGTTTCTTGACCAGTTGTTGTATTCCGCTGCTAAAGTATTTTTTAAGTGTTGTCTTTTCCGCTGCGTGAGTATTTTTAAATGACCTTTCGTTATATAGTATCTTAAGTTACTTTGGATAGGGTTTTCTAAACTATTCTGTCGGTACGTGTAAGCGATAGCTTAACGTATGTTTTCAAACTGTTGAGTTTTGGCATTTCGGGCCTTATCCTTTCAAATGAGATTTTACGACGGTTTTGTCGAACGGATTTTTATAAGTCTTCGAATGTTTTTTAAAGATAGTACCGTAGTTAGCCTCTTGGGCGTTTGTAAATATTTGCGAAAATATCTCTTAGCCTTGTGGGTTCCAACTTGGGGCCCATGGCGCTGTAATATTCCCGGTCGGATCTGGGGGTGTTATAGAATATGGTATCGAAGCTTAGATTGAGAAAACCTAGGCAGTCGGGTTTAGTCGGGTCGTGCTTTTGTCGCGTCATTCGAGTTGTGAATTTACGAATTCTAGAGCGCTGGGTTTTGTTGTTCACTCGGGCTTGTGCGTTATGTGATTTACCAGTGTGGTATTGGGGTTGTTGTAAACTTTTCCAAATGGTATTAACGTGTTTCTTCGGATAGAGATGTGTTGTGTTCTCGAGTTGAACTGAGTTTGCAAAATGTGTGTTTTGAAAATATCTGTGTTGAGTATTTTCTAGAGTTGAGACATGTGTCAGTATCATGGGGAATTGTCGGCTTCACGATCTGTAAGTATTTGGCTTATTTTTGAATTACATTGAGATTTATTGCCGATCTAAGTTGATATGCTTTGAGATTCAGTAAGATATTATACGCCACAGTATGAGGTGACTGAGTTGAGACAGGATTAATGATCTTAAGAAGCTATGAATTTGGAAACCAATATGTCGGTTAAATTTTGGAACGGAGTTGTGCATTTGGGAAAAATGTTGTGGATGGTTGAAAAGAACATGTAGTCATGTTAATTCATTTTGAGATATATGAACTGTTTTTGAGCATTTGAAAATGATACTTTCCAAAATGAATGTTTTACAGATGTTTTACGGAAAATAATTTTGGGCCGAGACCCAATTGATTTTGAAATAGTTTTTTAACTCAGGACTTGAGGTTCGAAAAGGATTTTCTACTTTATAAACTTCTTGTAATGTGGAACGGGATTTAGGCTGAGACCTAATGTTTCAAAAAGGATTTTCTGTTTTCTTAAAACTCCAAAAATTTGTAAAACACTTTCCCAATCGTTTATCTATTTTATTTCTACCTTTCGGGGTTTTGGTTTATTTGTCCAAATGAAACTTCTCGAGTAGTCTTTAGCTATGTTTGATTTATCAATTATTCAATGTTTTGTCATAGCATAGTTGAGGTGATCCAGGATGGGTTAATGGTCGACGTTACGAGTCATATGTGGAAAAAGGAGTTTCTATCGAAATCCATACATTAAGATTTTGGAACTCTATCGTGTGGTTTTCCGATGGAATGTCAGTGGAATTGGTGACGAACCAAATTGGTATACAGGAGAATGGATGTAGTCGAGCATTTGCATAATTACATTTTATTTAATCGTGTGTATTCGAAAAGAACAGTTATCGAATACTTGGCATTAGCGAGCCAGTTTAATTTTTTCGAAAATTGATTTCGTAGTCTTACGAAAATTTATGTTTTGAGTTTTGAAACTCTTGAAAGGACTTTCGAAAATTTGTCTTCTTGATGAGACTATATGATTTCAAACTGGTTTTGAAAATGTGATTGATATACATACGCATTTAGTGCATAGTGCATATCATGGTGAAGTTATGAGTGTGACTCACGAACTGGATAATACACTAGTATGGTACGATGAAAAGAGATTCGAACTTTAGTATGGTATTTTGATTATCCATGGATGATCGGTTGGTTGATCAGATAATAGAAATATGCCGCGTGTTGTATATTCATGTACGTGGTGTGATTTTGGAACGTCGGGTTTTGTGAAACCGGGCCATATGTGCTATGTGGCTCTATTGGTGTGGTAGTAGCGGGATTTTACCATAGTGATTTTTGAATGATTTCTTTGTAAGTGTAGATTTGGGGATGGTAACCCCAGGATGGTTGTTCTGGATATTGATTGGTCGTTCCCACTCCATGTATGATTGGGTATGTTCGTCGGTTTGTGATTGGTTGTTCGTATGCCGAATGGTATGTCCAACAGTCGGGTGTGTTTCTTTGAGATCCACTGTATGAGATTTGTGTAACGTTTTGATAATTTTATTCGTCCATATATATGTCTCTGTGGTTCTATATGGATCGTGTTGGAACTTACCATGTGAGGGTATTCTCGATTATCGTTGATCGTTTGTTGGTTATATTGGAGTTTATCATGTTGATGATATTCTCAGTTGTGTTTTGACTTTTGGATTGGTCGAATTGAAGTTTATTATGTCGATGATATTCTCGGTTAATTTGTTGGTTGATCATTGTTAACGATCGTATGAGCGTTCGAATTTTGTGCCGATGTTTCGGCATTTGTGTCGTTGTTTTGGGCAGTTATTTCACAGATGTATCGTGCATTATTGATTTTTAGCAGATGGGGACTTGATTGTGTAATCAGGAAACATGACTTGACACGGATCGATTATTTCATCCGAAGATGATATATTTTTTATGAGACTCATGGAATTGTGATTGTAAGCGTATTTAAACTTTACAGTGAAGTCACTCGCTAGTATCTCAGGAGATCATCGACTTTGCGCATTTATAAGTATACTATTTTGGTTATTCGTTATTGATGATGATTGATCATTGTCGTGATGGTTTCGGGATATTTTGGTTGAACGGGTTGTTTGCTTTTATATGACGGATTGCAAGTTTCGAGGACAAAATTATTTTAAGTGGTGTAGTATGTAATATCTGGAATTTCTACTACTATTGTTTAATGTTATTTTATCCGAGCCATGTTGTACATCGTGGAATCTGTACAGTATGGATAAAATAAATAAAGGACTGAGACATATGTATTGGTATAATTGTCGTACTTGGTCGACAATTGCATTTGAAGATAGTATGTATCATATGAGAATATTATCGGAAGGAGTATGTGGATTCAGTATGTCGTATATATGTATCTAGTATGTTGAGACGTTGGACAAGAATAGCTGAAAATGGCTAAGTATAGCCTTATTAGCGCACGCTATCATGCAGGTTTAGCGCACGCTAAAGGCAAAGGATAGCGCACGCTAGTGCAGAACAGATAAGAGGGAATCTACGTGTAGACCCGGCTACTTTCGGCGTATGTTCCGATAAGGTCAACGGATGTTTGTTATGAAGGATTAGCGCACGCTAATGCATATTGTTAGCGCACGCTAATATCAGATCGGTCCAAAGGGAATCTTATCCTTGTCAGATGCTTTCGGCGTGTGGACCCGTCTTCGGAGCATACAGACAAATGAGTCAATTATGAGTAGCGCACGCTATGGTTCTTGAAAGCCTTGTTCTTGAAGATTATTGATGATTCTTGGAATGGAGTTCGATTGTTCTTCTCCATGGTCCGTCTACAAGGTAATTTTCATATCCCTTTGTTAGTGTTCGTTTTTAAAGGATGATTACCTAGGAGGGAGTATCTTGGATTATCATGTGAGGATGTTATACAAGGTTTAATGGATATATATGACTTGGATTATGAATCGGATGATTATTTACCTGTTAAAGGATATCAGATTATGTTGTTTTGGTGACTATGAACATGGTTTCGAATCACTTGGTGTTCTTGAAGAACTTATTGATGAATATACCATAGCATGACGATTCTATGGTGAATTATCGGTGTTTTAGATACGAA